>CM060939.1:188417225-189667225 GCA_030765085.1 Allium cepa | reverse complement strand
AGGAATCAAAAAGCCCGAAGCCCGACTCTTCATTTCTTCTTGCCACCTTTAGACCCTTTACCCGGCTGAATGGTTAGCTTTTCAGGTCGGTCTGAAGGCATAAGGGAAGAAGGGGAGGGAGGTGCAACTGGTGCAATTTCCGGTTCCTCTTCAGTAGTGATGATTTTCTTCCCCCTCCTCTTCGATGTTCCGTGCTTCTTTCTTCTCTTCGAAGAAGACTCACTCCCTGGAGTAACAAGAGCGGACAAAACTACGTCGTCAGAAGGAGTCCGCTCCGGAGAGATCTCGCCTCCTTCAAGTCCCTCGTCTTTCTGCTCCTGCGAAGCAATAGGGTCATCCAAGCCATGAAGAGCCTCAATTTGCTCCTCTTGTGACCCGGGTTGTGAAGCAGAAGGAGGAGTCACCTGAAGAGATGGAGGAGGAATAACCGGAGGAGGCGAAGACTGCACAGCACTTGGTGTTTCAACTGCAGAAGAAGAGAAATTGAAAATGTTAGTATCTCCCCAAAAGAAGGGAGATATAGGTTCATCGAGATTCAAGAAGTAATCGAGAAGCTCATCAAATTTTTGAGGAATAAGCAGGCAATCCACCTGAATCGGACCAATGTCGAAATTACCTGAAGATGTTGGCTTCGTTAGTTCAATCTCATAATTTTGAGCCCCAATATCCTCCAAAGCCTCATCATCAGTAGGGGTAATTACCCCGGTTCTTGTAGGAGGCAGCGAATGAGCACTGGAACCTGCGATGTCAACTTCAGAAGAAACTAGAGGACGTTCAGAGGTAGTAGGCGGTATTTCTTTTTCAGAACGCTCCTCTTCCGCCATCCCAGTCCGCGCTCTGGCGAGTTGCTCTTTTCCCATGGCAAGAGCGGCGCGGGCATCATCGTCAAGATAATGCTCTTCAAGGGCTGACTCAGCGTATCCAGCACCTTTACCACCGAGCATATCAAGTGCTGCCTCCCAAACTTCAGCCAGTGTGATTTCATACCTAGGGCCTAGAAAGGCAAGGCTGCCACGCCCCAAAATGCTGTGCAGATAAAAATCAAATAATGTGGAGCTAATGTCAGCTTTGGTTGCTTGATGGGCCTCTTCGGCTGCGATTTTACCAGCAACAGCCTCGTCACGCTCCTTTTCGGCCATAGCAAGTCGAGTTTTTAACAACTCTATCTTCAAGCTTTTAGAGCCGGTCTGTTCTCGCAGCTGTAAAGTTTCAGCACGATATTCTTCTATGACCTTTTCCTTGTGTGCAAGCTTATCTTCGACTGCCCTTTGACTGGCATGCGCATCTCGTACTTGTTGCTGAAGCATGCTCTCCTTTTGAGAATAGGAAATTGATGAAGTAACTAATTCTTCCTTAAGCTTTTCCATTTCCGCTTCCAGCTTTTCATTATAGGAAGCAATACTTCTCATTTCGGCGTCATGCTGTTCGAGAGTTTTCTGCCACTCAGCCTTATCGTTCTCCATTGTGAGCATGGCCTCGAGATTGGCTCAGTTAACCCTCTGAAGCTCGTCGACAAGTTTTTGCCAGTTCGACATTCTTTCAATGTCGGTCCTGACAGTATCAAGATTCCGCAGCATAGCCGATTTGTCGAGAGGAACCAAGTCGAGATCAAATCGAACCCCTCTCAGGCACCACTGAGGGAATCGACTTTGAAGAGTGGGAGGACCTTGCCCAACTTGGTATGCGGGCCGGTTGATGATTGTTTGAATGTCGGAACGAACGGGGGCAGGAGATTGAACAGGAACATGTTCAGAAACTATCGGCATTGTTTCTTCAGTAAGTCTAGCCCGCTTGCTAGAAGAATCGTCCATGTGACCTTTCCCTCTCTCATCGTGAGTCTTTCTTTTTTGAGTATCATCATCTCTGTGAGGAGGGTCATGTCTTTCCTGTTCCCTTCGGTGACGTTCTTCATACGCTCGTCTCTCGTCTGCTTTCCTGATGGCCCTCTCTTCATCGGATTCTCTGTAAGAAGGGAGGTAACGCCTATAATCATACTGGCTACGCCTCCCGTAACGCTGGAAATCATCGTAGTTTGAGCTGCTGCGCCCCATTGGAGAATCTGGAATAAAAATAATGAGCTTTAGAAATCTTTAAAGTACAAGAAGATAAGTGCGTAGAAGTGATGAAAAATCCTAAGTGTCGTGTAACGTGTAAACTACACGCATCGAGTTACAAACCACTCTGTGGAATAGAGGTAGTGATAACTTGAGTAGGAGGAGTTGACATTTGTTGTAGAGAAGATGTCGCCTCGATTACAGAAGAGATAGTTTTGGAAACATCATCTTTGAAAAGTTCTTGAGAAGTCACAATTAAATCACTCAACCCCTCGAAAACATCATCACCATCATGTTTTTTGGGACTTGCTTTCTTGACTCCTTCGTTAGTAGATTTTTTGGAAGATCGTGGAGGTTCTTCCTCTTCGATAACTGGGGCAAGTACAGACTTGTCAGACGGCCCCGCAACATCCTTCGGAATTGAACACTTTACTAGTGAAGTTTCTATAGAGGTTCCTCCCTGCATGTGCTCTTTAGTAGGGACCGGGGCATCAGGAATTTTCATCGGAGAATCGGGAACTTCAGTCGGAACTTCATGAAGTTGAGTAGAACGAGAAGAATGTAAAAGCTCAAATCGATGAAGGAGTTCATCTGTCAATAGAAATTTTGCGCTCCTCTCTTCAGCAGCCACAATGCTTAGCCTTTCAAAGACTGGTTTATGACTGGAATCTCTAGAAGGAGGAGGAAGTACTGTAAAAATAAGGAATGGAATCAGCATCTAGCAATACGAACCATGAAAAACTTAGAATGGAATTGAAGAAAGAAGGGAAAAAAGATCTCACTTCCTATTCTCCAGTCTGCGTAAAATCCTGCGGGGCAACGAATATAGAAGAATTGATTCAAAAAACCATGTGCACTCTCCGGCAAATCCAAAATTAGTTTACGATTCCTCGCACCTCTTACAAGTACAATCGAAGGGTGGTCCTTGTTCTTCGCGAAAGTGCACAGGTAACAGATTTTCTCAAAACTCGGAAGACGGTCAAGAGTTCTCCTGAATAGAACGCACAATCCCATCAAAATGGCATAGCCATTGGGATGCAGTTGGAAAGGAGAAATCGTCAGTCGAAGAAGGATTTGTTGAAGAAATTCATTAAAGGGAGGAATTACTCCACTTAAGCACATTTGACGATTAATGGCAACAAAACCGGAAGGCGGTCTATCAGCAAAATCATTTGGTCCAGGGAGTAAAACTTCTGCCTCGGCAATGCCAAATTGAACGCATAATTGATTAAGCACCCGCTGTTTCAGAAGGGTAGGAGTTCTTTCCGGAGGGTTCTCTAGTGGAATAGCAATCGGAGGAGCCCCTTCGACGTGTTCTATCATCTCTTCTTGTTGAGACATCATTCTATACAAGCAACTGGATGTTCAGATGTGAAGGTGCACGTTACCTAAAAGTGTGAAGTGTTGTGCAAAACTAATAAAAATAACAAGCAAAATAACTGAAATTAAGCTAATTGACAACTGTTTGATTGTGAGATTTCTGGATTTGTTAATTTAAAACTCGAGTGCGGTGTTAATTCAAACAAAATTTTAGCTTTGCTTTAACACTTCATTTGAGTCGGTTGATTCACAGCACTTCACTCACACGATTTATTCAAGTTGATTATTCTTTATCGACTAATCTGTCATTCGATGTGGGCGGTCAGTGACAGTATATTCGTCCCACTTTTCTGCAAATGTTATGTTTAAACAGGTTGTTAAATTAAAAGTTAGAGCAATCTGCAAAGAAATGCAATGAATTTCAAATGATTCAAGTCCAAGCAGTTCAATCAAATTCTCTCAAAATTTTACAAGTCATAGGTCGTCCAGACTGTCCCCTGCAACTTAGCATAGGTCAAGGCTATATTAGGTCGCACCGTGCAAGTTAAAGAAATTCAAAGCAATGCAGATTTGTTCAAGTCCTAGCTCGGCCACGACCTAAAGCCTATGCCGCAAAGGAGTTAGGTCGTTAATTTGTTAAGTCGTGCTGCCTGGAATTCATGTGCAAATTTGTCAAGTCCTAGGTCGTCTGGTGACCTAACCTAGGTCGGGGTTAACTTAAGTCGCTCAATGCAAATCTGTTCACGTCATAACTCGGCCGCGACCTAAAGCTTATGTCGCAAAAGATAGGTCGTTGATGTGTTAAGTCCCTATGCAGTCATTCAAAGGTGATAAGTTGCTAAGCTGTTAGGTCGTTCGGTTCAAAGTTCATGTGCAAACCATCCAAGTACTAGGTCAGCAGCGACCTAACTTCTGTGCCACAAGAATTCAAGTCTAAGGTCGGCCGCGACCTAAAAGCAATGCCGCAAGAACTTAGGTCATTACAAAGTTAGATCCTAAGAAGTTAGGTCGCATGGTTAGTGTTCAAGCAGACAGCCCTAAGGTCGATCCTCCACTCACACGCTGCCACATCATCTCCTCCATTACCCGTGTAGCTGAGAATCCATTAACCCGTTAACCCATCAGAACCCTCCTCGTCTCTTCCAAATTTGCAAGCCAACTAGTTCGAAACACCATGATTCGCCATCTTCCTCCTACATCGTTACGAATTACCCAAGAATCCAACCCAAATCGTCTCAAATCCACCGTACACCTGATGTATTGCCATATTCACAAGAATCACCACGGTAACTTAATCAAAAGGTTAATCGACTGGTGACTTATGGGAAAACGTAGCATACAGACATGTATTAAGAACGACAAGTGGAATATCCGCGGTTTGATGATAGATGTGGTCGAATGTTGATAGAATTCACTTACGCAATCTGATGATGGAAAAGAATGAAGATTGAGCTGATCGGAATCGCCCTCGAGAAGTTCAAAAGCTTGTTAATGGTAGAATAGATGCTGAAGCAAATGAAGAAGGGAAGGAGCGACCTATGGTATTTATATTCAGGGACAGTGGAACACGAATCGACAGCATGCGACCTAATCCTCTCTCTAAGTCGTCTACGACCTAACGGCCCTCCAGAGCACGAGTTAATGAGATCGAATCACGCGACCTATAACTTGGTCACATACTTCGAGGGGCAAATGTTAACTCCCCACTGCTAGCGACCTAACTAATGAAGCAACCTAGAAGTAGTCGCGACCTAAGGAAGCCACGACCTAAAAAATAGCGGCGACCTAAAGGTTATAACGACCTAAGAAGACTCCACGACCTAAAAATGGCTCGACCTAAAAAGGAGAACGACCTAAATATGTTTCGCGACCTAAAGGAGGCCGCGACCTAAGAAGCTCCGCGACCTAACAGAAAGTTACGACCTAAGAGGACTCGACGACCTAATAGCCTCAACGACCTAATAGCATAATTGTCTTAGCGACCTTACGACCTAAAGGTGGAACGACCTAATGTTCAACACGACCTAAAGATATGTACCAATCTAAAGTATGGAGCGACTTAAAAAGGATAACGACTTAACGACCTATAGTAGGTCGCTTGCGACCTAAGCAGATGAAATAAAATCCCTATGCCGCTTCACTTATACCCTGATCTGTTAAGTCGACCATGACCTACTGCTTACTAGCTCGTTCCAGAGTTAAGTGCAATGCTATTCAACCATCTTCAGGAAAAAGCTTGCGACCTACGACCTATGATAGGTCGCTCACGACCTAGGACTTGTGCAAACCAGCATGCGTGTTCTTGTGAAAGAGAAGCCAGTGCATCTTAGGTCAGTCACGACCTACGACCTAACTTAGGTCGGTCACGACCTACGACCTAACTCCGAAAAATGCCTATAAATACGACCCTAGTTCCAACTAGAAGTGGATTTTTGCTCATTCATTTTCAAGCGCCGTTACTCTGCTGCATTCTGAACTACTTCAACATCTTCAAGGAACTTCACGAAGAAATCAAACATTTCAAACATGTGTTCAAAGATTTGGATCGACATTGAAGTTTTGGCTACTTGTTCTAAGTTACTTGAAACTCAGAGTGTGTTGTAATCAAAGTGTAACTGCATTGACTTGTAATCAAATCGTCAATAAAGATATTCAAAGTGGACGTAGGCTATCTCTTAAGCCGAACCACCATAAAATTGCTGTTGTTTACTGTTTTTTCACTACTATCTGCTTATAATCTGTTCCCGAGCTATCGGGTGGTGCTTTCACGATCTCGCTTCATATGCCGGGGTGTTAGCGTTTAAATTTTAGCGTTAACACAGTGTTAGCACTCCAAGTGAGATTGCTATTCAAAAAGGTAAACGTAGCCTCAAGTCTCATCAACCGGAAAATGACTAAAATAGGGCATGCAGTAGAGCTAAGTGGGACGCTCCCATTAGGGCATGTCATCATTTTTCTAGATTACCCTATATTATTACGGATTTGGTTGTGCATGAGAGATCTCGACTATTGTTGGAAGACTGGGATGATGACATAATCGGTCCTACTAGTCAAGTGGTAGGCCAGTTCTATGTGGCAGGGTAAAAATGTTCTTGTTAGATCGGGGTGCATTGATCTAGAGATGCACCCATTGGAGGTAGTTTCTTACCTGGTCATAATATGAAATCTATTCTTCAATAAGCGCTGTACGGTTTTGATTGTGCACAACTATGTTGAAATGTGAGATGCAAGCATTTTAGCTATTTCATAGTTTATTTTTCTGTAAACACTATTATAATATAAGATGATTTTGATATAAAAGATTTCGGTTATCACAAGGTAAAAACCCATCGTATTTATGTGTGACATGATCTTACGAGATACCTTTGTTTTCAAAATAATTTTTGAAAGAAATTAAATTCAAGTTAAGCATGTTTTCTCACGCTGGCATTCCAGACTGATTCGGGTGTTATTTTATTATAATGTTGGGGTAGACCGAGCAACTATAGATTAGTTTGGATGCCTTGGAGCTTCAAGAGACGAGTTGGAGGGCCAAAAACGTATTCACGTAGATGGTTATGTTTTCCGCTGTATTAATTGGTGTGTTATCAGCAATTGTGAGGATAGACTGTTATGATTGTCTAGGCAGAAATAGGTTAGTATATTTTGATTGATGTTTGTATATAGACATATTCCAGTTTTGTTTCAGTGTAAAGATTTATGGTGTATGGCATTGAAGCAGGATGATAGTGGGCAACCATATTTTCTTATTATGAATGTTAGGATGAAGAACTGTAATTCAAAACTCTATCAACATATACCTCCTCTCATTTTTCCTAGGCCACCGGCTAGCTCCACCCATGATGTGAGCACACTGTAGTGTGTAGTCATATTCTCTTCACACAAACCCCATTAAACTGAACAACCAACTGATTTTTTTTAACATCTTCAAATCCGTTTATATTACTTTCAACTATTAAATTTGCACCATTTCCAGTCCTGCATCTTTTCTTTTCAATATTGTGTCCTTAGCCCAATCAATCACAATCTATTAATCATCTAAACTGTCTAAATTCGCTTACAATGTATCATATCTAGCTCATAAAATACTACAACGATCTAAATAACTACCTTCACCATCCCCAAACTTCCCATCCATTGAAACAACTAAACTTCGTGAATTTTTGCTCCTAGAACATGTTGCACTATGCATATTACATGTGTACGTATCACTTTGTACGGTCAACACACTAACATTTCAATTCGGAAGGAACAAACTCAGTGCAATCCCTAATTGCTAATTTTTTAAGTTACTCCAATAATCCCTAGCTGCTAATGAATAGGCAAAAAGATGAATAAATTCTCTGTCTTGATTTATATTTGATAAAGTTAAAATGACATCTAACATACTATGGTACAATTATTTTCACACACTATATACTCATTATAAAGGCAGTCCCTAAATTAGAAACAAAAAGTTTTGGTGTATGGCACTGGAGCAGGATGACAGTGTTGCCATGGAGTAATGATAGTGTAGATGTAGTGTACAAGTAACCAAAGTGCATGCGGGCGATATTTGTTTGG
The DNA here is from genome assembly GCA_030765085.1 of Allium cepa. NCBI lineage: Eukaryota > Viridiplantae > Streptophyta > Magnoliopsida > Asparagales > Amaryllidaceae > Allium > Allium cepa. Next base: position 189,659,288 of record CM060939.1, on the reverse strand, counting down.
TATTGTATATAAGCATGATTCATGTAGATGCAGTGTGTGCATGACAGCTGGACAGAGTGTGATGTGACTGAGTGGTGCATATTTTGTTTTCTTATTAAAACAATGCAAACCATGGTGGAGGTGGCGATGTAAAGATGATAATATTAAGTTAAATTACAATCATTTGGTATCACTTTCTCAACAGCCCAAGAAATAGCAGTACCAATGATATCTTGAAAGTTTTGTAAGTTAAATGTTGGTCTTTATACACGTGCATTTGGAGCATCTGCAACGTCAACTGAAAATTTAACTTCATTTATTCCTAGAGGAACATTATAAGCTAATATGATTGGATCAATTGAAGACACACATCCTTTAGCTATAATTTCTTCTTTTGATCCAAATCGATTAGCTTATACTTACTATTTATCATTAAATTTGCACTCTATCAATTAAGAAAAAGACTAATTTATATATGTTCAAATAATTGGTACAATGAATGAATTAATTTATAAAACTTTTTGACAAAATCCACGTTAGCGATATGAGTAGAAGATGCTACAATGTTAACCTGCTCCACAACTACTCTCGATTCAGACCATGCCACTTTCATACCATTAACTTACTTAATTCACGTTAAATCAATGATTGGTCTCTATAAATAAACATATTAATTTTTTGGATTATCGACCCCAACTCCATTGTAGACGGTCCAAGAGGAAAATCATTCACAGGTTCTTTTAAATTACTTGAGCGCGATTGTCCTTCAGCGACTATTTCTTCATTCTCACCCTAATCATACAACTTGCATTTATGATCTATGTTGCCAATTTTACTCTATTAAAGAAAAAATATATTAATGAAGTAAATTATTTATGTATTCAAGTTAAATGTTAGTTACAAAATAATTTAAAATTTACCTTATTGTCTTCTTTCTCAAAGCAACCCATGTTGCACAAAACAACTCTATTAACTACCTGTGCTACTATCTCAACTTCAATTTCTCCAATGCATGTCAAACAAAGTGTAGGCCTTCATAAAACTCAAAATGTTTATAATAATTTTCAAAGCATCTGACCCTAAAGGAATTTGTTGAACAAGCTCCTTTGGACCACTCGATAAAAATTTCTTCTGCAACAATTTCATCAATCCAACACCAATCCATTAAATCACATTTATGGTGCTTCTTGTCTACTTCCCCTGCAATTGACCAAAAGCAACTTATAGTGGCTATGGAATTAATAATAATTGACTTTTACCTTTTGATTTTTGCTTGTTTCTCCCTAAATATCTTTACCCTGTCAACCAATAATATTGCAACAACATGAGTAACTTTGTATAATAATAACAGGAAAATAGCCACAGGGAACAAGTTGCAAAAAAATTTAGTCTTAGGGACAAAAAAGTTTGTTTTTTAGTTTGAAGAATACTCTATAGTGTAAATAGAGAATGATTGTTGCAATTATTATTCTGTGATTTACATTAAAAATTGTCTTTCAACCTAAAAAGAAAACTTCTTGTCCTTGAAACTAAATTTTTCTCCGTTTTTTTCCTTATGCCTAAAAACTCCTATGAATAACCTTGTATCTCAATTGTTGATGCACAGATCCAACTTGAATGGAAACTGCCGAACTATTATCTTACTTCAATTATTCGAACTTTTCCACTGTTAAATATATATTGACTTTCAACACCAATGTATTATCAAGTAAAAATGCACACATAAATTCAGGTATCAAAATATTAAAAAAATTAAAAGTAAAATATGCGATATATTAAGAAGAACAAAAACATGTTTTGATATACCTAATTCAGGTAACCAACACATATAATAAGTAGACTTCATTATTATTTTGACAGGAAAAGACTCTATTATTGTCATCGTCCTTGCCTGCTTTAACTTGTATTCTTCTCAAATGAATTTTATATAAGCATTATGTTAGTTTTCTATTTTGGATGATTTGACGATAACCATAAATTTTGAAGATAAACAAGAATATAATTAGTTTTAAAGATATTAATTCTGAATATTCAATTCATCCTCTGCCTAAGTAGAATTTAAATTTAGCGTACGAAAGCTATGTTTGCTCATGTACTGAATTTTTATTGCATTCAACAATGGGTTATAGGTAAATGATGTAACTAAAATGTTAAATACAAATTAGACACACGAGATTTATTATGGACAGCAGTAACAAACTAGTGAAGTCAGAGTAATTAGGGTCATTTGATGCATTTGGTTAAGAAAAGGACAATATGTATAATTTACTGGCATATAACCGTGTTTCAAAACAAAACATAATTATATTATTACCTTTTCTTTTGAAAGGTAAAAACAACGGCCCAAGGCCTAAGTAAACGGGGCAAATTACCCCTAGAGAACCCACTATCAACATAAGAACCCTAGCCGCTCATATTCACATCTAAAAAGGATCTTCTACGCTACAAACCCTGATAAAATTAGGGTTAAGACAATTTGCGGCGATTTAGTAATTCCCCAAAATATATACGCCTTCCAACTTCAAGAAGGCTTCCATGTCTTCTTCTTGTTGTTTATAACACCTCTATTACTAAAATCTGAAGAGTCATTACCATAGTTTTAGTGTAACGTCCCGCCTTTTCGCACGATTTAAACAGACACACATGCCGATTCAAACCATACGGAAGGGCGGATTGTTATGGGGTAAATAAGAAAAACGAGAAAGAAACAGAATCTGACAGCGGAAGGATAAAATATAATAATCAAATATATAGTTCATAAATCTGTTTACAAAAACCTTTGATTTATTTATACAATACATATCAGAGTACACATACCATATAACAATGCAGCGGAACAATATGAGAGTAGTGAAACCATATTATCTATAGTAATAATAATAAAATCTTTGTCTTCTTCCTCCGGAAATGAAATCTTCAATCCTGAAACGTTCGGACTGTCCCGAGCGAATTTGGAACGACAAAAACACTCAAGTCAGAACTAAAAGATCTTATGTAAGTTAAATTAACAGAAATAAATACGAGTGCAGTAACTCAAGAGATGCTCAGGATTTACATCTCCTAAGAATCCGTTAAACTATTTACTATATAGTATATTGCGCTATTATAATAGTGTCTATTTGTAAAATAAACTTACTTTTAAATAGCGTTAAGGCTTTACATTTTCCACCTTAACACAGTTATATATTCCCATAGTCTATACAGCACCGTGATCTCCTCCGTACTGGGCGTCGTCAGAGGGCACTCCATAGGTATGGTACAAAACAAAATCGTATAAGGCGCGCTAGGGTAGGTGATACGGCACAACTAGGCAATGCCAGGGTAGATATACCAATTACGCTTCCGGGCCGATGGAAACGCGCAGCGCACAGCTGCCGCCCACCTCGAACAAACTCCCCTACATCAAAGAAATCAAAAGTGAAGGTGGCCACCGAAAAATCCAAAGTCAGAGTATAGTATCGAAGGGAAGTGTCCGATCAGAGGTGCTACCTCATTAACCCGTCAATCGCTCTTGTTTTAGCCACCTTATGCCAACTCACAGGAGTTGGGTACACGTATTTACCTTACAGGAAACGCCGCCACCAACCTACTTCATTCTGGAATCTCCACCGCGTACACGGTTAGTCAAAGTGGTTTTCGGTATCGACAGAGAGTATGTCCATATCCGATCCCGGTCTCTTTGCCAACCAATCGTTATTATAACACCGCGGTCATTTAAAATAATTATACTTTAAAACCAGAATAAAATATCCATTTCAAAACTATATAAATATGATATCATTTCCTTTTAAAACCCGAATTAATATGATATCATTTTATTCCAATATATATACTTTCCAAAATCATAGGGTTTTCGAAGTAAATATTTAGAGGTCAAAACTCTTGAATATAAAATTTCAAATTATACTACCTTATAAAATCATAACTTTGAAACAAGTTTCCATCTCTTATATGGTCAAATATTAGATTACTTTTATAAAACAAAATAGCTTCTTTACATTTCACAAATCAATTCCAAATATCGATTTAAACTTCCAAATACCATTTTAATTCTTATGTTTCAAAGCTTTAAATATTTCACCATTTCAAAAAACAACTCATTTGACAAACCCATATATATCAAATTCAATTACTTATTATTTAGACTTGAAATGTTTACTTAATGAATTCAATATAATCTAAGTAAAACCTTTATCTTCACATAACTGGATATTCTTTCAATTTATTATATATTCATTTAAATCAACCTGATATTCATTTAAATCACTCTATACAAAATCAAGTTGTAAATCATATACTTTAAAAATTCTAACTTTTTATTAAATTCCAATTTAACTTAATATTCATCTTCAACCTTATTCTCTTTTAAGTCATTAAAACTCTAGAATTTAAATTTCAAATAAATGCTTGATCTCAAAAAATCAAACTTTATTTTATACTTCAAATCCATTTTATACAAAGTTTAAAACCCGGAATTTACTATATATAAATAACCTTTATTAATAACCAAATCAAAACCCATAAACCATATATATAGCTTTACAAACCATAGAAAACATTTCAAAAATAATTTTATATGTATACCGCGGTGCCTGTATAAAATTTTCTACCCTATGGTCAAGTGATACGGATGTTTATCATTTCAATCCGCAATTTAAAATAAAAATGCGGTTGTATATCATTTCAAACCGCAATCCCGAATGAATGAAATGCATAGCAACTTGCAATTAATAAAATTAATCATCCATTCATCCATCAAATCATACATCCATTTATCACAGTCATCATCCAATTTCAAACAATCATCAATATATAACAGGTGATAAATAATGGTATCAATTATCAGTTTATACTCAAAATAAATTTAGTAACTGTTAATTGGCAGTTTATATGCAAAAATAAACGTAAATTTAACTGGCAGTTAATATGAAATAAAAATTTAACATAACTATGACTGGCAGTTAATATGCAATTAAATAAATTCTAACTGTCAAATTTATGCAATAAATAAAATTAATTAACAGTTATATTAAATGAATGCGATTTATCAGAGATAATGAATAAAACATGCCAAACAGTCATAAGTAAATTTCTACTCATATCTAAAATTAGTTTAACAAACACAAGAAATTTTAGAAATTGTGAGTGGGTTAAAACACTCACCTTTTGAATTTAAATCGAATTTAAATCCGATTTAAACCCAAAATTTCGACGGTCTCCAAATCTGTCCAAACCAGCATCAAAAGATCTGGAAATTTAATTACGATCCTAAAAAAAAAAAATCTCGCGTGAATCGGACTACGTATGAGAAAGTTATTCGAAAATTTCGATTGAAACAAAAATTAAATAAAACAAAATAAACAAATATACCCCATCACCATGCCACGTCACAGGCCACGTCCTTCTTCTCAAATTCGAGCACGCTACAGCACCAATCAAAAAAAACGGACAGTACCAACAGATTACGCTCTTCGAGAATTATGACATATAATTTTTCTGGAATTTTTAGAGGAGTTTAATTTTTTTTTTTTATTTATTTATTTTGGACTGTAATTGGATCTAGAAATTTTGCAGCCATTGGAAGAGAAGAAGTTGAAGAAATGAACACACAGAGAGAAATGAAGATAGATGGAGGCTAGGGTTTACACAGCCTATAAATAGACAAAGTGAAATAGGATAGGTGGGCACGAATCATAAACGCGCAAAAACGGTTGTTGGCCCACCAGAATATTTTATATTAATTGGATACGTTACGGATTAGTAAATAAATTAATTTCTTCCTCAGACATTTACATTGAATTTTAAACGTATTTACAAATGTAAATTCAGATGCTTCATTTATAAGTTTCAACATAAATTCACAATTTCATTAAATTCCAAATTCATAGATAAGTTTCCATTTTCAACTAAATTTCTAAATTACCGTAATAATTATCTTAGATTTTTATTCATTCTCAATAGATTTAACTATTGTAAATTGACTAAGTTTTCATACTATAAAAATCCACATTTCTATGTATATATACATTTGAATTCCCTGCTAAAATATTTTATCTATATTTCGCAATTACTTTTAATCCATTTTTTTTTGGCATCGCACTGTTACTTAAACAAATAGCCTATACCAACACTAATTATCATTAATTTGAAAACGGGTTACCAAATTTTGGATTTTATTTATAATTATTATTTATTACTTCATTGTTTATTCAAATTTAGACAATTTAAGATGTTTCTTAAATGCTGAGTACATTATTAACTTCAGCGTAAAACTTCAATTTTATTTTATCTACAAATTATAAATTAACTTTGCAGAATTCCTTTAGTTGACCTTTCATTTAATTATCCTATCTGTTGGTATCCCATAGATGGGAATTCCTAAAACATCTCCGAATTCCAACTTTAATTTCAATCACATAAAATGTTCTATTCAGTTTCCAATAAATTCAATAAATTCAAATTATCATGTTCTAAATCCAAATGAATTCATATATCCTGCCTTCCATTCTTTTAATCTAACTAATTATCATTAATTTGAATAAAGTTTACGTTATTTCCACCTATAAGCTACAAATAACAACGAATGTTGCATTTGATTTAGATTCTAAATAAATTGATGGGTAATAATTAATAATTCTCACTATCGCCCGATTTATTCCCATTCATGCTTAAATTACCACCAAACAATCATTAATTTACCTATCTTTATTGATTCCATAAAATCTATTTGCCCTGAGTTAGTTGCTGCATTTATCAAATTCCAATTTCGCAATCACCTTAAATGCATAAATTGGTATTGCATTACATTTAAATTTATAAATTAACCCTATCATTACTTTTTATATTCCAAACAAATAAATTAATAATAGGTTAATTGAATCAGATTTACAATCCAACTTTAATCATTTGCAAATTTTGTCAGTTTGGACCACTTGGTAAATTCAGTATCTTTTAACAACTTCCTACATTAATTTATTTTTGAATAATTCCAAAATTTTCGATATTAAAGTACAAATCCAATTTATCAAAAATTAAAACTTAAATTTCAAGGAATTTATTTATTTAGGTTTAGATCCCGTTATTCACTAAAATTGGTTGGTATTTATTTCATTCGCCTCTTTAATTGTACGTAAATTTCTCATAAATACACCTAAAATTTCATTTAATTCCAACTGCTTTCTAATTTCCATTTCTACGTCTTAACACACTCTATATTAAACTTGTAGACATTGTATTACTGATCATATTAATGTAACCTTTATTTAGTGTATTAACATTTATTTCAATTCAAATCCTATCAAATAATTAAACATGTAACCTATTACTATTGCTTACAAATCAAAATATTGCACCCATTGTCATCTTCTGAATGGAATTAGTCTTTATTTCAAAACTTATCTAAATTTACATTGAGACCATATTTAATCCTCTTCGATAATATTAATCCTCAATTTATTAAATGGAAACAATATATCTTACATACCATGTTTTACGCATAATTTTTTAATTAATATTATTTCAACTCATTCCCCATATTCTCAATAATTACCTAACATAAATCTACGCTTATTTTATTCTACGTTCACAATTTCGTTACTCTCAAATCAATAAGTAACGTTCATATAAATAAATGTTATGTCAGTTTCCTATTTATTGCGATATTTTTATTTATTTATTACTGCATAACTTTACTTATTTTTTTCCCATCACTTTAAAATTAATCGTTAAAGTAACGCTTATCAATACGCATCAAATTATTTACCAAATTAAAAGGTTTTGATTTATTTAACAAATTAATTGACAGATTAATCAGGTAATGTATATGAATTGTTATTATACCCATAAATTTACACTTAACTAATTAAATGCCTTACCTATATTCTCTATCTTCCCATTATATTCAGGTACAATACTTACACCAATTTTTATTGAAAAATTTATTCATATTATAAACAAAGGCTTAAATTACCATTGTTAAATTAGCGTTCAATATATATTTATCACCTTTTATTATTTCTACTAAATTTTTATTACAAAATTCTATTAAATAAATTAAATCGTCGAAATTTACGGGTCGTTACACTCTCCCCCACTCAAAATTTTTCGTCTCCGAAAAGGAAAAAGAAGGGAAAAGAAGGATTTAGAATCTACATATCTTATTCAAAACATTACCTTATAAACAATTAAATTTACATATCTGTTACTTTTCTTAAAATATACAAATTTACAACATTATCTTTTTATACTTAAATTTATTAGAGTTTGGAGAACATTTCAAAATATTTCTAAGTCCAAAATTTAAATATCTAAGTAGTTCTAATCACTAATCATCCAAATTAATACAACAACCATCAATTTCCTTGAACAGCATACATACAATTACAAAACAACCATACAATCACACAATCAAATAGTTGTTTGGGTTCAAACTTGAAATTGTACGGAATGAAAAATAACTATCAAGTGCATCATTTACTCAACAGTCTTAGATGGAACAAAATAGACTATTTATTCATCCAACAACTTCAAATTTCCTTACCCAACCAACCATAAATCAAACGATAACAATTCAAACCAGCAACCAAACTAACTTATTATAAATTTCATGCTTTAGTCGTTTGATTTCCCTTTTTGTTTATATAGTGATTTTTTTTCTCATTCACATTTACTTATCAAAGGTTTGCTCATTCATTTTTACTTATTATTTACAATTATTCAATTCCATTAACTCGGGTCATGCTGATTCCTTATATTTTGTTATAATTATTCATTCATTTATAATAGCATGTCCTTATTTATTTACTTTAATTCATTAAGTTTTATAATCATCTATCTATCATGCTTACCTTTATTTATATTTACTTGGTAAAATTTCAATTATATCTTAAGTTATTGAATACAACAAATTCATTGAATGCTTCATTACCTACTATTACTTGTACAAATTTCTACTACATTTCTTATTAAACATTTCAACTTTTTATATTTGGTAAGTTATATATGTGAAAGAAAATGCAAATGAACTTATACAAGTTTTATCTCATCTTTTAATTAAATTTAATGTTCAACAATATTACTCTTTATCTCATATGTTACAAATTTCAAATTTCCCTTTATAACTTTGCATTAAATCTCTTACCTAAATTAGAGGTTTCAATTTATTAATCACTTACCTTTTATTTCACTACAATAATTTAAACAATTAATTAATGGAAATTTAAGAATTAAATACCGGGTTAAATTTCAAATTATTTTGAACTATTAGATAAATATATTCTTCTAAATTATATACCTCTAATTTTATTTAAAACAATTAAAAATTTATATCTTTTTCGAAAATAAATCTGCAGTAGAACTACTACAGTGGCCTTTCCCCTTCGAAACTCGAAAATGAAAATCGATGATGCGGCCGCCATCACCGAAATTATTTTCCAGCGACAGAAAGGAAAGTACAAAACTTATTTTCTCAAAAATCTTCTTTAAAACGATTCTTCCGAATTATTTTAAATATTTATATCAGAAAATACTTATAAACAAAATTATTAATATATTTCAAAATCATTCAAAAGAAAAACCCCGGACTTAAGTTCTAAATTTCCAAATTTCATTTATCTTATTTTTCAATCTTATTTCTATTATTGTTTACACTTTATTGCCTAACAATCAATCTATTACAGCCAAATATAAATATCAATTGAAATTTTTTATTTTATATATAAAAATATAATAGGCAAAAAAATTTCATTCACCTATATTAAAAACAAATATTATGTCGGTCTGTCCTATTAAGTGTTTAGAAATCCCTATTGATGTCATAGCGTCCCATGCACCAACCAGAATTTATAAATACGAAACGGAACAAATTAACACAATATTAAAACCTTTTTATAACACTAACAAATACGCTCTCTCATATATATATATACACTCAGCGACTCCCATAGGGTATTACTACCCTATTAGTAAAGAGTCAAACCCCACAAAGCTAAGGTTTATCGCTAAACCAAAGCTCTGATACCAGATGTAACGTCCCGCCTTTTCGCACGATTTAAAAAGACACACATGCCGATTCAAACCATACGGAAGGGCGGATTGTTATGGGGTAAATAAGAAAAACGAGAAAGAAACAAAATCTCACAGCGGAAGGATAAAATATAATAATCAAATATACAGTTCATAAATCTGTTTACAAAAACCTTTGATTTATTTATACAATACATATCAGAGTACACATACCATATAACAATGCAGCGGAACAATATGAGTGTAGTGAAACCATATTATCTATAGTAATAATAATAAAATCTTTGTCTTCTTCCTCCGGAAATGAAATCTTCAATCCTGAAACGCTCGGACTGTCCCGGGAAAGACAAAAACACTCGAGTCAGAACTAAAAGATCTTATGTAAGTTAAATTAACAGAAATAAATACGAGCGCAGTAACTCAAGAGATGCTCGGGATTTACATCTCCTAAGGATCCGTTAAACTATTTACTATATAGTATATTGCGCTATTATAATAGTGTCTATTTGTAAAATAAACTTACTTTTAAATAGCGTTAAGGATTTATATTTTCCACCTTAAAACAGTTATATATTCCCATAGTCTATACAGCACCGTGATCTCCCCCGTACTGGGCGTCGTCAGAGGGCACTCCATAGGTATGGTACAAAACAAAATCGTATAAGGCGCGCTAGGGTAGGTGACACGGCACAACTAGGCAATGCCAGGGTAGATATACCAATTACGCTTCCGGGCCGATGGAAACGCACAGCGCACAGCTGCCGCCAACCTCGAACAAACTCCCCACATCAAAGAAATCAAAAGTGAAGGTGGCCACCGAAAAATCCAAAGTCAGAGTATAGTATCGAAGGAAAGTGTCCGATCAGAGGTGCTACCTCATTAACCCGTCAATCGCTCCTGTTTTAGCCACCTTATGTCAACTCACGGGAGTTGGGTCCACGTATTTACCTTACAGGAAACGCCGCCACCAACCTACTTCATTCTGGAATCTCCACCGCGTACACGGTTAGTCAAAGTGGTTTTCGGTATCGACAGAGAGTATGTCCATATCCGATCCCGGTCACTTTGCCAACCAATCGTTATTATAACACCGCGGTCATTTAAAATAATTATACTTTAAAACCAGAATAAAATATCCATTTCAAAACCATATAAATATGATATCATTTCATTTTAAAACCCGAATTAATATGATATCATTTTATTCCAATATATATACTTTCTAAAATCATAGGGTTTTCAAAGTAAATATTTAGAGGTCAAAACTCTTGAATATAAAATTTCAAATTATACTACCTTATAAAATCATAACTTTGAAACAAGTTTCCATCTCTTATATAGTCAAATATTAGATTACTTTTATAAAACAAAATAGCTTCTTTACATTTCACAAATCAATTCCAAATATCGATTTAAACTTCCAAATACCATTTTAATTCTTATGTTTCAAAGCTTTAAATATTTCACCATTTCAAAAAACAACTCATTTGACAAACCTATATATATCAAATTCAATTACTTATTATTTAGACATGAAATGTTTACTTAATGAATTCAATATAATCTAAGTAAAACCTTTATCTTCACATAACTGGATATTCTTTCAATTTATTATATATTCATTTAAATCAACCTGATATTCATTTAAATCACTCTACACAAAATCAAGTTGTAAATCATATCCTTTAAAAATTCTAACTTTTTATTAAATTCCAATTTAACTTAATATTCATCTTCAACCTTATTCTCTTTTAAGTCATTTAAACTCTAGAATTTAAATTTCAAATAAATGCTTGATCTCAAAAAATCAAACTTTATTTTATACTTCAAATCCATTTTATACAAAGTTTAAAACCCGGAATTTACTATATATAAATAACCTTTATTAATAACCAAATCAAAACCCATAAACCATATATATAGCTTTACAAACCATAGAAAACATTTCAAAAATAATTTTATATATATACCGCGGTGCCTGTATAAAATTTTCTACCCTATGGTCAAGTGATACGGATGTTTATCATTTCAATCCGCAATTTAAAATAAAAATGCGGTTGTATATCATTTCAAACCGCAATCCCGAATGAATGAAATGCATAGCAACTTGCAATTAATAAAATTAATCATCCATTCATCCATCAAATCATACATCCATTTATCACAGTCATCATCCAATTTCAAACAATCATCAATATATAACAGGTGATAAATAATGGTATCAATTATCAGTTTATACTCAAAATAAATTTAATAACTGTTAATTGGCAGTTTATATGCAAAAATAAACGTAAATTTAACTGGCAGTTAATATGAAATAAAAATTTAACATAACTATGACTGGAAGTTAATATGCAATTAAATAAATTCTAACTGTCAAATTTATGCAATAAATAAAATTAATTAACAGTTATATTAAATGAATGCGATTTATCAGAGATAATGAATAAAACATGCCAAACAGTCATAAGTAAAATTTTACTCATACCTAAAATTAGTTTAACAAACACAAGAAATTTTAGAAATTGTGAGTGGGTTAAAACACTCACCTTTTGAATTTAAATCGAATTTAAATCCGATTTAAACCCAAAATTTCGACGGTCTCCAAATCTGTCCAAACCAGCATCAAAAGATCTGGAAATTTAATTACGATCCTAAAAAAAAATCTCGCGTAAATCGGACTACGTATGAGAAAGTTATTCGAAAATTTCGATTGAAACAAAAATTAAATAAAACAAAATAAACAAATATACCCCATCACCATGCCACGTCACAGGCCACGTCCTTCTTCTCAAATTCGAGCACGCTACAGCACCAATCAAAAAGAACGGACAGTACCAACAGATTACGCTCTTCGAGAATTTATGACATATAATTTTTCTTGAATTTTTAGAGGAGTTTGAAATATTTTTTTATTTTTATTTTTATTTTTATTTTGGACTGTAATTGGATCTAGAAATTTTGCAGCCTTTGGAAGAGAAGAAGTTGAAGAAAAGAACACACAGAGAGAAATGAAGATAGATGGAGGCTAGGGTTTACACAGCCTACAAATAGACAAAGTGAAATAGGATAGGTGGGCACGAATCATAAACGCGCAAAAAGAGTTGTTGGCCCACCAGGATATTTTATATTAATTGGATACGTACGGATTAGTAAATAAATTAATTTCTTCCTCAGACATTTACATTGAATTTTAAACGTATTTACAAATGTAAATTTAGATGCTTCATTTATAAGTTTCAACATAAATTCACAATTTCATTAAATTCCAAATTCATAGATAAGTTTCCATTTTCAACTAAATTTCTAAATTACCGTAATAATTATCTTAGATTTTTATTCATTCTCAATAGATTTAACTATTGTAAATTGACTAAGTTTTCATACTATAAAAATCCACATTTCTATGTATATATACATTTGAATTCCCTACTAAAATATTTTATCTATATTTCGCAATTACTTCCAATCCATTTTTTTTTTGGCATCGCACTGTTACTTAAATAAATAGCCTATACCAACACTAATTATCATTAATTTGAAAACGGGTTACCAAATTTTGGATTTTATTAATAATTATTATTTATTACTTCATTGTTTATTCAAGTTTAGACAATTTAAGATGTTTCTTAAATGCTGAGTACATTATTAACTTCAGCATAAAACTTCAATTTTATTTTATCTACAAATTATAAATTAACTTTGCAGAAATCCTTTAGTTGACCTTTCATTTAATTATCCTATCTATTGGTATCCCATAGATGGGAATTCCTAAAACATCTCCGAATTCCAACTTTAATTTCAATCACATAAAATGTTCTATTCAGTTTCCAATAAATTCAATAAATTCAAATTATCATGTTCTAAATCCAAATGAATTCATATATCCTGCCTTCCATTCTTTTAATCTAACTAATTATCATTAATTTGAATAAAGTTTACGTTATTTCCACCTATAAGCTACAAATAACAACGAATGTTGCATTTGATTTAGATTCTAAATAAATTGATGGGTAATAATTAATAATTCTCACTATTGCCCGATTTATTCCCATTCATGCTTAAATTACCACCAAACAATCATTAAATTTACCTTTCTTTATTGATTCCATAAAATCTATTTGCCCTGAGTTAGTTACTGCATTTATCAAATTCCAATTTCGCAATCACCTTAAATACATAAATTGGTATTGCATTAACATTTAAATTTATTAGCTTATGTCAACACTATTAACATTAATTGCAATGTTTTACCAATTTTAGTCACTACCCTAACTACTAACTCATATTAAGCTACATTATTCCCAAGAATTTCATTGGTTTTTCTTATACTAATTTATCAACCATATTAATTAAGGTTTTTTTAAAAACAATTAATAAAATTCCCTTTAATATATACAACTTAGCAATCTATTAAGCATGATATTATATTTCACGTAAATATACATTTAATTACATTTATTACAATGTTATCCAAATAAATTGAATGATCTAAGTATATAACTCCTAATATCCACCCATCTTGCCTTAATCCCAAATAATATACAAATTAAACTACCCTTAATTTCAATTAACCATATCATTACTTTTTACATTCCAAACAAATAAATTAATAATAGGTTAATTGAATCAGATTTACAATCCAACTTTAATCATTTGCAAATTTTGTCAGTTTGGACCACTTGGTAAATTCAGAATCTTTTAACAACTTCCTACATTAATTTATTTTTGAATAATTCCAAAATTTTCAATATTAAAGTACAAATCCAATTCATCAAAAATTAAAACTTAAATTTCAAGGAATTTATTTATTTAGGTTTAGATCCCGTTATTCACTAAAATTGGTTGGTATTTATTTCATTCGCCTCTTTAATTGTACGTAAATTTCTCATAAATACACCTAAAATTTCATTTAATTCCAACTGCTTCCTAATTTCCATTTCTACGTCTTAACACACTCTATATTAAACTTGTAGACATTGTATTACTTATCATGTTAATGTAACCTTTATTTAGTGTATTAACATTTATTTCAATTCAAATCCTATCAAATAATTAAACATGTAACCTATTACTATTGCTTACAAATCAAAATATTGCACCCATTGTCATAATCTGAATGGAATTAGTCTTTATTTCAAAACTTATCTAAATTTACATTGAGACCATATTTAATCCTCTTCGATAATATTAATCCTCAATTTATTAAATGGAAATAATATATCTTACATACCATGTTTTACGCATAAATTTTTAATTAATATTATTTCAACTTATTCCCCATATTCTCAATAATTACCTAACATAAATCTACGCTTATTTCATTCTACGTTCACACTTCCGTTACTCTCAAATCAATAAGTAACGTTCACATAAATAAATGTTATGTCAGTTTCCTATTTATTGCGATATTTTTATTTATTTATTATTGCATAACTTTACTTATTTTCTTCCCATCACTTTAAAATTAATCGTTAAAGTAACGCTTATTAATACGCATCAAATTATTTACCAAATTAAAAGGTTTTGATTATTTTAACAAATTAATTGACAGATTAATCAGGTAATGTATACGAATTGTTATTATACCCATAAATTTACACTTAACTTATTAAATGCCTTATCTATGTACTCTATCTTCCCATTATATTCAGGTACAATACTTACACCAATTTTTATTGAAAAATTTATTCATATTACAAACAAAGGCTTAAATTACCATTGTTAAATTAGCGTTCAATATATATTTATCACCTTTTATTATTTCTACTAAATTTTTATTACAAAATTCTATTAAATAAATTAAATCGTCGAAATTTACGGGTCGTTACATTTAGTATTAGGGACACTAGATTTGAGGCAACATAATTTTTTTGCCTCTAATATCAGTAAATTAGGGATTAAATAATTAATGACCCTTAATAATATATATTAGACCAGTATAATTGCCCCTAATTTTTCTCCAAATTACCACCCTCTACGTGGAAAGAAGCGTCTCACATTTTGGGTTTTTCCATTTTGGGGGTGGAACAATACTTATACAAGTATGAGTTTTCCTTTCTAAACTACGTATCTAATTTTCTATCCAACTGTAAGCGTGTACTTCAATCTGCAATAACGAGATAAAAACCCTAATTGATTGAAACCTAATCAAATCACCAACTGATTGTTTTAGATTTTCCATTGTAAACTTAAATTGGGATTGCATCTCAATTGAAATTGTGAGGAACTCCTTTTCAAATCATGCTTTTGATTCCTTTATGTAAATATTAGTTTTTTATTCACTTTTCCATTTTATTATTAGTTTTCCCATATTTTCCATAATGGCTAGATTAGTGAACTTTTAATCAAAGTACATTAACAGCTCCTTAATAATTAGTTGCTTCTTAATCAACTCCTTTAATATAAGCAAGCTACTGCCATATATTTCTAGAGTATATTTAAGTTTTGTTAAGAATATCTCTCTTGTACAAGTATAAATGTGACGACCTGAACCTAGCGTTCGAAAATCGACATCCAATACATCACTCGTATTCGAATGTCAGAGATTCAAACGTTGGAGTCTGGTTCGTTGGAGCTTATAACACATTAGATGATAACAACACAACGAAAACAAAATGATGATTTCATTGATATACAACATGGATACAACATTAATACAACATAGGACCACCAACACCAGATATATATACACACACACACACACACACACACATATATATAACAGAATACAACACCACAGCGTAACATATAACACAACAGGGCCTTCAAAAGAGAAAGAGAGAGAATCCAACATACAGCATCTCCAATGCCAAAGCTCCAAAAACCAAAGACCAAAGACTTCAAAGACTTTCAGATCCAGATCTACATCCAAGCTAGCTCTAGAACCTACTGATATCCTGACTCTAGACTGCCCGTATGGAAAACTATGAGCACCCAGAGTTTAGGAAATGGAACAATAAACTTCAGGTCAGTCATGAGACTAATGTGAACAAACATAAAATAGTTGTTTGTATAAAATAAATAAAAAGAAATTCGTTCATGCTTTTGGAAAATGAAACTACCATAAGGTCTCCCGGCACACACTCAATGCAATCGCATACATAGGGAAGGTTTCTCCTTACAGTAGTTAAACATGCTTGATACACAAAAATCCTTTTGATATTATTATTAGTGCATAGTATGGAAAATATTTCGAAAGTATAATATTAATCTTAGCCAGTATACGTACCATTATAGTATGCCTACTGTAGCTACCATGTTAGATGGAAGGTTCTACAACTAAAACCGTACAGGGCTCGTATTGAGTGATTGGATTTCCAACAAATGTCCAAGGCTAAGGAACTTCCTTTGTCCGAAGGGTACGCCTCTGGAGGGATGCCCCGAGAACCTCACCGGATCTCTGCCAACGAAAGACCGGATTACCTCTATAACTAGGTAACTAACTATCACGAGTATGCCATCCCCCGGTCGTAATCGACCTTTATCCATGGTCCTACAACAACCAACAACCACATAAGTTAAATATCTAGACTCCATACCAGAATACCACTTTTATCCAGAAGGAAATGCACATACCCTGAGGGGAGCGACCCCCATAACCTTACCGCATCCTTCCTGTTTCGACCATTTCCGGGGTGTGAGGTTCGATGATGTCTTGTCCCACAAAGCTACGCTTTTCACAAAAGCCATGCTTCGATCAACCAATGATCAGCACTTAGCATGTCACACTACCAAATTAGGAATATATTACTAATAACCATCAACTACATAAACTCTGAGCTCGTAAGTCTCAGAGAAGGGTGTTAAGTTAAGAGAATAGATTCTCTGCCACCAAACAGAAATGTATTTGATAAAGAACAGGTTTACATCTCAAAGTGTAATGTCATACATACATCCATACAAGTCCATCCTGGGTCTGAATGGAACCGAAGGCACTTTGTCCAATTAAGAAAAAAATCCTTGCAATTCATATCACATAGCATCACAAATCGCATATCAGAGATATCAAATAATCCAAGGCATTCAATTCAGGTTTATCATTCGTAAGCAAGATTAATTAATCACATGAATTATAATTAATTTAATTAACTCAAAATAAATTAATTCATTATGAATTCATTCCCTAACCCTGCTTAATTACCATTATGTAATTACAAACCATTTTAATTAATTATTGAATTAATTAATCACATAATTACTTTCATTAATTATCCTTTAATTACTGATTAATTATTCTTTAATTATAAATTAATTATCCTTTAATCATTAATTAATTAACCTTTAATTATTAATTAATTAACCTTAATTAATCTTTAATTACTTATATTAAATAATTATTCTTTAAGTAATTATCCTTTAATTACTTTCATTAATTAATTAATCTTTTATTACTTAAGATCTTAATTAATTAAAAGATAAACCATTATTTTAATTAGCATTTAAATCTTATTTAATAACCTTTGGAATTAATTATCGTTAACTAATTAGCTTACACCTTTAAGTTAATTAACCTTTAGAAACATTTTATCTTCTTAATTAACCATTTAATTACGTTATTTAGTTTATTTAAATAACTCAAGGAATTAATTATAAATAATGGTCACATAATTAAATAATTTAAACTTGGTTAATTTAAAATAGTTTACTTTAAAACTTTTAATCAATCCCAAACTTACATAAAAACATTAATTTTTTGAAAGAAATGAGTTAAGAAGATTGTATAATTAAAACTTGATTTGTTTTTAAATTTTTTTTAAACTGTTATTATAACTTACCCGAGACAAACACGAATGCTACCCCGAGTCAGAAATAAGTTTTCTCGGTTCTTCCCCGAGTAAATCCCTCCTCTTTTTTTTACTTTGTTTTATTTTAAAACCTTACAATCTGTTAAACATTTAACCTACGTGAATATACTCGAGAACACACCCGAGCTTCAACATCATCTCCCCAAGTACAAACTCGGGACAACACCTTCTCAAATCCATCAACAAACAAAACCCAAATCTGACACCTCGTGCACGTGCACACATGGTCGGAGCATCTCCGACCATCGCCTCTACTACCCACAGATCATCGTTGACCATCTTTAATAGTCCCGACCGTCAAAATCTTGAAACGATCACGAAATCGAATTTTAAGCAAAATCGAACATACAAGAACCCACTGGAACGAACTATCACCCAAGAAATCATCTCGCACATCTTATCTCCGACCATCGAAGATCATGACCTCGTGTCTGGACCCTCACCTGAGCACCATGCTTAGATTTCCCCACCTTCAATCAAGACCCATGCATCGACGACGATGCAGTAACTCGAATTCCGACCTCAACCAAAACTTGGGTTTAAACACTAAATCGATGCCATGCCGCCACCGTAGTGATCGGAAAATTCTTCGATCATTTTTCTCGAGTTCGTCAACCTCCCAGCTACCTTCTACCACGATCCCGAGACCCATCTCATCACTGATCACCAGAAATCATCCAAAACGTGGTTCCCGTTCAAATTGAGAATGCTCATGATTTCCAAACATAAAAATCATAATTTTATCTTCAAAATTCATGGTTTTCGAACACGAACAAGATGATATATGTGAAACAAGAAAAATTGCTCGTCGAATTTTCCACATGCATTGAGTTATACCGTGTTTTCCTTTTTTCCAGTAAAACCACTTGATAATTACACTTGAAAGTATTTTTAAAATTAAGATCCTGTAAATTTAAATACTTTTTGTTTAGACATTAAAGCCTAAAAAGGATTAGGAGATGAGGATTTGAATTTTGAAAAGTTTTTAAACCTATGTGCTTAGATCGGAGGCAAATAGACATGCATATATATATATATATATATATATATATATTATATTTGTATACGTGCAAACATATTTACATACATTCAAACATTTTTCACAGCTTCACTTCAGAAACATCAAGTTTTAAATCAGATTTAGAGTTAGTTTTACCGACCTGTATATTTTGAAAACAGAAGAGCGGAGCCTGGATTTGAAAATTGGAATGTTTTGGTTTTGATCTTGAATTTTGATTTGCTTAGTTGAGTTGATCTTTGGTTGCTTGATGTTTGTTGAATCTATGCTTTGATTCAGGTTTTAGATGAATTCAGGCTTCAGGTTTGAAAATTGATAGAGGTTGTTTAATTTTGTTTTTATTTTCTGGTTTTCTTTGATTTCCACGTTTTGAAATAGTTTGTGTTTGTTTTGAATTTTTTTTTTCTGGTTTGAGTTTTGAACAGATTAAAGAAAATGAGAGCGACAAGAGAGGTAGAGATATATATAGCCTTTTTTATTATTTTTAAAAATAAAAGAAAATTAGAAAATTTGACACTTGTTTAATTATGCATGAAAAATTAGTTACACTTGTTAAACATTATGTTATAATTTTAACACTTGTTATCTTTCATGTTAATATACTTACATTTGTAATTTGCATGTACTTAATATTTTTTATATAATTTATATATTATACTATATTTAATTTATATATATATATATATATATATATATATATATATATATGTTTTACTAATTTATATTCTATTTTCAAATTTGATGAATATATTTCCTTTATTTATATTTATATATAATTTTAAAGAAAAATGACTTAAAATTATACATTAATGAAAATCATATATATATTATTTTTAAATATAATTTATTTTTTTAAGATATTTATATTTGAATTTCAAATTCAAATTCTATTTACAATATATATATATATATAACAAAAAAATACATATCTTATTTATTTTGGAAAATTTTAAATTAATTCACAAATTAATTCCGAAATTAATATTAATTACTAAATAATTTGGTTAAAAAAAGGGATCGTTATAGATTCCCCTCCTTAAGAAAATTTCATCCTCGAAATTTGATAGACAGGGAGACAAACAAAGAACATGCGAACATATAAAAAGATAGAGAAATGGCTTACCAGATCAAGCCGAAATGTCTACTCTACACTTGGGATAGGACTTCTGCATGCTTTCCTCTATTTCCCAAGTACATTCATTTGGATCTCTACTCCATCGTACTTTCATCAATTTCACCACTTTATTCCTTAATTACTTTTCATCTCGATCAATATTCTTCAATGGTTCTCTTTTCGCTGCTAAATTAGGTGTGATTTCCAAATCTTGTTGAGTGGCCTCCTCAATGATATGATCTGGGTCGTGCACATACTTCCGAAGATGTGAAACATGGAACACATCATGTACGCCAGCTAACCAATTAGGTAGCTGCACTCGATAAGCCAAAGGACCAATCCTCTCAAGTATAGGAAAAAGACCTATATATCGCGGTGTCAGCTTAGTAGTCTTTCCAAATCTCAAAACTCCATGCATTGGAGAAACCTTTAAGAAAACTGAATCTCCAACCTGAAACTCTAAAGTTCTTCTCCTACGGTCGGCATAACTTTTCTGTCGACTCTGGGCAGTTTTCAATTTCTTCCAAATGAAATCAAATTTCTCAGTAGCCTCCCTTATCATGTCCGGACGAAGAACAAGCCTATCATCTGACTCAATCCAACACGTAGGTGATCTACAAGGACGACCATACAATGCTTCGAAAGGAACCATTCTAATACTGGCCTGATAACTACTATTATATGAAAATTCAACCAAATGCAAATGGTCCTCCCATGAACCTCCAAAATCAAGAATAAATGCATGCAACAGATCTTCCAAGATTCGATTTATTCTCTCAGTTTGTCCATTAGACTGCGGGTGGTAAGCAGTACTAAAGTTCAATTTGGTTCCTAGTGCGGCTTAAAATGCCTCCTAAAATCTGCTAGTGAAGATCTAATCACGATCATTCACTATACTACTTGGTATTCCATGGAGTCGAACAATCTCTTTCACATATAACTCTGCCAAACTCGCAAACTCGCTGTCGTTCGGGTGGATTTAACTGGGATAAAGTGGGCAGTCTTGGTCAGATGATCCATAATAACCCAAATCGCCTCATTACCCTTCTGAGTTTGTGGCACACCATCTATGAAATCCATAGAAAGTTGGTCCCATTTCCATTGGCACTTCCTGTGGTTGGAATAAACCCGCCATCTTCATTTGACCACTCTTTATTTGTTGACACGTTGCGCATCGAATAACATAAATGGATATATCTCTCTTCATCGTTTCCACTAGAAGGTCCTCTTAATATCTCGATACATTTTATTAACCCCTAGATGGATACTAAACTTGGAAATGTGACATTCGTCTAATACTTCTCATTTGAGATCTGGGATGTCTGGAACACAAATCCACCCTTTCAACCTTATAATTCTACTATTATCGACTTCAAAATTGGAATCTTCGCCTTGAAGTGTTCTCTCATAATTTCTCGAAGAAACTTGTCTTCTTTCTACTTACTAGCAATCTTCTCAAGAAGAGTAGGAGCGACAACAGATAAGCAAGAACAACATGTCTTCTACTCAAAGCATCAGCTACCACGTTGGCCTTACCAGGTGTATACTGAATATCCAGGTCATACGACACTAGGAATTCCAACCAACGTTGCTACATTAGATTCAAATCCTTCTAGGTAAAGAGGTATTTCAAAGATTTATGGTCAGTGAACAATTAAAAATTTTCACCAAGAATATAATGACGCCACATTTTCAAAGCAAAGATAACCGCCAAAAGCTCAAGATCATGGATCGGGTAGTTCTTCTCATGTGGTCGCAATTATCTACTCGCATAGGCAATCACTCTACCCTCCTGCATTAGAACAACACCCACACCTTCACCACACACATCTATGTAGACAGATAGACCTTTATTCCTGTTAATAATAGCAAGAACAGGAGCAGCGGTCAACCTTTTCTTCAATTCCTACAAGCTTCCTCGCACTTTAGAGTCCAAATAAATTTGGCATTCTTCATAGTCAGCTTAGTTAATAGACTGGCTAACTTACAGAAATCCTGGACAAACTTTTGGTAGTACCCGGCTAATCCTAGAAAACTTGTGACCTCCTTTGGAGTTGTGGGTTGCTTGCAATCTAGGATAGCGGAAACCTTACCATAGTCTATAGAAATTCCTTCTTCTGTAACAATATGTCCCAGAAATCTAACTTCTTTGACCCAAAAATGACTTTTAGAAAACTTGGCAAAAAGAATGTTTCTCCTCAACATTCCCAAAACAATTTTTAAGTGTTCGGCATGCTCTCCTTCAGTTTTGGAATAGATCAAAATATCATCAATAAATACGAGAACGAATTTATTCAATACTTCACGAAATACTCAGGTCATCAGGTCTACAAATCAGGGGCATTGTAGTCCGAAGGGCATAACTAGCCATTCGTAGAATGTATCAGGACCTCTAAAAGCAGTCAAATGAATACCATCTTCAGCAATTCTCAACTGATGGAATCCTTAGGCTAGATCTATCTTTGAAAAGAACCGAGTGCCATGCAGTTGATCGAATAGATCATCGATTCGGGATTCTTAAGGGTTAACTTATTAAGATCACGATAATCTACATCCAATCTCAAAGATCCATCGGATTTGGATATAAATACCACAGCTGAACCCCAACTAGAACGATTAGGTCATATAAATCCTTTCTCCAGCAAATTTTGGGTTTGCTTGACTAACTCTGCTCTTTCCCTTGGTGCCATCCTACAACTTTCATGCACAACTGGATGGGCATTGGGAACCAAGTCGATTCTAAATTTGATTTCCCTATGCGGAGGTAAAGACTTGACTTCTTCAAATATGTCAGGAAATTCTTGAACAATAGGTATGGATTTCAAACTAGGGTCGGGATATCCTAAAGTATACATTAGCTTATCCCTCTTTGGACTTGGATCTTCATAAGAAATCACAATAAAATTCCCAAATTTGGTTTTGACCGAAATCGTTCGATTGGTACAATATAATTTAGCTTCATATTTCGTTAACCAATTCATTCCAAGTAAAATTTCGAATTCATTAAAGTCAAGAACGAAAAGGCTGATAGGAAACTGATGATGAGAATACGAGATAGCAACTTTTCTACAACCTAAACAAAGATTTGTATGGCCTCCTACCGGGTTCTCTAGATAATAGGTTCGTCTACGAATTTGGGTTCAAGATTTGACTCGTCTACGGTTTGCTGGGAAATAAAACTATGTGTGACTCCAATATCGAATAAAACTCAAAAAAATTTATCATAAATAAGAAGATTACCTTCCAAAACTTCTTTCCCTTTATCGGCTCCTGGGGTTGAAGGTTGATCCTTGATTGCATACACCTTTGCTACTTGGGCCTGCTTCATTGCCGGGCACTCTTTAACTATGTGTCCTGGCTTATGGCAATAATAGCATTCCCTGGATTTTTGTCCTAACTTCTTAGGTTGATCTTTCTTCCCTTACTTCTTGGGCTTCTTGCAACTACTTGACTAATGGCCTTTCTTCAAACAGTTGAAACATGTAACATTCTTCGCCTTGTTCTCCTGAGTATTCTTCTTTTCTTGACCTTGCCAAGACTTCTTTCCTCCAAACTTCCTCTTCTTCTAATTTGGATTACTTCCTCTTTCTTTCTCCTCCGGAATCTCTTGTTTATCTAAGGTGGTATATCTATATCCCATATCTACCAAATCAATGAAAGAGTCCTTCATATGGCCTGCCATCCTTTCATGAAACCTTTTGTTCATCCATCTAATAAATCTCTTATTTTTCTTAAGAGGGGTATTCACCAATTCTGGACCAGATCGGGATAATTCGTTAAACTTATTTAAGTATTCTTCAAAAGATAGACTTCCTTGCTTCGAATAGGTAAACTTTTGATACATCCTGTAAATACCAGGGGACGGCATATAACGCTGCTCAAACACTTGCTTGATTCTCTCCCATGTAAGCTCATCCTTCGACTCGGCCAATGCAATGGTCTCCCACCATGCCAAAGCTTCTTCCTGGAGATGCCAGGAAGCTATCAACCTCATTTGATCATCCTCCAGTTTCAATCCTTTGAAAATCCTTTCACAATATCGAATCCAAGCTTGCGCTTCTATAATAGTCTCCTTGCCTATGAATGGTTTCCCTCCAAGTCTTGAGAAACTCCGATGTAACTCCTCCAGATTCGGATGGGGTTGGATGGGAAGAGCTGCTCCCTCTATTGTTGTTGTTGTAGGGTCTCAACCATTTGTAGTGGTACCCCCTTGTCCTCTATCACGTCCTCTTCTTGCACTCATTCTCACTATCTGTAAATAGTAAGAAAATAGATTTAGGCATACGGACGAGATATCTTAGGGAACATACTCATTCTAGAGTATTTCTAACCCTATCTCTAATGAGTCACCTAATGAGTTATACTCCAAAGCTAAAGTTAGTACTCAACCTTTAGCTCTGATACCAAATGAGATGACCCGAATCCCAGCATCCAAAAATCGACATCCAATATGCCACCCATATTCGAATGATGGAGATTCAAATGTTGGAGTCCGGTTCGTTGGAGCTTATAACACATTAGATGATAACAACATAGCGGAAACAAAATGACGATTTCATTGATATACAACATGGATACAACATAGGACCACCAACATCAGAGATCTATATACACAGCAGAATACAACACCATAGCGAAAAAGATAACACAACAGGGTCTTCAAAAGAGAAAGAGCGAAAATCCAACATACAGCACCTCTAATGCCAAAGCTCCAAAAACCAAAGATTTCAAAGACTTCCAGATCCAGATCTACATCCAAGCGAGCTCTAGAACCCACTGACATCCTGACTCTAGACTACCCGTGTGGAAAATTATGGGCACCCAGAGTTTAGGAAAGGGAACAATAAACTTTAGGTCAGTCATGGGACTGGTGTGAGAAAACATAAAATAGTTGTTTGTATAAAAGAAATAAAAAGAAATCTGTTCATGCTTTTGGAAAATGAAACTACCATAAGGTCTCCCAGCACATACTCAATGCAATCGCACACATGAGGAAGGTTTCTCCTTATAGTAGTCAAACATGCTTGATATGCGAAAATCCTTTTGATATTATTGTTAGTGAATAGTGTGGAAAACATTTCGAAAGTATAATATTAATCTTAGCCAGCATACGTACCATTATAGTATGCCTACTATAGCTACCATGTTAGATGGCATGTTCTACAACTAAAACCGTACAGGGCTTGCATTGAGTGATTGGATTTCCAACAAATGGCCAAGGCTGATGAACTTCCTTTATCCGAAGGGTACGCATCTGGAGGGACGCCCCGAAAACCTAACCGGATCTCTACCAGCATAAGGCCGGGTTACCTCTGTAACTAGGTAACTAACTGTCATGAGTATGCCATCCCCCGGTCATAACCAACCTTTATCCAGGGCCCCACAACAACCACATAAGTTAAATAACCGGACTCAATACCAAAAGACCACTTTTTATCCAGAAGGAAATGCACATACACTGAGGGGCACGACCCCCATAACCTTGCCGCATCCTTCCTGTTTCGACCATTTTTGGGGTGTGAGGTTCGATGAAGTCACGTCCCATAAAGCTACGCTTTTCACAAAACCTTCGATCATCAGCACTTAGCATGTCGCGCTACCAAATTGGGAATATATTACTAATAACCATCAACTACATAACATCTGAGCTCGTAAGTCTCGGAGACGGGTGTTAAGCTAAGAGAATAAATTCTTCTCCACCAAACAGAATTGTATTTGATAGAGATCAGCTTTACATCTCAAAGTGTAATGTCAGACATACATCCATACAAGTCCATCCTGGGTCTGAATGGAACCGAAGGCACTTTGTCCAATTAAGGAAAAAGTCCTTGCAAATCCAGATATCCACAATCCCGACCGGGCTTCCCATCACATAGGGAAATCTCTATACCGTAGCAACTCGATGCAGAGAAAATCAACAGGCAATCCTTTCGTTCTTGAAAATACCCGGTCTTCAACCACCGTCTTCAAATGCAATCCCATTTCGTCGTATCATTATTCGAAATGGATTTTATGACTCAATGTCCTCTCCCGGCTTAACCTAATAATGAGCGCTTATTTCAAAAACATGTGGATACATATTTCCATTTTAAATCTTTTAAATAAAGATCCATCTTTAAGATTCGATATGGTTTTTGGATAACCTTTTGGAATCCGACCTTTGGTCGCATCGAAATTCGAATGCCGTTTTAAAGGCCAAGTTGGTTAAGTGAACAATTTTAATTCAATTCAGAAGTTCACATTCACAAAACAATATATCACACATGTCACAACTCAATCCAAAGCAATTTATATCACAGAGCATCATAAATCACATATTAGAGATATCAAATAATCCAAGGCATTCAATTCAGGTTTATTATTCGTAAGCAAGATTAATTAATCATATGAATTATAATTAATTTAATTAACTCAAAATAAATTAATTCATTATGAATTCATTCCCTAACCCTGCTAAATTATGATTAAGTAATTACAAACCATTTTAATTAATTATTGAATTAATTAATCACATAATTACTTTCATTAATTATCCTTTAATTACTGATCAATTATTCTTTAATTATAAATTAATTATCCTTCAATCATTAATTAATTAATCTTTAATTATTAATTAATTAACCTTAATTAACCTTTAATTACTTATACTAAGTAATATTCTTTAAGTAATTATCTTTAATTACTTTCATTAATTAATTAATCTTTTATTACTTAAGATCTTAATTAATTAAAAGATAAACCATTATTTTAATTAGCATTTAAATATTATTTAATAACCTTTGGAATTAATTATCATTAACCAATTAGCTTACAACTTTAAGTTAATTAACCTTTAAAAAAATTTTATCTTTATAATTAACCATTTAATTACATTATCAAGTTTATTTAAATAACTCAAGGAATTATTATAAAGAATGGTCACATAATTAAATAATTTAAACTTGATTAATTTAAAATAATTTACTTTAAAACTTTTAATTAATCCGAAACTTAAATAAAACATTAATTATTTAAAAGAAATGAGTTAAGATGATTGTTTAATTAAAACCTAATTTGTTTTCAAAAAAATTTAAACTATTATTATAACTTACCCGAGACAAACTCGAACACGATCCCGAGTCAAAAACAAGTTTTCTCGAGTTCTTCCCCGAGTAAATCCCTTCTTCTTCTTCTTTTTACTTTGTTTTATTTTAAAAACTTAAAACTTGTTAAATATTTAACCTACGCGAATACACCCGAGAACACACCCGAGCTCCAACATCATCTCCTCGTGTACAAACTCGAGACAACACCTTCTCAAATCCATCAAAAAACAAAACCCAAACCTGACACATCGTGCACGTGCATACATGGTCGGAGCATCTCCGACCATCGCCTCACCACCCATAGATCATTGTTGACCATCTTTAACAGTCCCGACCATCAAAATCTTGAAACGATCACGAAATCGAATTTTAAGCAAAATCAAACATGCATGAACCCACTGGAACGAACTGTCACCCAAGAAATCACCGCGCACCATCTATCTCCGACAACTGGAGATCACGACATCATGCCTGGACCCTCGCCTGAGCTCCACGCTTCGATTCCCCTACCTGCGATTAAGACCCGTGCATCGACGATGACGTAGTAACTCGAATTCCGACCTCAACCAAAACTTAAGTTTAAACCCTAAATTGATGTTATGCCACCACCGTAATGATTGAAAAATTCTCCAATCATTTTTCCCGAGTTCGTCAACCTTCCAGTTACCTTCAGCCACGATCCCAAGACCCATCTCATCACCGATCACCAGAAATCATCCAAAACGTGGTTCCTGTTCAACTCGTGAATCTTCATGATTTCCAAACTTAAAAATCTTAATTTTATTTTTAAAATTCATGGTTTTCGAACACAAATAAGGTGATATATGTGAAACAAGAAATCTTGCTGGTCGAATTTTCCACATGCATTGAGTTATACTGTATTTTCCTTTTCCCGGTAAAACCACTTGATAATTACACTTGAAAGTATTTTTAAAATTAAGATCTTGCAAATTTAAACACTTTTTGTTTAGACATTAAAGTATAAAAAGGATTAGGAGATGATGATTTGAATTTTGAAAAGTTTTTAAACCTGTGTTCTTAGAACAGAGGCAAACAGACACGCATATAAACACACACACACACACATATTTGTATACATGCAAACATATTTACATACATTCAAACATTTTTCACAGCTTCACTTCACAAACATCAAGTTTTAAATAAGATTTAGAGTTAGTTTTACTGACTTGTATATTTTGAAAACAAAAGAGCAGAGCGTGGATTTGAAAACTGGAATGTTTTGGTTTTGATCTTGAACTCTGGTTTGCTTAGTTGAGTTGATCTTTGTTTGCTTGATGTTTGTTGAATCTATGCTTTGATTCAGGTTTTAGATGAATTCAAGCTTTAGGTTTGAAAATTGACAGAGGTTGTTTAATTTTTTTTTTATTTTCTGGTTTTCTCTGATTTCCAGCTTTTGAAATAGTTTGTGTTTGTTTTGAATTTTTGTTTCTGGTTTGAGTTTTTGAACAGATTAAAGAAAATGAGAGCGGCAAGAGAGGTAGAGATATATATAGCCTTTTTATTATTTTTAAAAATAAAAGAAAATCAGAAAATTTGTCACTTGTTTAATTATGCATGAAAAATTAGTTACACTTGTTAAACTTTATGTTATAATGTTAATAATTGTTATCTTTCATGTTAATATACTTACACTTGTAATTTGCATGTACTTAATATTTTTTATATAATTTTAATATTATATTATATTTAGTTTATATATATATATATATATATATATATATATATGTTTTATTAATTTATATTCTATTTTCAAATTTAATGGCCATATTTCCTTTATTTATATTTATATATAACTTTAAAGAAAAATGATTTAAAATTATACATTAATATAAATCATATATGAAACGACCCGCAAATCCGTACCCCTTGAGTCAACACTATTCTACAACAATCAACTCAAGTTGCACAGAAATACGAACCATTTGGGTTAAAGAAGAAGAGGTAGAAGAGGAAAATAGAAAACAACAACAGAATCTAACCATCGCAGCGGAATAAAATATAATAGATAATAAATGATCTTTACTCAAAATCAAATATCTCTGTTTATATATTACATCATCAGAGTACATCAATCACAGTTCAACAACAACAACATACAAATGGATACACAGCAACTCAACACAGCGGAATATATATATATAAACAAGTACGGAAGTACGTATCGTCATCCAGCTCGTCTCCTGAGCTCCACAGAATCACATCATGTATCCTATAATACTCGGTCTGACCCGAGCATTACAGATAAATAACACCCGAGTCAGTCTGGAATACCAGCGTGAGAAAATCACACTCAATTGATTATTAAAGTTTCAAAAATCCTTTGAAAACAAAAGCATCTCGTAAGACCGCGCCACAAATAAACATGTCGGGTTTTTACCTTACGATAGCTAAAACAATTTTTATAGAAATCCTCTGATATTATAATAGGGTCTATATACAAATACTTATAAAATAGCCGAAATTGTTACATGATTAAATTCCAGCTACTAGCCACAGAGTGGGTAATACAAACAAAACTCGTACAAGGCTCGTAGGGAGAATGGATTCCAACTAATGACTAGGCACTGGGGTACCACCTGTCACAGTACGGGGACTAGATCACCGTACCGAGGAGTACGCCCGCTCCCCTGCAACACAAGGCCGGAACTACCCCTTACTGGATAATCCCGAGTGAGATCACCCCGCGGTTGGGATCAACAACCGCCCACTAAGCTGAAATAAAAAGGGACATCTAGACTGGAATGACCTCACCCTGCTTGGGTGCTACCCACCTAGCCTTGCTGCATAACCCCTGATTTTCAGTCATTCCCATTTGATGAGGCTTGAGGCTAAGCGTTACCTTTTACAGAACATATCCCTTAGAATGCCCATCGTCCACCTGACGGTGTTCTGAAAGCATTCATGCATACAAGTCCGTCCCGGGTTCGAACGGAACCTAAGGAACTATTCCTACTACATCCATTTTGGAAATACCCTCAGGATTAGTAGCGACTAGCCCTTGCACTTCACTGCTCCATCTTCGAGTCCAAAATCGTTTTCACGAAAACGTACAAACCGGATCAAGGTGGTTTTCGAGAAATAAATCTCGATCCCGGTCTCTTCGAAACGATCAACGTATTTGGCCAATATTGATAGTCGGTTATTTAACTATCAATTAATATTCACAAACAACCATCCAACAATCAATAATTTTCCAATTATTTATTACTTTCAAAATATCTTCACAAGCTATATTTCTATTTTCAACCTTTTGAAAACAGTTTTCAAATCATTCTTTCTTTCCAGAATAAACTTTCCCAAGTATGTTCTATCTCCACTGGAATTGCCAAGCACAAACTAGATTTTTTTTTAAAGAAATTTAAAACACTTTACTTTAAAATGTGCTTTTAAAACATTTAAGTTAAACTACTTCAATAAATTGTTCAAAATACTACTATATAAATATTTAAAAATAAGGTTACTTTATAAAATATAACTAAATTTTTAATCTTAAAACAAACTACTAAGTCACTTTTTAAATAATTACTACAATAATAGATTAAAAAGGAAAGACTTACTTTATAATTTAAATATTTAGAAAAATAAATTTTCCAAACTTGCTTTTTAAATCAACTTAAAAACTTTTAACTTATATTTTAAACTTACTTGGAAACGTACTTGGTTATCCAGGGAGAAGATCCAACTTCAATTACTTAAATCAATTTTCCCAAATTGATTTCAAATTTATCCCATTTGAAATAATTTCTTTACTTACTTTATTCATTTCAAAATTTATTAAGTATGGACTTAATTATTGTTGTTATTATTATTTTTCATTTGATTCTAAAACTTTTAACTGAATTATACAATTTCCAGATTTTTCCCAATTTCTTCTTTATTCTTTCAATAATTTAAATCTTAACCTTTAAATAAATGTTTTGTTCTTTTAAATAATAACACTGAATTTTAAATTCATTAACTTCCTGTTTATTCAAATTTTCTTTCTATACTCAAGATCTATTTATTAGAATTTTACAGCCACTTCATTCCTTTTCCAATTCATTATTTTATTTTATTTTTATTCTATAATTATTTTATTCACAAATTCACTTATTTTAATTTCTTTCCAAATCCAATTTATATATTTTTGGCAATTCATTATACCCAATCATAACCAATCGAACCATGGCATTCAATATTTCAACATAATTCATCATAAAAAATCAAATCATCATAACAGGGGAATTAAATAATTTAAATAAATGTTGAGGGATCCAGTTGGATCCCTCCAACCTGTTTTCCCTGCATCCACAGACGTTAGCATTACATGACATGCCAAATGCAAATTGTACTATACTATATCACATCAATCAATTCAACCATAGAATCATTTATTTAAATTTAATCATTTAAATTTTTTAAATGCAGCTGAGTGAGATTAACTCACCTTTGCCTCTTAAATTTGCACGTCCATTATAATATTTCCTCGGATTCTCTGATGTTTAACCTTAAATAACAATTTATATAATTTATTAATATTCGAAATAATCGAACAATTCATTTAATTTACAGATGATTTAATTTTAAACTAAAAATTTCCCTAAAATCTTTTTAGTTGCTAAAATAATTAAAATATGTTAGTTAAACGCGTCAATCACCCTAATTCATTGTTTTTAAAATGAACTAGTAATATTTAAAGGTAGAGATGTATATTTATTTTATTTTGAAATTATACGTATAAAAATAATCTATAATCTATATAGGTTAAGATCTGATTTTGATTTTTTTTAAAAATCTACATTGATATATATATATATATATATATATATATATATATATAATTACAACTAACATAAGTTTTAACTTACTGTAAAAATTTCCTTCCTACACACATATATATGCAAATCTGAAAACAACATTCCATCATATTATATTGTTTTTTTTCACGTGCTTATATTCATATTTTTAAAACTTCCGAATTAAAATTCAAATCCAACATCAATTTTAAATTAAGATAGAACATGCCGAACAGTCGCAACCCAAACCCTAATCGCGACCATCGTTGCTGCAATCCACGCGAATGTCATCCTCTTCGCACGTGAGTCAAACACGCACCCTAACCCTAGATGAACACGCGACTTCGCCTCACCATCACGATCTCACCTCGGTTGCAACTTGCGACCGTCGTGTCCCTGCCACCATCCTCAACGTCTTCAGTGAAGTCGACTACGATACCTCGTCGCGCTTACGAACGCCGACCCCAAACGATCTCCCTCCTGCATCGCGGCGCGAGCTCGAGAATAATCGAACAACCCAGAGCCGTAAATGAGCACCACTATCTCGTGAACACAAACGGCCGCTTACTCCACACGCCTCTCGATCAAACCGAGCTTCAATTCGATTTCGCCCCCTCTTATTTATTTATTTTAGACAAATGGATTTGTTTCGAACGAAATTTGGATTTGAAAATGAAAGAGGTTCGGCCATTATCCCCCTTTTTTTAATAAAACGATAGGGCTAGTGACAGAAGAGAGAGAAACACGTTTATTTCCTTTCGTTCCTAAGCTTACGAACGAAGCCATCTTTCATTTTTTTTCTATTTATTTTTTTTTTATATTTTTTTTGCTCTGCTATACGTTCGAATAGATGAGAAGAAAGGTGCGTGATTGGAGCTAGAAGAGTTCGGCTGATGTCGCTCCATTTTGACCAAGCACAAACATAAATGTATTTAAATTTTCGATATAAGATCTTAGGGCGTTTACTTACCGTACGGTCACACAACAACTCCGATCACTACAAAATTTGAAATCCGATAATAATTCAATATTACGGACTCAATGAAATTGGTTTCGTTGAATTCCAAGACTGTGCCTCGGAAGGCTATTTTTAAATTCAATTTAAACGATATATTTTTAAAACTGAAAAAATCAGTGTTAAATTCAATTTTACAACTTCTATTATCCCCAGTATTATCAATATAAATTTTACAAGTCTTTAAATTATTTTTAACAGGTTTAAAACTTCAGATTTCATATTTTACCCTATTCGAAATTATTCAATTTAATAATTTAAATATCAAATAAACTGTGACATTTGAAATTCAAGTTAGAAATTAACCTTTAAATATTCAAAATCGACTAAATATCCCGATTTTAAATGCTCGAAAATTCCGGACCGTCACAATATATATATATATATATATATATATATATATATATATAATTTTAAATCCAATTTATTTTTTTAAAGGTAATTATATTTGAATTTCAAATTCAAATTCTATTTACAATCTATATATATATATATAAACAAATACTTATCCTATTTATTATAGAAAATTTTAAATTAATTCACAAATTAATTCCAAAATTAATATTAATAACTAAATTAAATTTGGTTTAAAAACGGGATCATTACAATAAATCTAGTATTTATTATAGCTGTTTATATATGTACCTACTAATTAAGTCAGATAATCATAAAATCATGAGCTACTAATCGTGGCACATGCATTTTTAATTTATGTGTGTAATTGTCCATCGTATACCTAGTTGATCTATTTGAGTGAATTTTTTAAATGTCACTAAGAATATCATATTAGTTAAGGTAGTTTTTGTGTGTTTGTAGAATAAAGCAAAGTTACTACTGGGCTATTTTAAAATGCATAGAAAATGTTCATTGATGATAACTTTTTTTATGCGAATATATCATGCAAATGGAGAAGATATAGAAGTAATTCTTCGTACTACATGAAGGTTTGTAAACTTTTTTTTCTTTCTTTATTATGATGTTTATCTAATATCTGGGTTGTTTGTATTTGATAAATTGTTGATACATGACACTTATTTCTTTTCTTACTATGTATATCAAAACAATGAACATAGTTAACTTGCTTGGTAAGAGAACAATTTGCAAGTGCAGCAAAGATGAAAATAGCGCTCTAAAATGAGTAGGAAGTTTCATGTGACAGATATTTTTATGGAGGTAATTTATCATACTTAGTTATTCAAATATATGGTTGTGTAAATAGTGCACTTTTTAGTTTATGTTTGAAGTATTAAGCATCTTCAAAATAATAAATCAATGTGACCTAAGAAAATGTTTAATGTGGTGTCAAAAAATAATATTGATATTTGTTTGATGAGATTGATGTACTAATTTATGATGTTTTCAAATATACATAATTATGAATTAGTTGAATTTCTTTAGCTTGAAATAGTTAATTTTTAATCTATGCAGTTAAAGCGCTTAGCGGTGGAAGTACGAATATTATAGCGGGGATAAAGC
The DNA here is from genome assembly GCA_030765085.1 of Allium cepa. Taxonomy (NCBI): domain Eukaryota; kingdom Viridiplantae; phylum Streptophyta; class Magnoliopsida; order Asparagales; family Amaryllidaceae; genus Allium; species Allium cepa. Next base: position 189,623,972 of record CM060939.1, on the reverse strand, counting down.
GAGCGTATAACGAAAAATAACGGAGGTGCAAAAGCTTCATTAGACATAAAATTAAACATTTAAAGTTAATTTATTCTCATTCTCACATCCGAAAAAAAAAATATTGTTTAATCTTATATAACAAAACCGAAGAATATGGTGATTTATGCAGACTAGATTTGATGACTACAATAAATTTCTAACTTATATTGAGCATCAATGTCTTAAAATTAGGTCTTTACTCAAACTTTATTGATTTGTTTTAAAAGAGAACTAGTCAAATCAACCTTTCGATATTAATATTGCTAAAGCGGATGCTAAAAAGTCTTGATTTAGCAGTGTGGTGGAAAACAACTGGGCTTCAAGCGGTTCCACTATTTAATAACGCTAAATTGAAATAGCGTAGTGGCCGAAGAGCGTTATGAGCTGTAGCGGGGATTTCGCGGGGATTTAGTGGGGCTTTAACTTCATAGATTTAAATAGATTCACATTGTTAAAAATCTTTTCTTCATTCCGTACTCTATTTCTAAAATATGCCGAAATGTCAACTCGATGCCTTTGTTTATTTTTTCTTTCGCTTAAATACTAGTTATTAACCTAAATGCTCTCTCATTGCTATATTAAATTCTTTAAGTTTTCTTTCCTTTGGTTTTAATTTTTGCATAACATAAAATTTGTGGTTCATATAATTTTTTGGGATAAAACTAAATAATTTTGCATATCTGTAATTCCTGTTGGCTTATTATCCAATTAATAAAATCACATTGAAATGTAAAACACAACGCGCGTCTTTGTTGAAGAAAGAGAGAAAGTTCACCATCCCTACACCATTTTGTAAAGGTTTAAATATTTTATGTTCTTTTACAGAAAAAAACAATCTTTATGTGTAGGGACGATGAAATTGCATAACAATTGAAATTATGTACTTCAGTTTCACAACTTCAAATGAATTAGCAAGAACATCATGATAGAGTCATCCTTGATTTCTGACATGCTGCATTTAAAAATTTTGTTCTGGGTGTAGACTAGCAAGCATTAAGATAGCGATCCCCTCTACTGTATCTTACAATGAACTTTCATACGCAAGAAATGAGATTTGCTTATGCCTAATGTATGTTTGCATCATGTAGGGTGTTGACAACTAAATCATGGTTACTTTGGCAACATATGAGATTAACTCTACATCTTCGGGAGGTAAATAAAATTTTAAAATTTTAGTTGCCTTGAATATTTCACAAGCTTCTAACTTAAAGCCATGTAAAGTACTTTTATCTGTAGAAATTAGCATTAATTTTTTTTTTATTGCACGATAATAAACATAAACATTACAATGCATCCAAAATTGTCAGAAATAGGAACTTGTTGAAAAAAATCTAGTGCCAATGGTTCTTTGTTTTTTTTTTGAAAAGTGAACTATTGAATTTAGTGCTAATTGATTATCCACGATGTCATACTTGATATAACAATGGATAATTCTATTTTATTAGGTAGCAAAAAAGTTATATAGATCAACTGATTTCATGGTGGAAAAAAAATCTTTTCTTAGTGACAATTCTTATGTATTTGTAAATTGTATTTGAATTCTAAATGGATTCTAATTTCTACAAAAGTTGGTGATATAATTGATTTTTATTTAGTTTTTTTTAGTGTTTCCTCGTACTTTTGTTGGCAAACTAATAGTGAATGCCCAAATGTATAATCTTATATATTATTATTATTATTATTATTATTATTATTATTATTATTATTATTATAGCATAATGCAAACATAAAGGGATAACGTCGTATTTTTACGTTATATTTTTATTTAATTTATAATCGATTGAAATAATTATGAATTTTACCACCTCTAAGGAAAAAAACTTTAGTTTTCATATATAAGAAAAAAAACGAGTGAGATTAAATCAGTTTGTTCATTAGAAAAGTTTTCTAACTTTGATAAGAGAAGAAAGTTGGGTTAAAATGACTGTACTATCTAAATATGGTGAATAAGACGAATATGGTCAGAGACAAAAAATATATGTACATGCCTTGTAGTCCCAAGATTGTTTACTTGAAGTTATGTAGGTTAGGATTGTATCCCTTGCTACTATCTAAATTCTGCCTGTCTGAATATATTTTTTTTACTAACTATCCTATTCTATAATCAAAAGATGTGTCCTATAATTGGTTTTTCTTAGTTTTGAATGTAATGCTTTATATGAATTTATTGCAATGGGCTGCCGATAATTTTTTTATGATGAAAGAGTGGCTCTCTAGTAAGGAGAGCACACTCATAAATTTTATCATAATATTAACAAAAAAAAAAACCATACAAAAGTTAATACAAATATAAGGTCATCACATAGATGATCAACAAAAGTTGGAAGTTTGAGCAAATAAAAAAATATACAATGAATATTATGGAATAAAGCTACCAATAACAGTATGTTGTGCAGTTGAGATGTGGGCTTGTGTGTCTTGAAGAGTTAAGATGCAGATTAGATTTGTAGTGCGGAAGGAGACAACGAATCTGAAGCACTAGGGTTTACACAGTTTGGGCTGAAGGACATAAGTGAAATACAGTGCAAGAAGTAATAAGCCGGAACCATAGTTGCTGCATCGAACTGCTGCTATAGTGATGAGCTGCTGCACAACTTCAGGCCCTCTCGAAACTTTAGCTTAAGAATGAATCATGTCTGAAGTTGTTGAAAAGGTTGCTGCATGCAGGTTAGGAACATGGCAACTGCATGGAATCTATAGAATAGGTAGCCTGTTGAATTATGACCATAGTTCTATAATATCTTGAAGTTGTTGAATTGGTGGCCTGCTGAATGTGTGGCTTGTTGAAAAGGGGGCATGACCATGGTTGCTGTTGAATAGTGCTGCCAGGAGAGAGAGAGAACTGTGCATGGAGTGTCTACGTGGAATTAGGCCTGTCAAATGGGTTGGGTCGATTTTGATCAAATTCATTTATGACTCATTCCTTTTTATCCATTTATGACCCAATCCATTTATGACTTGTTCTTTTTTACCCACTTATGACTCGTTCTTTTTACCCACTTATGACCCATTCTTTTTTACCCAATTATGATCCAACCTATTTATGACCCAACCCATTTAATAAACGGATTACCCATTTAAAGATTTAAATTTTATTTGACTAATAAAAAACAAATAAATATAAAATAATTCTAGTTCTAATTTTTATGTTTTAAATTTTAATTCTAATTGTTACCAAAATTCAGAAATGGGAATATGGTAGCATGTTAATTTCTAAATACAACCGTCAGTCCCCTTTGAGAACTACATTATGCATTTCACAAGATGAAGTATCCGAGTATTACATATTATCTGTAATTTACGTGCGAGTTCATCAGTTGAAGTCTCGTCTGATTCCGTGTTAGTATGAAGAAGTTATTGCAGTCTAAACAAAAAACGGCTTCTACCCTTGGCGGAGTTCAAATATGAGGATGCGCTAGCATGTTATTTTCTAAGTACAACTGTTAGTCTCCATGGAGAACTACAGTGTGCATTCACACGATGAAGTATCCGAATGTTACATACTGTTCATAATTTAGGTAACAGTTAATTGGTTGAAGTCTCGCCTGATTCTGAGTTAGTGAAGAAAGTATTGCAGTCCGAACAAAAAAAATACGACTTCTACACTAGGCGGAGTTCATATATGGTGATGTAGTAGTAGCATATTATTTTATAAATACAACTATCAGTTCTCTTGGAGAACTACAGTGTGCATTCACACGATGAAGTATCCGAGTGTTACATACTGTCCGTAATTTAGGTGGGAGTTAATCGGCCGAAGTCTCATCTGATTTTGAGTCAATATGAAGAAGTTATACAAAAAAAATAGCGGCTTCTGCACTTGGCGGAGTTCATATATGAGAATGTAGTAGCCTGTTATTTTTTAAGTACAACTGTCAGTCGCATTGGAGAACTACAGTGTGTATTCACATGATAAAGTATCCGAGTTTTACCTACTGTCCGTAATTTAGGTAAGAGTTAATCGGTCGAAGTCTCGCTTGATTTTGCGTCAATATGAAGAAGTTATTGCAGTCTGAACAAAAAATAACGGCTTTTACATTAGTGAAGTTCTAATATGAGGATGCGGTGGCTTGTTATTTTCTAAGTACAACTGTCAGCCTTAATGAAAAATTGTATGTTCAAAATTCTCATTTTTCAAATTTATATTAAAATTTAATGTTTTTAATAAATGGGTTACCCACTTATAACCCTTTAAAATGTTTCAACACAACCTATAGCCCATTTAATAAATTTCATAAATAGGTTGTGGGATGGGTCATATTTTGACAGGTCTGCATGGAATGAGGTAAAGTGCTTGAAGTTGCTATAGGGGACACAAGACTGGTTGTAATAGCTAGTGCATGGATTTGTTGAAGTGTAAATGTAGCTAGACAGATAAATTGCATGTGAATAGCCTAATGTGGCTTAAACCATCGATAAGCTGATTGAGCTGGCATCAGAGTGTGTATATAAGACTTGTTGCCGAAAAGCTTGAAACGACCCGAATAGTTAGTATTTAATGATAATAAAATAATTTTCAAACCTGAATATTTTTGTACAGAAAATTTGTAAATCGTCTTCTGAGTGAGACGTCAAATTTCGTTTCATCAAATTCGGACCTCTTTAGCTCTGTCGATCTTATTTTCGTTTTAACTGCATTTTCCGCCAGCGGAAATTCGAATTTTATAATTCAATCGTACCATTAAGATCTATATACCGTTTTGATCATCTCGTCGTGTTGATCTCTATGGTATATTTATTTCTATATTTTGGAGTTTAGTACGCGACGGATATAATAAAACTGTTCGTCGTATCGGTACCACAAATTTCAACCTTTACCCGTGCCTATTCAAATTTGAAACGTGCAGCCATTAATTGCTTTTAATGAGTTGCTAAAATTTTGCATATGACCATTGCTATTACATCAAGTTTAGTATGCATTTATTCAGCCTTTGATCTTTGCTATTCTAACGTTTCAACCAATTCACTAGTTCTTTCATTTTTTTCTGCTTGCTGTTACATTGTATAAATTATAATTTAAGTCAAGTGCCTGTATTATAAGCAAGGCAACATTTCTTTTGCAAACTGTCAGAACCACGTACTTCTTCTTCATTTACCTTTTATTCTTTTTCACTGACTCCCTTCCTCCTATGGCAGAAAGTATGCGCACCCATCACCGAAGCAACCCGGCCTTGAAGCCATTGGCCGCCTTATTTCCCCTAGTCGAACACCTTATCTCCTCTCCTCTCCGACCACTTGTCTTCCACCGTGAGCCGCTACCACCTCTGCCTCACCGTGTCACCGTCCATCTCGACGCCAATAGCGTGTCACGCAACCATGCCGCAACCACGAGCCTCCCTCTGATCCACCTTCCCTCTCTCTCCATTCGCCACCTCCTGCCGCTTCCTACCCTTCACTCGAACCCACACCAGACCGCACTCCCCTTCACTCTCTTCAGCAAATATTTTTAGCTTCTCACCTCCGCTAGTTAACTTCGCCACGGCTTCGCCCTAGGCCCAGTCCTTGACCTCTGACGCAGCTTCACCATGGCCAAGTATTTTAACACCCATAAACCAAACGCCACATGTTGATGCCCTGGCCGAAGAACCCACCTTAGCCTTCTTCTTTTATGGTAAATGTATATTTTATATTTTTATATTTTGTTATATTTTATTATCGTATAACCTAGTTTCTGTTTCGAATACATATTGTTTGTATAATATATGCTCTGTTTCGTTTAAAATTATATTTTTGTTTATATATAGGGTCAAGTTCGGTCGGTTATACATATATATATATATATATATATATATATATATTTTCATGTGATAGTTTTGTATAATAAAGGTTCTATTTTAAAATTATTAAGAGGTGTCTTTGATTTTGAACTATACACGTACAGGTTTTAAATTATTAATATATGTTTGTGGTTTTAAAATGTATGTAGATTAAGGACATAATGTTTGTATAAATTTACATTCATATGTTGGAGATATAACAAGTAAATCATATGGTTAAATTTTAAATTTCGAATACAGCATGTACGTATGTTTGTCTGTAAGTAGATAATAAAATTTGGGTTTGGTCCACAGCAATTTGTTCTCTGGTATATGGAGTTGATAGTTATGTTATAGAATGGACAGTAGTGTATTGTTTATAAATTAGGAAGTTATATATAGGGAGCATATATTTTGTGAAACAAATTAAAGTTTATTAGCCAACAAACCACTTTTTCCTTCTCAACGGTAATAATGGCCGCCTCTGATTAGCGATTGAAATAGTGCTCGTGTAAATTGCGGTTATCTCTCTCATGTTGCTCTCTCTATTTTCGCTGCCTTCTCTCTGAGTAACTTCAGTCTTGTTGTGTTCTAGTTTTGTCTCCGATGTCGATCTCGACCGAAGGCGAGTTCATTCTCTCTGGCTCGTTCTTGCGTGATTGCCCTTCCTTCGCCGCTATTGCTTCTGCCATTTTGCCGGAGGTGGCTGGTCCCATGTCGGTAGTTTTCACTGGAGAATGCTCGGTGGAAATTAGGGTTTTCTCGGTGGCTAAATTTGGGGATCTCTGTCGATCTCGCTTTCTGATGGTCGAGGGATGCTTTATGGAAATACTATCGATTTCCGATGATGGGTTAAAAGCTCGGCCTATCCCCTATGGGCAAAACTCTCCGGTTGATGATTTGCAGGTGGCGCCGGCTTCACCTTGTTTATATGAGGTTGAATCGAGGCGGGAGTTCATCGCCCAATTCGAACCTGCTTTATCATTTGCTGCATCGTGTGTGCAGTTGCATTTTGGGGAGGAGCCGGTATCGGTGGGCTCGGTGGTTTGTGATTTTGGTTATCTTGGATGTGTGTCGGCTGATGGGGATTTCATCGCCCCATCCAGCCCTGCGCATGTTGCTCCATCTTCATCGATTCTGCAGTCCCATACTAGTTTTGGGGCGAATGCTTTGGCTGTGGGTAGCGTTGCTCTGGCTACCATTCCTTGGGACTGTTCTTTGCTAAGAGACGCCCGAGCTTGGTCGGCTGTTGAGTTTGATTGCCCCTGTTTATTGGCCGAATTGGATAGTGAGTAGTTTGTGGTTGATTCTCTAGTACTGTGTCATGCCTCGGAACAGCAGGTAAGTTCTGGCCTGAGCAGGCAGGTGAATTTCTCGCCTTTGATTTCTTATTTGTTCAATGTTGAAGGGTTAGCAGAGGCTTTTTGGTTTTTGGCTGATGGAGTTTATTTTATGTTTCTGAGCCATGTCACACCTAGGTGTGTGCTCCTTGAAATTGTTGCCCAATCATTGACTGGTGGCGTGTCAGGTCCTATTGGCATTGAGCGCTTCGTTTGGAGCGGACAGTGCGGGTCCTTTAGTTGGTTTTTGGTATTGAGCCATTGCGAGGCCTCTTCTGTGTCGTTTATGGCTCTTTTGAGACTTCCTCTTCTGGCTGGTCTCCTATGGTCTCTATGGAGATTTCATTTAGCCTGGATCGAGTGGGTCGGGCGATATTCCAACGGTCACATAGTGGTCACTGATTTGGACCACTATGCGGACAGCCGGGAATTTTGCCAGTCTTCTTTGGTCTGCTCTGTTGATCTCTCTGTCAGGGAAGTCTTGCGAACCACACCTGTCTCGCGGGGCTGTCTCATCAGTGACAGTCCGGCTTGGGTTAGGTTTCTACAGCACCTTAGGATGCGTATTATCAGCACCCCTACATTGTTCCTTTTCTATCCGGTTGAGGCGGTTACTCATGTCCCATCATCTGATTGTTGTTCTTCTCTTTGTTCCCTTCCCTCTTCCTTTTGCTCTTTATCGATTTCCATTCCGATGCTTAGCGAGGCGGAGATTGCGATCATTAATGATCGCCTAACTCGTCTAACTAAGAACTCGGCTCCCTCCGGATCTTCTTCTAGGCAGCCGGGCTCGCTGGAGCCGATTGGAGTATCTGCGAAGTCCGTCCCTCGGATCTCAGCTTCGCATCCCCATCGACCCTCTCGTCGCAGATCGAGAGGTCTTCCCGTCACTTCTCGCACTATTCGCACTCGCTCTATAGCGGCGACTGAGCAGACCGATCGGTCTGCTCTTTATTCTTTATATCTTATCTGAGTTGCGTTTGCTCTGCTTTTCCTTTTCTTGTTTCCTGCCCTATGTTGTCTCAGCGTTCATGTCGAACTTTCTTTTCTGGAATATTCGTGGTATTGGCAATGATGCTTCTTCCGCTAGGTTGAAGCGCGTTGTTCGGAAACATTCTGTTTGCTTGGTGGCTCTTTTAGAACCATTTATGGGTCCTGGAGAGGTTACCAAGGTAGTGTTGTCGCTTGGGTTTGGCGGTGCTGTGTCCAATGTTTCGGGTAAGATCTGGATTCTTTGGTCCAAAGGCTGTGTTGTCCGCCCTGTTTTTGACTCGGCCCAGCTTATCTCTATGATGTGTTCTGCCTCCCTCTTCCCTCAACCTTTTCTTTTCTCGGCGGTGTACGCCAAGTGCGATAGGATGGAGAGATTATCCCTATGGGATGACATTCTTTCACTAGCTGAGATGGGGTCTCATACTCTGTTGTGGGTGGTGATTTCAATGTTGTCGCTAGTCAGGCTGAAAAACTAGGGGGGTGGCCATCAATCGCTCCTCGGTTTCTGACTTCAATTCTTTCATTGTTAGCTCTGGTTTATCAGAAATCCCTTTCGTGGGCTCTGCTTATACCTGGTCTAAGAACCAGGAGGGACCGAACCGGATCCTATCCCAATTGGACAGAATTTTTGGTTCTCCTGATTGTCTGAATCTCCCCTTTTCCTTCTCTACTTCTCATCTCCATCGTTCCTGTTCTGATCATGCCCTATTCGTTTTGCGCTGTTCACCGCGTTTTCTATCGGGGCCTTCATCTTTTCGCTTCCCAAGTATGTGGTGTTCCCACCACTCTTTTCTTCAGGTAGTGGAGGACTCCTGGTCCTCTCCTATTTCTGCTTCTCCCTTGGGGGCTTTCTCCCAAAAGCTGAGACGTCTTAAGGCTTTCCTTCAGAACTGGAATTCCCTTGTTTTCAAAAACATTTTCGACCGTGTTCGTGCGGCAGAGGAGTCCCTCATCCTTGCCGAATCTTTGTTCGACGAGAACCCTTCTGTCGATAACAAGGAGAAGTGGGCCTCTGCTCAACTGGCATTCTCATCGAAACTTCGTATCGAAAACTCCTATCTTCGCCAAAAGGCGAGGGTCAAATGGGTGGTCGAAGGTGACTCGAATTCAAAAAAATTCCATTCTTCAATTTGTAAGAAAGTCAATCTTCTTTCTATTCGAGAAATTTTAAGGTCGGATCTCTCTGTGGCTACAACTCCTGCTGAAGTCAAGGAGATCATTTTGACTCATTTCCAATCCTTTATGGGTTCTCCTTCTGTGGCGGATCCGGATCCGGATCTCCTCTCCTTCATTCCCCGTCTAGTCCCTCCAGAGGGAAGTGACGCATTAGCTGTTCTGCCTTCGTCGGAAGAAATTCGTGCCTGTGTCTTTGCTCTTAGCAAGGATAGTGCCAGTGGGCCGGATGGCTTCAACGGTTCCTTCTATCGGAGTATTTGGCCTATCATTCAGCCAGACTTCTGCCTGGCAATCCAGCATTTCTTTTCCGGCTGCATTCTTCCCATTAGTTGGTCTTCCACCAACTTGGTCCTTATTCCAAAGTGTGATAACACTCGGTCATGCGCGGAATTTCGTCTGATCAGCCTGTGTAATTTCTCTAACAAAGTGATTTCTAAGGTATTGGCCAATCGTTTGGCTCCGTGCCTTGATCGTATCATCTCCTCCTCTCAGGTGGGTTTTGTTAAAGGCCGTTTAATCACTTATAACGTTTTTTTAGCCCAGGAACTGATTTCCCAGATTGACCGGAAGGTCAGAGGATCTAATGTTGTTTTCAAACTAGATATGGAAAAGGCCTACGATCGTATGTCGTGGTTTTTCGTCATCAGGGTACTGCGTGCCTTTGGGTTTCCTGAAACCCTTATCGATTTGGTTTGGAGGCTTATCTCCAACTGTTGGTTCTCCGTTCTCATTAACGGATCGGCCAATGGTTTTTTCAAGACGGGTAGAGGTCTTCGACAAGGTGATCCTCTTTCTCCATCTCTTTTCATGATTTCGGCAGAGGCTTTCATTCGAGGGATCCACACCTTAACGATTTTCGGCCAAGTTCACCATTTTGGCCTTCCGAGAGGGTGCCTGCTCGTTTCCTCTTTATCCTTTGCGGAGGACATTTTCATTTTCTCCAACGGAAGCCGGACTTCTGTTCGACGGCTGATTCGCTTTATCCACCAGTACGAGCGGTGTTCGGGCCAGCTCGTTAACTCTTCGAAGAGTAGCTTCGTCCATGCGAAGGACATGGACTCTTCCAGGGTTTCTTGGGTCCAATCGTTTATCGGCTTCCAGGAAGCTTCCCTTCCTCTTCCTTATTTGGGCATTGTTCTCTACAGAGGTAGGAAACTAAACGCCCTCTTCGATCCTCTGACGGATAAAGTTAGGGGAAAGATTATCTGTTGTAATGCATCTCTTCTTTCTCAAGCAGGAAGATTGGTTCTCATCAAGTCGGTATTAGGCTCGTTGGGCACTCATGTCTTCGCTGCGATGACCCCTACCTCTTCTTTCTTTTGGTCGTTCCAATCTTTGGCATCGTCCTTCTTCTGGGGGTTGAAGGTTGACAACCACCGTCATCACTGGGTATCTTGGGACGTTGTGTGCCGTCCCAAGAACGAGGGCGGGCTTGGTTTGCGTAACCCTAAGGACATTTGCTCGGCTTTTGCTTGCAAGTTGTGGTACAGGTTTGGGACAAACGACTCCTTATGGGCGACGTTCCTGCATGCCAAGTACCATAGGCTGGCGTTCGCTGGCTTTTTCGGATCTCCCTCATTCGCTAGTGAGACTTGGAAGCACATGCAATCGGTCAAATCGTTCTCTGATTCTCATGGAGGTCATTCCGGATGGGATGGCGGTTCGTTTTCAATCTTGAAGGCCTGGAGCTCAGCTCGTAATCCGGCTCCGGATCTCCCTCTGTTTTCTTTCATCTGGGACGCTAGAATCCCTCCTAAAGTGTCTTTGTTCATGTGGCGAACCCTTCATAAAGGGTTTCTAGTTGATGAGAACCTTCAGAGGACTGGCATTCCTTCTGTCTCCCGATGTAGATGCTGCGGCAACGGGGATTCGGAATCTTTGGATCATTTGCTTTTCTCAGGTTTCTCTGCCAGATCCTGCTGGAATTACTTCGGAAATCCGATTGGTATCCGAGGTAACAACGGCTTGCCGGTTGATTTACAGAGAACCTGGTGGAACGAAATCTCTGGTAAATCTCTTCGCTCTATCGTCTTTTGCTTGATACCTAGTCTAATCTGTTGGCACCTCTGGTGCATACGGAACAAGGCAATTTATGAGGAATATCCCATGGATCCCTCTTCCATTATTCGTCGGGTTAGAAACGTTGTTTTCTTGGCTTTTTGTGCAAGACTTTTCAAGGGGTCGGTGAGCTCCCGTTCTGGCCGCCTTGCGGACCTGCTATCTATTACCTGTTCTCAGTTTTCCTATAGAGCGGGAATTGGATGAAGCCCGCTTCCGAGCCAGGTGGTTCTGGCTTTCCTGTCCCCGAAACTTCCCATCCCTCCCTTTTTTTTCTCTGATATTGTGGCTCTTGGTTTTCAGGCTCTGGATATTCAGGTTTGGAACGGGGACTTATTTCCTCTTCTTATATTGGATCTCGGGCGGAGGATTTCTCGGAGCTCGTTATCGTGGTTCTCTTGAGCGGTTGTCTTTTTCGATTATCGGCCGGTATGTTCAGCGACTATTTCTGGAGGGCGTCTTTTCCTGCTCTCGCTGTTATTATGGTCTTCTGTTATTGTTTGTCTATTTGCTTGCTTCGGCGGTTTATGTTTTTCCATTTTTGTTTTGGTTACCTGTCAGGCATGTTGACAGCTTTTGGTGTTTATTTATAAAATTCAAATTTTAAAAAAAATTGTGAAACAACCGCGTATTTTATTTATAAAATATATTATTATCAGGGTATATTTATATTACTTGTGAATAAATGAGTTATAGAGAAAAGTTCAAATTATATTCCTACTATTTATTTGTTTGTTCTGTCTTTTGTTTTGGATATTATTTGCATTAAGATTTGTAAACAAGGTGGGTATATAATATCAGTATTTATATTAAAGGTTTGTATTATAATATGATTAGAATAGTAGATATAACTTATTTAAAAATATATATTATATGTGTTTGAAATACTCACTTAAAATTGGTTAATATCTTTAAATTAGTTTTGTGTAATAGCCTTGACGTATATATAATGCTTAAGAAATTGTTTTGAAAAAAAAATAGTATATGTGTTTTAGTAAATATTGTTTAAATTACATACATGATTTTTGATTTGCCTTGCAAACATATTTGTATACTAGTTATATATATAGAGGAGTACTCTTTTTACACTATTAGATAATGGTTATAAGGTATATTTTATTTTACTTTTTTTATGAAAATTTTATTGATGTTTCCTATACGTATGTTATAATGAAAGTGATCTTGTAACAAAATATGTAGAGATTTGTTTTAAAAGTTAGTTATTGATTTTAAATTTTACACAGATTTATAATTGGTTCGTGTTTCAAATTTTATATCGATTTTTTAGTAATATATAATTTATATGTTTCCTTCAGTCGATATCAAGCCAATTTGATTTTTTCTCATCAATTCCTATTTATCAGCTTGTCCGTCGAACTCGTGCCAATCTAGTTTTGCTTTTGAATTTGTGCTTGGATTCGTAACTCATCTTAGTCTCGTTCATCTCTAGCCTCGAAAGGTGAGAAATCACTCACGATTAACGTTCTTATATTTATTAAATTTGATTTAAATTGAAACGACAATTGAAATATGCTGCTGTTAGTTATTATGGTGTATATGCTATTATTATGTAACTGTCCATCTGTGCGATATGACACCATATCATGTTGTTTATATTATGTCGTTATTTATGATATATGCATGTTATTATCATTATTGTATCTATCATCACTCTGTAAGTTCTCTGTTAGTATAGAATTCACTATGGGTTGAAATGATATATACCCGAACGGACTTCAGAATAGGAGAAAATTAAAATGGGTTGAAATGATAGACACAAGCGATTTTCATTTGCATTGAATTTGAGATTGCGGGTTGAAACGATGTACAACCTTATACATTAAATTGCGGATTGAAATGATAAATATCTGTATCACTTGACCATAAGATAGAAAATTTTATACAGACACCGTGGTCTATATATAAATATTTTGAAAAATAAATTCTATAGTTTCGGAAAGAAATATATGGCTTTAATAAATATTGATTCTTAGAAACATATACATAAAGGATATTTATTTAATAATAATATTTAATATAATTAAGGTTGATTTAATAAATATATAATATGTTTGAGTATTTATTTAAATTATAGTTCAAAGATAGATTTTGTAATAATTTGAATAAGTTAAGATTGGAAGGATAAGTTTGAATCTATTTGAAATTGTATTAAATTAAGAATTTTATTTAATACATCAATTTGAAATGTATCAAGATTTTGAGATATGATTTTATAACTTGGTTTTGCTTTAAGTAATTTAATGAATATTTCACGTTTAAGTAAAATGAAGGAAATATTTAGAAGAATGTAATTTAAGGTTATTTAAATTGTAATAGATTTATTAAGTGAATATTTCAAGACTAAATAATAATGAAGTTAAAATAAGATATATATATATATATAGCAAATTATCATTTTAGTTTTTAAAGTGTTAAAATTGGGAAATATATATATTTGAGATGGAAATGTATCTTGGTTTTGAAGTATAAATTATTTTTGAAATGATCACGGTGTTATAGTGTATATTTCTACATAGTAGACAGTTCCACGGTTCCTTAGAGGATTGGGTATCCCAAACATCCTCTAAGTTAATTGTATTTCAGTTGATATTTCACTTGAGTTGGATTTATTGATATAAGAATGTTAATTCTGACTCGAGTGTTTGTTTTGCTTTACGCTCGGGTTAGACTAAGTAATTCAGCATTTGAGACTCACCTTTGGCGTTTGGAGCTTCGCTTGGAGATCCAACTATCGATTCAGTTTTTATCTTTTCCAGCTCAGAGAGGTCATCAGTTGTATTGGAGACTTCACTGTATTTGAGATATTACGTTGTATTTTATTTCAAAATCTGTTGTTTATATCGTAGCTTCATGAACTACTATTTATCTATTCCGCTGCGTTATTATTATATTACTCTATGTTTATGATTCTGCGATTGATTTATTTATTGTATATGTTGAGTTTTGCCAAATTTAAATTAACAATCTGATATTTTGAGCAATTCAAGTCCGGCATATGCGGATGCGAATGGTTGAAATAGCAGGTTGTTACAGTTGGTATCAGAGCGAGGGCTTCATGCAAACTTAGCATATATAGTAAATTTATTTGCAGAATCACTTTCGTTCGAGCTTGAATTTCTTCCTCTTTGATTTGGTTTTCCTTTTGGATTTTGGAACGTTCCCTACGTTTCCAAAATCCATTACATTATCCCCCTATTCATGTTACTTGATTCTAGAGTATCCTATAACTCCACTTCGAATGATCCCCAAGAATTGGCGATCCCGCCAATCTTTGAATGATTTGTAAAGGGGTGAAACTCCTTTACAATTGGCATTGATTCACCGAAGATTTATATATCCCTCGGTTTATATGTTGTTATCTCTTGTTATGCCGAATTCTATCTCTGGCGATCGAATGTCGATTTACCTCAGAATTCTGCACCGGTCTTATTTTGAAATCATGGTTGACCGGTTAACGTCGCCCACGATTTATGTAAGTATACCCATCTCCTACTTTGAAATTTGATTATCTCATCTTCGATCGAGCCTATCTTTGTTTTGAAATCCATTCTTGAATCATCCTTTGAAAAAAATCAAGTTTGTTTGTATTAAAAATTGTTTTATATACCGAAATTATTATTTTGATAAGTATGATTTTATTCTATATACAAAAGTAGAATGTTTTAGATAAGGATTATATACTGTTAGCGCCAAAATTGGTCACTAACACCCAAATCCAAATGAAAGCACCAAATCACAGTCACATATAACAGATAGATTGTATATAGAGAATATAAATATGAAGAATAACAGGAATTAAAATGAAAAAAGTAAAGACATAGAATTTATAGTGGTTCGGCTAACTTCGGCCTAAGTCCACTCTAGTAATTTCCTTTTTATTGCTGTAATAATTGATTATAGTTACAAAATGATAGACTAGGCTTAGTCTTAGAAAATAGAAAGTCAGAGAGCAGAAGAGAAGATCCCTTTTCCGAACCTCCATACGCTGTATTTATAGACAAATCTTGAGTTGTTGGGCTTTTTGAATGGTATAGGCCCATCAAGGCCTTCCACCGAGCCATGTACCTTTACCATGCCGAGCCACACCGGTCTCTCCCCAATACCGAGCCATACCTGATGCCGAACGACCCATCACGCCGAATGACCCAATAGCCGAATGACCCATCATGCCGAACGACCCAATATGCCGAACGACCCATCACGTCGAACGGCCCAACATGCCGAACGACCCATCACGCCGAACGAACCAACATGCTGAACGACCCATCACGCCGAAAGATCCAACATGCCGAATGACCCATCATGCCAAACGACCCATCATGCCGAACGACCCATCATGTCGAACGATGTCCAGTGTCAAGTGATGTCCAATTCCGAATGATGTCCAATGCCGAACGAGGTGTGATGCCGAACGACAATGACGAGCCATAATCAAACGACCTTCCTGAACTTCCATACCTCCACCGGATATTTGCCATGCCGAACGACCAAACCACATGGCCGAACCCCAAACACTTCGAACCACTTCATTCTGACCAAACGACCTATCATCCATCCAAGTGACCATCATCCATTTAAACCGAATCCATCATATTTCAGCCTCGATAGTCGTGAAGTTGTTTTAGTTAACTCCGCCTGTCCATGGCCTTGTAAAAAGGCGGGTTAACGTATACCTTTTAAAAAAGTGAGAATTTAAAGTTTCGAAAGGTTTTGTAATTTTGGAAATTTTATAAGAAATTGATTTAGATAAGAATGATTTATAGCTGAAGGATTTTAAATTGGAAACTCGAGGAGTTGAATTCCAGTGCTTTAAAAATTTGTTCCAAGATTTTGAAAATATATAATAATACAGTTTAAAAGTATTTTCCGAATAAGAAATGTTTCAAATGACTTCAAATGAGTTCCAATGATTTCGTAGAAATTTCAAAAATTTTCGAGAAAATAGAAGTCCAGAACTCACTTATGTCGCTGGAAAATAATTTCGGTGATGAGCGCATGCATCGTCGACATTGATTTTCGAGTTTTAGAGTGGGGGAGAGGCCACTTTGGTAGCTTTGCTATGCGAGTGATTTTGTGAAACAAATTTTGATTTCAAATTCTGAAGTACGATTTGATATTCGAAAGATATATGTATATATATTTGAAACGATTTGAAGTGAGCCTGATGTTTAGTCCTCGAGTTTCGGATTTGATATAACCCTATCTATAAAAATTGATTTACTGATTTGTTGCTGATTTCCAACTTTTGGATTTGAAATTTGATTTCACCGACCATTTTGAATGTTCAAACACTTCCAAATCGAGGTTTAATTTTCAAAGCTAAGTAATTTCGAAAGGTATAAATTATTTGATAAAGTATATAAGTTTAGTTTTGTATATTTAAAGTATGAAGTAATATGATTTAAATAAGTTTGAAACTATTTTGTTAAGTAAATGAATGAGACTATTTTGAATTATACTAATATGAAATATTTTTGAATAAAAATTAGTTTTAAATAATTTTCAAAAGGTAAAATTGGATCTTTTAAATGGAAATAAATAGTTTAAAGGTTCTAAGGAGATGGTTATAAACTTGGTAATCATTTTGGATATAACTGATTTTGTGAAAAATATTTGGTTTCGAAAATAGATTGGAATTTAAAACCCAGTATTGTATGATGATTTTGGAAATGAATTTCTTAGACCTGAATTAGGTTGATTTGGAAACTTGGATTATTTTCTAACCTATTATTTTGGAAACCTCGAAACTGAAGATATTTAATTTAATTTGGTGAAATTGCATATGATTTTGAAACTGAACTGATATTGAAACGAATTGGAATTGAGAACATTATTTTACTAAATACTTGATTTGGAAGTTATCGAACTAATATAAAATTGATTTGTATAAGTATGAAGTTGATTCGAAAACTATTAATTTGGAAAGTTACTCAATTTGAAAAGCGAAATCTTATATAATCGTAGTCTATATAGGTTTAATTTGATATAGTATTGATTTTGGAAAGGATTTGATTTAAAAATGGAATCTTATATATAACAGGCTTTGTATAAGTATGATATTTGAAAGTAATTTGAAAAGGCACTATATGATACATATTTTCGAAGTAAAGATATCGAAAGTGCCTTCTGCTTGATATCTGCTTTGTGACCACATTCATTCTATCGATATTATTCTCTCCGATTTTGGTTTTCCGGATGTGATACTCGAGTGTCCTACCATGGCGTAACCCATGGTCGTTTTTTGGGATAGCGTAATCCACAGGGCAGAGATTGCTTAAAGGGTACGGATGTTTCCTGGAGGATCCAAGCGCAGCCGTTGTTATGTATCATGTAGTCCACGGTTTTGGTTATCATGGCGAAATTCGCAAGGCGGTGATTACTTAAAGGTACGGATGTTTCCTGGGGGATCCAGGCGTAACCATTGTGTATCTGCGATCCAGATGATTTGTTTGGATTGTATTTTCCATATCAGTTTTGAAGGTTTTTCAAGTATTTTCACTAGGTGTCGAAATAGGTAGACTATGTACTTGAAGAATTCTAGATTTGCGCATGATCAACGCATGGCCAGAGTCCGCAAGAATGAGGATAAAATTGTTGAAACATCAAGTTATAAAAGTATTTTGGAAAGGAAAATTTGTTTCTATATAAAGGAATTTTATTATAAAAGTATTTTGTTATATAGGTATTTTATTATAAAGATATTTCCAATAAAGAAATTTTGTATTAATTTTTGAAATTCAAATGCTTATGGATTGAAATTAACTATTCGTGCCCGATACTATTCTTTTGAATCTACCTTACCTGGTCAATTTTATTCGTTCACCTATATTCCGCTTTTCCGAATCTTCCTTCTTTTTCTTTTGAATATATCCTTTTAAAATATTGCTTAATAGTTTTCGTACATTTATAAAGGTGTTATCTAAACATGAAATGGTACTTATAAAGGAAGCAAGAAATTTTACAAATGGGTTTGAAAAGTTTTAGGTATTAAAGAAAAATAAATTTTAAATGAAGTTTCCAAATGAATATTTCAAGTAAAATTTATATAGTTTTAAATAAATTGTTTATCCTTGTCTTCCAATCTATTCTTCTTTCTGCTTATTTCTATTCTCCTACCTCCTTCCTTTTCGAGGATGAAAAGTTTTGAGTGGGGAGAGTGTAACGACCCATAAATTTTAATAATTTTTATAACGTATTTAATTGAATTTTTATGAAATTTTAAATAATAATATTTTGAAATATAAATTTGATATTTGGAATATGTCTATTTAAACATAGCAAATGGTAAATTTTGATATGACAATATTGAAGTTTATTTTATTGTGTAATTTTATTTCAATTTAAATCAGTTAGTATTTGATGATAATAAAATGATTTTCAAACCTGAATATTTTTGTAGAAAATTTGTAAATCATCTTCTGAATGAGATGTCAAATTTCGTTTGATCAAATTCGGACATCTTTAGCTCCGTTGATCTTATTTTCTGCGTTTTAGATGCATTTTCCGCTAGCGGAAGTTCGAATTTTATAATTCAATCGTACCACTGAGATCTATATACCATTTTGATCGTCTCATCATGCTGATCTCTGCGGTATATTTATTTCTGTATTTTGGGGTCCGTTACACGACGGATATAATAAAACTGTTCGTCGTATCGGTACCACAAATTTCAACCTTTACCCTTACCTATTCAAATTTGAAACGTGCAGCCAATAATTGATTTTAATGAGTTTGTGTATGACCATTGCTATTACATCCATTTTAGTATATTTGTATTCAGCCTTTGATCTATGCTATTCGAACGTTTCATTCAATTCACTGGTTCGTTCATTTTTTTCTGCATGCTGTTACATTGTATAAATTATAATTTAAGTCAAGTGTTTGTATTATAAGCAAGGCCACATCTTTTGAAAACTGCCAGAACCACATACTTCTTCTTCCTTCACCTTTTATTCTTTTTCACTGTCTCCCTTCCTCCTATGGCAAAAAGCATGCGCACCCATCACCGAAGCAACCCGGCCTTGAACCCCTTGGCCACCTTATTTCCCCTAGCCGAACACCATATCTCCTCTCCTCTCCGACCACTTGTCTTTCACTATGAGCCGCTACCACCTCCGCCTCACCGTGTCACTGTCCATCTCGACGCCAATAGCCTATCACGCAACCCATGCCGCGACCACGAGCCTCCCTCTGACCCACCTTCCCTCTCTCTCCCTTTTCCACCTCCTACGGCTTCCTACCCTTCACTCAAACCCACACCAGACCGCACTCCCCTCCACTCTCTTCGGCAAATATTTTCAGCTTCTCGCCACTACTAGTCGACTTCGCCACGGCTCCACCCTAGGCCTTATCCCTGACCTCTGATGCAGCTCCACCACGGCTGAATGTTTCAACCCCCATAAACCAAACAACGCCTGTTGATTCTCTAGCCAAAAACCCACCTTAGCCTTCTTCTTTTGTGGTAAATGTATATTTTATATTTTTATATTTTGTTATGTTTTATTATCGTATAGCCTAGTTTCTATTTCAAATATATATTGTTTCTATAGTATATGCTCAGTTTCATTTAAAATTATATTTTTGTCTATATATAGAGGGTCGAGTTCGGTCGGTTATATACATATACATATACATATACATATACATATACATACATATATATATATATATTTATGTGACAATTTTGTACAATAAAGGTTCTATTTTAAACTTACTAAGAGATGTCATTGATTTTGAACTATACACGTATAGGTTTTAAATTATTAATATATGTTTGTGGTTTTAAAATATACGCAGATTAAGTACGTAATGTTTGTATAAATTTACATTCATCTGTTGGAGATATAACAAGTAAATCATATGGTTAAATTTTAAATTTCGAATACAACATGTACGTATGTTCGTCTTTAAGTAGGTAATAACATTTGGGTTTGGTCCACAGCATTTTGTTCTTTGGTATATGGAGTTGATAGTTATGTTATAGAATGGATAGTAGTGTATGGTTTATAAATTAAGAAGTTATATATAAGGAGCATATATTTTGTGAAATAGCCGCATATTTTATTTATAAAATATATTATTATCAGGGTATATTTATATTACTTGTGAATAAGTGAGTTATGCTGAAAAGTCCACATGTTATTCCAACTATTTATTTGTTTGTTCTGTCTTTTGTTTTGGATATTATTTGTATTAAGATTTGTACACTAGGTGGGTATATAATATCAGTATTTATATTAAAGTTTTGTATTATAGTATGATTAGAATAGTAGATATAACTTATTTAAAAATATGTATAGTATGTGTTTGAAAGAGTCACTTAAAATTGGTTAATATCTTTAAATTAGTTTTGTTAATAGCCTTGACATATATATAGTGCTTAAGAAATTGGTTTGAAAAAAAAATAGTATATGAGTTTCAGTAAATATTGTTTAAATTACATACATGATTTTTGATTTGTTTTGTAAATTTATTTATATACTAGTTATATATATAGAGGAGTACTATTTTTACACTATTAGATAATGGTTATAAGGTATATTTTATTTTACTTTTTTTATGAAAATTTTATTGATGTTTCCTATACGTATGTTATAAAGAAAGTGACCTTGTAATAGTATATGTAAAGATTTGTGTTAAATGTTATTTATTGATTTTAAATTTTATACAGATTTATAATAGGTTCGTGTTTCAAATTTTATATTGATTTGTGAGTAATATATAATGTATATGTTTCGTTCAGTCGATATCAAGCCAATTTGATTTTTTCTCATCAATTCCTATTTATCAGTTTGTCCGTCGAACTCGTGCCAATCTAGTTTTGCTTCGGAATTCGTGCTTGGATTCGTAACTCATCTTAGTCTCGTTCATCTCTAGCCTCGAAAGGTGAGCAATCACTCACAATTAGCGTTCTTATATTTATTAAATTTGATTTCAGTTGAAACGACAATTAAAATATGCTGGTGTTAGTTATTGTGGTGTATATGTTTTTATTATGTAACTGTTCATCTGTGGGATATGACACCATATCATATTGTTTATATTATATCGTTATTTATGATATATGCCTATTATTATCATTATTGTATCTGTCATCACTCTATAAGTTCCCTGTTAGTATGAATTCACTATGGGTTGAAATGATACATACCCGAATGGACTTTAGAAGAAAATCAATTGGGTTGAAACGATAGACCCAAGCGATTTTCATTTGCATTGAATTTGGGATTGCGGGTTGAAATGATATACACCCGTATATATTAAATTACGGATTGAAATAACAAATATCCGTATCACTTGAACATAGGATAGAAAATTTTATACAGACGTCGTGGTCTATATATAAATATTTTGAAAAATGAATTCTATGGTTTTGGAAAGAAATATATTGCTTTAATAAATATTGATTCATAGAATAATATACATAAAGGATATTTATTTAATAATAATATTTAATTTAATTAAGATTGATTTAATTGATATATAATATGTTTAAGTATTTATTTAAATTATAGTTCGAAGATAGATTTTGTAATAATTTGAATAAGTTATGATTGGAAGGATATGTTTGAATCTATTTGAAATTGTATTAAATTAAGAATTTTATTTAATAAATCAATTTGAAACGTATCAAGATTTGAAATATGATTTTATAACTTGATTTTGCTTTAAGTAATTTAATGAATATTCCACGTTTAAATAAAATAATGGAAATATTTAGAAGAATGTAATTTAAGGTTGTTTAAATTATAATAGATTTATTAAGTGAATATTTCAAGACTAAATAATAATGAAGTTAAAATAAGACACACACACACACACACACATATGAAATTATCAATTTAGTTTTAAAGTGTTATAATTGGGATATATATATATATATATATATATATATATATATATATATATATATATATTTGAGATGGAAATGATATCTTGGTTTTAAAGTAAAAATTATTTTGAAATGACCACGGTGTTATAGTGTATATTTCTACATAGTAGATAGTTCCATGAATCTTTAGAGGATGAGTATCCCAAACATCCTCTAAGTTAATTGTATTTCGGTTGATATTTCACTTGAGTTGGATTTATTGATATAAGAATGTTAATCCTGACTCGAGTGTTTTGTGTTTTGTTTTATGCTCGGGTCAGACTGAGTAATTCAGCATTTGAGACTCTCCTTTGGAGTTTGAAGCTTCATGTGGAGATCCAACTATCGATTCAGCTTTTCCAATTGATTTATTCAGAGAGGTCATCAGTTGTATTGGATACTTCACTGTATTTGAGATATTCTGTTGTATTTTATTTCAAACTCTATTATTTATATAGTAGCTTCATGAACTACTGTTTATCTATTCCGCTGTGATCCTATGATTGATTTATTTACTGTATATGTTGAGTTTTGCCAAATTTAAATTAACAATCTGATATTTTGAGCAGTTCAAGTCCGGCATGTGCAGATGCAAATGGTTGAAATAACAGTCGTTACAAAGCTGAAGGCTATAGATGATGCATCTGCCATGTGACCAAGAAATAATGCAACAATGGATCTGGCATGTGACGGATCTAGGGTTGTCAATGGATACCCAAAAAATCCAAAATCCGTCCATATCCATATTTGAAAAGCGGAAAAATATCTGATATCAGAAGAAACAGATGTGATTGCGGATATGAAGACATCCGCACTCGAAAATTATCCGCTCGGTTTTTATCAAGATTATAGTTCAAATTATATGTATTTTAGTGTAAAGAAAGGTATTCGTTTATTATTTTATTAAGTTAGTAGTTTACACTATATGCACTTAATACTTATTAACTGCTCGAAACTATTTATTAACATCATATTTGTTAAGTTTTAACACTTTTACAATCAATAGGATTGAAAAATATTTATGTTGAACTAAATTTTTCTTTTTATAATTCTTGATTTATAGGTCGTTAGCGGATATAATAATTATTCGTCCGTATCCGCGGATGCGGCAAGATGAAAGTCTCATGCATGGTTTTGAATGAGAGAAAGAAGTGAGGAATTCTCTTTTCAACTCTGACTCTCCCACTCCAATCGTTGTTTTTCTTTCTGTTACTTCGAAAGTAGTTGCTTTGGCTTCAGGCATGCGAATTTTCAATATTCTTTTTTATTTCTCATCAAACGAATGGCACGCGGATTCGGATATTTGATATCCAAAAATGATTTAGGATGCGGATACAATTGCGGATACTGCACTATCGGCATCCGAAAACATTGACAGGATTAGACGGATCTAGTTGTAGATCCATCTTTCTTGCTCTTGAGTTATTGACTGACCAAGCCAAACTGACATTGATTGGGGACAATTTTTGGTCTTTAGGACATAGGTTATATGCGTTAAGGTAAAACCTTTTTGTTTACTTCTATGTTGATGTACTGTGTTACTTTTCTTGAGATTTGTGAAGTTATAACGATGTTGCATAAAATCCAAGAAACACAACAAAAAGATTAAATCTATATAACCAAATTAAAATAAAGTTAAATCCCATTGTTTGGTGTACTTGACAATCTTAAATGAATTAAACTCAGGTGAAAAGGTGAAAACTAATGTAATATGTTTGTTAGATGTGAAACTTGGACAATGAATTAAATACCTGCTGTCTTCCCGGTATACAGTGAAACTCTTTGATCTTGTTGAAGCTTAGTTTGTAAAAAAAATTCTTTTTATATACAACAAATATGCTAGATGTGAAACTAAAATATTGTTTTATTTTGTATATGCAGATTTTTTATCATTGAGTTCAAGCCAGCAGCATGATATCCAATCGTTTCAATACATTATTTTCGCTATCCACCTAGGAGGATGTTTGATGTATTTTAGGAATGATAATGTTATTAATTCATACATATTATTGTAACAATGGTACTTTATTTGTTTAGGTATTGATTATCTATTATTGTTATATGAATGCTAATATATGGATTAAGATTAAGTATCATTTTAACATATTATATGGTAAAATATATAATATCATGCAATTTATTATGTTTTACGATATTAAATCTATTAGAGGTAAAAGTCGTGTATTAATTTGTTTTTAACTGAACTAGTAGTCTTCAGTTCTGCTGCTTTTACTCGAGTTTATGAGAGTAATCACTTCAAGCTTCTCGTGCTGTCGAATCTTACCACTCTCATCTCTGTTCCAGATAGATAAGTGATATTTTTTATTGTTAAGGTCACTTATGTAAAAGTTATCCCCAATTCGTTAGTTAATGATTTCAAGTTGTAATATGCCGTCTTGCTATCGGAAGCAAACTTCATTAAACTTGCGCTTGGGTATTCTTCTATCTCTGTTCAAATTAGGTAAGAAAAAACTGTAATTAGTGATATTATTTCTTAAATTAACTGGACAATTAGTAACGTTATTTGCTTGTTCGCTTCCCTTGTAGAAATTTTCTCTAGTTTGGATATGGGAGAAGTTGTCTCCTGCCAAGTTATCTTCCAACCGTCTCGATTTAATCTCTGTAAACTGAAAGTTTGCTTATTAACTGTAGTCTTTTGCCCTGTTTGATCCAGTTTAAGAGGAGTGAAAGCTGAGCGGTGGCTCTCTTTCAAGTCAGATATATTGTTTCCAACCATATAAAAAAAAATATTCCTGCCTATTTAGATTATATGTTTCTGCTAGTTGAGATTGCTTTTTCCTTTCCTAAAAAGAATTTGGTTTTCTGAATTAATGGATTTCCATAATTGCATACAATCTGTTTTCTTATGCTTATGCAATCTTGTGTTTCTTTCCCTCTATATGTGATATATTGTTGTTGTTAAAAGAATTGAAGTTTTTTGAAGTCTTTAGATTTTCCTTTAAAATTTCGTTGAATATATCGAAAGCTTTCTTTGATATTTTGCACTGTCTGTTGTAGATTGAACTTTAACTTTATTTTGGAAATTAACCGAATATGCCTTGTATATTCAGTCAAAAAACAAGTGATTTATGTTTTCATCTTCATTTTTGCAGAGTAAACATTCTGTTTTCCCATCTTTTTTTCATTTTAAACATCTATCTCTGGTTGGAAGTCTGTTTAACGAAGCAAAATACGAACAGTGAAACATTTTTGTGGAATTTGCCCTGTTCCAGATAACTTTATGCCAATCAACCTTTGTTTCACTTCCCTTTATAAAATTTCAAAGTTTTTTAAAAGATAATTTGCCTTTTGATGATAGTTTCGAGTTCTATGTACCTTTTTGTAAACTTGGATCAATTTTGATTTTTTCTATGGCTGCTTTGAATATAGATTATAGAAGTTGCTGGATGATTACTGAAGCAACCCTCCCTAACTTGCCTTAAATGTTTGAGTGGCTCAATTTACTTTATGCTAAATTTAGGGTTACTTACTTTCAAGACCAACTATTTTCTTTCTTTTATCAGATTTTTTTGGGTTAATTTCCCAAGATCCAATCTGATTAATATATAAATATTGATATACTTCTTTGTAAAAACTATTTGTATGTACATATAAACGTACAAATCATTTTTAATGCTAATATCAAAGTTTTTTTTTTTTTGAATATAGAATAACTCAGTTTACTATAAACTAAAATAATTATATTTTAGCCACAGTAAAAATGATTGGGAAAGACCCCCCTCCCATTTGAATCTTGGTGCAAATTTATTAACCAATTTTGTTTGTTTATTTGCGTTTGACAATTGTCTATTTAATAAAACATGTGAATTGACTCATGACAATTAAACTTTTATAAGATTGCTTTACAAATAGCGAAACAGGAGGTTGTGCATGCTTCTGTGCATCTGTGTGCACATAAACATGCACAACTGCTATTCACTACACTTGAGTTTCCACGTTGATCAACTTACTTAGGTTAGATCCCTATACCGTCTTGTTATAATTTGCTAACTTTACTCATCCATTAAAACATCAACTCATGTAAATCTGGGTTCATGCTTCTTATATTTTTTTCCTTTTTTGCCTGAGGGTTTATCCTTACTTCATAATATTTGCAGTTAACATGTAAACAGGTTCTAGCCTCTAAAACAGCCTAATGCATATGCATACATTACTGGTTCACATATGCTTCAGATTTACTGCCAAACTCACTACTTGATTCATGAAAATCTGCATGCTTACTAGTTAGGATATAAAGCTAACCATTTATCTTTTTCTACTGATAATAGTTCCATTTCACAATAATCTTTTTAAGCCATTCATTACATCACAATCAAAATTTTAGCTCAGTTCTAATATCATTACAGAAAAGTCTTTTAGCTAAAGTAGAACATAAGAGACA
The DNA here is from genome assembly GCA_030765085.1 of Allium cepa. Taxonomy (NCBI): domain Eukaryota; kingdom Viridiplantae; phylum Streptophyta; class Magnoliopsida; order Asparagales; family Amaryllidaceae; genus Allium; species Allium cepa. The sequence goes on along the minus strand of CM060939.1, from coordinate 189,597,335 downwards.
TTCTTCTGCAAAACCATAGTTTATTTAACTAGCAATTTCTTCTTAGCATCACACATCTGCATCTTATCACTTAGCTTCCCTTTTTCCTGTAACCATCTCATGACCTGCTCCATAAGCATAGGAAGCACCCATTTGATGCAAGCAACAAACAGTTCAGACTTATGTCTGGTGTAAGTAAAATCATTTGATAATGCATAAGACGATGAAATAGGTTCCATTATTACCTTTCTGTTTGCAGAAGTTAAGTGTTTTACTTAATCTAGTCAAATCACTTTCTCATATTTAAATTACAAAAGGTTAAATCAGTGGTAGGCGTTGGGTACTGTTAACATCATCATGTGTGCATTCTTAGGCTAATTGGTTATCAGAAAAACTTTTAATCCAGAAAATCATAATAGCCATCATAATCTCACACAGGCATACACAAACATGAACAAACAACATCCATAACATTAAGCTAAAGTACCAAAACTTAGTCTGCATGTCAGGACTCCCCATACTTCTAGCATATTTACCCTTGCTTGTATGTTCATTTCATGTCATTTTAAGGGTCCAGTATCACATTCATGGTTGCACTGGTGCACATTGCCTGGAACTGCTACTTAATTTCCAGTGCACTATAAGCTATTAGGACATGAACATGCCATGTGCAAACCCACACCCCAACCTTGAGGCAAGCCAACCACTATGTCATACCCACTTCCCTCATACCCAACCTGATAGAGGAGACCCAATTCCTTAGTTTAATTACTAAGTTTTTGTTCTTCTTTCATATGACCTAATATTATCTATGCAGTGTCAATCCCATGCACTTTTATCAAACTAAGATATGCTGTTAGATTTCAAACAACAGTTAATCATTCATCCATTCATGCATTCAACAACTGGTCAGTTATACTTGCATATCATTTCAAGTCTATTTCACACAGAGACATATCCTTAGCTAAAGCATAGATTGAAGCATTTTCAGAGGATGAAATGCTAATACAGTTTTCCAGCAATATGGTTCTCACAGTCAATCCACACATTAAAGTATGTTTGCTTGTTACTCAACCCTATTTCCAGAGAACATTTAGTGATGGATTAAGACTCAGCACATGGAAATTCTATTGTATCCTAACCATCCTTTCAGTTGTAAGACATAAGCCAGAGGACCCCTTCCTCTTACTACCTTGCACCTTACTTTTCTTATTAATTTATGCTTTAACTAAAAACATTTCTCAAGTTCATAAACATATAAATAATTCAGTTATTATTCCATCATTAAATTGATCGTGTATAAACAAGCATATGTTAAGTGACAACAAAGCAATACAAGTCACATAATCTCAGAAACAATAGAAAATTGTTAAACCAAAATGTAAGCAAAACATCAAACAGAAGTTAAAAAAACTAAAGGTTAAATGGCTGCCTTTCATAGGTCTTAATGCCTTGCAAAGTGAGGGTTTACTCACCAAAGTTCTCCTTCCCAAATCTTAATTCAGGTCTGCCATTGATTTCTTAAACTGCTGTCTGTTTTCTTCTCTTTTTTTCCCTATATTTTGTTTTCTGGTTCTAATATGTAACCGTAGGAGGTAATGATGTATATAGGGGAGTTGCTAGGGTTTTAAGGTTAGTTAAGTAATTTATTTTCATCAGAAATCCCATCACCATTTCTGGTTTCACCTACAGTTCACCCTCTCCATTTTCCTTTCCCACCATTTCTCCCTTTTTCCTTGTCTTAACCACTTTTGGCAAATTTTCTTCACACACTATATGCATGACTTTGGCTCGGGTATAGCTTTGTTTTTTCTGATTTTTATTATGCATATGTGTCTAACTAAATTTGAGTGTATGTCAATCAATTATTTTGCACACCTTAAATTCATATATTTTCTACCTACACAAGCATCTGTGCTTATATTTAATCTATGTAAATTAGGACTAAAACTACCTAGATTATTTATGTATTGTAATTAAGCTATTGTATACACACTTAACAGGTCATGTACTAATTTATTTCATATTTACTTACAAGGTCTTTTATTCACTAAATTACCTTATTCAGGTAGTGTACTGGAACAGTGTGCACATGCACAAGGGCATGTATACTTATTTACACACAACTGTTTTTTTTTCAGAAGAAAAAGAAAATTTTTGTTTTCAACTAACTATCTTTTTTTTATAAAATATTTAAATATATATATATATATATGCTTAAACTATGGGCTGTCACATACACCCCTCCTTTAAGAAATTGTGTCCCACAATTTAACGCTTCTTCCCATGTTTGTCATGTGTTAAAACTAATCAGGCACAAATATTCTTAATTCAGCCAAAGCATTCATCAAGCAAACACATTTAACACAGAACCCTATATTTAACTAAGTAAATAGAAGCATAAATAATAAATCACCTCTACTTTAACTGCCAGTTGCAAATAGTTGAGGGTATTGGACTTTTATCTTGTCCTCAACCTCCCATGTGCAATCATTAGGGTCTAGACTCCACTGCACCTTTACTAGTTTAATAGTTTTGTTCCTCAATTTCTTATCTTCTTTAGCTACAATGCCCACTGGCTTCTTCTCATACACCAAGTCTGGTCTAACTTCCACTTGGTTTTGTGACTGAATCACTGAAGCTTCATCATGTACACATTTTCTCAATTGTGATACATGAAATACATTGTGTATTCCACTCATTTTTTCTGGCAACTTCAACTTGTAAGCCATCTTTCCTATTCTTGCAATGATTTCATATGGTCCTATATATCTTGGGGTTAGCTTCCCTGCCTTGCCCAATCTCATCACCTTCCTCATAGGTGAAACTTTCAAGTACACATAATCTCCTGATTCAAATTCAAGTGGCTTCCTTCTTCTATCTACATATGATTTCATCCTGTCTTGTGTTGCCTTCATTCTCTGTTTGATCAGTGTGATCTTAGCATCTATTTCTTTCACATGGTCTGGTCCTAATATCTCCTTATCACCAACCTCTAGCCAGCAAGCAGATGATAAACAAGGCGTCCCATATAGAGCTTCATAGGGTGCCATCCCTATACTACTCTGGTAGCTGTTGTTGTAAGAAAATTCTGCTAAATGAAGGTAGTCTTCCCAATTACCACCATGATCAAGTACACAAGCCCTAAGTAAATCCTCCAAGAACTTATGAACTATTTCTGTCTGGCCATCAGTTTGGGGATGGTAGGCTGCGCTCAAGCACAACTCAACCCACATTTCCTGTTGAAAGCTACTCCAGAACTTTGATGTGAATATGGTGTCTCTGTCACTAATGATAGTGGTAGGAACTCCATGTAGTTTCACTATTTCTTTCATGAAAACTCGTGCCAATTTTGGTGCATTTCTATCACTCTTCACTAGTATGAAATGTGATGATTTAGTCAATCTATCGACCACCACCCAAATACTGTCATTACCTCTCTTTGATCTTGGCAAGCCATCAATGAAATCCATTGATATGCTTTCCCATTTCCACCTTGGAACTTTTAGAGGTTGCAATAGTCCACTGGGTCTTTGGTACTCAGCCTTGACTTGTTGGTAAGTCATACATTTTGCCACATATTCACCCACACTCCTCTTCATTCCTTTCCACCAGTAGCTCCTCTTTAGATCATGGTACATTTTAGTACCACCTGGGTGTATGGCGTACTTTGACTTGTGATGTACATCCATGATCTTTCTTTGCAGTGCTTCTGTGTTAGGCACACACAGTCTTCCCTTATATCTTAAATATCCTTTTTCATCCAGTTCAAATTTGTCAAGCTTTGAACCATTCCTTAACAATCTCTTCTTTTCTCTCAGGAATTCATCCATGTCTTGTGACTGGTTCACTTCTTCCACTAGGTCTGATTTTATTGTGATGAGACTGAGCTAGCCATTTTGCTCCATGTCCTCACCTAACTTCATAGTTTACTCTCCCATGTTTTCCACTTCTAAATCAGACAGTATTGATAACATTTTGAATTCCTCTATCATTAGTGTAGCCAACTTGGCATGTTGCCTACTCAATGCATCTGCCACTCTATTTGCCTTTCCTGGTGTGTACATAATGTCCAAGTCATAGGCAGCAAGGAATTCCACCCACCTATGTTGTCTCATGTTTAAGTCTTTTTGAGAAAATAAGTATTTCAAAGCTTTGTGGTCAGTATAAAGCTCAAACTTTGCTCCTAACAAGTAATGTCTCCAAAGCTTTAATGCATACACCACAGCTGGCAATTCCAAGTCATGTGTTTCATACTTGGTTTCACTTGGTTTCAGTTATCTTGATGCATAGGCTATCACTCTACCATCTTGCATAAGAACAGCTCCAATACTCGACCACATGCATCAGTGTACACTACCAGATTGTCATTGCCTTCTGGAATTTTTAGCACTGGTGCTTCCATCAATGCCTTCTTCAACTGGTTGTATGCCCCTTCACACTTCTCAGTCCATAGGAAAGGCTGGTCTTTCTTTGTTAGCTTGGTTAATGGGGTTGCTATTTTAGCAAAGTCTTTTATAAATCTTCTGTAGTATCCATCCATGCCCATGAATGATCTTATCTCAGTAACACTGCTTGGTCTCTTCCATGCTTGCACTGCCATGACCTTACTAGGGTCTACTTAAATTCCTTCTTGAGAAATTATATGGCCTAAGAATTTTATTTCATTCTTCCAGAAAGAACACTTTGCGAACTTGGCTTTAAGGCCTTGTTGCCTTAGTCTACTCAGTACCATATGCAAATGCTTCTCATGTTCATTAACTGACTTAGAGTATATTAGTATATCATCAATGAAAATTAATACAAATTTATCTAAGTAATCTCTGAAAATCCTATTCATTAAATCCACAAAATAAGATGGTGCATTAGTCAAACCAAATGGCATCACTAAGTATTCATACAAGCCATACCTGGTATTGAAAGCTGTGTACTTGATACTTTCTTCTTCCACTTTCATTTGATGGAAACCAGATGCTAAGTCAAGCCTGGAAAATACCTTAGCACCATTTAATTGGTCAAAAAGATCATCAATTCTAGGTAGAGGGTATTTGTTTTTGATGGTGACCGAGTTTAGTTCCCTATAGTCTATGCACATTCTCAAGGAACCATCATGCTTCTTAACAAATACTACTGGTGATCCCCAATTTGAACTACTAGGCCTAATGAAGCCTTTTTGTTCTTATTCTTCTAATTGTTTTTTCAACTCAATCAGTTCTTTAGGCCCTATTCTATTTGGTTTCTTAATGACAGGGCTTGTTCCTGGTTTAAGTCTTATTTGAAATTCTACTGGTCTATCATGAGGAATGCCATTCACTTCACCAAACACATCAGTGTATTGGTTAACTATGGGTATCTTCTCTGGGCTTGATTCAACCTCGCCACTGTTCAAGTTGAACATCCTGCCCATACCCCTACCTTTAGCTGCCTCATACGTAACCAAAACTCTCTTGCCATCAGGAAGTTGTAATGAGATTATGGAATTTTCCAAGTTAATGATAACACAAAAACCTTTTAACCAATCCATTCCTAGTATAATACCCAACTTAGGGTAATTCAACACATATAATTCTGAAATAAAGGTGTGACCACCCATACATAATTCTACTTGCATGCATTTCATATTTGTAATGCAGGAACTACCTATAGAACTATTAACATGCAATGGCTTATCAACAAGAACACATGTTAACCCTAGTTTCTGAACTATGTCACATGAAATAAAAGAGTGTGTAGCTCCTGTGTCATAAACAACTGATATGGGTATGCCTTTAATAAATAATATACCTTCCACTTGGCTAGGTGCTTCCATTGCCTTGTCATTTCCTTCAAGTACAGCCACCCTTGCCATTTCAAGACGTTGCCTCTTCATGTGCCTCTCTTTACCACAGTTGTAGCACCTAAGAACAGTTGACTTGGGTGCTTGGCATTTGGTCTTTATAAGGCCTTCCTTCCCACAGTTGTAACAGATCACTTTGGATTTCTTATTGTCAGAGCTTGCCACCTTACTTCCTTCTTTGTCGTTGCTTCTCCCTTCTTCTTATCATATGGGTGTGCTCTATTCTTCCCTTTTTTGTTATTCCTGAAATTCTTAAACTTTTCTCTGGCATTATCATGCTGCTCAAATGACAATGTCAAGTCCATAACTTGATCAAATGTTCTGTCTTTGTATGGTAACATGGCTCTACTCAATCCAGCATTTAACCCCTGAATGTACCTAGCATTCCTTGAAATTTCATTTGGGATTAATACTGCCCCATATTTAGACAACCCATCAAATTTCTAAGTGTATTCAGTGACACTCATAGATCCTTGCCTCAACTTGATAAACTCCTTAAGTAATGAATCTTTTGCTGAGGCTGGGACAAACCTGGCTTCTAACATTTCTTTGAAATGATTCCATGTGATCCCTTGCTCTTGCCTGCCTGCAATGATCACTTCCCACCAATCCAAAGCAATGCCTTTTAGTTGTCTTGAAGCTATTTGCCTCTTTCTCTGGTCATTAACTTGCATATCTGCAAAAATCCTCTCCACTGCTCTTAACCAGGTCTGGACACCCATGACATTTTCTGTGCCATCAAAGCTACCGCCTTCTAGGTGTGTATTTGATTTAAGCAATTTGGACAGCTCTTCATGTGGATTAACTACCCTAGGTGCCATTCCATCCTTCAGTACTCTCACAAAATCTTGCATGTTAATCATTGGGGGACCAACAACCATTCCAGTTGCTTGTTCAGTACTATCAGAGGATTGACCATTCTCCCTTTCTCCAGCAGCCTGGGGATTGATTCTAATTGCTCTGGATCTCTATTGAACATTTTAGTGTAGTTAGTTCTAATTCCTATTCACTACTTTACTTTTAAAACTAGCAGTGAACTCATTCATTCATAATAAGTAAAGCAACCAAAGCAAACAACAAGCAATGCAAACAATGCACATAGATTCAATCAAGTATTTGTTTTGGCTATGTATTTAATAACATAGCTCTGATACCAACTGAAGCAATCCTCCCTAAATTCCCTTAAATGTTTGAGTGGCTCAATTTAGTTTATGCTAAATTTAGGGTTACTTACTTTCAAGACCAACTATTTTCTTTCTTATATCAGATTTTTTTTTTTTGTTAATTTCCCAAGTTCCAATCTGATCAATATATAAATATTGATATACTTCTTTGTAAAAACTATTTATATGTACATATAAACAAACAAATCATTTTTAATGCTAATATCAGAGTTTTTTTTTGAATATAGAATAACTCAGTTTACTTTAAACTAAAATAACTATGTTTTAGCCACAGTAAAAATGATTGGGAAAGACCCCCCTCCCATTTGAATCTTGGTGCAAATTTATTAACCAATTTCTGTTTGTTTATTTGTGTTTCACAAGTGTCTATTTAATAAAACATGTGAATTGACTCATGATAATTAAACTTTTACAAGATTGCTTTACAAACAGCAAAACAGGAGGTTGTGCATGCTTCTGTGCATCTGTGTGCACATAAACATGTACAACTGCTATTCACTACACCTGAGTTTCCAGGTTGATCAACTTACTTAGGTTAGATCCCTATACTGTCTTGTTATAATTTGCTAACTTTACTCATCCATTAAAACATCAACTCATGTAAATCTAGGTTCATGCTTCTTATATTTTTTCCTTTTCTGCCTGAGGGTTTATCCTTACTTCATAATATTTGTAGTTAACATGTAAATAGGTTCTAGCCTTTAAAACAGTCTAATGCATATGCATACATTACTTGTTCACATATGCTTCAGATTTACTACAAAACTCACTACTTGATTCATGAAAATCTACATGCTTACTGGTTAGGATATAAAGCTAACCATTTATCTTTTTCTACTGATAAAAGTTCCATTTCACAATAATCTTTTTAAGCCATTCATTACATCACAATCAAAATTTTAGCTCAGTTCTAATATCATTACAGAAAAGTCTTTTAGCTAAAATAGAACATAAGAGACATTCTTCTGCAAAACCATAGTTTATTTAACTAGCAACTTCTTCTTAGCATCACACATCTGCATCTTATCACTTAGCTTCCCTTTTTCCTGTAACCATCTCATGACCTGCTCCATAAGCATAGGAAGCACCCATTTGATGCAAGCAACAAACAGGTCAGACTCATGTCTGGTGTAAGTAAAATCATTTGATAATGCATAAGACAATGAAATAGGTTCCATTATTACCTTTCTGTTTGCAGAAGTTAAGTGTTTTACTTGATCTAGTCAAATCACTTTCTCATATTTAAATTACAAAAGGTTAAATCAGTGGTAGGTGTTGGGTACTGTTAACATCATCATGTGTGCATTCTTAGGCTAATTGGTTATCAGAAAAACTTTTAATCTAGAAAATCATAATAGCCATCATAATCTCACACAGGCATACACAAACATGAACAAACAACATCCATAACATTAAGTTAAAGTACAAAAACTGGGTCTGCATGTCAGGACTCCCCATACTTCTAGCATATTTACCCTTGCTTGTATGTTCATTTCATGTCATTTTAAGGGTCCAGCATCACATTCATGGTTGCACTTGTGCACACTGCCTGGAACTGCTACTTAATTTCTAGTGTACTACAAGCTATTAGGACATGAACATGCCATGTGCAAACTCACACCCCAACCTTGGTGCAAGCCAACCACTATGTCATACCCACTTCTCTCATACCCAACCTGATAGAGGAGACCCAATTCCTTAGTTTAATTACTAAGTTTTTTTTTTCTTTCATATGACCTAATATTATCTATGCAGTGTCAATCCCATGCACTTTTATCAAACTAAGATATGCTGTCATATTTCAAACAACAGTTAATCATTCATCCATTCATGCATTCAACAAATGGTCAGTTATACTTGCATATCATTTCAAGTCTATTTCACACAGAGACATATCCTTAGCTAAAGCATAGATTGAAGCATTTTCAGAGGATGAAATGCTAATATGGTTTTCCAGCAATATGGTTCTCACAGTCAATCCACACATTAAAGTGCGTTTGCTTGTAACTCAACCCTTTTTCCAGAGAACAGTTAGTGATGGATTAAGACTCGGCACATGGAAATTCCATTGCATCCTAACCATCCTTTCAGTTGCAAGACATAAGCCAGAGGACCCTTTCCTCTTACTGCCTTGCACCTTACTTTTCTTATTAATTTATGCTTTAACTAAAAACATTTCTCAAGTTCATAAACATATAAATAATTCGGTTATTATTCCATCATTAAATTTATCATGTATAACAAGCATATGTTAAGTGACAACAAAGCAATACAAGTCACATAATCTCTGAAACAACAAAAAATTGTTAAACCAAAATGTAAGCAAAACATCAAACAGAAGTTAAAATAAACTAAAGGTTAAATGGCTGCCTTTCATAGTCTTAATGCCTTGCCAAGTGAGGGTTTACTCATCAAAGTTCTCCTTCCCAAATCTTGATTCAGGTCTGCCATTGATTTCTTAAACCGCTGCCTGTTTTTTCCCTATATTTTGTTTTCTGGTTCTAACATGTTACCATAGGAGGTAATGATGTATATAGGGGAGTTACTAGGGTTTTAAGGTTAGTTAAGTAATTTATTTTCATCAGAAATCCCATCACCATTTCTGGTTTCACCCGCAGTTCACCCTCTCCATTTTCCTTTCCCACCATTTCTCCCTTTTTCCTTGTCTTAACCACTTTTGGCAAATTTTATTCACACACTATATGCATGACTTTGGCTCGGGTATAGCTTTGTCTTTTCTGACTTTTATCATGCATATGTGTCTAACTAAATTTGTGTGTATGTCAATCATTTATTTTGCACACCTTATATTCATATATTTTCTACCTACACAAGCAATTATGCTTATATTTAATCTGTGTAAATTAGGACTAAAACTGCCTATTGTAATTAAGCTATTGTGTACACACTTAACAGGTCATGTACTAATTTATTTCATATTTACTTACAAGGTCTTTTATTCATTAAATTACCTTATTCAGGTAGTATATTGGAACAGTGTGCACATGCACAAGGGCATGTACACTTATTTACACACAACTGTTTTTTTTCAGAAGAAAAAGGAAAATTTTGTTTTCAACTAACTATCTTTTTTTTATAAAATATTTAAATTTATATATATGCTTAAACTATGGGCTGTCACAATTACTGTATTATTACCTTATATACATTAAATATAGTTTATAACTTCATATAATAAGCTGATATCAAATTACAGCATTGTTACGGTTTTCTAAAGTTTGTTTTTAATAACTCTCTTGTTATGACAATGACATTTCTTCTTATATCCTTAATATTATCTCTTAAGAGTAACTAGGCCTAGAATATATACTCTTAACTAATGTATTCTAGTCTTCCATACAAAGCATATGTAATCTTGTATATACAATCTAGTCCATAGAGTTTCCTTATAAATTGAGCAACAATACACACATCACTCCGCTCTACTATAGACAGGCAATAACCAATGAACTGATAAAAGGATTGGATATGATAATTGGCATTATATTACCTGATTTTTCATAGTCCTGTAAACAGATAATTTTGAATACAGGTAATGTTATATATGTATCTGCATTCGAAATCATTTTCAAATATCGGATATCCGCATCCGTGAATATGAACGGATATCAGATAATTATCCTATCCGTCAACAATTGATAATTCGAGAAATATAAATATGAAATTTTGTTTAGCGTATTTTTTCCAATCTCAATGATTATAAAAGTATGAAAAATAAACAAGTAGAATGATAGTAAATAGTTTTGAACAATTAATATGCATTAATTCATGTAATACAAATTATTAGCTTAATAAAAAAATAAAACATATCTATCGTTGTACTAAAATATACAAAATATTAATTATAATCTTGAAAAAAAATCAGAAGGATTATCTTTGAATACGGATACCTTTGTATCTGCATCCACATCCCTTTTTTCGTATATCGGATATTTATCCACTTTTCAGATACGGATGCGGGAGAATTTTGGATATTTCGAATATCCATTGACAGGACTAATTTTTCATTCGCATGTGAACCATTGTCTATAATTTTGAAATTTTTCTTTGCATTTGGACTGTTTGTTTATCTCCAACATGTGACCAAATTGCCTTAGTGAAGGTCATATCCCTTTTCATTCTTCTCAATCGTCAAGATCAATCAACAAATGCGATAATGCATCTTCTTTGTAACTAATTGTTGATCGAGAACGTGATCCATTGTCAATGTTTTTTATCCTTTTATATAGAGGTTAACATTGATATTATATACGAGCGTCAAACTATCACATTATCGAACAATTTCCAATCTAATAAAAATTTAAAAGCACCTATAATAGTATCTGCAATAGCCATGTTCATTAGTTTACTATCTTTTCTGGTGTGGGATTTGATCCAACTTGAATTTTAGAGATGGAAGAGGGACAATTACACTTATCTTTCTACATTCAAAGTTCATTAAAACAACAAACCATATTAGTTACGGGCATGAAAAGTAAATAAAAATGGAGAATTCTCATTTAAATCAGCATCGAACCAGGTTAGATAGGTCAGTAATGAATTAGAATATTGCAAACATGTGTGTGGAACAATGAGTGTGCACCTAAAATGTCTCTGCGTGCATTGTTAGCAAAAACAAACAGGTTGCATAACAAAGAGAGAATTCATGGATGGAATAATTCAAATTGATTTGAAATGTTCGCCATGCAACCAGGAAACAAATCGTTAATCAGATTGATAGATATTGTACTAAACACTCTAATCTGGCAAGTTTGGATTGAAAGAAACAACATACCTTTTCAAAATATCAACACATTAGCTCAAGTTAGAAAGGAGGTACTGTTCAATGACTGTAGGCATTTGCTAAAGCATGTAGGAATCAAATCGGAAGGCATGAAGTTATCTTCAGGGAGATTGGCATTAATCTCTCTCAAATCATCAACGGGCCTCCAGCAATTTGAAGATGACTAACGTTGACTATGAGAGAGTGATTATCCAAAGAACTCCTACATCAGCGAATCGAACTTCCAATGGGTTCAGATATGGTCTGATGCAACTTCAACATTTGGTGATTGAAGCAACTATGTGCAATTTCTGACAGTTATTAAGCAGTTGATAGTCACGATGATTACTTGAAGCAGTAGCTCAAGTGATTAAGTTTCTAATACTCGATGTCCTTTATTTTGGGGCGTGTGTTTCTATAATAGTTGTGTCTTCTTTGGAGGGATTTGTTTTTTTGTTTGTCTAGTAACTTTATGATTGAATGTAAACACGAGCATATAAGCATCTTAATGGATAGTCGAAAAACTCAAAATCCATCCGGATCCGTATTTGAAAAAACAAATATTATCCGATATTCGAAAAGCGGATGTGGATATTCCTTATTCGAAAAGAAAATATGATGCAGATGCACACATGGACGTATCCCTATCCGAAAAATATTCGTTTGATCCGAAGTTAATTATAATAAATATTATTACTATTATTGATTTATTATTTAAAGATAATCCTACGTTATAGTAAAATATATTAAGAAATGAAAGGCCAACGGCCAAAGTTGCCCAATAAAGAAAGTAAACCATAAGCCTACAACGGCAAAAAACATCCTCGTTTTCGTTCATTCTCTTTTCTTTTCGTTTTTCACTATTTCTTATTTCATTGAGCCACAACAAAAGAAAATTTCAAACCCTAAATTGTGAAAGCCCTAAATCGACGAAAAAATCTATCCTTCGAACGTTGCTCCGCCTCACGCTCGGCTCCGCTCATGTCGCATCTCCACCTCATAGCTCTACCTCGCATTGCAATTCCTCACCTCAATATTTGGTTCAAAACTCCTTACGTCGCAGCTCTACCTCATAGCTCCGGCTCCGGCCTTGTTCAAAACTCCTCACCTCGCAGCCCTGCCTCGCAGTTCTACCTCGCGTCGCAGTTCCTCGCCTCACTATTTGGTTCGAAACTCCTTACGTCGTAGCTCCGTCTCGCAGCTCCGACTTCGACCTTGTTCGAAACTCTTCACCTCGCAGCTCTGCTTCGTCGCTTGGCTCTGGCCTTTTTCTCCTCCTAACAACTCAGTGCTCACCTCTGATATTTCTCATTTCCTTTTCGTTTTATTATATATAAATGTTGTACTGTTTAGGCATAAATTTAAATGGTTTTGAGTTTTGAATCCTAACTGTTGTAGGTATAAAGTTATTTTCTATAAGCATGAAACTAATTTTTTTGAAATGCAAAATTGCATTTTATAAATGAAAATTATAATTCTAATTTTATAACACTACGTATACTTTTAATTTTAATTGTATAACCCTATTTAAATTTAACTTTAAATGAAAACTAATTATTTTATAAACTTATGTATAATATGTATTTTAATTTTTTTGAAATGCAGATAGTTTTTAGAAATGAAAACTGTAATTTTAATTTTTTAACCCTATGTATAATTTTAATTTTAATTTTATAATCCTATTTTAATTATTTATTTATAATGAGAATACCTTCGTTTGAAGCTTTGGAAATTACGTTAATACCCTTGATATACATTAATTAAAAATAAAGAAACAGAAGGATGGTTTTGTCCTTGCTAAAAGTAAAACCAATGCATTTTTTTCTTTTACACGTCCATTCGGACGTGCAATACGTACTGGTAATTATAATTATAATTTTATAACACTATTTTAATTTTAAATGAAACCTGATTGTTTTATAATGCTATGTATAATAAGTATTTTATGAAATGCAAATAGTTTTTATAAATGAAAATTGTAATTCGTTAGAATATATTGACAATATAACAATAATTTTAGTTAATAAATATGATTTTTTATATATCGCAGAAATTTGAAAATGGAAAGCACTTCATTAAGTTGTAGTAGCAAGTCTGTTGCATGTACCTCAAGTGGTTGTGCTAACGATAATGTAATTGTACAAGAAACTCAAACCACATATTCAAGTGTGGTACAAGCTCCAAATCTTTCAATAAAGTTAATTTTCTTTATAAGCATGAAACTATTTTTTTGAAATGCCGAATTGCAGATATATATTTTTATAAATGAAAATTGTAATATTAATTTTATAACCCTATGTATAATTTTTATTTTTATTTTATAACTCTGTTTTAATTTTAATTTAAAATTTAAACCGATTATTTTATAACCCTATGCATAATAAGCGTTTTAACTTTTTTAAAATGCACATAGTTTTAATAAATGAAAATCGTAATTTGCTAAAATATATTAATGATGTAATAAGAATTTTAGTTAATAAATATGATTTTTGTATATCGTAGAAATTTGAAATTGGAAAACACTTCATCAAGTTGTAGTAGCAAGTCTGTTACATGTACCTCAAATGCTTGTGTTAACGGTAATGTAATTGTACAAGAAACTCAAACCATGGATTCAAGTGTGCCACAAGCTCAAATTCTTTCAATAAATGAAGAAAAATACGCACCTTTGAATGTAAAACTCATGAATCCGAAGTATGGAAAGATTTTGATAGAGAAGTATTAGAGGGTAGTAATAGTGTTAAGGCCACTTGTAAATATTGTTTAAGGATATTCAATGGAGCTACATCACTAGGAACAACACATCTGAAGAATCATGCAAAATTTTGTCCTAAAAATACTAATAATAAGAGAATATCTTGGCAACAACTTTTGCCTACTAGAAAGTCTCCTAGTAAACCACTCAAATTAGCAAGTTGGAAATTTGATCTGAATATGACTCAAATATGTTTTGCTCGTATGGTTGCCAAACATGATTATCCGTTCAATATAACGGAACATATTTACTTTCAAGAATTTGTAAGAGTATTAAACCAACCTCTAAGATCTATTCTAGAAATACAGTTCGTTGCGATGTTTTGAAACTTTATGCTAAAATGAGAGCTGAATTACGACAAATGTTTGATAGTTTGTCCGCTCGTGTTAAAGTTATTGCAACTTTATGGAAATATGAACATCATAATATAGGTTATTGTTGCATCACTTGTCATTACATAGATGATGATTGGAAATTGCAAAAGAAAAAAATTGCTTATCATGAAATGACTCCTCCACACACCGGACTTGCACTTAGTGCTGCTATTAAAACAAAGTATTGCATTGGAATTTAGATAAGAAGTTATTTTCAACTCTTATTGATGATGTTTTTAATAATAATGTTATGATAAGATATCTCAAGGATTGGTTAGATGGTAAAGGCATCTTGGTTTTAAATGATGATTTATTTCATATCCATTGTTGCACACATGTATTGAATTTAATTGTGCAAGATGGGTTAAAGTCGTGCATGATCTCATTGTAAAGATAAGAGAAACTGTTAATTTTACAAGGTCATCACAATATAGAAAACAAAGTTGGGAAAACGTATTCGAACAAACTAGATTAATTGGAAAATGAGTTTCATATGATGTTCCAACACGATATAATTCAACATACCTTATGCTCAAAAGCGCGCTTGAATTTTGTCCTGCATTTGAACGATTAGTTGAGTTAACTTATGATCGTAGATGTTTTCCTTCAAGGCAAGAGTGAGAGATAGGAAAAGAAATATGTGAATGCTTAAAATCTTTTATGAAATCACACTTAAATTTTCAGGAGTTAAATATCTAACGGCGAATCTATATTTTAAAAGTATGTGTGATGTTTATTAAAGTATTCAAGTTGGGAGTTAAGTGAGCATGAATATATTAGTTCTATGGAACAAATGATGAGAGTTACATTCGACAAGCATTGGAGAACTTGCAATTTAATGATGAGTATTGGCATGGTTTTTGATCCTCGTTATAAAATGACATACATTGAATCTTTCTATGATGTTATTTATGGACAAGAAGCACAAATTCATGTAAGAAAAATTTATGAATCGTTAAAATCTCTTTTCTATTCATACGAAAGAGAAGGTGCATCATATACATATATATATAATTCTTCTTGATCATTGGAAGATAATTCTAATAGTGGGCCTTAGAAAAGAACAAAAGTGGATCTTAAATGGAGAAATTATAGAGAAAAAAAATCAGAAGTTTACAAATTTCTGAGACGGAGCTCGATAAATATTTAAAAGATGAACTATTGCCCATTGAAGATGATGAAAACTTTGATAGTTTAATGTGGTGGAAAACAAATGGTCCTACGTTTCCTATTCTTACAAGATTTGCTCATGCTATTTTAGCCGCTCATATTTCTACTGTAGCATCCAAATCCTCATTTAGTAGTGGAGGTAGATTGATTACCGAAATTAGATCCTCGTTATCTTTAGATATAATAGAATCCTTAAGTTGTATTAAGAATTGGTTACCATCGGCCATTGGTGTAGAATATGCTAGTATGTGGTTTTGTTTGATGATAATAAACATATATATATTCGTTTAAATGTATTTGTTAATATACTATTTTATTTTTCACATAATTAAATAAATATTTGTTGAATAAAATAAATAACTCGGAATTCATATTAAACAAATATTTTATTCAAACAAATATTTTATTACAAATTCAAATAGTACAAATTTGAGCTTCCACTACATTTATACATTTTTAATTACAATACAACCTCGATTACAACACAATTTTAAATTTACAATTTTCACCTCACTACACATTCACTCTCACTTGTATTTGATCTTCAACTCTGTTCCAGCTTGTATCTAGCATTTGAACTATCTGCAAAATAAGCAGTGATGCAGTAAAATTGAAAAGGAAATATTTTGCAGTATACAATAAAGTGTGTGTTTTGAATATATTATTTGTTGGGTTGTTCGTCACCATTTTCTTTTAATTCATCTTACACGAACAACTTGTGACATGCATGGCGTATCACTGTACATGCCACAAGACCGTGCACACCAATAGACACTTGCTTGTTAAATCGCAGGGACAGGTGAGCACAAGGTCAAACCCAAGCAAATGCTGGATTCAACTCAGGTGCTAACAAAATACAGTCATGAAAAATAACACAAGAATGAAGCAAGTGAACAAACTGGAGGGAAAATGTTCAATATGCAAATCCACATTTGAAATCAGGTCCAACCAACACAAACCAGACCATGCTAACAGGTCCATATGCATATAACATGAATACCCGAATACGACTTCAAAAACAATCATACAACATGCTCAGTGCACATGTATAAGGTGATGTACACATGAAGCCAGCAACAACAGTTCAACAGACTCAAATAAAACACAAGTTTGTATGCAATAGAGAAAACAATGTCAAAGGCAACCACACTCAAACATATCGAACTAGATCACACTATGTAACATGAAGATGGATTTGATGCATATAAAAAAGGTGAGGAGACTCGGAAAAAAAATGGTCAGACTCTAAATGTACAAGTTCGCCAGACATGAAGACTCAGATAAAACAACATGTGGAACCACTTCAACTAAATTAAAATAGACCAAACCAGAGGTTCAGAGGCATGAAATCACATAAGGCATGGTCAGAGCAACGAGCTAGCAGTTTATCATGCTTATAAGTTCAATACACAAGTGAACACTTATGGGAGTGAAAATGAGTTATGGTCAAATTATAGTAGAGTGTGACAATAAAGTAGTTTTCAAAGAGAATACAAGTGCACAAATAAAAAGCAAATTTAACTCGAAGCATGTACAAAGCAGCAGACCAGTCAATATCCATATGAAACCAAATATGCTCACATGAACAGGTGAAAAGCAATGGCATATAGAAAACTCAGACTGCAACAAGTTTCAAATGTACATATCAACGCTACAACACATTTTTGAGCACGAAGAAGCAAATCATTGGAGATAAATATAAAGTGCAGACTCAACACAATATCAAGCCCACCAGACTTAAGGAGGAGCCACACAGCAAGCCTAGGGCAACATGAACACAGTAACAAGTTAACATGAAACCAAGTGGATAGGCAACAATCGTATATATATATACATACATATATGTATGTATATACATGTTTATATGTTTACAAGAATATAGTTGCAAATCACAGTTCAAAGAAAAGCAGCATTTTTTTAAATTGATCAAGCCAAAAAATCATTGAAATCAGAGAGTAATCCAAATCAAACAAAGTCAAAAATTGTTTCAACAAGTCAAAGACAACAATTTATTATGGAACTTGTAGGTGATAAACATGAATTTTAAAGTCAAAATATTATCACAATTTCAAATGCCGAAGTCATAGCAGAAAGGAATGGAACCAAGTCAGTTTATCTCAAACTTCAAAGTGCCGAAGTCATAGGAGCAAAAGAATGAAACTGACTTGAAGAAATTCAAGCAACATCAAGTAATGAACAAGTCAAATTTATCACCAACGTTCGATTACAAATCAATAGAAAATTGAAGAATTCAAATAGAAAATATACGAACGATAATTTAGGGTTTTAGTCCCTATAAATTCCCACATCATCATCGGCATTCAAGCATTTAAGTTTAAGGAAATCAAAGAAGCATAAATCACATACCAATTTCGACTCATTCGAACTTGAATCAATTGAAGTAGCCATAGAGAATCAAAGAGCGGTGAACAAAGCTAGAAGCTTTTACAAAGCAATTCAACTCAAAAGCATACTTCAATCGATCACAGCATCAAGGTGGCGGCTTCGATTTCAAAGCCCTAATTTTGAAAGAGGAAAACAAGAACATGGTCAAAGATATTACACGAAATAAAATAGAAGGAAAGACTGCTTTTTATTAATTAAGTGGGCCGTTGTTATTATTTTGGGCTTAAACTTATATATAAGGCTTTGTTTTAAGTTTAGTTTTTATTTTCAATTTTCTTTTAAATTTTTGAAACACTAGTCGTGTAGCTAGGTTACGAACTACGGTGATGTAGTTCGAGAATTCGCAACTCAGTGGCTGAGTTGTGGTAGGGTTTTGAGTGTAGAGTTAGGTTAGTCAAGTAGCGGGTGTCTCAAGTTTACATGTGTAAGCGTCTTGCTACTTAATTTCTAGTGAAAACCTTAGGGGCAACACGTAGGAAGGGTTTTGCCGAAATTGGATTAATTTGTGTGTGATCACTCATGCTTTACTTTCTGTTGTTGTTTTTATTTCCGCATTAATTTTTTTTATTATTATTATCACCCTATTCACTCCCTCTATGGTGAAAACGATAATACAAGTGAAATCAGAGCAAGGATGAATAGCAGAGATGTTTAACCCTTGTTGCAAATCTAGCAAGAGTCGGTCCAAATATTATTCCCCCTTTTTTGATGGAACGGATTTTTTAAATTGGAAATTTAAAATGGAATTTATTTAAGACCTATTAATTCTAAATGTTGTGATATTATTGAAAATGGGTGTGACGTAGAATTTTTTTTTTCGATTAATGCTCTTGCTATGAATATGCTATATTCTCATATTAATCGAGATAATTTTAACTATATCCCTCATTGTGAAAGTGCACATGAAATCTGGAATACATTTGATGCAATATACGGTGAAAAAGTCAACAATGGTGAGAAATCATCCACAATTGACTCGGTAGAAGAAACGTGCTTGACGGGGTTTGCAAAAGACAGCAGTGATAAAGATTCAATAGCCGATGAGATAAGTGATCTTTCATCCAATGATTTAGTTCCCTTGTGCCGAAAAATAATTGAAAATAATGAAGCTCTTGAGATGAAAATAATAAATTGAAAAGAGAATAATTTAAACCGCGTTAAAAAATAATGATTTGGAAAATGAGCTTAAAAATATTAAGAAAAATAAAAATTATAATTGCAAAAGGTGTTTGGACTATGAAAAAGAATTTGCCTATTTTCATGAAAACTTTCAAAAGCTAGAAAATGAAATTTTAATTCGAGAGAAAAACAAAACTGAGTTGATTTTTAAAAATAATATTTTTGCAAAAAGAGTTGTATTTGAAAAAGAAAACATGATTTTGAGCAAATATGAAATTATTCGATTAAATCACGAGTTTGAAAAGGAGATTGAAAAAATCAAGGATTTTGAAAAAAATTGAATTTAAAGAACTCCAACTCTTTGAAACCTAGATGTTAGAAATTGAGACTAAAATTAGAGAGCTTGAAAATGAAAATATGGGCTTCAAAAGGAATAATTTTGAAAAGAGAAATAGTACCATTAGTTGTTGTTCGAAGCTAATAAATGAAAACAAAAAGTGTCAAAATATGAACAACGACTAATAACACTGTCAAGGGGAAAAGTTTGGTACTCAAATGCGTAAAGTGTGGAAATATTGGTCATGGCAAGAATAATTGTCAAAATATATACAAACACAAAACCGTTAAACAAGTACGAATTCCAAAAGGTACGAATATAAATGGTTTGAAATTTAAACAAATTTGGATTCCAAATGGTACAATTATAGATGCTAACGGTTTGTTATATAGACAAATTTGGGTACCAAAGATTTCAACAGATAATAATAGTGGTCTTACATCCTTACTTAGACCACTTGCCTTCTCTAAAATTTAGACACATAAGTGGGCTAAGGAACAAATTTGATGGAGATAGATTTTGAGCTGTTCTAGGTGATTGATAAACTAAAATGTAAATGTTCCTTTGCCTATAAAGATTAGATGGAGATCATCGCATTTCAGATATCACGGCATCGAAGGAAAGTGAGATATGATCTCTCAACTCAATTTTTTTTCACATATTGTTAATTATGTTTTCATTGACATTGTTGAAGTATTTCTGTCATATCTTAAACATCTCAACTTTGATTTTAACTTTGGAATGTCATGAAAAATTGCTTTGACAAATTTTTTGAATGTGTGTTTTTGCTCAATATAGATTACTTTACTTGTGCTTAATATAATGGACGTGGTGAAATTTTCAAAAAAACAATTCAAGTGTTGAGGAGTACATGTTTTTCTTAAATACTACTATATATCACAATGAATACCTCAAATACAAGTGGTATCTGATATCATCTCATGTTGAAATCATTTTTGCAATTACTTATATTAATATTCAACTAGAAGTCATTTTCACAAAACCCGCTTACAGAAAATTGATTTTCACTTATTTTAATTTTTGAAGCTTGATTTTTCATCATGTTAAAAATATTCTAGTTTATTTTGGTAAGGGATGTACTCTAGAAAAGATAATCATTAACTAATTGAATCTTTTGGAACTCATCAAAATTATTATAGTGCTTGAAAAGTGATGGATAGAGATTAAATTATATTTTATAACAAGAGGAAGTATAATTTTATAATTTCATGAAAATTAAACAAATTTTATAATATTTTTTGATTAGTACTTATTTCATGATCATTTCTATCACTTTCACCTTTCTGTCAATCCATGCATCATAATGTAGTGTGTAGAATTTGGTATTTCAAAATAAGGAAATGTTTTTTGTAAAATAATCATATGTTAAAGTATTCACTCTCGTTTGAAAGTCCTCGCGGCTATGCATGAGTGAATTACTTGAATTTTAATATATAGGCTTCCATTCTCATTTAAAGTCCTTGCGGTTATGCATGGATGGGACACATATAAGAAAGGCATAAATATCAAGTATATTCTAATCTCATTTAAAAGTCTCCACGGTTATGCATGGTTATAAAATACTTGACATATTTTTTTTAAAAAAAGGTAACTACTAACCTCATTTAAAAGTCCTAACGGTTATGCATGGTCAGTAAGTGCTTTACATTTTTTTATAATATTTGAAAAGGAAAAATGCACAAATTATTCTTTTATTGAAAATATCAAACTCTTTTTACTATATAATTTTTTTCATAATCCTACCATTTCTCTAAAGTGGAGTTTGTTTCTAACTAATAAAATATTATGGTTTTTGTTTGATTAAATGGAATTTGAAATTAATATTTCCCTCTTGATTTCATTTTATACTTTTAATCAAAATCGTAGCTATTTCAATTACTATTATTATTTTTGATAATAACAAAAGGGGGAGAGAGGTTAAGATTTTGATTTTTGAGCGATATCCTCACTAATATTCTTGAGTGTTTTTATTCAAAGTTATTTTTAATTAATTTTTCAGTTTTAACTACGTGCATCTGTGTAGGGTAGCTTTGTTGTAAAGGGAGCATTCAAATAGAGAGAGCTAATAGAATTCATTTAGACCAAATACATTTAATAGAATCAAAATCTTAATATATGTTTCTTATCATCAAAAGGGGGAGATTGTAGAATATGCTAGTATATGATTTTTGTTTGATGATAATAAACATATAAAATTTCATTTAAATGTATTTGTTATTGTACTATTTTATTTTTCACATAATTAAATAAATATTTATTGAATAAAGTAAATAACTCGGAATTCATAATTAAACAATAAATATACTATGACAAATTCATATAGTACAAATTTGAACTCTCGCTACATTTATACATTTTTAATTACAAAACAACCTCGATTGCAACACAATTTTCAATTTACAATTTTCATCTCACTACACATTCACTATCACTCGTATTTGATCTTCAAATCTGTTCCAGCGTGTATCTAGCATCTGAACTATCTGAAAAATAAACACTGATGTGGTATAATTGAAAAGGAAATATTTTGCAGTTATAATAAAGTGTGTGTTTTGAATATATTATTTGCCTCAGTTATTTGGGTTGTTCGTCATCACTTTCTTTTAATTCATCTTACACGAACAACTTGTGACATGCAAGTGTGTCACTGTACATATCACAAGACCTTGCATATCGATATGCACTTGCTTGTTAAAATCACAAGGACAGGTGAGCACAAGGTCAAACCCAAGTAAATGCTAGATTCAACTCAGGTGCTAACAAAATACAATCATGAAAAATAACACAAGAATGAAGCAAGTGAACAAACTCGATCGAACATGTTCAATATGCAAATCCACGTATGAAATCAGGTCCAACCAACACAAACCAAGCCATGCTAACAAGTCCATATGCATACAACATGAATACCTGAACTAGACTTCAAAAACAATCGTACGAACATGCTCAGTGCACATGTATAAGCTAATGTACACATGAAGCTAGCAATAATAGTTCAACTGAGTCAAATAAAGCACGAGTTTATATGCAATAGAGAAAACAAGGTCAAAGGCAACCACACTCAAACATATTGAACCAGATCACACTATGTAACATGAAGATGGATTCAGTGCATATGAACAAAGTGAGAAGACTCAACAAGGAAATTGTTAGACTCTAAATGTACAAGACCACTAGACTCGGATAAAACAACATGTGGAACCACTTCAACTTAACTAAACTAGACCAGACCAAACCAGACGTTCAGAGGCATGAAATTACACAAGGCATGGTAAGAGCAACAAGCTAGAAGTTCATCATG
Source organism: Allium cepa (assembly GCA_030765085.1). Taxonomy (NCBI): domain Eukaryota; kingdom Viridiplantae; phylum Streptophyta; class Magnoliopsida; order Asparagales; family Amaryllidaceae; genus Allium; species Allium cepa. Next base: position 189,574,070 of record CM060939.1, on the reverse strand, counting down.
TTGAGTCAAGATTTTTATAGAGTTTTGATTTCTGACAAAGGGATAAGTCGTGATCGACAAAAAGAAGTTATTTCGGACACAAAGAGCTCCATATGTTAAAGGTTGATTATTTGGTATGTTAGTAATATTATTTATGTTAAAATCTATCCTCAAATAAACGTATAACTTCAATTTTCTTATATATGTATATATATGAATAAATGCACATTAACTGTGCAAACTAGGCTAAACCGGTCGACCGGTTAAAATATGGCGGTCGACCGTTTATGCCCAGAATGCACAGATAACGTGCACAAGTGACCATAACGTATATATATTCAAATTCTTGTCTACTGGTCCTTTTTGACCTGTCGACCGTTTTCAAACAGAAAGCAACCCTTCGTATAGACACTTCATTTTCTTCAATGGTTGCTTCTCTTTCTCTCCACTAATGATCATGACCTTTGTTTGTATCTTTTCACAAAGGGTTACAACTGTTTATTTCTTATATAAGCATCATGAAATCATTATTCAAATTAACTAATTTCTATTATTCTAATCTCTATTCTATTGATCTCAATCTTATACTTTCAAAGCGCTCAAATTGCTCATATTCTATCATATATCATTTTTGAATCCTGAAATTTATTTAACATTCTTTTGATTCAATACGATATCCACTTCCAAATCTTCATATATAAAAATATTCTATTTGAGGATAAGATTATAGGAAGTTTGTACTATAAGTGACAAAATAGTGTTAGCAAGAACACATACCGTCACCAAACAATTATTTTCATTTGTTGAAGTCCTCGTGTTGTAAGAGGCAAGTGTTGAAGTCCTCGGTGTTGTAAGAGGCAAGTATTGAAGTCCTCAGTATATTAGAGGCGTGAAATCCCGTTCGTCTGCTCGGGTGTTGTAAACCTGTTCCTTCGGGTGAAAGCGAGGTAGTTAGTAGTGAAAATCCAGATAGAAGTCTGGGACTGGACGTAGGACGGTGCTCCGAACCAGCATAAAAATCTCTGGTATGATTTTTCTATTTTTATTTACTTTGCTATTATCATCTATTTCCGCATTTATATTATATTCCATATTACACGATCCGTTTGTACTATATTAGCACGTACACTGCATTTTTCACTTGGTATCAGAGCTCGGTCATCATATAACCGTAACACAGTTATTTGGTATATTCTTGTAATATGGCAAATAACGCAAGTACTAGCACTCAAAACACCACTTACATGGAAGGCTAATCGACACAAATACCTCCATTTTTCAATGGTCTTAACTATAGCTATTGGGCAACACGTATGTCATTCTTTATGCAATCAAACAGTTATGATGCCTGGAATGCTACTCAAAAAGAAATAGTGAATCCAACAACTGATTATTCAGAATGGACAGCGGCTGAGAAAACGGCAGCAACTGTAAATGCAAAAGCAACAAATATGTTGTTTTGTGCATTAGACCAAAATGAATATAACCGTGTTAGTATCTGCACTACTGCATATCAAATTTGGCAAATGCTGAAAACCACTCATGAAGGTACTAACAAGGTTAAACAAGCCAAAATAGCCATGCTGAAAAGTCAATTTCAAAATTTCAAAATGAAACCAAATGAGACAATCAATGTTATGTATTCACGATTTCAAACTATCCACCATGCACTTATTGGCTTAGGACAAAGGTATTCTGATTTTGATGTTGTTTCAACAGTCCTACATTCTCTGATTAGTGAATGGGAAGGAAAAGTATTAGCAATTGAAGAAGCTAATGACCTTTCCGTCATGAAGCCAGATGAATTGATAGGAAATCTAATTTCCTACGAAGCTAACTTGCAGACTAGAAAGGAACAAAAAGAAGAAAAGAAAAACGTGGCATTCCATGCTGAAAAAGACGAAAATGAATCAGAGTCTGAAGATGAAGATCTGGCATTCATAGCAAAAGGTTTCAAAAAATTCCTAAAACAGCAAAAAGCCAGTCGTTATAACAGAAAGAAATCTGGATCAAATAAACCAACATCATCCTCTATAGAATGCTTCAACTGTCACAAAAAGGGGCACATGCACAAGGATTGTCCGGAGCAAAAGAAGAAGTCAGAAAATGACAAATTAAGATATAAGAAGGACAAATCGAAGAAACGAGCATTCTCAGTAACATGGGATGATACAGAATCATCAGAAAGTGATAGTGATACGGAAGATGAACAAGCAAATGTATGTTTCATGGCAACAGAAGATGAGGTACATATTCCTACATTCGATGAAGTACTTGATATTAATGCTGAATTGATAGTCAAATATAAAACATAAAACGACAGCTAAAAGAAGCCAAAGCAGATTTGAGTAGAGCAGAATTTGAACGAGATATGTTAAAAGACCAGAAGAAAATATTAGAAGAAGAACTTGAAAAATTTCAAGAATCATCATCTAATGTTGACTCTCAGTTAGTTCTTTTGAGTCAAGAAATTGAAACTCAAAAAGAGAAAAATGATGCTCTCACTACTAAAAATCATGAGCTTGAGGCAAAAGTCAAAATTCTGGACCTAGAAAAGGCTAGTTTACAAACGAAGTTAGATAACATTACTCAAAATGTTTCTAACTTTAACAAAGGTCCAGAAAATTTGACAAAAATCATTGAAAATTCACAATCTGTTTCAAATAAACAAGGTTTGGGATATAAGAAAAAAGAAACCAAGAAACATCTTGGTAATAAAAGGAAGAAGAAAGTACAAAAAACTGAAGCTAAGAAAAATCTTAGTTTATTATATTCCAAACCAAAACCAGTTGTGAAATTTCAAAAGAAAAATGTCAAGACTATCAAAATATGGGTTCCTAAAACAAGTAATAATTTGATTAGGAACAAACATATTCAGAATTTCATGAATACTGTGCATCTTAATATTAATTATGTATATAAAGGGGATACCAGACCCGTATGGGTTTGGACTCCTAAGACCTAACTCTTAGGACCCCATAAAAAGTGGGTACCATGGACTTAATTTTATTTTTTGCAGGTCCCACTTAAGAAAAAAGGAAAATGGATATTGGACAGTGGTTGCTCGAAGCACATGATTGGAGACAAGAGCTTATTGACAAATATTACATACTCAGATGGTGGCTCCGTCACTTTGGAGATAATTCAAAAGGCTACATCATCGACAAAGGCGATGTGAGCAATTGCGGTACATCTAACTTACCTCTTATTACTAATGTCATGCTAGTTAGAAATTTAAAACACAATTTACTTAGTATTAGTCAGTTATGTGACAAGGGTTTTACAATTTCTTTTTCGAATAATAAGTGTAGTATTTTAGATAAGGACCATAATTTAGTTTTTGAAGGATATAGAGACAGAAATATATATATTCTGAATATGAATATTAATCATAATTCAGATATGTGTCTTGTGGCTAATGATAATGATCCATGGCTATGGCACAAATGCTTCTGTCATATAAACTTCAGAACTATTGACAAGCTAGCCAAAAACAATCTAGTTAGAGGACTACCCAAAATGAATTTTAAGGTTAACAACATTTGTGATGCATGTCAACTAGGAAAACTGACCAAATCATCTTTTAAATAATAAAAAGTCATATCAACAATAAACCACTTGAGTTACTACATATGGATTTATTTGGACCTACTAGGGTTCAATCAATAAATCACAGTCGATATGTGCTTGTAATTGTTGATGATTTCTCCCATTACACATGGACAATTTTCTTAAAAAACAAAACTGACACTTTCAATCATTTTAAATCTTTGGTCAAAAGAATTCAAAAATCAAAAGGGATTAAAGTTAAAAATATAAGAAGTCATCATGGAGGAGAGTTTGAAAATAATGAATTTGAACATTTTTATAAAAAGAAAGGTATATATCATAATTTTTCGTTTCCCAGAACTCCACAACAGAACGGAGTTGTAGAACGGAAGAACCAAACTTTACAAGAATGTGCAAGAACATTATTGAATGGAACCACCTTACCAAAACATTTCTGGGCAGAAGCCATCGCAACTGCCTGTTATGTTTTAAATCGTGTGTCCATAAGACCTCTTACCAAGAATACTCCTTATGAATTATTTAACCAAAAAAAAACCTAAAATCTCATACTTCAAAATTTTTGGTTCCAAGTGCTTTATTTTAAATACGAAAGACCAGCTTGGCAAATTCGATCCTGATGCAGCACGATCTACAATCCCTCAAGGGCTAAGTCGGCCACGAGTTAACATAGCTCTAGGTCTTGTGGAGGAAGCTTCGGAGTTGGGTCGTTTGGAAATTTTAAGTCGTTGCCGACTTAAGGAACATTGCTCATGACCTAAGGAAAAGACTCTAAGTCGCCCACGACTTAACTGGAGACTAGAGAGAACACTTGGGAAAGGAATACGAGTTAATGAAGAAGGTTTGAGTCGTCACCGACTTAATAAAGACCAGGGAAAATGATACGACTTAATGGGAGCCTAAGTCATTCGGGGTTGATCAGCTATAAGTCGTCGACGACTCATCAAGAAGCAGAGGGAAGTCCAGTAGTTGAAAGCCTTAAGATAGAAGCGGGTTACGACCTAGATGAGTCGTTCGGAGTTAAGTCGCTTGGAGATGAGTCGTTCGGGGATAAGTTGTTTGGGAAGATAAGTCGCTCGAGTTTAGGTCGTTGGACCTTGGGTGGTAATGCATACAAGATGAGTCGCTTGATCCATGAGTCGTTAAGCCTTTGTGCTGAAAGGTTAAGTCGTGACTATCTTAAGTCGTAAGTCGTCCAGGGTCATTGTGTCTTGAGTCGTTGTATTCTGAGTCGTAAGTCGTTCACGACCTACGCGTTGTGTTGTAATTTGTTGTGTTTCTTGAGTCGTTATAAACTGTTAAGTCGCATCTTCCTTGAGTCGTATGTCATGGTGTACTAGTGTTATACTATTTTAGGCCGAACGTATGTTGCATTGTAAAGGAATGAGTCACGTGTTGTTGAGTCGTTGCCGACCTAAGGTGAGTCGTGAGTCGGGAACGACTTAAGGGCAGTTGTGAGAAAACTCTATAAAGAGGGAGTGTGTTGTACATTTGAGGAAGTTGATTTTTGGAATAAAATTTCTTGTTGATTGCTGTGTGCTTTCATCTTAAATTGGTAGTTGAGTGTAATCTCCTATCTCCACTTTCGGTTATTCGAGTGCGCTCGAATCAACGATTGTTGAAGCCGATTCGCGGAATCAAGTGCGCTTGATCAACGCTTGAAGAATTGAAGATCTTCTTTCACGGTATCGTGCGCGATCAACGTGCTAGAGATAGCTAGAATTTGGTATCTTCGGATCAACGAATTTGGGCATTTTGGTATTCATCAATCCACCGATTGCTACTTTCATCGTTATATCGATTTTCTGTTAATTCGCTGCGTCAGTTCCAAAAGCCGATGAAGAAATATTTGTCGGTTATTCGGAACGAAGCAAGGCCTATCGTATATTTAATAAACGAACCAAAACTATTGAAGAATCACTTCATGTCTCTTTTGATGAATTCTATCTGCATCCTCAAACTATTTCAGATGATGACGAAACAATAGTCACTGACAATCCAATCATCACAAATGTTGATCCTGACTCGGAAATAATTATTGAGAATATTCCTCAAATATGTGAGTTACAATCACCACCAAGAATATTAAGAGACCATCCGGCCCAAAATATAATCGGTGAAGTAACATCACATGTCAGAACAAGGAGTCAACTCAACCAAATGGCTCATGTCGCTTTTCTCTCAAATATCGAACCTAAGAATCCAAAAGAAGCTGCTACAGACGATTAATGGATCATTGACATGCAGGAAGAACTAAATCAGTTCGAGCGCAATGACGTTTGGGAACTTGTTCCCAGACCAACTGATCAGTCAGTTATTGGTACTAAATGGGTCTATAAAAATAAGGCTGACGAACAAGGAAATATCACCAAAAATAAAGCAAGACTAGTAGCACAAGGGTATAATCAGGAAGAAGGTATCGATTATGAAGAAACTTTTGCACCAGTTGCTCGACTAGAAGCTATTAGAATCCTATTATCTTTTGCTTGTCACCATAATTTCAAACTTTATCAGATGGATGTAAAAAGTGCTTTTCTCAATGGATTTATCAAAGAAAATGTATATGTCGAACAACCTCCTTTGTTCGTACATGAAAAATATCCTAACCATGTGGTCAAACTTAAGAAAGCTCTGTATGGTTTAAAACAAGCACCTCGTGCTTGGTATGAACGGCTACGTAGCTATCTTATTAACTCAGGATTTAAAATAGGCAAAGTCGATCAAACTTTGTTTATCAAAACATTCTCAAAAGGATATTCTAGTTATCCATATATATGTAGACGACATCATCTTTTGTTCAACAAACGATAAACTCTGTAAGGAATTTGCAAGTATTATGACCAAAGAGTTCGAAATGTCTCATATGGGAGAACTGTCATATTTTCTTGGACTTCAAATCAAACAACTTCCGAAAGGTATCTTTATTAATTAAGAAAAATATTGCGGAAATCTTATCAATCGCTTCGGGTTAAATAACACATCTGGTAAACCTACTCCTATGAGTACAACTACACATCTTGAAAAAGATGAAAAAGGTAAGAATGTTGACCAGAAACTTTATCGAAGCATGATTGGTTCTCTTCTTTATCTTACAGCAAGTCGTCCAGATATAATGATGAGTGTTTGTCTATGTGCACGCTTTCAAGCAGATCCAAAGGAATCACATCTACGAGCAGTGAAACGTATAATTCGTTATCTTAATAATACCAAAGATTTCGGTCTTTTTTATCCAAAAGAATGTCCATTTGAATTAGTATCATATAGTGATGCTGATTTTGGAGGCTCTCAAACGGATAGAAAGAGTACAAGTGGTACGTGCCATTTTATTGGAAAATCACTTATCTCTTGGTTTAGTAAGAAACAAAATTGTGTTTCACTATCAACATGTGAAGCTGAATATATATCAGCAGCTCTCGCTTGTACTCAAGTAATATACATGCAACAAACGCTTCAAGATTTTGATATTCATTTATCAAATTCCATTATATACTGCGATACAAGTGCTATAAATCTTTCTAAGAATCTAGTAAATCACTCCAGAACCGAACACATTGATATCCGTCATCATTTCCTTAGAGACAATATCGAAAAAGGAAAAATATGTCTCGAATATGTCCAAACTGAAAGTCAATTAGCAGACATTTTCACTAAGCCTCTACTTGAGTCTAGTTTCATTAAATTTCGTAGAGAACTTGGTTTAATTTCTAAAAAAGAACTTGATAAGTAATAATGTTATATTCTTAAGTTCTTTTCAGATTATTTTTGCTACTGCTATATTTAGAAATTGAATATGAGCTTTTAATTTTTCTACGGCCAAGTTTGCATGTCATTTCTCATCCACAAGCTTATAGAATTTTTTATATATATAAGCTTGGCAAAAATATTGTTTTTATCACCTCCTATCTAAACCTAAAAGTTTATATATATAGTTCATTATGGCACATATTTGTGATGAGTGTGCTCAAAAATCCCATATTTCGATCACAAGTTCTGAGCTAGAAGAATATTACTCTCCTGAAACTCCAAAACACAAATCAAAGTGTCATCATCATTGCATTCATTCTCCTGGAAATATGCCTACTTCGAAACGAGCAAAGAAAGTGTTGTTTTGTTCACCCCGTACCAGAGAGAAGATCAATGAGATTAGTACCAGAGAGAAGATCAATGAGATTAATCATTATCAAAAACATCGAATCGATCTTCAAAGACAGCTGCATTATGAGCAACAAATGACTTCGGAACGTCTATCTCTTCTAGAAAGAATGGCATCATTCTTTTGTGGTTCAAACAAACGTGGCGTATACGAGCCAATGCCTCATGCACCTTCATCCTCTAGAAGCCCAAATTCATGGGATAAAAACTATGCTCAGAATGAAGGAGCGAAAGAAAAGTGGTCGCCATGGAAACCACGCATTACTGATGTCAAAGAAGAGACTTCCGATCATAATTCCTCTACCTCTCATTAAATCTGTTTTAATATTATGATTGTATTCTCGTATATATATATATATATATATATATATATATATATATCATGTTTTTGCATAAACTCAATATTATATGGATTGTTTAACAACTCAGAAATTCATGCAAGCAAGAAAAACAACTCACAGGCAAACCAGTCGACCGGCCAAAATCCACCAGTCGACCGTTGATTTCAAGGCGGTCGACCGGTTTCGTGCTGTTTGGTTTTTTTAAAAAGGTACATACAGTTATTTCTTCACTCCCTCTCTTCATTTATTTTTTCAACAACCTCTCATAACCTTAAAAATAAAATCTTCTACCAATCTCTCCAAAAATGGCTCCTCCACAAAAGAAATTAAAACAAGCTTCTACCTCCGAAACACGACCAATTGATCTCTCTATCAGGAAGTGGCTTGTAGATCCAATTGCAGTCAAAAGATGGAATGAGATGAAGGATTTTACAATCCATCCGGGTTCTTTTATTAAATTTTCCAATTTCTCTAGTTATCGTATTCTTAGTTTAGCAAAGGAAGCTGATATTGAAAACCTAATTGACTTTGATCACAACAATGTAGAAATTAACCATTTAATGATCAAATTATTCTACGCTAACCTAAATTTAGAGAAAAACATGCCCGAGAATCCTAATTATTTTCTTTGGTCAATTGTTTGTGGCAAAGAAGTGTTTATCTCATGTGATAGGATGGAAACCGTTCTTGGTTCTTCTTTTTTCGGTGAAAAATTCTCAAGTAATTTTTGCAATGTTCATGTCCGTAATCAAATCAGCCATCAATTTATTGAAGATGACAAGGATAGCACTAAGTCTATGGGTCTACGGCCTTCTGCAAGAATTCTTCACTATACTCTTATGCACTCTCTTTTACCAAGAATAGGAAATTTTGATGTCGTCTATAAAGAAAATTTCAAGGCATTGTACTCAATCTATGGGGGTATTCGTATAAATTGGATTGGTATGGTCTTTGATGAGATCTTGAAAGTAAATGATAGCACTAGACCACACTTGTTCTATAACGAGAATATTATGCGTCTCTTGCTTGATTGTGGCATTGAACCTCCCAAGTCTTCTATTTCCAAACCAAAAGTCATCAACAAAGCTACGATTACAAGAATGAAGCTTCCCGCTCCATACTTTAATATTATGCCTTTTGAACAATGGAAAGAACAAGGACATAAAGAAGCTTCATCACGTCCATCTCGCCCTAAACCTGAGGAAGTTAAACTCTTACGATCATCTTCCTCAACAAAAGAATCACTTGACACTATTGCTCGAAATCAATTCCTTCTCGAAGCACGACTTAAGCGCATGGATACAAAAATGGATAAACGCTTTAACAAACTTAAGTTGTTCTTCGTTTCTATATGGCAAGCAATATCTTATGGTGCATCATCTTCATCAATGCAAGCTTCAGACCCTGGCAAGTGCCCAGCTCCTCCTACTTTTTCTTGGACATCTTCGGAGGAGGGTACAAGCTCGAGAACTAGTCATGAACGTCGACACGGGAAATCTCATCTTGTTGAAGAAGAAGAAAAAGAGGGTGAGACAGAGTCAGAATAAGTCTTTTTTAATCTATCTTTTTTTTTCTTTTATGCGTACTTATGACTTTAGCTTTTGCTTTAAAGACATTATCTGGCACTTGTACTAAATAGTGTCATGTTTTAATTCGTACTAGACTTATGTGTATTATAATTTTGTGTGAATGTTACTCTTGATCTATGGTAGTAGTTTTATGTTGCTTATAATCTCTTTTACATCCTCCATTTAAACAACTTCTTTTTGTCGATGACAAACGGGGAGAAAATTGTGCTAACAGTATATATGCAGGACACAATCTCAGGAGGATATCATATACAGGGGGAGATTCATAACTATGTTGTCATCAATCAAAAATGGGGAGAATGTTGAGTCAATATTTTTATAGAGTTTTGATTTCTGACAAAGGGATAAGTCGTGATCGACAAAAAGAAGTTATTTCGGACACAAAGAGCTCCATATGTTAGAGGTTGATTATTTGGTATGTTAGTAATATTATTTATGTTAAAATCTATCCTCAAATAATCGTATAACTTCAATTTTCTTATATATGTATATATATTAATGAATGCACATTAACTGTGCAAACTGGGCTAAATCGTTCGACCGGTTAAAATATGGCGGTCGACCGTTTATGCCCAGAATGCACAGATAACGTGCACAAGTGACCATAACGTATATATATTCAAATTCTTGTCTACTGGTCCTTTTTGACCTGTCGACCGTTTTCAAACAGAAAGCAACCCTTCGTATAGACATTTCCTTTTCTTCAATGGTGCTTCTCTTTCTCTCCACTAATGATCATGAACTTTGTTTGTATCTTTTCACAAAGGGTTACAACTATTTATTTCTTATATAAACATCATGAAATCATTATTCAAATTAACTAATTTCTATTATTCTAATCTCTATTCTATTGATCTCAATCTTATACTTTCAAAGCGCTCAAATTACTCATATTCTATCATATATCGTTTTTGAATCCTGAAATTTATTTAACATTCTTTTGATTCAATACGATATCCACTTCCAAATCTTCATATATACAAATATTCTATTTGAGGATAAGATTATAGGAAGTTTGTACTATAAGTGACAAAATAGTGTTAGCAAGAACACATACCGTCACCAAACAATTATTTTCATTTGTTGAAGTCCTCGTGTTGTAAGAGGAAAGTGTTGAACTCCTCGGTGTTGTAAGAGGCAAGTATTGAAGTCCTCAGTATATTAGAGGCGTGAAATCCCGTTCGTCTACTCGGGTGTTGTAAACCTGTTCCTCCGGGTGAAAGCGAGGTAGTTAGTAGTGAAAATCCAGATAGAAGTCTGGGATTGGACGTAGGTCGGTGCTCCGAACCAGTATAAAAATCTCTGGTGTGCTTTTTCTATTTTTATTTACTTTGCTATTATCATCTATTTCCGCATTTATATTATATTCCATATTACACGATCCGTTTGTACTATATTAGCATGTACACTGCATTTTTCACATCATGCTCACAAGTTCAATACACAAGTGAACACTTCTGGGAGTGAAATTGAGTTATGGTCAGATTATAGTAGAGTGTGACAGTGAAGCAGTTTTCAAAGAGAATACAAGTGCACAAATCAAAGGAAAGTTTAACTCGAAGCATGTACAAAGCAGCAGACCAGTCAACATCCACATGAAATCAAACATGCTCACATGAACATGTGAAAAGCAATGACATATATAAGACTCAGAATGCAAAAAAGCTTCAAATGTACATACTTAAGACTGCAATAACACAATTGTTAACACGAAGAAGCAAATCATTGGAGATCAATATGAAGTGCAGACTCAACACAATATCAAGCCCACCAGTCTCAAGAGGAAACACACGGCAAGCCTAGACCAACATGAACACAGTAACAAGTTCACATGAAACCAAGTGGATAGGCAACAATCGTACATATATATACATACATATATGTATGTATATACATGTTCATATGTTTACAGTAAACACAGTTGCACATCATAGTTCAAAGAAAAGTAGAAGGTTTTTTTTTTAAATTGATCGAACCGAAAAAATCAGTGAAATCTGAGAGTAACACAAATTGAACAAAGTCAAGAATTGTTTCAACAAGTCAAAGCCATCAATATTTATTTATAGAACTCACAGGTGATAAACAAAAATTTAAAAGTAAAAATATTATCACAGTTTCAAATGCCGAAGTCATAATAGAAAGGAACGGAACCAAGTCAGCTTATCTCAAACTTCAAAGTGCCGAAGTCGTAGGAGCAAAAGAACAAAACGACTCAAAGAAATTCAAGCAACGTCAAGTAATAAACAAGTCAAATTTATCACCAACGTTCGATTACAAATTAATGGCCAAGCATAGCAAATTGAAGAGTTCAAATAAAAAATTATAGGAAGGATAATTTAGGATTTTATTCCCAATAAATTCCCACATCATCATCGGCATTCAAGCATTCGAGTTTAAGGAAATCAAAGAAGCATAAATTACATAACAATTTCAACTCACTCGAACTCGAATCAATTGAATCAACCAAAGATAATCAAAGAGCGGAGAATAAAGCTAGGAGCGATTGACAAAGCAATTCAACTCAAAAGCATACTTCAATCGATCACGGCATCAAGGTAGTGGCTTCAATTTCAAAACCCTAATTTTGAAAGAGGAAAACATGAACATGGCCGAAGATATTACATGAAATAAAACAGAAGGGAAGACTGCTTTCATTAATTAAGTGGGCAGTTGTTTTTATTTTGGGCTTAAAATTACACATAGGGCTTTGTTTTAAGTTTAGTTTTTATTTTCAATTTGTAATTTTCTTTTAAAGTTTTGAAACTCTTGTTGTGTAACTAGGTTATGAACTATGGTGGCATAGTTCGAGAATTCGCAACTCAGTGGCTAAGTTGTGGCAGGGTTTTGAATGTAGAGTTAGGTTAGTCAAGTAGTGGGTGTTGCAATTTTACGTGTGTAAGCATCTGACTACTTAATTTCTAGCAGAAACCTTGAGGCAACACGTAGGCAGGGTTATGCCGAAGCTGGGTAAATTTATGTGTGATCTCTTCTCTTTACTTTCTGTTATTTTTTTATTCCGTAAATTAGTTTAAAGGAAAAAGTTTAATAAAATTTAATTTTAGCGGGTGTTAAAATTTAACTTCCATCTCAAGAACAAGCGCCAAAATTTCTTGATCGTTTCTGCTTTTTTAGTCTCTTTTCTTCTTTAAACAAAATTTCTCCTTCATCAAACAATGGCGACCCAAACCCAGATCAATTTTCTTCCTTAAACTGATTTACAATCGCAATCGACTTTAGAATCTAAGTCGACGAACGTAAATCCATGTATTTCAACAAATCCTGAACAAATAAACGATGAAACTACTTCAAAAAATAGGGCTTCGACTGCTATGCATACAGAAATAAAGAGAAGGCGAAAAGTTAATTCATCCACGGATGTCGATTCGAATGATCTTCACGAAGATACAAAGAGGACGAAAAAAATCTTTTGCAACTAAAACTATGAATGAAGATGACATTAAGAAACAACAACTTGGTGATGAAATCGACAGCAGAAAAAGAAAACAAAGGTATAATAGCTGATTTATTTTTAAAATAAAAGATAATTTTACAATGATAGTTGAATCATTATTTGATTTGTCATTGAATGATAGATCAATACATCATTTGATTTGTTGCATGTATATGATTGAAATATGAGATAATGGATGAACATAACATTCAGATGATAGACAGCAATAAGATGCATAGATACAGAATGATAGATAAATATAATATTGAAAAAAATGGTAGACAAACAGAGCATGATAGAATGATAGCTGAATATATCACTTTATTTATTGTATCTATAATGATGCAATGATAGATGAAAATAGCATTTCAATATTTGATAGATGGTAGAAAATAATAAGATGGATACTTATTGGATGATAGTTTAATATATCATTTGATTTGTATGCATCATATTGAAATATGAAATGATAATTAAACATAGTATTCAGTCTTTCAAATGATAGACAACAATAAGATGAATATTTATAGAATGATAGACAAATATAGCATTGAAAAAAATGATAGACAAACACAACATGATAGAATGATAGTTGAATATATCATTTTATTTACTGTATTTGTTATGATGGAATGATAAATGATAATTATTGAATGATAGTTCAATGTATCATTTGATTTACTGTATTAATAATTATTGAATGATAGTTCAATATACCATTTGATTTGTATGCATCATATTGAAATATGAGATGATAGATGAACATAGCATTCAGTAGTTGATGGTTGATAGACAACAATATGATGAGTAGTTACAGAATGATAGAAAAATATAGCATTGGAGAAAACTGGTAGACAAACATAGAATTCAATCTTTCAACTTTAGAAGCATACATTGAAAAAGAGTAATGATAGAAGAATATAACATTTGAAAAAAGAATGATAGATGCATATAGCAGTAGAAAATTATGCATTCATAGTTGAAAATTTGATAGATAAAAATAAGAAAGCATTTAAAAAATGAGACATGAAAATAACATTATAGTTTGTTAAATACCGAATTATTCATTTACAGTTTTTTGTACAAGGATCAAAAGGTAAAATATTAAAGAAAGAAAAAACAACAGAAGAAAAAGAAAAATCAAAAAAAGTATCTAAGAAAAAAATTCAGTATCGATGTAGCTTGCTTCCGATGATAAAAAATTTCAGGAAAATTAAGGAAAAAGGAGGTTATCTTGTAAATCAATTGAATTATTTAAAACAAGCGCCCTTCGAAAAATTTATGCTAGTACTTTCCAAAGAAATTTTATCCATAGCTGCTTTTACAAAATCATCAACAACCTTAGATGATATCATAGAAACATTTTCTATCGACGAAGCTTTTAAAGTGGGGAGTATTTTTTTAAAATCAAATCTGAAGATGTTTCAATTCTCTTTAGCTTACCTTTGTCTGGAATTAATATTTTTCTATTGCCTAAAATGAGTTTACAAATCCTTTTGGACAATTGTAAAGATTTTGTACTGATAAATTTTGGAACACGTCACAAAGGATCTTACAATTTCAAAGATAAATAATGTACTGGAAACGCAACAATTTCAACATGAAAATGATTTTCCAGAACTGCTTATCATTACTGCAATGATAATCTTCTTCTTTCTTAACAACCAAAGATACTTACCATCAGGATATATTCCTATATCCTTGATCAAAGAAAAATGAACTCGGTATCTTGGCCAATTTCAATTCGTCATTCATTGATTAGAGCTTTGACGGCTTTCAAAACAAAGCCGAGAAACATGCCGGGTTGTTCCTTGCTCCCAATTTTAAGTACAACATTCTAACTTTATGTTAATGCATATATCTCTATAAATTAAATTATACACATTACATGTTTTAACAAGTAATATTTTATTTGTAGTTTTTCCTATATGAGCATGTGAATTTGATATCTTCATTAGCAACATACTGTTCTACCTTACCTAGATTCAGGAGGTGGAATATCGCAAGCTCGAAAAAGATCATCTCAAGAGAAGCTTTGATAAACATGGACAATAGAAAGGATTATTTCTCACACAAATATAAGAAATATATAATGATAGATAAATATATCATAACATAGTATATATTAATAGTTTTCATTTTGTTTTTAGACGGTCATAATTTAAATGATAGTTACATATATCATTTCTGCACAAATACTGTAACGACCCGATATTTTCAACCATTCGCATCCGCACATGTCGGACTTGAATTGCTCAAAATACCGCGTTGTAAATAAAATTTGGCAAATATCAGAATATACAGTAAATACATAATCACAGATCACAGACACAGAGTATTTAATAATGCAGCGGAATTTAAAAGAAATAGTAGTTCATGAAGCTACTATATAAAAATAAGATACATCAGAGTTGAACAAGATACAACAAAAGTAACAAGATACATCAGGTACAAATCAGAATACATCACTGAAATCACTGGATACAGAAAGCAAAATAGATGGCTGGATCTTCAAGGAAAGCTCCAACTCCGAAGGTGAATCTTGAATGCTAACTCACTCTATCTGACTCGAGCGTAAAGCAAAATACAAAACACTCGAGTCAGGACATAAATACTTATGAACTGTAAATCAACTCAAGTGAACAGTAACAAAATGCATCAGTAACTTAAAGGATGCTTGGGATCGCCCATCCTTTAAGGATCCGTTAAACTATTTACTATGTAGTAATATTGCGCTATTATAATAATGTCTACAGTAAAATAAACATACTTTTAAATAGCGTTCCGGGCTACCCATATCACCCTTCACACATAATAGTCCCAGTAGTCCATCCAATATCATGCCATCTCCACTCCGGGTGACTGTCAGAGGATACCACACGGGCTACGAGAGAAAAACAAACTCGTAGTAAAGGCTCGGTATGGTAGGTGACACGGCACACAAGGCAATGCCAGGGTAGATATACCAATTACGCACACGGGCTGGTGGTAACGCAGCAGCCACATACGCCCACCTCGGAACACACTCCCAATCAAATTCGGAGGATGGCCATCTAATCAATCACCAGTAAGAGTATAGTATCGAAGGAATGTGTCCGACCAGAGGTGCTACCTCCTTTGGCCCGAGATCGCTCCTGTTTTAGCCACCTTATGCCAACTCACGGGAGTTGGGTCCACGTAATATACCTCAAAAACGTCGCCACCATCCTACTTCATTCTGGAATCTCCACCGCGTACACGGTTGTTAAAGTGGTTTTCGGAGTTGGCAGAGAGTATGACAACTTCCGATCCCGGTCTCTTTAACAACCAAACGTTATTATAACGCCGTGGTCATTTCAAAATAGGTTATACTTCAAAAAGATCAAATCATTTCGTTTCAAACTATATTTCTTTCAAAATAGTTTATACTTCGAAACCAAAACCATTTTTATTTCAAAACTATTTATTCAATCAAAATAGTTTATACTTCGAAACCAAAAACATTTCAAACATATATTCATTTCAAAATCATAATATTTTCAAAGTATAACTCTTTCGAAACCAAAAATACTTGAAACAATTACACTTTGAAAATCATAACATTTCAAAATCATACATTTGAAATCATCGGATATTCATTTAATTCTTTACATTTTACAATTCATTCAATTAATCCCAAATTTTCAATTTCCAACTTAATTCAATTCAAACCGTCAGTTTCAATTAAATTTCCCAATAACCATTTCAAATCATATCATTTTCAAATATAGATTTGATCCACAAATTAAACTATTCAATTTTTAATAAATTTCAAAGCTTTAATATCCCGCATTTCAAAACTAAATTTTATAATTTCATATATCTCAAATCTAGTTTCATTATTACTTAGTTTTGAAATATTCATTTCATAAATCCAATATTATTTAAATAAACTCAATTTACAATTAGACTAAATATCCTTTCATACCAATATAAACTTCAAATATTCATTTATCAAAAGTACATATCATTCCAATTCATATTCTCTATCAAAATAAAGATCAAATCATTTCCAAACCTTATTATTAAATCATTATTTGAATTCAAATTCAAGTACTCAAATTTAAATATCATTTTTAAATCAAATAAGTCATTCATTTGTTATTTCAAGTATCATTACAAAATACACTAAAAATTCCATTCAAAAATTCATTTATCTCATTACATTTCATTCCATTTAACACATAACCAAGTAAACCTTACTTAAATTCAAATTCAAATTTAAATTCCTTAAAAATTAAAATTTAAATATTAAAATATATTCAAAACTTCTTAAATTTCACAATTAATCAATTTCCAAAATTTAAATTATTTAACACTTTAAAATATAACTCAAACAGTGTTAAAACTATAACATTTCAAACATTGTTAAATTATAGCAACGACAGCATTTATAAAGTGCTATCGTAGCTTATATCTTCCAAAAATGGTTTAGTTCAAGAATAACGGCATTTATAAAATGTCGTAATAGATATTTAGTTATTTCAAACATTGTTAGATTCAAAACAATAGCATTTAAAAATGCTGTCAAAAGACTACAACATTTTGAAAATGCTATGAATTCCAGATTTCATTTTTGCTTTTCAAAAAAAAAAAAAACTCCAAATTTTATTATAACTCAAAAATCATATTTCTAGACTTCAAAATTTCACATTTAAAAATCATTTTAACATATGATTTAACACAACAAAAATTTTAGATCAAATATTCAATTTAAAAACTCCATTCATTTATTAAGTCAAAATTCACTGTTTATTAACATATAAATTAAATAAAACTTAAAATTTTACTTCAAATATAATTTTAAAACTTTAAATTTAATTTCCATTATTTATTTACATTTTAAAATAAAATTTAAAGTCTAAAATCTCAATTATTTCACATTTACGTACTCAAATTCACAATTTCAAGACTTAATATTTAATTTTCTTAAAACCATAAAATATATATTTTTAAATCAAAATTTCATACTTTTAAAAATACATATTTTAATAAATATCATTTAAAAATATACCACGGGGTCTGTATATAATTTTCTAACCTAGGTCAAGTGATACGGATATATATCATTTCAATCCGCAGTTTACAAAGAAAACCCGGGTTCTATCATTTCAAACCCGCAATCCCAAGTCAAATAAAATACAACAAAAATCGCTCAGGCCTATCATTTCAGCCCATAACGATTTTCCCCTAATCTAAAGTCCGTTTGGGTATGTATCATTTCAACCCATAGTGATTCTATTCTAACAGGGAACTTGCAGTGTGAATATATGCATAAACAATATAAACAATGCCAGTGTCACAATATAATGTCATATATCAGATGTCAGGTGATAATTAACAGTTTTAACATGGTAATAACATGGCATAGCATATCATATGATCAACATTAACTTGCATAACATTTTATATTACTAAACATTTGTCATCAATTCACTATTTCATAAGTATAAATGTCAGAGTGAGAAAGACTCACCTTTTACGAAGCTAGAGACAAACAACACACACAAGAGTGATTTCAAAGGCACAACAAGCACGATTTGATTTGAATTGATGGAGACCCTTGTAAACAACACAAAATATAACATACATCAGCACAAATATAGATATCGACATACAAATATAATCAACAACTTTAGTTTGCAGAACAGTTGCAAAACAAGAGAGATGACCAAACCTTAGAAGCAAAAGACTTGCACACGACAACATAAGCTTGTGACATGATCAAATGGGCTTGCTCTCATCATACTAGGCTCAGCCTAGATGCCAACATGGCTCAGGTTTGGGTCAATATGGGTTCATATGGCTCGACCTAACTTGGATATGAAGGAGTGGAAGTTGTGACATGAGAAATACAAAAGTCAAGGCAATTAAGTATATTTTTGGTGCAACTATAGGTTCGGCCTACCATGGCTTGGGCTTGGTCATGCAAGGGGATGGTCAGGTGGTGGATGGAGTGGCGGCCAGAGGTGGTGGAGGGACTGGTGGTGGCGGCCATGGAGGTGGTTTAGGTTAAAAATGAAGGCTATGGCCTTAAGGGTTTGGCTAGGCTAGTTTGGTGGAACTTTTGTGCAAATTTTGTGGTGCAACATCAACGGATGGTCATGGCTACTGTCTTGGTCAGAGGAGAGGCTTATGAGCTGCTGGAGATGATGGTGGAGAGGATGGTAGTGGTGGTGGTAGAGGCTAGGCCTAGCAAAACACAAGAAGGATCAATGCAAAAATCAATAAGAAAATCATAAAAACAAGAAGAAAGATGATAGAATTTACCAAATTTTTGTAAAACAAATGGTCATGAGTTTTTTCTCAAGAAAGATGATAAAATTTTCGTGAGAAAGAGTGAGGAATGTGGCTGAAAGATGGAGTAGGGTACGGCCAAAGCATTGATGAATGGAGTTTGGAAAGTGAAAGGTCGGAATGCAAAAGGACTAAGCATACAAAAGATCTCAAACTCTTCATATATTCATTATTTCTTTTTAAATTTTTATATAACTGAAAAACATATATAAATTCAGTTAAAATACGAAAATATAGTAAATAAACAAAAATAAATTAATTAATTATTAATTATATATAGTTTAATTAAATAAAACAGCAAAATTTGCAACTAGTCTTGAAAATATGAAAAATAAGTGCAATGAACTTGGGAAATTTTTTTTATGTACTTAAAAATATTTATAAAGAAAGATAAGAACACAAAATAAAAAGGAAATCACAAAAATAAATAAATAAATTTTAATTTAAATATAGTTTAGATGAAGAAAATAGCAGAAAAAGGAAAACAGCCCTTTAAAAATAGGAAATCATCATAGTAAATTTTAGAAAAATTCTATTATCATTTCAAAAATATTTAAAAGTCAAAATATACATAATATAACATATTAAAACATATTAAAATAAAATATGACAAAGAAAAATAAAATTTATACAATTTAAAATAACAAAATTGCGAAATAAACAATTTATACTCAAAATTGAAATGTACATATCTTTTGCAGTTTAACTCCGTTTTCCACGAAACAAAAAGCAATGTTAAGTTATTAAATCTATTTTCATAATAAAAGATAAAATTCAAAATTTCAAACTTTTAAATTTTTAAGTTAAAAGTCAAAGTTTGACTATTTTGACCAAAATCAACATTTTCTGGAAATATTAAATTTATGCATGTTTGAAATTCTAATCCACATCAAAATCAACATTTATATTTAAATTAACAAAATATATTAATTTTAATAAATAAAATAAAGTTTTTAAATTAGGAATTTAAATTAAAATAATTAAAATATACAATTACAATAATAAAAAAATACAGGGTTGTTACAAATACAATTTTCTGTAGGTGCTACTAAAGAATGATAGTCAGATATAGCTTCACATGAGAAATGACAAATATATATAAAATTAGTTCATTCATTGTATGTTAGCTCATTCATTACTATTTATGTTATTACAGATTTTTGTTGAAATAAGAAACCTAACTGAAGATGAAAAAGCACTTCTTCAACAAACAAGCCAACAAAAATTTGTTCAGCTGGATACCAATGAGAATATTAGGACACACAAAATAGAAAATTTGGAAGAAACATCAAAAAAGCAAGTCGACTCAATGCAGCAGTACATTGAAGATTTGGAAAATAAATTGAAGAAAAATGAAAAAGAATTATAAAAGGAGAAACAGAAAAGAATACAAGCAGAAGGAACTATCATACAGTTGAGAAAAGAAATCAAGTTGTTGAAATCAAAAGCAAGAGGAGAAATAGAAGCACCATCATTTGATCTCAATATAACTCAGGAAATTAAAAAGATGCAGCAAGAGAAAGAACAACGGGATCAAAAGAAACCTTCAGAGGCAATAGAAAAATCACCAACAGTGCATGAAAAAACACAGAAGAAACTAAGTACTTTAGTTTTGAGGGTTAAAAAGCGCCAACGAAGGAATAAAATTGATTCCGATTGCCAGTATGAAATTGTTCACAAAAAAACAAAGAAAAATGTTGACAATGAAAACCAAAAGGAGCAACCTGAAACCAAGGAAGGTCAACAAGAAAATACAAGTGAATAGGATCAAGAAGCATAAAATGAAGAATCAGATTACACGAATCTGAAACAGAAACAGATGAGCAAGTCACTACAATTGAAAATGATGAAATTATTGATGTTGATGGGTACTCGCCATTAAGTAAAACTTACAAGAGTAAGGATATCAAAAAAAGCAGTATTCTACAATTATTAAATGAAGAATAGCAAAACAAAATTCTTACTTTCTTCAAATTTAATGAAAATGAGAAGTAAGATTTTTGATATTTTTTCTTTCACTATATTTGTAATTAAATAAAATTGAAAAAAAAACCAATTTGTCAATTATTGATTTTCAATTACAGCACTGTAGCATATGAAAAAGTTGAAGGACACAAAGGAGGAATCACAATAGTAAAATCTATGCTGGAAGCCGTTCTGTTTGAGGGGGTTACAGATGGACAGGTATGCATCAAATTAGAATTATGATAGTAAAAAAGTGCATATAAAGGTATAAAATGAAAGAATGATAGGTAAACCTAACATTCAACTTTTCAAAGTGCATATAAATGAATTGAATGAGAGAGTGACAACTAAAAGTAGCATTAGTATTTTTAAAATGCAGATAACTGTATAGGATGGGAGAATGATTGTTAAAATTAGCATTCATAGTTTTTTAAGTACATATAAGTGTATAGGATGAGAGAATGATAGTTAAAATTAGCATTCAAAGTTTCAAACTGCATATAAATGTATTGAGTGAAAGAATAGGAGTTAAAAATAACATTGATATTTGTAAAGGGCATATAAATATATAGAATGCCCAAGATGACTGTTTAAACGATCATTTGCATTTTTTGGTGCATACAATGAAGTGAACATGTAAATGATAGTGAATACTAGCATTAATATTCCTGATCCAAAAAAAATTATCCCATAAAACTTACAACCTTCTATGTTTGGTTTAACAAATTATTGATTGGTTTTATTACAATAAAGAGATGTATGAACACAGTTACTACTTCGCCACAATGATGATGGTAAGTATAAGCTTTTCATTATAAATGTTAAAAAATAATATAAAGTATTCTAAGACATACGAATGTGCAGAATGCTTTAGTACATCATCAACAAACTGTGATCAAAGACATAGTCATACCAACAATAGATGTCATTGTCAAAGATGAATTTAGAGGGAAAATTTTCTTCTCTATACATTACGCAAACCAATGGAACTTGTTGATGCTAAACTATGAAACAATGCAGTGGAGTCATTATGATTCAACCAAACCAAAAACTAGATCAACAAGGACTTCAATCCCCAGCTATAACCAAGCCCTCATTCTTGTAAGAAAAGTATGTTTTCAAATTACTCTAACATTAATATACAACACTAATTTTTCTTCTTGCAGAAAGACAAAATTGAATTGATGTTCAAGAAGAAATGGGCAGAATTAGGAATACTGAACAAAGAATTTCACAAACCTAAAGTGTTGCAGCCAAAAAGCTCACCACAAGATTCTGATTCTTAAGTAACTAATTTCATTTCTTCTCTTGTTTAAACTATCATTTCTATTTTTAAACTGCAGTAGAATGCATCAAATATGCAAAATGATAATTAAAACTAGCATTGCTAATTGACAGTTCATTGATCTGCATCTATTGAACAAAAAGATTATGTATAAAGTGCACATTCCACACACAACAATGATGACTCTATGAATGCATTGATTGGTATTGTGATAAAAATATAAACTATATTTTAGAATTCTAGAGTAAAAAATACAATATTATTTTAGCATTAGGTTTTATTGTAATATTAACTAATATTTATATATCTGAAACAGACTTGATTGTGCGTTCTTTGTCATGGTAAACATGAAAAAACTAGACAAGGATGAGATGCCATAAAAATATCAAAAGGAAATGCTTACAAACCTAAGAGCTGTAGTGGTGTATAGCATACTCAATGATCCACAATACAGTTGGTCAGTGGAAAATTCCTGCAAAGATTCTACAAAAAGATGCATTTTAACTTCTTAGAACTTTGAATATATTTGAATTGAACCACTTCTGCTAACTAAACTGAGATGGGGTCTTATATGTTTTCCAATGCTTGTATTTTTTTCTCAGTGTATAAACTGCTCGGATGGATTTGAACCTTTTGATTTGAATTTGATTCGATTATAATTGTCTATTTTCAATGCATGAATTACAATGTATAAACTATGGATATATTCAAGTGTCATTTTTATGTGTTTTTTGATGCTTTTACTGAATTTCTGATGTGCCGAATAATGTTTTATGCTGAAATGCTAGATAGAACTAGCATTACGCGAAAATACATTTCTCAGTGATTGAACTGTGATGAATAATGTATGAATTTATCCATATAGCATTTTTATATGATTTCCAATCTTTAAACTCCATTTCAAGTGTGATGACTACTGTTTACACTGTAATGCTAGTTATAACTAGCATTTAACTGAAATGCTAAATACACCTATCATTCAACTATAATGCTACTTATATTGTAACGTGGTCCATGTTGATTGCTATTTTGATGATAGTTGCCAAATTCATTATTTTATCTTATTTGGATTCTTTAAAGTGGCAATAAGAAATTGATATATCAGTAGCCAGTATAACACCATATGATATATTACACCAAAAATCAGTAGCCAGTATTTGCAATCGTTTTTATCTACTTTGTATGTTATTTTCTGAAACAGGGAGATGCAGTCTGCATAATGAAGATATCCCATTTGCAGTATAGAAGAAATATGGGAGCAGATATTACCCCATATCATATAAACAGTACGTCATCATACTGGCAAATCATTACAAAACCACTTAAGTAATCTCATAAGCTAATCATATAAACAATATATCATCATCATTGGATCTTTCTTTCTTGCTCAATAGCTTACTCAGTTCTATACAATGACAGATTATGGGTTTCAATGTTGAAATTGTGTTTCGGGTGTGATGCATACTGATTATAATGAAATGCTAGTTACAACTGCATTCGAGTGAAACGATAAGTACATCTAGCATTAAATAGAAATATTAATACTAAAGTGCAGAGCTCATGCAGTTGTTCAATTCATGTTAAATAATTTTCAATATGAATAAATAATAAATTCCTAAAAACAGAAATTCAACAATAAAAGAAAATATAGAAACAACAGATATTAGAAATTAAAAAAATAACCAAAACATTTCACAGTTTATTTTCTAATGATTTCACAAAGTCTGACGACATTTTCCTATAAGCTTTAGCAGCTTTACACTTAAAAGACTTCTCCATTACACTAACAAAACACATAAATTTTCTTAACTTTTCAAAGAACGAAGACAATTTCTTTTGTTATGGCCAACTTCTTACACTGACTGCATCTGTTTCTTTTACTTTGAGAATATCCAAATCCACTACGCCTCTTTGTAGATAGTCTTCCTGCACCACGAATTTCTTTAGGAGTCCTAATCAAAACACCATTTTCAGCAGCAATTGGCTTATCAAAATCTGGAATTGGATTGATAGCATTAGCATACGAAGATTTGAAAGCATTAACAGTAAAATAGTCCTCTAAAAAATCATAAACCAATAATCTAGACTTGCTAATGCACTTAATTGCATGGGCACATGGAAAACTAGTAACTCTCCATTGATTACAACTGCATAAACGATTTTTAAGATCAACAACCTGTGACTTAGGAGATTTAACTTCAAACACAAATTTTGAAGACTTATAAACGTTCCAACCAAAGCCATCATCTATTAACTTTGGAAAACGTTCCTCCATAACAGGACAAAGATATGTCCATAGACAAAGTTTCTCTCTTCATCTCGCCATAGACAAAGTTCCAACCAAAGCCATCCAAACAAGAAGTTTAGGCATAACTCTATCTTCCAAAATCCATGAGTTGAAACTTTCTGCAACATTTGAAGAATATTCACCTTACACTTTCCTTGAAAAAACAAATCTTCCCAATGATCAAAAGGTTTATCTCTTAGAAAATTTTCTACAGACATACCCAAAATATCTTTAAATTTAGAAAGATATCGCTCAAAATCATACACATTAGAAGCTCGAGCACAAAATTTGAACAACTCCACAATAGATGTATCACCTTTAGCCGCCTTGACAACAGTACCAATATTCTGTTCCATGTGAAGTAAACAATAACTATGATATGAAGAAGGAAATATTTTGGGAACACCTAAAATGAGACCCCATTGACGATCAGAGATAAAAACTAAAGACCGGTCTTCATTAAGCAATCCTTTCAGATGGGATAAAAACCAAGACCAATTAGATTCATTTTCATGCGAAACAATACCATAGCAAGAGGAAAGAAACCTACAAAATAAATAATTAATGACAGCTCAGTACTAAGAAACATGAATTATATTAAACATCAAAACCTGTATTAAATGTTAATAATTTCTATTATAGACAATTAAATTAGGTTCAAAATGATATATGAATATAGCATATGTTATTTTAAAGTCTTTTAGTTACTGCTGCATAAAATTTTAGTTCTTGTTTTTGTAAACATTTCTACCATAAACATTTCTAGTGTAACCAGGTCGATCATTGAATAAAATGAAGGAAACAATTCTTGTGTAAACATGGCTGCATTATAATTATGTACAACTTTGGACAATGATAGTTTAATATATCATTATCAAAAAAACAAATAAGTTAATAAAACAAAACTAAAATGAAACTCATACCTTGGTTACCATTTTTAGATGCAGCAGCTAATAAAACACCCGGTCTTCCCTTCAAAGCAGCTGCATCTAAAAATATTAATAGCCGACAATGTTTAAATCCAAGTAGACAAGGACCAAAACCAATGCAAACTCTCTCAAACTGATTGGTTGAAGCATTAACTTCCATGGCCATATAACTACCAGGATTATACTTTTACAACGCCTCTAAATACCAATTTAAATAATTATATGACATAGCATCATCCTCATATATTTCTTTCAAAGCCAACTGTTTTCCGCTGCAAGCACAATAATATGAAAGATTAAAATTGTACTCTCTTCTAAATTCCTTCATAATATCTTTTGGATTCTTCATAGGAGCATCTCGAATTTGATCAACAATCAAATATTTAACAAATCTACTTGAAATATTAACTTTATTAACATCTCTAAGACCGGCTCCACACGAATGATCAAAATTGTAAGTTCTACTAAAAAACCGAGAGAGTAGACCAGGTTCCGAAGAAGCATTAAGATAAAACTTATAACCATCCTTCAAGCAAGAGCAATAAACCGAAATTCTATCTAGAGAATTTCTTACTAAAATCTAATCATAACCATTTTTTATTTGATATGCCATTAAAACTCCCGAAAATCCTTAGATCCATTAAAACAAAAACCAAGAAAATCCACAATAATTTTTTTGAGAACCTTTTTTTAACATATCTTTCAAATAATAAGAAGAATCGGCATGTGAATCACTATTTGAACCAGAACTACTACCAATTGAAGTGCTTTGAACACTTGCATTGCCTAAACCATAACCAGCAATATCAGCTTCCATAGCACAAACATTTTCTTAACAGTAAACTTAAAATATTGACTCTTCTTGAAAATTAGAAAACACAGAATACTAATCAAATCTGAATCAGTATCAATGGTTATAGACAATTCTCAAGAACATAAGATATCTCAATAGAAAATGGACAAAGATATGGCCAAACTTCACAGATTTCAGTCTTAACACCAAACAAAGAGTCCAGTAGAATAACAATTCCCATTATGTTTAAAAATAACTAGCAAACTATTTGCTTCATCATTGTAGATATCAGTACTGCAAAAGAAATTAAAAAAACCAATTAACAAACTTACTTAACGTTATGAATATGGCAACAATAGAAAATGTTAAATTAACATAGCATAACAAATGGAAATCAAATTAACAGCTAAAGGAAAGAAATATAAACTAATTAAAAAGTAGATGATAATGAACATAGCACAATCAAATTAAAACAAAATATGAATACAATAGCAAAGAATCCAATATAAATATAGCATAACGCAACAAACTACGTATAAAATTCACTAGAATGATAGATGAATAGTAAAATTGTAAAATCTTAAACTATGCTGAAGAAACAGAATGATACACAATAAAATCTTACTTTGCCATTGTAACAAATCCAAAATAGGTACTGAAATTTGGAAGAAGACAAGCTGTGTAACCTAGAAAAACAAAAATATACTTAATAATCAAACGATATTATAACAGAGGAAGATAAGAAGAACATCGAAACAAATAAAAGCAATGTACACGAATGTAAGGAAATTGTTTGATAAAGATCTAGGGCATGATGAAGATCGA
The DNA here is from genome assembly GCA_030765085.1 of Allium cepa. Lineage (NCBI taxonomy): Eukaryota > Viridiplantae > Streptophyta > Magnoliopsida > Asparagales > Amaryllidaceae > Allium > Allium cepa. Next base: position 189,546,592 of record CM060939.1, on the reverse strand, counting down.
CAATAAAGAAACACGATGAAGATCGATGATAATTGAGAAGATCGAATACGAAATGCGTCCTTAAATCGGGAAGATCAATGAGCTAAGATTAGTAATATCAGAATGAAGGTGGAGAAGAAATTGAGATGAAAATTTAAATTTTACATAAGTTTGTCCTTAGAACGAAAAAATAAAGCCCGCGTCCAAGCGAAAAAAAATAATCCGCATCCGTAGGCCCAAAAAAAGAAGTAAAAACTTCCTCCAGCAAATTTTCCTGTTTTTTATTTCCGCATTAATTTTTATTATTATTATCACCTTATTCACTCCACCTCTAGGGTGAAAACGATCCTACAATTGGTTAGTGTTTCTTTTTTAGCACTTCAATTAGTTTGAAATAATTACTATTTGATGCTATTTATTAAAAATTCATTTAATTGGTAAAGATATGGAGATCGTAAATGAAGTATCAGCTTCGCTATAGAGATGTTCGCACAAGGTAAAACTTTAAATTCATGATTCTTAATTTTTAGGTACTTGATTCTATATTTTATGCATGAAAATACGAAATTGAACAGATCATAAAAACTGTAACGTAGCAAATCTACAAACATCCTACCTTATAACTTAGGAATAAAATGGAAAATAAAATACAAATACTCATTGATCAGTAAAGCAAACTACATATTTATATTTCTTTCTATGGTCTAAAATTATTTTTTAATTGGACATGGGTGTAGGAGGTAATATAAGGATTCGTTTCTTCAACCCATGCTTGACAAAAAGCAAGATCTCACTCAAAAGTTTAAGTTGTGATAATTTCATTTGCTAAGTAATACCCATAATTAGTTTGCAATCGATTTACACGAAAAACATTTATATTCCAAAGACAATTCGCGATGCAGGTGCTATTTACACTAATATGTTTGAATTTTAGGATTATGGGATTGATTTTAATGATGTCGATCACCCTATCAAAGCATTTAAATGCTGCTGTGGAAGCAAATTTTAATGATTCTAAAGGGCTGAACCTATTATTTTCGGCATGCGACTACACCAATGCTTTATAGTTACAATACCATTTACTTATTATTTTCCAATTGACATAATATAAATATACATAAAATAAAGAAAGCAGTGATATATAATACATATAACTTTGATTTGTATGTCAATTTCCATCTGTAGATTCATGTTTAAACAAAATTCCCCATCAAATGCCTACACTAGCAAAAAAGTAAACGCATCGGTTATAAATGCAATTTACTAAATAATAATTAGAACCATGCATAATGGCAAGTTTGAGAGTTTGATTCTGCTTTATGGATACATTTACTTGTACAAGCAAGTACCAGCAAGGAGCACTTTAGTAAACAATAATTAAAACTACGCATAATTTTTGTTTATGTTAGAATTGTTACGATTATAGTTGCTTCAAATTTGGTGGTTTATTAAAAAATAAAATATATATAATTTTTTAAAATTCGAAAAATGGAAGTAGAATATTCAGCTTGTTTGAGAAATCTAGAGGATTATGAAAACTAAATTCATTAAGATTACTTACCTCAAATTTTAATGCAGAGGTAACAAAATATGCAAGATCATGCGTTCGTAATCGTCTTCATAGGCAAATAGGCAAAAATACTTTTGACAGTGATCCTCCTTAACATAGCTAGCATCCTCCACATAATTAATATATATCATTTTCTTTGCATTATTTTCTACCATAACTTACTTCCTCGATGCATTCATGAATGCCTCATGGCGGTGCCTTCAATACAACATACTAATTATAAGAATCATTTTCTCTTAAATTATTGATTTGTTTCACCTTAGATGCAATGATATATGGATCACTTGAAAATGAAGCTTGAATTTGATGCAAATTAATAGGAGTAAACCCTTCTTCAATTTTCGTTCCATTCCCTTTGTTTACCCAATTGCACTTAAAAATGAGAATATAAAAGATATGACAGTCTAAGAAAATTATATCTATTAAAAGCCCATTAAACGTGACCATATCAACCACTTGGGAAATATCTTTTGCACTTGCTTTACATACAGTAGTCGCATCATAAGTCACCCTACAATTTTGAGTTTTTCTCTCAACATTTTCTATGTGAACCATTTATAATATATCCTTTGCAAGAAAAGACATTGCTACTCGAAACGTAGGCAATCCATTTTAACAATATATCATGATCCTGAAAAAAATTATATGTATTCTACATAGATTTCAAAAATAATATTATGAAGCCAATAAAAGAGTTTGAAAATAACCTTTTTTTAATCTAATCAGTGAATATTTTTGTATGATTGTTCCAAAGCAACATCGCATTTTTTTTCATTAATTGGTTTGAATTTTCCATCTCCACTAAACGATAACTAGCACAAAACAAATGATGTTAAAGGTGCATTCTCGACGAGCGGTAACGGAACATTTCAGTAGGGAATCTGAGCGGGGTATTTAGGCGGGGAAGTTGGCTTTACAAGGAATGCTATTGGCGATGCGAGCATGGTATTTAAGCGGAGTATTTGAGCAAGGTATCTAAATTGTGATTTTTAATTTAGTTGATCTTTAAAGTTAATTAATTATTGGTTTTTGTTTTGTAATATGCGCTTAATTATTAGAAATAATAAAAAATAAATTACAACATTTCAGTAAAACAAACTAATACATTTTTAAATTCAAATACATTCAAAAATAAACTGAAACTACTGACGACGACTATGCAATAAATTTAACCGGTACATCAAAAATCCTACTACTTCTTCATCGGTCAAATGTTTCCACAATATCCAAGTTGGTGGATTCATGATGAAAAATTAACATAAGCTTCCACCGCTAATCAACTAATATAACATGAGATAACATAACATAACAACGCTGAACGACTTTAAGGAAACAGTTCGTATGAACGATCAACCGTCCAACGTCATGCCTGCTCGAGCTGCCATGCTCGGTATGTCTACTTCATCTAGGCTGAGTGGTTGCGGTGTCATAGGTTACTCAATTGGAGTAATAATCAGCGTTAATGGTAGTGAAATGCTGAGCGGATGGATAGGAGGTATCATATATCTGCAAATGTCATTTTCTATGCAGCCTCCAAAAAGATGATCCAACTCTCTGAATTTGAAGAGAGAATTATTTCTGAATCTTTCATATCTTCGTGGAGTAGGATTTCACTGCACATGCACTTGGGAACCGTCCAAGTAATTGTTCCCCTGATCCCAAATCCTTCTAGCTATAGTATTTGTCCCAATCAGTCTAGGAACGCTTTAGATTGTCCCATTTGTTTTTTTATCTATGTGTGGGATCGATAAAAGTTCAATTTACCGTTAAATGCTTATGGCACCAACGCATAAGACCCACTGGCCGAATTCTTTCTGTCCAGTAGAAAATCCACACGCATATATATGAAAACTTCCTCACTTTCGGGTGTCCATAAAAAAATAGGCTGGAAGAAAGCAGATACATTAGCAGAACCAAACAACGGTTGCACCATGCTGAACAATGAAAATTATAAAATATAGCAAAAAATGCCAGAAAAATATATTTTATAGATAAGAAAAAGATAAACATAAAAAAGGGAAAAAATACCTAAAAAAAGCTCGAGCGGTTCGGTAGAAAATAAGGAAGGGGTTGAGCTATTTGGTGCTGGTGTAGGGAGAGGGTGGGCGGGGGGTTGATTATATAGGGGGACGGAAGAGGAAAAGAAGTAGCCATTGGGGAAAAACAGTTCATCGAAAGGGTTTCGATCGTATAAGTCCAATATTAAGCGATAAATCAAATCCATGTGTCCCATACCACATGTTATACTTTACCATTTAATTGTCTTTCTTATACGTCCGAAATTCATAAAAAAAGGTAATTTTATTTATAAAATAATTTTATTAGAGAAAACAGAAATTTAAAATGATTTTCCAAAAACGATTATTAAAACCAATATTTGAAATTCCTTTATTATATGAAATAAATCTATCTTTATTTAGAAAAATAATTTAAAAAAATACTACGTAATAATAATTTGAAATTTCCATGTATTTCAAAAATAATTTAGTGAAAACCGTTCTCAAAAGCAATGAAAACTCAGAGGGATATCTCAAAACCGATAACTTGAATTCAATACGAATTCAATTCAAATTTAACTCAAAATCAATTCAAATTCCATTTAAATTTGAATTTCAAATTCTCCAAATATAGCTAGCCTACTGATAGGCATCATAGCTCTAAAAATATCTCAAAAACATCATCAAAACCGAAGAGAATGAGAGCAAAAACGAGCTAATACAATTCTAAGGTCAACGATTGTTGTTGCTGTAATTTTGCTCTCAGGACAGCAACATACAACCATAATTTTGACCAAGCAAACTTCAAAATTACAGAAAACACAATGAATAAAACTTGTAGCTCATGACCTAATTATTCCAGAACATACAAAATCATCAAATTCGGATAAGAAACAAAGAAGCTAAAGCTAATTTCGTTTCAGTTTCAAACACAGAGCAAATAATAGTTTTGCTCTCAGGATAGCAGTAAAAAAATTCAGTTTTGACATAGCTAACCTCAAATCTACAAAAAAACTCAACGAATGGAAGTTGTAGTGCATGATTTTTTTTGCGAAAAATTAAAAATTTCGATTTCCGATCAAAATCGAGAAAGATATAGCTCAAACAATATCAGATTCAAACTCAGGAAATTCTGTCAAAGACATGGCTATACTTATGCTTACAAATTTGTTTTAGGTCAGTCAAATAGCAAAATATCAAAATGAAACCTGAAGATAAATTACTCCTTATTGAATATATTTTCCAGCAAAAAAAATTTGACCTAAATTGGATAAGAAACAAAATTTTTTTTGATAAAACACTTCTCTGGCCTATGATTGTTGCTGCTGTCAATTTGCTCTCGAGACAGCAACAAACAAGCACGATTTTGATCAAGAAAATTTTAAAAAGCTCAAAACATGGAACTTGTAAATCTATGTCTATGCTTTTCAGAACATCTAAAATTATCGAATTCCGACTTAAAACGAAAGAGATCTACCCAATTTACTGACGGCAATTTCACAAATAAACATACAACAAACAAAATTGAGATTTCTTACCTTGAAATCTCAATCAAAGCTAGAAATTGTGAGTTTTAAACTCACCTTTGATTTAGATAGAAAACACCCAAATTTGTGAAGAAAGATTGGAGCTTAAAGGTGAAATCCTTTCTCTATTCTTATTTTGGTGAAGTTCTTCTTGAATTAACCGCGAAATTGAGTGGAACTGAGATTTAATTAGGAAAAACCATTGTTTTTCTTTCTCTCTATTTACCATAGTTTTGAGAACCGGACCCGATCGTGGTCGGAACGTGAATAGCCGCTAGCCGTGGACAACCGCGATCCGGAGCAGAGTGCGGCCTGTCCCCTGCATGAACCGTCGATCGAACCACCAAAGCCGAGCTTCAACCGTGTGCTAGAACCCTTCAAACCGTAAACTTTCCCCAAATCCTCAAAACCCTAATTTTTAAATTGACACCAACTTCTCCTCTGAAGACATTGTTGCAAGCATTGCCATCAACCAATCCTGTGTGCCATATCTAAGCAGCTTTGTGCAAAATTACTGGTATCGATTTTATTTTTTAGAAATTTTTGTTATGTAATTAACGTTTGGTGACATTTTAAAAGTCTTGCTAATTTAGGAACGAAGGTAAATTTATAACTGAAAGCAAAGTTTATTGGTCTCAATATACGAGAACCGTGATGATGAATGTTATTCATATTTATAATTTTTATTTTTCGGTGGCGTATGAAGATAGAATGTTAGTGTATGATATTGAGTATTATATTGTTAGGGTATGTAAGCAGTGAGGTTACAGAGAAACATGAAGGTTGGAGTTAATTAGCCTTTTGCCTTTTTTTTATGAAATGAAAGTGGAGTTCCAGTACCGATCTTTTAGATTATGTCTTTGTTATGTCTGGTGTGGAAAAAAATCTTCAAGTGCTGGAATATGTTCAAAGTGGAGTAAAATTGGATACATGTATACACTCAGTATTATAAAATGATACATAATATTAACAATTTAAAATGTATAGGTTTATGTGCATTTTAGTGGTTTGATTTTGTGAGTTTACAATATGTCATGTCTTGTGATTCTTGTGATATGAATTAATAGATATGTTGTATGTTTTTGCTATTATAAGCTATATTTGAAAAGTATACATTATAAAAAAAATGCACAGTTCCGACGGTTCAACCGGTCGGACCACAAAAACCTTAAACCTTGAGTCGAGACGGCTCAACTCACGGTTCGGTTTTCAAAATAATGTTATTTACTGTGTCTTTTGTTTTGGGGAGGAAGATGAGAAAAAAAAAGTACGTACACCAACTTCCTATTTTCTAGATGTTTCTAGAGAGAGTAAATGGATTCAAACCTTACCAAATAAGCCCAAGGCTATTATACTTAGAGAAATTCCTATGTTATATACATATTTAACCTATTCAATCAACTTATACACTAGTTTTCTCATTTTTAATCAAATAAATATCTACAACAAATTGTTTGCAATAAAACTGCTATTATATATAAAAAAAATTGACAGTAAAAAGTTATTTTTATAAATAAAATCCTATCTTTGACAATATTTTACAAATTACACCATTTTAGTGTAAAAACACTATTTTTAATATAATAACTTAAATAAAAATTTGTTTCGTGTCAAATAAATTTCAATAAATCATTCTAACACTTTTAATCATCAAAATATTTTTTCCCAATTAAAAATATTATTTTCCCCGTATAACACATTTTTTAACATTATTTACTAATATTCCCATTTTTTTGTGAAAAATCACTATTTTCACCCATTTTAACCAATTTATTTTTAAGTCTAATGAAGTGTATTACAATGTTTTAACATTTTTACAATATTAATAAATCATTCCAAGCCTAATTACACTTTCAAATTTTATTTTCTTCATATTATTCCTTTTATTTTACAATATAAGGCTAACATTGGAATAAATTTCCAATATAACTAATTAACTAAAATTAAACCATCATAATTATTTATTTTCAATCCAAATCAAAAAATAATTTTTTTAAACTTTATTTCATTCACTTACACTTTTTTCAACCATTAAATGTTGAAATAGGCTTCAAATAAAATAATATGACTTATTTAAAACTCAAATACCAAATTATATTCATCAAGATATTGTTTATATAAAATAAATAATATAATCCCTTATTTTATTATCCAATTCATTTTTAAACACAATATTAAATTATAATTTGCATTATAATTTAATATTAACAGTAATCTCTAAAATCCTGGGTTGTTACAGACTCCCCTCCTTAACAAAATTGCGTCCTTGCAATTTGTAGTGGAAAAAGGATGCAAACAACATAAAAATTCAATCAACAAAGGATAAAAGACAAGCTCGAAACTCACTTGGTTAATCCAATGGCCCATTAAATTCTAATATAGTGATTAGAAAACCATCGAATTTTCTAAGAAACTCAAAAGAATTTAGAAGATATCACGTCTTTGAATCAAAACTCAATAAGATGCTCAACAATTAATCAATCGAAAATGATTGATTTCACAAAAATCTACGAATAGAGTTGGAATCAAACTCACTTAAACCCAAACTCTAAGCAATAAAGAAGATCATCAATAAGATTTTCCGCATAAATATATGGAAAGAACATCCTCACAACAGGGTAGACACAATAGAAGAGATTGATAAATCACAAAATGGCTTCTTACAAGGCCACCAATTCGAATGATCGCGAAAAATGAACGTCATTAATAATAGCTCAAAGATAGAATATACTCAAGAACAAGGATATAAGCTCGAATTATATTTTAATCCAAAATATATAGAATTTTTAAATCTCAACATCTTTTAAATTTTAAATCTCAATTTTCAACATTTGAAAATTTTCAAACTTTTTACTATATTACTTAGTAAGTTATTTAAAACTCAAACTAAAATTCCAAATTTCTTCTCTTACTTCAAAATTAATTTCCAAAGAAATTTGTAAATCCAGAATAATATTCCTCAAAATAAATTAAGGGTTTAAATTCTCTTTACTCTTTTTATTAAACCACTAAAATAGTTTTAAAACAATCTTCAAATTCACTTATAACTCTTCTCTTAAAACATCCAATGTATATAATGAAGATTCTAAAATCTCAAAATGTACTTCAAATAAAGCACAGCTCAAAAATAATCTCATATATATTCTCATCTTTATAATTTAAAAATAAATAAATGGCATTGCCTCGCCATTGAGTCTCTAATAAATAAATTTATCTGTTGGCTGCAGAGTTGACCGAATGATTAAAACTGCCTCGCCACTCTATTACTCGTCTCTGAAATCAATTGCTGCAATTACCATTCAAAAATAAATTTAATATTTAACCTCAAAATATTATTTTTAAATCTCAATTTTTAACACACAAACCATCGTGTCTGATTGCTTCATCATAGCATTTAGGAGATTCCTACGATAACGTTGATCAGGTGTATCGACCAGAACTCTTAACTACTCGATGGACAACCCAACACTCTCAAATTATTTCTATAAAAGAAATATTACTCATGTAAGTATATTCTCAAAATATTCTTTGATTTTTTTTAAATATCTCAAAGCTCAAATTTCTCTTTAAAACTCATATTTATATAGCTTCAAAACTCAAACCAAAGAACATTAAGAGAATGTATCAAGATATTCCTCGAATAATCGATTCTCAAAATCAATAGAAGGAGATAGAGCGTTCGTCAATCTTACGATGTCACGAGCCACTCCTAATCATCAAGATACAGGATAAGCAGGATATTCTTCTCGAAGGGAAAGAAGCACACAATCCACGAATCACTACTTTAAATGGAGTAATGCTACAAAGGATAAAATTGATTGAGCATATAAAAAGAAAACTCAAACGAACTGAATGATAAACTCAACCAAACTTGAACAATCTATAAACTCACCTCATTCCTCAGCAGATATCCTCATGGAAGGATAACCGAAGAGCTAAGAGCCAGGAATAAGGTTAACCCAATAATCGATTGCCCGATTGGATATCAAATCCAAACGAACTCAAAAAAACTCAATAAAGTCACCATGACTGGAACTTGAGATATATCATCAACATATCGAAACTCAAGAGTGAATACAAAAACTTCGGAATCATCATTAACTTTCCAAAGTGATAGAAATAATAAACCAATCAAATTAGGATGCCTAAATAAATATAGGATTCTATAACAACAAAACGATCAGACTTTACATCAAATAAGTCAATCCATCTCAAATCAAATACATCTAAAGATAGTGAGTAATAAACAAATACTCACTAAAGAAGCAACAAATAGAGAACTCAGAATGCTCACAACAAGTCAACTGTTGTGGATCCCTTCAATAGGATTTACAATTCTCAAAGGAATGCAACAAGAATGCTCAAAGAAATTAATCTGCTCCATTGATACGAACTCACTTGTATTGACAAAAATAAGAATAGAATAATCCCAAATAAGATTTTATATAAGATAAGATGACATCAAACTCTATTATGGAATACTACGGAATACAATATATCTATATTTCTAGACATATTCCATCTCAAGAATCTCAAAACTCGAAAAACAATCAAGGCTCTATTCGAAAACAAGCTTGAATAAAGGACAATTATCCACCGGTATTGTACTTCGATGTATCATGATATACGTACTGTTCTGTGTTTATTCTACTTTGTTCTGACCACAGCTTTGATACCAAGCCATAACGCCCCACCCCGAGACCCATCTTAGCGAAGAGAATTAACAAGTAATTATATCTACTAAAGTGGAGAATAGGGCTGGTTAAGGGCGACCATCTATAATTTTGTCTTAAACATCTACTGAATACGTCGATAAATGCAACATATTTTTTTTAACTCAAGTGGATCGACATACCTAATAAATGCCTAATCCAAAACTATAGGTGGCTAATGGATCTATCAGAACAAAATATAATAACTGAATGTAAATCGCATCACAAAATATTAATCAACATCATATATATACATATACACCGATACACTTTCAGTATAATACAATATGAATATAATAAATGTGGTACACGACCACACCATATACATCAAATCAAATGTAAAAAATCAAAGTATGCGGAAGAAATAAACTACTCAAGCGAAAGAAGAGCTGATATCCAACATCAACTTCAAGCTAAGTCCAATAGATGATACCCGAAACAACTCGGTCTGACCCGAGTGAGAACACAGGGTCAGGCTAGCTAAAATCATCAATTAAATAGAATAATCGATAAGGATAAGTAGGCAAAAGCTATGGTATCCCTTTTCTTAAAGGATTTCATGCTCTTAACAGGGTTTCAACATCATAAGAAAGGACAACATCTCTTCTTGGCAAGTAGAAGAGATAGTGATGATAAATTCGTACTGAAGTGACATAACTGACACTTAAACAAATGGAACATCGGTGAGCAAAGTTTTAAAGATAAGACTCAAGAAACATCGCTTTCGCCTCATATCATCGGTGGTATAAAAGAGCACGGATAATGACTTCAAATGATTCAACTATCTTCTTAGAAGTAGTTGTCAATATACTAATACATCAAAGGTACATATCCTTCATACATAGAATAAAACACATATGGATGTGCCTCATCTCGTTGGCACATCCTAAGGATCATTCAAGGAAATATAAAACCCAATCACAAAAGAAGGATTATACTTATTCATACCTCATCTCATCGGTATGAATATAGATACATCTCAAATCCATCACTAAAACTTATCATAAAAGATTCTTCATAATCATTTGTAACTCATCTTATTGGTATAAATATATAAATACATCTCAACTCCATCTTAACATCAAGTAGTCTATAAAATCATCAAATCATCAATCCATAATGCAAATAACTCAATCAAAGAGTAACATCATAAATGATTTCATCATATATGTATACATCTCATCTGGCACTAGGCTATCAATGTAATAATCATCTAAGGACGGTGAAGTCTAAAACATCAAAGAAATCACGGATTGGCCAGATCCTCGATTGCATGCCGAAGCAATGCTACGTGCGCTACATCATGACTAGTACTACTATTGGTACCATAAACATCGTGATGACTGGAGCCAAATATCATCTTAACATCGTGAACATCGTGAATGACTATAGTCTATAACATCATAATGACTCCCAGTCACAAAGATCTGAGTTAATAACTTCGTGATGATCGGAGTAGCAACTACATCGTGATGACTCCAATCGAGTACTCGTGGTCTATAGTACTAGTAAACATCGTGAATGTGTCTCAACTTCTCGGATAGGAACCCAATAGGCGTTAACGTAGGTCCCATACCATACGTTCGCACCTAATGGTTTACTAGCCTGTAGTTGCTACCACACTAGTAAAACATCATAAACATCATGAAAATTTACTCGGCCTCGTTTCATTGGCGAGTAAATACAATACCATGCCCGTCTCATCTCATTGACGAGTACTAGTAGCATCGTGACTTGTCTCATCTCATCGACAAGTAAAAAATTTCATAATGCATCTCAACATCGTAAAATCATCGTAAAGAAGATTACATCATCTCATCGGCAGGTAAAAATAACATCTAGATGGTTATTTATAACCATAATTCGAATTAGGAATTCTAGCACTTAATTCATCTCATTTCAGCGGCGTTTAAGAAACACATCTTAAAATGATCCTTCATCGAATGTACTCCTAAATTGGAGTTCTCGGACCATATAATCCACCCAAAATTTAATAACATTTTAAATCATCCCAAACAGTTCATCAAAAGGGTTTCGATCGTGTAAGTCCGATATTAAGCGATAAAGCAAATCCATGCGTCCCATACCACATGTTATACTTTACCATTTAATTGTCTTTCTTATATGTCCGAAATTCATAAAAATATGTAATTTTATTTATAAAATAATTTTATTAGAGAAAAGAGAAATTTAAAACGATTTTCCAAAAACGATTATTAAAACCAATATTTGAAATTCCTTTATTATGGGAAATAAATCTATCTTTATTTTGAAAAATAATTTAAAAAATACTATGTAATAATAATTTGAAATTTCCATGTATTTCAAAAATAGTTTAGTGAAAACCATTCCCGAAAGCAATGAAAACTAAGAGGGATATCTCAAAACCGATAACTTGAATTCAATACGAATTCATTTCAAATTTAACCCAAAATCAATTCAAATTCCATTTAAGTTTGAATTTCAAATTCTCCAAATATAGCTAGCCTACTGATAGGCACCATAGCTCTAAAAATATCTCAAAAACATCATCAAAACTGAAGAGAATGAGAGCAAAAACGAGCTAATACAATTCTAAGGTCAACGATTATTGTTGCTGTCATTTTGCTCTCAGGACAGCGACATACAACCATAATTTCGACCAAGAAAACTTCAAAATTACAGAAAACACAATGAATGAAACTTTTAGCTCATGACCTAGTCATTCCAGAACATCTAAAATTATCAAATTCGGATAGGAAACAAAGAAGTTAAAGCTAATTTCGTTTCAGTTTCGAACTTAGAGCAAATAATAGTTTTGCTCTCGGGATAGCAGTAAAAAATTCGATTTTGACATAGCTAACCTCAAATTTACAGAAAACTTAATGAATGAAAGTTTTAATTCATGAATTGTGCTTTCCGAAAAACTAAAAACTATCGAATTCCGATCAAAACGGAGAAAGATATAACTCAAACAATATCAGATTCAAACTCAGAAAATTCTGTCAAAGACATAACTATACTTTTGCTTACAAATCCATTTTAGGTCGGTCAAATAGCAAAATATCAAAATGAAACCTGAAGATAAATAACTCCTTATTGAATATATTTTTCAGCAAAAAAAATTTGACCTAAATTGGATAAGAAACGAAAAATTTATGGCTAAAACACTTCTCTGGCCTATGATTATTGCTGCTGTCAATTTGCTCTCGAGACAGCAACAAACAAGCACGATTTTGATCAAGAAAACTTCAAAATTTTAAAAATCTCAAAACATGAAACCTGTAGATCTATGACTACGCTTTCCGAAACATCTAAAATTATCGAATTCCGACATAAAACAAAAGAGATCTACCCAATTTACTGACGGCAATTTCACAAATAAACATGCAACAAACAAAATTGAGATTTCTTTCTTTGAAATCTCAATCAAAGATAAAAATTATGAGTTTTAAACTCACCTTTTATTTTAGATAGCAAACATCCAAATTTGTGAAGAAAAATTGCAGCTTGAAGGTGAAATCCTTTTTCTATTCTTATTTTGGTGAAGTTCTTCTTGAATTAACAGGAAATTGAGTGGAATTGAGATTTAATTAGGAAAAGCCATTGTTTTTCTTTCCCTCTGTTTACTGCGTCTTTTGTTTTGGGGAGGAAGATGAGAAAAAAAGTTAGTACATCAATTTCCTATTTTCTAGATGTTTCTAGAGAGAGTTAATGGATTCTAACCTTACCCAAATAAGTTCAAGACTATTATACTTAGAGAAATTCCTATGTTATATACATATTTAACATATTCAATCAACTTATACACTAGTTTTCTCATACGAAAATCTGAAATCTGGAATTGGATTGATAGCATTAGCATAGGAAGATCTGAAAGCATTAACAGTAAAATAGTCCCCCAAAAAATCATAAACTGATAATCTAGACTTGCTAATGCACTTAATTGCATGGGCACATGGAAAACTAATAACTCTCCATTGATTACAACTGCATAAACGGTTTTTAAGATCAACAAACTGTGACTTAGGAGATTTAACTTCAAACACAAATTCTGAAGACTTATAAACATCCCAACCAAAGCCATCATCTGCTATCTTTGACAAACGTTCCTCCATAACAGGACAAAGATATGTTGTCCATAGACAACATTCCTCTATTCGTCTCGTCATTTGCTCCATAACTTTCACTCCAATACCATCCAAACAAGAAGTTATAGGCATAATTCTATCTTCCAAAATCCATGAGTTGAAACTTTCTACAACATTTGAAGAATATTCACCATACGCTTTCCTTGAAAAAACAAATCTGCCCAATGATCAAAAGGTTTATCTCTTAGAAAATTTTCTACAGACATACCTCAAATATCTGTAAATTTGGAAAGATATCGCTCAAAATCATACACATTAGAAGCTCTAGCACAAAGTTGATGAATCACCTTAGCCGCCTTGACAACAATATCAATATTCTGTTCCATGTGAAGTAAACAATAGATATGATATGAAGAAGAAAATATTTTAGAAACACCTAAAATGAGACCCCATTGACGATCAGAGATAAAAACTAAAGACCGATCTTCATTAAGCATTCCTTTTAGATGGGATAAAAACCAAGACCAATTAGATTCATTTTCATGTGAAACAATACCATAGCAAGAGGAAAGAAACCTACAAAATGAATAATTAATGACAGCTCAGTACTAAGAAACATGAATTATATAGACATCAAAACCTGTATTAAATGTTAATAATTTCTATTATAGACAATTAAATTAGATTCAAAATGATATATGAATAGAGAATATGCTATTTTAAAGTCTTTTAGTTACTGTTGCATAAAATTTTAGTTCTTGTTTTGTAAACATTACTACCATAAACATTTCTAGTGTAACTAGGTCGATCATTGAATAAAATGACGCAAACAATTCTTGTGTAAACATGGCCGCATTATGATTATGTACATCTTTAGGCAATGATAGTTTAATATATCATTATTAGCAAAACAAATAAGTAAATAAAAAAAACTAAAATGAAACTCATACCCTGGTTACCATTTTTAGATGTAGCAGCTAATAAAACACCCGGTCTTCCCTTCAAAGCAGCTGCATCTAAAAATATTAATGGCCGACAATGTTTAAATCCAAGTAGACAAGCACCAAAACCTGCAAACTCTCTCAAACTGATTGGTTGAAGCATTAACTTCCATGGCCACATTACTACCATGATTATACTTTTGCAACGCCTCTAAACACCAATTTAAATAATTATATGACATAGCATCATCCTCATATATTTCTTTCAAAGCCAACTGTTTTCCGCTATAAGCATAATAATATGAAAGACTAAAATTGTACTCTCTTCTAAATTCCTTCATAATATCTTTTGGCTTCTTCATAGGAGCATCTCGAATTTGATCAACAATCAAAGATTTAACAAGTCTACTTGAAATATTAACTTTATTAACATCTCTAAGACCGGCTCCACACGAATGATCAAAATTGTCAGTTCTAATAAAAAACCGAGAGAGTAGACCAAGATCCGAAGAAGCATTAAGATAAAACTTATAACCATCCTTCAAGCAAGAGCAATAAACCGAAATTCTATCTAGAGAATTTCTTACAAAAATCAAATCATAACCATTTTTTATTCGATATGCCATTAAAAATTCACGAAAATCCTCAGATCCATTAAAACAAAAACCAAAAAAATCCACAATAGTTTTTTGAGAACCTTTCTTTAACTTATCTTTCAAATAATAAGAAGAATCAGCAGTGAATCACTATTTGAACAAGAATCACTATTTGATAAAGATCTAGAGCATGATGAATATCGACGATAAAGAAACACGATGAAGATCGATGATAATCGAGAAGATCGAATACGAAACGCGTCCTTAAATCGAGAAGATCGATGAACTAAGATTAGTAATATCAGAATGAAGGCGGAGAAGAAATTAAGATGAAAATTTAAATTTTACATAAGTTTGTCCTTGGAACGAAAAAATAAAGCCCGCGTCCTTCAAACGAAAAAAAATAATCCGCGTCCGTAGGACCAAAAAAAGAAGTAAAAACTTCCTCCAGCCAATTTTCCTGTTTTTTATTTCCGCATTAATTTTTATTATTCTTATCACCTTATTTACTCCCCCTCTAGAGTGAAAACGTTCCTACAATTGGTTAGTGTTTCTTTTTTAGTACTTAAATTAGTTTGAAGTAATTACTATTTGATGCTATTTATTAAAAATTCATTTAACGGGTAAAGATATGGAGATCGTAGATGAAGTATCAGCTTCGCTATAGAGATGGTCGCACAAGGTAAAACTTTAAATTCATGATTCTTAATTTTTAGGTATTTGATTCTATATTTTATGCATGAAAATACGAAATTGAACAGATCATAAAAACTGTAACATAGCAAATCTACAAAAACATCCTACCTTATAACTTTGGAATAAAATGGAAAATAAAATACAAATAATCATTGATCAATAAAGCATACTACACATTTATATTTCTTTCTGTGGTCTAAAATTATTTGTTGATTGGACATGTGTGTAGGACGTAATATAAGGATTCGTTCCTTCAACCCATGCCTGACAAAAAGCAAGATCTCACTCAAAAGTTGAAGTTGTGATTATTTCAGTTGCTAAGGAATACCCATAATTAGTTTGCAATCGATTTACATGAAAAACATTTATGTTCCAAAGACAATTCGCGATGCAGGCGCTATTTACACTAATATGTTTGAATTTCAGGATTATGGGATTGATTTTAATGATGTTGATCACCCTATCAAAGCATTTAAATGCTGCCGTGTAAGCAAATTTTAATGATTCTAAAGGGCTGAACCTGTTATTTTTGGCAAGCGACTGCACCAATGCTTTATAGTCACAATACCATCTTACTTATTATTTTCCAATTAACATAATATAAATATACATAAAATAAAGAAAGCAGTGATATATAATACATATAACTTTGATTTGTATGTCAATTTCCATCTGTGGATTCATGTTTAAACAAAATTCCCCATCAAATGCCTACACTAGCAAAAAAGTAAACGCATCAGTTATAAATGCAGTTTGCTAAATAATAATTAGAACCATGCATAATGACAAGTTTGAGAGTTTGATTCTGCTACATGGATACATTCACTTGTACAAGCAAGTACCAGCAAGGAGCACTTAAGTAAACAATAATTAAAACTACGCATAATTTCTGTTTATGTTGGAATTTGTTACGATTATAGTTGCTTTAAATTTGGTGGTTTATTAAAAAATAAAATAAATGTAATTTTTTAAAATTCGACAAATGGAAGTAGAATATTCATCTTGTTTGAGAAGTCTAGAGGATTAAGAAAACTAAATTCATTAAGAATACTTACCTCAAATTTTAATGCAGAGGTAACAAAATATGCATGATCATGCGTTCGTAATCGTCTTCATAGGAAAATAGGCAAATAAACTTTTGACAGCGATACTCCTTAACATAGCTATCATCCTCCACATAATTAATATCTATATCGTTTTCTTTGCATTATTCTCTACCACAACTTACTGCCTGGACGAATTCATGAATGCTTCATGGTGGTGCCTTCAATACAACATACCAATTATAAGAATAATTTTCTCTTAAATTATTGATTTGTTTCACCTTAGATGCAATGATATATGGATCACTTGAAAATGATGCTTGAATTTGGTGCAAATAAATAAGAATAAACCCTTCTTCAACTTTCTTTATATTCCCTTTGTTTGCCCAATTGCACTTAAAAATGAGAATATAAAAGATATGACAGTCTAAAAAAATTATATCTATTAAAAGCCCATTGAACGTGACCATATTAACCACTTGAGAGATATCTTTTGCACTTGCTTTACATACAGTAGTCGCATCATAAGTCACCCTACAATTTTGTGTTTTTCTCTCAACATTTTCTATGTGAACCATTTATAATATATCCTTTGCAAGAAACGATATTGCTACTCGAAACGTAGGCAATCTATTTTAACAATTTATCATGATCCTAAAAAAAATTATATGTATTTAACATAGATTTAAAAAATAATATTATGAAACCAATAAAAGAGTTTGAAAATAACCTTTTTTTAATCTAGTCAGTGAATATTTTTGTGTAATTGTTGTGACGCCCCACCTCTATACCAACGCTAGCCAAGGACACCACATGGTAATGCCGTCAACTAACACGGAGAATAAGGCTGGTTAGGAGCGACCATCTATAGCCTTGCTTTAACTATCTATTGAATACATCGACAATAATCACACCAAACAGATCGACATATCCAATGAATACTTAAAACAAAACCATAGGTGGTTGAAGGATCTATCAGAACAGAATATAACAACTCAAATGTAATATACATCACAGAAAAGTAGATCATCATATACACATATACAGATACATAACAGAGTTTACAAAATAATACATGTCAAGTGGTATAGGAAACCACAATATACAGACGAGTCAAAAGAATACATATATCCGAGTTACACTAAAAAGGACTACACAAAAGCTTTAACAAAAAGGAACAAACTGAATAGTCCATGTGGAAGCAAAATAGGCTAAGTCCAAAAGCACCTAACCTGAAACATCTCGGTCTGACCCGAGTGAAAATACACGGGTTAGTCTAGCTAAACAAATCAGTTAGATAAACTGAACAACAATAAACCTGCAAGGTTACAAGGTATAACAAATATCTCTAAAGGAGATAACACAATCATCTAACCAAAAGATGAATCATATGATAACAAGCCTCATATCATCGACAACATATAGAAACAAAGGATAGGAATATCCCAAAGCAAGCCAAAAGGCAATAACAAATACCAATAAGGTATACAAGTTCCACAAGGTAAACGCTACTCATCATGCGGCTCAAAAAGACCAACACCGAAGGGCGATACCTAGGGAATATACATATGAATGAAACATCAGAAAATTTGCTCGAGCTCAGTACTGTACAAACAAGGATCCATGAACCCGAAGACTCCAAACCCAATATCACCCATGCGGCTCATAACGACCAACATCGGAAGCGATACTAAAGGGCAACCCAATATCACCCATGCGGCTCATAACGACCAACATCGAAAGCGATACTAAAGGGAAACAAACCCGAAGGCACAAACCCGAAGGCACATACCATAAGGCAACAAACCGTAGTAGTGAAGGTCGGAGACCCAGTACTGGACACTACTAACTGGCGGAATGTGTCATAACACTCAGAAAGGAATCCGAAAAGTGGTAACGTGAGTCCCATAACCACTCGTTCGCACTAAACGGTTTACTATCCGTTAGTTAATTTCACACTCAAAGCAGTACAAAGTTCACCTCGTTTCATCGGTAAACCAAAAAAAAGGCCAAAACGATCAATCGAATAGGTCGGGGATTAATCGGCAAGACA
The DNA here is from genome assembly GCA_030765085.1 of Allium cepa. NCBI lineage: Eukaryota > Viridiplantae > Streptophyta > Magnoliopsida > Asparagales > Amaryllidaceae > Allium > Allium cepa. Next base: position 189,527,409 of record CM060939.1, on the reverse strand, counting down.
AATGCATGGATTCATGGTCCGTTTTTACCCAACCATTTAATCTCCCTTCCACTCCGCTCGAAGTGCGAAATTGTGTTTGTGCGTTTTAAATAGAATTTATAAATTAGAGAAACGAGCTTTTAAATGTGATTCGAGATATTATTTTATAAAAACCCATGGATGAAGTCAAGAATAAGTTATCAAAACCAAAGATGCAATAACAAGCACTAAAAACCAACTTGAATCGATAAATTTGAAAAACCAATCAAAATATGCAAAACAGGCAAAACAGGAGCAGGTCGGTCGACCGGCTACAGAGCTCGGTCGGCTGGCCAGATGCAGAAAATAAAAAAAAGCTCGGGATAGCAGGTCGGTCGACCGGCTACAGGGCTCGGTCGGCCGAACTGCAAATTTCTGCAGTTCCTGCCCTTTCTCCTCTAAATGCAAACTCTTCCAAAACGCGACCGTTCGAGCAACGGACCTAAGGAGCCTTAGCCAATTGATACCGCAGCTCCATTAGCTCTTTGATTCGCCATCAAAAACATGTTCAAACATCAAAATTAGGATCTTTAAAGAATTGAACCCAAACACTAAAAATTTGGATATTCTCCAATTCAATCCAAACCAACAGCAAATGCATATGAACAAGTGTTAAGAATTCATACCCAACATCAATGAAATCAAGAGAAGTAGATGTGAGTTCAAAACTCACCTTTAACCGAAAACAAAGAAGAAGAAGCTCAATTTGCAAGGAGAAGACCAACAAATCTCCACTTCTACTCAACTAGCTTCAATCTAAGAATAAAACAAGTATTTTCCTAAGTTTAGGTTTAGGAATTTCTGAGATTGAAGAGAGAAAGAGATAGAGAAGATGAAGAGGAACTTACCAATGGATTCTCTATGATTTTGGAGCAAGAATCAAGTTTGCAAAGAAGAAACTAGGGCTTGCAATTTCTATTTCCTCTTTTCGTCCACCATTTTCAGTTTTAGCTTAAGAAATGAAAATGAAATGAAGATGAATGAAGAGAAGGGGCCGAGTTAGAGTATTAGTTAAGCTAGTGGCTGAACCCAAACCCAAAATCCAATAGAAAAAGGGTCAAAATTTCACAAACTCCAAACATATCAAAGATTATACTCAAAAAGATCGCAAACGCCATTTTGGAACCAATGGAGGTAGTTTGGAGCTCCAATTCGGCCGTTTGCAAAAAGTAACATTTCGGACCCAAAAATCCGACTAACGACGTTATATTTAAATAAAACATTTAAATATAAAATCGTTAAATATGCGGGTTGTTACAGATCTCCCCTCCTTACAAAATTGCGTTGCCCAATTCCTAGAGACGATATTTGTAACAACTACATACAAACAACAATCAAAAGAAAAGGAAATAAGCTTGAGACGGAAAGATATTCTCACCGTTGCCAACCGAAGATAGAAAACCCGGATAAGATTGCTCGATATACTCTCTGGTTTCCCAAGTACAGTCATTGGGACTAGCGGACCATTGAACTTTAACGAGCGGCACGTCCTTGTTCCTAAGGTGTCGCACCTTCGTGTCAAGTACGCAAATAGGTTGCTGTACAATAGATAAGTCCGGTGAGACCTCAAGCTCTTGAAAATCAGAAGAAGTAATAACAGAATCCGACTCCCGAAGACACTTCCGAAGTTGAGAGACGTGAAACACGTCATGAATGCCAGATAGATGAGCTGGAAGTGAAACTCTATAAGCCACAGGGCCAATACGTTCAGTAATAGAAAATGGTCCTATAAAGCGAGGAGCCAATTTCCCAGTCGTACTGAAACGCATAACCCCTTTCAAAGGAGAAACACAGATAAAAACACGGTCACCAATCGAGAACTCAAGAGGCTTCCTACGGTTGTCTGCGTAGGATTTCTGGCGACTTTTGCCTCTTTCATTCTCAACCGGATAAGATCAATCTTCTCGGAAGAATTACATACAAAATCTGGACCAATAATAAACTTCTCTCCAGATTCCAACCGACAAGAAGGTGATCGACACGGCCTTCCATATAAAGCTTCGAAAGGAGCCATACCGATAATAGAATGAAAACTATTGTTGTAGGAGAACTCTAAAAAGGTAGATGATCCTCCCAACTACCACCAAAATCAAAAATACAAATACGGAGAAGATCTTCCAAGATACGATTCACCCGTTCTGTCTGTCCGTCAGACTGCGGATGATAAGTTGTACTAAAATTAAGCTTTGTTCCTAAATCTTGCTGAAGACTCTTCCAAAAATGACTCGTGAATAAAGGATCACGATCGCTTACAATAGAACTAGGAACACCGTGAAGTCTCACGATTTCCTTGACATACAACTTAGCCAAATGTGAAGCAGTCCTATTAGACTTAATAGGGACAAAATGAGCAGACTTAGTAAGGCGATCAACAATAACCCAGATACTAGAATGGCCTGATCTCGAACGAGGTAGGCCGTCAATAAAATCCATAGAAATTTGATCTCATTTCCACAATGGAATCTCTAGAGGCTGAAGAAGACCAGAAGGACGCTGATGTTCAGCCTTAACATGCTGACAAGTTATGCAATTACTCACATAACTCGCCACATCGCGCTTTATGCCTTCCCAATAATAAAGACGACGCATATTAACATACATCTTACTACTACCAGGATGAATGGTATACTACCTGTTATTTTTGGCCAGCGACTGCACCAATGCTTTATAGTTACAATACCATCTTACTTATTATTTTCCAATTAACATAATATAAATATACATAAAATAAAGAAAGCAGTGATATATAATACATATAACTTTGATTTGTATGTCAATTTCCATCTGTGGATTCATGTTTAAACAAAATTCCCCATCAAATGCCTACACTAGCAAAAAAGTAAACGCATCAGTTATAAATGCAGTTTGCTAAATAATAATTAGAACCATGCATAATGACAAGTTTGAGAGTTTGATTCTGCTACATGGATACATTCACTTGTACAAGCAAGTACCAGCAAGGAGCACTTAAGTAAACAATAATTAAAACTACGCATAATTTCTGTTTATGTTGGAATTTGTTACGATTATAGTTGCTTTAAATTTGGTGGTTTATTAAAAAATAAAATAAATGTAATTTTTTAAAATTCGACAAATGGAAGTAGAATATTCAGCTTGTTTGAGAAGTCTAGAGGATTAAGAAAACTAAATTCATTAAGAATACTTACCTCAAATTTTAATGCAGAGGTAACAAAATATGCATGATCATGCGTTCGTAATCGTCTTCATAGGAAAATAGGCAAATAAACTTTTGACAGCGATACTCCTTAACATAGCTATCATCCTCCACATAATTAATATCTATATCGTTTTCTTTGCATTATTCTCTACCACAACTTACTGCCTGGACGAATTCATGAATGCTTCATGGTGGTGCCTTCAATACAACATACCAATTATAAGAATAATTTTCTCTTAAATTATTGATTTGTTTCACCTTAGATGCAATGATATATGGATCACTTGAAAATGATGCTTGAATTTGGTGCAAATAAATAAGAATAAACCCTTCTTCAACTTTCTTTATATTCCCTTTGTTTGCCCAATTGCACTTAAAAATGAGAATATAAAAGATATGACAGTCTAAAAAAATTATATCTATTAAAAGCCCATTGAACGTGACCATATTAACCACTTGAGAGATATCTTTTGCACTTGCTTTACATACAGTAGTCGCATCATAAGTCACCCTTCAATTTTGTGTTTTTCTTCCAACATTTTCTATGTGAACCATTTATAATATATCCTTTGCAAGAAAAGACATTGCTACTCGAAACGTAGGCAATCTATTTTAACAATTTATCGTGATCCTAAAAAAAATTATATGTATTTAACATAGATTTAAAAAATAATATTATGAAACCAATAAAAGAGTTTGAAAATAACCTTTTTTTTAATCTAGTCAGTGAATATTTTTGTATAATTGTTGTGACGCCCCACCTCTATACCAACGCTAGCCAAGGACACCACAGTGTAATGCCGTCAACTAACACGGAGAATAAGGATGGTTAGGAGCGACCATCTGTAGCCTTGCTTTAACTATCTATTGAATACATCGACAATAATCACACCAAACAGATCGACATATCCAATGAATACTTAAAACAAAACCATAGGTGGTTGAAGGATCTATCAGAACAGAATATAACAACTCAAATGTAATATACATCACAGAAAAGTAGATCATCATATACATATATACAGATACATAACAGAGTTTACAAAATAATACATGTCAAGTGGTATAGGAAACCACAATATACAGACGAGTCAAAAGAATACATATATCCGAGTTACACTAAAAAGGACTACACAAAAGCTTTAACAAAAAGGAACGAGCTGAATAGTCCATGTGGAAGCAAAATAGGCTAAGTCCAAAAGCACCTAACCTGAAACATCTCGGTCTGACCCGAGTAAAAATACACAGGTTAGTCTAGCTAAACAAATCAGTTAGATAAACTGAACAACAATAAACCTGCAAGGTTACAAGGTATAACAAATATCTCTAAAGGAGATAACACAATCATCTAACCAAAAGATGAATCATATGATAACAAGCCTCATGTCATCGACAACATATAGAAACAAAGGATAGGAATATCCCAAAGCAAGCCAAAAGGCAATAACAAATACCAATAAGGTATACAAGTTCCACAAGGTAAACGCTACTCATCATGCGGCTCAAAAAGACCAACACTGAAGGGCGATACCTAGGGAATATACATATGAATGAAACATCAGAAAATTTGCTCGAGCTCAGTACTGTACAAACAAGGATCCATGAGCCCAAAGACTCCAAACCCAATATCACCCATGCGGCTCATAACGACCAACATCGGAAGCGATACTAAAGGGCAACCCAATATCACCCATGCGGCTCATAACGACCAACATCGGAAGCGATACTAAAGGGCAACAAACCCGAAGGCACATACCCGAAGGCAACAAACCATAGTGGTGAAGGTCGGAGACCCAGTACTGGACACCCCTAACTGGCGGAATGTGTCATAACTCTCAAAAAGGAATCCGAAAAGTGGTAACGTGAGTCCCATAACCACTCGTTCGCACTAAACGGTTTACTATCTGTTAGTTAATTTCACACTCAAAGCAGTACAAAGTTCACCTCGTTTCATCGGTAAACCAGACCAAAAGGCCAAAACGATCAATCGAATAGGTAGGGGATTAATCGGCAAGACAAACACATGGATTCATGGTCCGTGTTTTACCTAACCATTTAATTTCCCTTCCACTCCGCTCGATGTGCGAAATTGTGTATGTGCGTTTTAAATAGAATTTATAAATCGGAGAAACGAGCTTTTAAATGTGATTCTAGAGATTATTTTATAAAAACCCGTGGATGAAGTCAAGAATAAGTTATCAAAACCAAAGATGCAATAACAAGCACTAAAAACCAACTTGAAGCGATAAAATTTGAAAAACCAATCAAAATATGCAAAAATAGGCAAAACAGGCAAAGCAGGAGCATGTCGGTCGACCGGCTACAGAGCTCGGTCGGCTGGCCAGATGCAGAAAATAAATGAAAAACTCGGGATAGCAGGTCGGTCGACCGACTACAGGGCTCAGTCGGCCGAACTGCAAATTTCTGCAGTTCCTTCCCTTTCTCCTCTAAATGCAAACTCTTCCAAAACGCGACCGTTCGAGCAATGGACCTATGGAGCCTTAGCCAATTGATACCCCAGCTCCATTAGCTCTTTGATTCGCCATCAAAAACATGTTCAAACATCAAAGTTATGATCTTTAAAGAATTGAACCCAAACACTAAAAATTTGGATATTCTCCAATTCAATCCAAACCACAAGCAAATGCATATGAACAAGTGTTAGGAATTCATACCCAACATCAATGAAATCAAGAGAAGTAGATGTTAGTTCAAAACTCACCTTTAACCAAAAACAAAGAAGAAGAAGCTCAATTTGCAAGGAGAAGACCAACAAATCTCCACTTCTACTCAACTAGCTTCAATCTAAGAATAAAACAAGTATTTTCCTAAGTTTAGGTTTAGGAATTTCTGAGATTGAAGAGAGAAAGAGATAGAGAAGATGAAGAGGAACTTACCAATGGCTTCTCTATGATTTTGGAGCAAGAATCAAGTTTGCAAAGAAGAAACTAGGGCTTTCAATTTCTATTTCCTCTTCCCTTCCACCATTTTCAGTTTTAGCTTAAGAAAATGAAATGAAGATGAATGAAGAGAAGGGGCCGAGTTAGAGTATTAGTTAAGCTAGTGGCTGAACCCAAACCCAAAACCCAATAGAAAAAGGGTCAAAATTTCACAAACTCCAAACATATCAAAGATTATACTCAAAAAGGTCGCAAACCCCATTTTGGAACCAATGGAGGTAGTTTCGAGCTCCAATTCGGCCGTTTGCAAAAAGTAACATTTCGGACCCAAAAATCCGACTAACGACGTTATATTTAAATAAAATATTTAAACATCAAATCATTAAATATGCAGGTTGTTACAATTGTTCCAAAGCAACGTCGTATTTTTTTCATAAATTGGTTTGAATTTTCCAACTCCACTAAACGATAACTAGCACAAAACAAATGATGTTAAAGGTGCATTCTCGATGAGAGGTAACGGAGCATTTGAGTAGGGAATCTGAGCGGGGTATTTAGGCGGGGAAGTTGGCTTTACGAGGAATGCTTTTGGCGATGCGAGCATGGTATTTAAGCGGAGTATTTAAGCAGGATATCTAAATTGTGATTTTAATTTAATTGATCTTTAAAGTTAATTAATTATTTGTTTTTATTTTGTAATACGCGTTTAATTATTAGAAATTATAAAAAATAAATTACAACATTTCAGTAAAACAAACTAATACATTTTTAAATTCAAATACATTCAAAAATAAACTGAAACTACCGACGACGACTATGCAATAAATTTAACCGATACATCAAAAATCCTACTATTTCTTCATCGGTCAAATGTTTCCATAATGTCCAAGTTGGTGGATTCATCATGAAAAATTAACATAAGCTTCCACCGCTTATCAACTAATATAACATGAGATAGCATAACATAACAACGCTGCACGACTTTAAGGAAACGGTCCGTATGAACGATCAACCGTCCAACGTCATGCCTGCTAGAGCTGCCATGCTCGGTATGTCTACTTCATCTAGGCTGAGTGGGTGCAGTGTCATAGGTTACCCAATTGGATTAATAATCAGCGTTAATAGTAGTGAAATGCTGAGCGGATGGATAGGAGGTATCATATATCTGCAAATGTCATTTTCTATGCAGCCTTCAAAAAGATGATCCAACTCTCTGAATTTGAAGAGAGAATTGTTTCTGAATCTTTTATATCTTCGTGGAGTAGGTTTTCACTGCACCTGCACCTAAGGACCGTCCAAGTAATCGTTCCCCTGATCCCAAATCCTTCTAGCTGTAGAAGTTTGTTCCAATCAGTCTTGGAACGCTTTAGATTGTCCCATTTGTTTTTTATCTATGTGTGGGACTAATAAAGGTTCAATTGGTTGTTAAATGCGTATGGCACCAATGCATAAGACCCACTGACTGAATTCTTTCTGTCCGGCAGAAAATCCACGCGCATATATATGAAAACTTCCTCCCTTTCGGGTGTCCATAAAACAATAGGCTAGAAGAAAGCAGATACATTAGCAGAACCAAAAGACGGTTGCGCTATGCTGAACAATGAAAATTACAAAATATAGCAAAAAATGTCAGAAAAATGTATTTTATAGATAGGAAAAAGATAAACATAAAAAAGGGAAAAAATACCTGAAAAAAGGCTCGAGCAGTTCGGTAGAAAAATAAGGAAGGGGGTTGAGCTATTTGGTGCTGGTGTAGGGAGACGGTGGGTGAGGGGTTGATTATATAAGGGGAGGGAAGAGGAAAAGAAGTAGCCATTGGGGAAAAATAGCACAACGCGTCTGACGCATCCGTTGCGTCGAACGAGGCTTATCTATTCCCTCAATTTGGTTGATTGGTCACTACAAGAAAAGTTGAAAATAGTGACAGACAGCAGCAACGGAATTTTCGGTCGTTAAATTTGTGATGGATTTGCAAGGGATGATTTTAATTTTTTTCTATTTCAATTTTTTTTATACTATCACCGTCCGCTTTATATCCGCCACTAAACCGTTGCAAATTGCGTTAATCTACCGCAGATTTATTTTTACGCTAAATTCCATTGCAAATTGAAGTAAATTGCCGACGCTAACATTTCCAAACTATTCTGCGGTGGATTTTCGAGGAATTTGCAATAAACGTTTATATTTAAATGTAAAATTTTGGAGGCTTATCCTATTTAACCATGATGAATTTTGCAATATACATAATTAATAATTAATGATTAATAATTAAGAATAATATTTAATAATTAATTTTTATTAATAGATAATATATAAACGATAATTAGTAACTAATGATTATTTTAAAATAAATATAAAAAGTAATTATAATATGCACTTCCTATTTAATAATTTATTATAATTAATGATTTACAATAAATAATTCATAAATAATAATTTATAAATAATGATTAACAATTTTTAATTAAATATCTATTATAATTGGTGATTTGTAAATAATAAATAATAATTTATATTTAATAGTTAATAATTATTTTTAATATAAACTTTTTTTCACCAAATCCAGTTTATAAAAAAAAAGGGTGTATGTGGATATTTAGCTGCGGCGATTACTTCTTTCCTCCGTCTCTTGACTGTCGTTAACCCTCGTCCGTCCGCCTCTTTCTTTTCAACCTCATCCTCTGCGTAGCTTCTTCTTGCCTTTCCACTCCTTCTCACGTCAATGGCAAAAGATCGTAAGGAAAATAACGATTCGCCTCCTCCATTGCTAACAGATCTCAAACCCGATCTGGACGTGAATATGATTCGTCTTCGTTTGCAAATTTGCATTTGTTTCCTAGATCTGATTTTGGAGCACCACCTTCGTCTGCTGATAAAACCCCTTTGGCCGCTATAGTTTCTGGAAACATATCTCCATCTTCGGCTTTATTTGTAGATCGAGCAGACCTCCCTGAGTTTCCCAGTGCTTTGGCGGCTCTGGTCTGTGCCACTGATGCTCTATCTCCAGCAAACGATCCAGTTTCAGGTATATCCCTCTCTACCAGTTCCATGGTTATATCCCAATTCTACAGCCACCGAATCAAAAATGGAATTGTGTTGTCTCTAATAAACGAGAATGTGATAAGATTAATAGTGTTCATATTGGGAATATCAATGCTAAAACAAACTTGACTATGCTTTTCATCTAAACTCTGATGCTAATGATGTTATTTTAGAAGACAATGTTGACAGATATGTATTATCTCCTATTATTTAGAATACAACTACTGGAGTTAATTTTCAGTCCTCCGTTGCTGCACATCTAAGTAATCGATCTATTGTAGACGCTGCGGCTTCAGTTCTTGTTGACGCTGTGACAAAAATAAATGCTGCCTATCCTAGTTTCTTCTGAGCCCCTAGAATCAAATGTGTCGTCTAAAGAAGTAACTTGGTCGTCCATATTCTCTTCGCTACCAAGAAATGCGGGCGCGTTTGTCCCCCGCTCATTTGAAATGGTCAATATAGATAGGATCTTGGTTTCCAGTACAAAAGTACTCCAAGTAGGAATTGATTATTGTTCGGAGTATCTTGTTGGGTTCTTTCTGGACTCTAAGCCGCCTTGAGTATCTTGTTGGGTTCTTTCTGGACTCTAACTCGTCTTATGTTGTGGTTAAGAATCATTGCTTCAGAGCTTGGCAGCCTAGGGACTTTCTCCTAGTCCACATGGACAATTCCATGATTTTCTTCAAGTTCTCGAGGCCCGAGGAGCGTCTCCGTATTCTTTGTAAGGACCCCATTTTTATTCATGGCAAGCCATTTATTGTCACTCCTTGGAGTCCATCTGTTGAATGTTCCCGTGAGCAGGTACTGTCTATACATGTTTGGACTTATTTCTCTCATATTCCCTATATATTGCAACCTATGTTAGGTCTAAACTGGTTAGCCAGTGCGATAGAAAAATAAAATGCTTTTATGCTAATACCATTGCTAGGGATAAACTAGTTCATGCTAAAGATTTAATAGAAATATCTCCTGATAAGCCTTTGTCGGAAACATTCAAAGTTAGTGTTTGAGAATCATGTAGCAGAGATTGTTGTTCGGTATGGTTGGAAACCAGATATATGTACGTCCTGTTAGTCGTTTGGTCATCTCTCTTCAGTATACTCTCGTATTTCTCCCCTAGGTCCTCCCATTTATCGATCCCTCTTCCTCCTCCACCGGTCATGAAATGGATCTCGAAACAGCATATTGTTCCTCCGTCTATGCCTTCTACTGTCCCTCCCGCCACCTATCCTGATCCACCTAATAATCCCACCTTCTATGGTGTTATTTTCGGATCCTCTATTGTGCCTGTTATTTCTAATCCAGTATTATCTTCTTCGGCCTTGGATTCTGGGGTTGAATGGAATTCTACGGAGAAAGCTTGGATCCATATCCGGTCTGAACATGAGATATGACCCCACTAGACATGATTTCCATATGTTTGTTAGCGATAATGTTGGAGAATCTAGGTGCCTTCATTATGCTTCTATTAGAGGTGGCCTCATTCATTATGTGGAAGGCGCCAGAGGAGCGCATAATAGATCTCTTCTTCTTGATGACAATTGGGATAGGAGATATATCTATTACACAGATTACCCTGGATATTTTCCGGATATTGCGACACATTTTGCAGATTATTTGCATGTGTTAAGCCTTGTTGGTAGTGACCTTCTTCCTCTTGGGAGGAGGAGCTTTTGTTTCCTTAGGTCTTTTCTTTTTTTAGCCACAGAGGCGATTTGCTTCCCACCTGTTTTGTAGCCTAAGTGGTGTGGTCACTATAAAAACCATATATCGCTGTTCTGTGCATGTGCAGAACATCTTTTCTTTACTTATAAGCAATTGCACGATCCACTATAAAGTTGGCTGGCCTTGCCAAAATAATTAATGGTTTATAATTAGTAATTACAAAATACTAATTGGTTTCAAAAAAAATAAATACATTTAACTCACTGAAAAAAGTGGCAGTATTAACAAGAACCAGTAATAATAGGTTTTAAACGAGTGAATATTAGGCTCAGGTCCTTAAAATCAAACTTAATACACGAAAACTCCTTCCCAAAAAAGATTGCAATTTAGGTCTCCAGAATTAAATTACTGAATAATTGCATACATTTATGTAATTATTCACTGAATAATTGCGTATATTTATGCAATTATATCTATAAATTGCATAAATTTCCGCAATTTTTCAACGAATAATTGCGGAAATATCATGTAATTTTTGGATGTAATTGCATAATTGTCTACAACTATTCACTAAATAATTGCATAAATGTATGCAAATATTCAGTAATTTAATTTTAAGGATCTAATTTGCTATTTTCTGATAAGATGTTTGGTGTATTTTGAAACTTACACTGCAAGAAAAGTTCCTTTTCTAGCATAAACTAACGGCGTTTCTAAACAATTTTCCATCAAAAATAATAATTAGGTGGTAAAGCGGTAAAACCTAATGTTGTGCGCGCTGTCTACTAAATTTCTTTCCTTTCCTTCCATTCGATTTCTACGTACTCCTTAAAAGATAAAACTTCCCCAAATTTTAGTTCCCTGCTCCAAATTTACTTACAGAATTTGCTCCTCCGAAATAAAATTTCATCCCTAGTAGCTTTTCTCATTGTTCGCCGGTAGCTTCAATCACCGCTTGAAATCGTCCACATCGCAGTCATCCTCGTTGCAGGCTCGTTAGTGGAAATGAATCGACCACCTTCATCGCATTTAACCTAGTTCCCGTTGTAGTCGATTGGCTCATCGTCGGAGGCGAATCGGTAGCCATCATCGCCAGCATCCGATTCTTTTGTCCTCCAAGTTTACAAATAAGTTGCAGCCTTGCCTTTATTTTTTATAACTAGCTGATTCTCTACCTACTGTTTTATCTATATTGAGTTTCCTATAGAATTAAATTATTTGATAAATGGTTGGACATAGTTTCTTGCAAAATTATACCAGTCTTAATTGAGAAAATTTGCAAAATTAAAAACTTAGGTTTTTTTATCATGTTATACCTAATTTGGTGCCCTATAATAGTTATGGATGTTCTATGTCGTCTACCTCGTATCAAGTCCCTTTTACAATAATATGTATTTGTATGTTAAGGATGATGGAAGAAGAATATACAGTCATGCCAATAAGTATATAACATGTACTTGTAATATACTTTACTGGAGTTTTAATTTAATGACCGATATATTTTAATTACAAACAAGCATGCTTTCTAGAAGTGTAAACCAAAGTCAACGTCTATCAAGAGCAAACTTATCTACCTCTAGCCATTTTTCTGTTAACTTGGGACTACAGTACCATTCCTGGATTTCAAATGATGATCAATAAGCCATAAGATGATATAGCTAAGTGCATAATGCTGAAGATGATATAGTGTGCTTGATATAGTATACTTAAAGAATAGGGTCATTGCTTATTGGATATAAGATACTCTAAATTAAAAAATTAAAAAAATCATATTGTTGAGTGATTAGAATTTACAATTTGATTTCAAAAGTAGGACAAAATAAATTACATATATTTCTTAAGCCAAAGGACAAAAATCATTTGCTATATTGGCAAGTTGATTTCATGTAGCAGGCATGCTAAATAGCTATACTAGTAGATGTACATGAGATTATACCAAAATTTGGAAATATATTGGCTAGTTGATTTTACTTATGTTGTCATATTTTTCAGTTTGAAAAAAATTAGCAAGAATTTTTGATCCTGTTATGTTTGCATTTGAACCACCATCACTAATTGTACGGAGTAGGGACTCGATGATATTTTTCAATGAAACATTTCAAGAAACGATTTCCTTAATACAAGACATGATCAGTGTTTACTGGATTCTTAAATATTGTTTTATTTTCAAAAAGTTATGTATATACTTCAATACATATTATATGATATTTTTTCTACTATGGTTGGATTTCATTTTATGCTTTGGAGTTTGAAATAAATGCAATTATATTTGTTTCTACATTATTCATATCTACAGTTTTACGTATAAATATGAATTTGAGTCCCTGAAATGTTCCAAAATATTTGAATATCAATCATAAATTACTTTAATTTAGGTTTATTTTACTCTGCATCGTTATAGCTTTCATTACTTTGAAACTACGTTTTGAGTTGCAAAAAAGTCAGGATCTTTATGTCCACTTTTTCCTTTGTCTGCCTGTTTACCATAAAAGGAAATATGAGAGACCCTATATATATTCTGCTACATTTTCATTCCCACCTTTTTTAGATGGTTACATGAAATAGAGACTGTTAAACTAAGATTTTAGAAGACTATTAGTGGATCATCGGGATTTTTTTTTCATGTATATTTGGAACTGAAATTTTTCAACATAAAAATAGTTTATGGCAATTATATATTTAACTGCCATTTGTAGTAAGATGGTCATCTTTTTCTTATTGTTGCTTACAAAATACTTCTTAAGAGTTTACTAAATTAGCTATCCAAGATTGCTTGAGTAAAATATAACAAGATTTTTCATTATACCCCATCTTTAACTATGAAAAATATGTAAATTATGAGTTTAAGAAACTTATATGAAATAAATTAATAGGATGTGTACAAGTAATTATAGTGTAAAATAATGTTTTACTACGCCTTTATCTCAAAGTTTTCCTTGCTTTTATCTTTAAGTACAATCTGTGAGTTGTGTTTTATCATAAATCAATGATATGATTTTATGAGGCAAAACATTCAATAAGTTAACCTTTCATTTGCTGAAAACATGAAACCATGTACGTTTGTGGTGTTTATGTCTGGTCATGCATGTAGTTATGTGTTTGTATTCCTTATTTATGTTCAATTGTTCACTAGAGGGATTGTAAGCTTTGTTTGTGTTAAGGTATGTTAATCAAATGGTTGTATTTTGATTTATTTCACTTAATAAACAAACGCACCTTTCCTCCACAACAATTGTACTACCAGTATTTACTGAGAGCAAACGTCTGGTACAGTTTGTACTATCTATTCCTTCAACATCAGTTCAAATGTTGTTATTCTTGAAGTAGAATAGGTTACATAATGATCTAAATGTGTAGTAGTAGGAATTGTAGTAGTGGTACCGTCAGCATCCATAGCTTTTTACCATGAACATACTAAATCTTAACTAAAAGACCGATACACAATCGTTTTACTCAATTGCTATTTTATGTAACTTCATCGCCCTTTTACGGTTATTACTGTCTATTCCTTAAACATTGGTTTAAACGATGCTATGCTTACATTAAAATAGGCTAGATAATGATTTTCAAATTGTATTGTCATCTGACAATAATTAATCATGTATTTACGTCCAAATCTGCCCCCTTTTCCAATCAGTCTCTTTGTCACTTTTTGTTTTAGTCATCTCCACCGTTTCATAAATTACAGTTAGTTCAAATCAATTATATGTTAGTGGGTTGTGGTTAAGACTAAGTTTACCTTACTTAAAACATAATCATCTACATGTGTAGTAGTTGGAATTGTAGTACTGGTACTTGAAAGCAACTAACACCAGATTCGACAATGCAACAGAAAAAAAAGAAGAAGTTTTGTTTTTTGAGGAGGAGAGGAAGAAAGGATAGACAGAAGAGAGAGAAGAAAGCAGAGAAATGCAGTACTAATTTTTCTGTCCTTTTTCATAACAACTTTGCCTCCATATATAGATGGCCAAATACAAGCTATTGGCTAATACCTTGCCACTTGGCGATACATGATTAAAGATATAAAAAGCTGTAACTAACTTTGTAACAAATTTATTATTTTGCAGAAATATAGAAAATAAAAGAAGCTACTATTTGTTAACTTGTGCACCACGTCGCTGCAGTGAAAGATTCCAGGTTTTATTAGTCTGTGAACCTTCTAGGCACTCTAATGTTCCTCTGAGGCCTTGTATTCTGAATAGCACCCGTATCATTGCCCCCTCCCTGAAGACTGACCTTGTCCTCAAGGTCATGAAGTGCAGTAAGTTCTTTGGGCAGAGGGGTTGGAGCTGTAGTTTGTGGGTTAGGGCATAGCTTTAGAACTGAGATGTGGAAAACGGGATGTATGCGAGCTTCTTGAGGAAGTTGAAGTTTGTAGGCTACAGGTCCAATTTTCTCAAGGATTTGGAATGGTCCAAAATATTTTTTGGAGAGTTTGTTTTGTGGAGAACGAACAGAGTACTGTCTATAGGGTTGCAGCTTAACAAAGACCCATGCACCAACAGGAAATTGTTTGTCCGAACGATGTTTGTCGGCTTGTTGTTTCATGCGGAGTTGAGCTCTTTGTAAATTTGTTTTGATGGTGTGTAAAATTTGGTCCCTAGTGAGCGCCCACTCTTCGAGTTGTTGGTGGTGAGCGGTCCCCACAATGTAGTCAGAAATTACCGGTGGTGGGCGACCGTAAACGGCTTGAAAGGGTGACATCCCGATGGCGGAATGTTTGCATGTATTGTACCACCATTCCGCCCAAGATAGGTAGCATGTCCATTTTTTTGGAAAATCCCTTATAATGGCTCTAAGATAAGTTTCTAAGCAACGATTGACCACTTCCGTTTGACCATCCGTTTGAGGATGGTAAGCACTACTCATCCGAAGTTCGGTACCATGAAGACGAAAAAGCTCTTTCCAAAAGTGACTCATGAATAGCTTATCGCGGTCGGAGACAATGAAACGGGGAAAGCCATGTAAGCGGACATATTCTTGTAAGAAGTGACTAGCTAGTTGTTCCGCGGTAACGGATGTGGGAAGCGCACAAAAGTGACCATATTTAGAAAGTCTATCGATGATGACCCAAATGGAAGTTTTACCAAATGATAGAGGCAGATGCGTGATAAAATCCATAGAGATATCCTCCCAAATTTGAGCAGGAATTGGTAATGGTTGTAGTAGTCCTTTAGGTGGTGTTGTTTCAGACTTAGCTTGTAGACAAGTTGAGCACTGAGTAACAAAATTCTTAACAGAGTGAAAAAGTTTAGGCCAATAGAAATTTGCAGCTATACGCGACAGAGTACCTTTAATGCCAGAGTGTCCTCCAGTATTCGAACAGTGAAATGCATGGAGAATATGTTGTTGTAGCTCCAAGTTGTCTGGAATATAAATTCTTTTGCCTTTAAAAAGCAGACCATCCCTGTAAGCATAATCCCCATTGTAATTAGGGTCTGACTTGATGCGGTGAATCAATGTTTGGGTTATGCTGTCCTGACGGAGGATATGTTTGATGTCAGAGATGAGGTGGAACTGCGGCCCAGAGATAGCCATCACCTGAGCTTCAGAGGTCCATCTAGACAAGCTGTCAGCCACTATGTTCTCTGATCCAGGTCGATACATGATGTCAAAATCGAACCCAAGAAGCTTGGTCAACCAACGTTGTTGTTCCGGAGTTTGAATAATTTGGGTCAGCAGCTGTTTGAGACTTTGGTGGTCGGTCACTATCAAGAAACGCCTCCCCAATAGGTAATGGCGCCATTTTTGTACTGCCGAAGTGATTGCATACATTTCTCGAACATAGGTTGAAGCTTTTCTAACTGATGAAGGAAGGCGTTTACTGTGAAATGCAATGGGATGATTTTGTTGAGACAAAACAGTGCCTATAGCAAGTCCTGAAGCATCAGTATAAATCTGGAAGGGAAGAGCAAAGTTGGGTAGGGTTAAAACCAGTGTTTGGGTGATAGCTTGTTGAAGCAACCTGAATGATTTATGGGCTGTCTCCGTCCATTTAAAAGATTTTTCTTCTTTTTTTAATAGAACTGACAATGGGGCTGCTAAGTGAGTATAATGTTTTATGAAACGGCGATAGTAGCCGGTTAGGCCTAAAAACCCACGTACTGCTGTGGTTGAAGTTGGAACGGGCCATTCAAGGACAGCTGAAATTTTCCGCGGGTCTACCCGAACGCCATCAAATGAAATTATATGGCCCAGGTAATCGAGCTTTTGAAGGCCAAAAGCACACTTCGATATGTTGGCAAAAAATTGGTTGCTGGAAAGAATGGCTAGTGTGATTTCCAAGTGTTGTAAATGAGATGTCCAAGAATTGCTGTAAACTAATATGTCGTCAAAGAAGACCAAAATAAATTTGCGAAGGTATGGCCGGAAAATATTGTTCATTGTGGCTTGAAAGGTGGAAGGGGCATTTGTAAGACCAAATGGCATGACCAAGAATTCATAATGCCCTTCATGTGTGCGGAACGCCGTTTTGTGTGCATCCGGTTGGTGAACTCGTATTTGAAAATAACCACTTCGGAGGTCTAATTTGGAAAAGTGTGTTGAGCCATGCAATTCATCGAGTAGTTCATCAACAGTAGGAATGGGGAATCGGTCTTTGATAGTAATAGCGTTTAGTGCACGGTAATCGACACAAAACCGCCACGATCCATCTTTTTTTTTGACAAGAAGAACGGGCGAGGAGAACGGGCTTGTAGATGGTCGGATAATATTGGCTTGTAACATTTCTCGCACTTGAGACTCGATTTCATTTTTTTGAAAATAAGGATAACGGTATGGCTTGACATTAACCGGTTGGGCGGTCGGTTGGAGAGTAATATGGTGGTCTAGTGCACGGTGTGGGGGAAGTTTTGTTGGAGTATTGAAGACGTGGTTATATTTGGCTAGTATGGTTTGTATTTGTGGGTGGGTATTTTCTATTGGGCTTTGTGGGTTTTCAATGGAGGAAGGGTCTAGCTGCAAATGCAAATAGAAAGTGATGGCTGCAGTGGAGTGTAGTCTTTTTAGTTGGTTAAGGGAGATTTGGGCTGGGAGTGTAGCGTGAAGGCCATTAAGGGTGACTGGGTTTTTATTGTAGGTGAAGGAAATAGTATGGTGAAGGAAGTCAGTGGTAATTGGGCCGAGTGTTTGCAGCCACTGAACTCCCAATATAGCATCCGATCCCACAACATGAAGGAGATAGAAATCAATAAAAAAATCAGTACCGTCTATTTGGACAAGGACATCTTTGCATAGGCCTTCGCAGTACAGTTTGTCGCCATTACCTACCAGCACGGAGAAGAGGGGGCGGGGATCCCAATGAAGCCCTAAAAAGCGCATAGCTCGAGGGTGTAGAAAATTATGTGAACTGCCAGAATCGATCAGTATGGAGACTGGGTGGTTGTTAATGGTTGCTGGAAGGCGTATGGAGGTCGGTTTGGTGGTGCCGAAGAGAGCATTAAGGGAGATTTCAGGTTGGTCTGTGCGGTGGGGATCTGGGTCTATAGGAAATATTGGAGCAGAATCATCGTCTTCCTCTGGCTGAAGCAAAAGCAGTTGACGAGCTTTGCATTTGTGACCCGGTTGGTATTTTTCATCGCAGTTGTAGCATAATCCCTGAGCTTGTCTCTGTTGCATCTCGAAAGGAGTTAGTCGCTTTATTGGTATGGTTTTGGTCGGATTTTGAATGGGAGATGGGATTGGGGGTAAGGTGTGAAGTGGGGGTGGGATATTGCGGTGGAAAGTGGCTCGGTTATATGCTGTTCTGGGTTCGTTATTCTTTATTTCGATTAGTTTAGCCATATCGATAGCGTTGGATAGTGTGGTGGGTTTATGGAGAAGTAGTTCATGTTGAATTTGAGGCTTAAGACCGAATATGAAACAGTTAAGGAAGGCTTCGGAAGGTAAGGTAGTGATTCTGTTGCTTAGGTTTTCGAATTGTGATTGGTACTCTTCGACGGAGGAGTGTTGTTTGAGTTTGAAGAGAGCGGATTGAGGGTTGATGTGTGAGGAGGGGCCGAATCGTTGTTCCAAGGCTAATGTGAATGCATTCCATGAAGACAATTGTTTGTTTCGATGCATCCACTGAAACCACGTGAGGGCTTGGGATTGCATGGAGAAACTTGCTAGGTCAAGGCGTTGTTCGTCGGGTGTATTATGGTAAGCGAAAAAACGTTCGGCTTGAAATAGCCAATCGAATGGATTAGATCCATCGAAGTTGGAGAGTTCGCATTTGGGAGGACGAGGTGATGTGTAGATTGGGTTGGGTAATAATGGTGATTGACGATACTGTTGAGTGTTTGAAGAGGATATGGAAGATTGTGGCGAGTGTGCAGGGTTGGTGGATAGTTTGGTATTGATATCTGCAACTGTTTTGATGAGTTGTTGTAGAGAAGATTGGATTTCATTGATCTGGGTTTGCTGGGTTTGTAGTAGATTGATGTGGGATGTTTGAGTGGCTTGTATGGTGTTGATGGTTTCTTGGTGTTGAGTAGACGAATCACGGAGTTGGGCAATGGCTTCGTCGACTTGGCGAGTCATGATGAGAAAATAATGGAAGGTTACGGAGGTTTGTGGGGAGATGAGGAAGTCAGTGGAAGCACCAAAATGAAAGCAACTAACACCAGATTCGACAATGCAACAGAAAAAAAAATGAAGTTTTGTTTTTTGAGGAGGAGAGGAAGAAAGGATAGACAGAAGAGAGAGAAGAAAGCAGAGAAATGCAGTACTAATTTTTTTGTTCTTTTTCATAACAACTTTGCCTCCATATATAGATGGCCAAATACAAGCTATTGGCTAGTACCTTGCCACTTGGCGATACATGATTAAAGATATAAAAAGCTGTAACTAACTTTGTAACAAATTTATTATTTTGCAGAAATATAGAAAATAAAAGAAGCTACTATTTGTTAACTTGTGCACCACGTCGCTGCAGTGAAAGATTCCATGTTGTTATTAGTCTGTGAACCTTCTAGGCACTCTAATGTTCCTCTGAGGCCTTGTATTCTGAATAGCACCCGTATCAGTACTGTTCGCATCTGTATCTATTGAACTTGAACATACTAAATCTTAATTAACATTAAGCGTTGGTGGGAAAAATTGTTACATCGTTTTTTTATATAAGCCAATTACAACTGTTAATTATTGGTTGCACCTGCTTCGAATTTGGTTTGCAGTAATTCGATCGTTCATATGTTTGTTGTTTTCTATTTTGTTTGCAAATGTTTCTATATGTCATAGTATTTTAATGTTCGTTTCATATTTTACTTACAAAGTACAAGTACCAGATCAGTTGTACATCATTTATGAGTATGCGATTTGCAATTCTAAGAGATACCCTTTTGGTACTAATACTTTAGTTTTTTCTGTCTTACTACTCATTCTTGCTACAGAATTCAGCAACTATGGTTGACTTCTTGTAATATTGCAAGTACAGACGCTTACTTTCCCCAGTAGTGTAGCATGTTTCATCCTCACTACCATATTAGCTTACAACTTGGTTGCCAAGTATCGAAATAAAATAATTTTTTTCCCGGTACGGTATGTTTTTCCTCTCACATATGATGTGCATTTAAGAAAGAATTTTTAAACTGTATCTTACCACTGCATACTCCAGTCGACGATAAAATGTATACTCGTCAATTAATTGATGAGGAACGGTGGCTTAAATTAGGATGTACATAGTTTGTTCCACAAATAAGTCTCATTAATGGCAATTGACGATCAAGTGCATTTTGTTGCTTTTTCCATGGCTTTTACTCTTTCCACATCACATTGGTTGCTAGATTGGGAACATATATTACACTGCCTGCAATGCACGTGTTAACCTACTTTGTTACTGTTTTTTTCCATGATGATCAAATTTTATGCCAGAAATTCAATACATGTTAAACACCCCGTTAGATCATACAAGTTCAGACTTTCTATTAGTTTTGCTTATCTGACAATTTACTCTCTTAACTTGGCCCACCAGATAGAAAAAAATTCTTTTTCTTCAAACTCATATGTTCTATTTATTTTATTTTTACCCATTCTCATCCGATTTATTTTCCTATCATCTGTCTGTCATGACCCAAACTCGATGTCCGACAAACAACATCAAATTCGTATCGTCGGAGCTTGCAACAACATTAGATGATAAATAACACAGCGGCAATAAAAGATGATATCACTGATACAACATTAATACAATATCTAATACATCAATTTGATACAATGATAATCATCAACATCAGAGAATATACAACACAAAATACAGCAGAACACGATACAATATGAGATGAGTCTTCACAGAATCCAATACTGCAACTCTGATCCAAAAGCTCCAAAGACAAAGCTCCCAAACTCCTAGCTCGATCACCCATCACGTTTCAACTAGATAAGCAAGTCTCATCCATCCAAGGACTGAACTATCTCCAGATAATCTACTAGACCTGACTATCTAAAAAACCAAACTCTAGACTGCCCGTGTGGAAAATTGTGGGCACCCAGAGTTTAGGAAGGGAACAATAAACTCTGAGTCATTCATGAGACTGGTATGAGCAAACAAAAACATTTGGTCTTTAAAACAATTAAAGATTTTAACTTTGAAATCAGTAATGCTTTTTGGAAAATGAGACTACCATAAGGCCTCCCGCCACACACACCATGCAAACACAGATTTGGAGGAGATTTCTCCTTATGATAGTCAAACATGCTTGATACGTAAAAACTATTTTGATATTATTATTATTATTGCATAGTGGAAAACATTTTGAAAGTATAATATTAATCTTAGCCAGCATAGGCATTTTGCACTTATGCCTACTATAGCTACTATGTTCAATAGCAGGTTACCGCCACATTCCATGGCAGGTTATACAACTAAAACTGTACAGAGCGCGTATTGTTTCTTTGGATTTTTCCAACAAATGGTCAGGTCAAGGAACTTCCTATTGACACATGGGAACGCCTCTAGAGGGATGCCCCGAGAACCTACCCGGCTCTCTGCCAACACAAGGCAGGTTTCCTCCCTGCCCGGGAGTAATACCTACAGATATGCCACCCCGGTCCTTTGGGACCTTTATACGAGGATCCTCTACACCAACAACATCACATAGTAATAAATATACTACAGTGCCTACATGAGTGTAACAACCCGGGATTTTTGACAGCATATTTTAATAAATATTCAATCTAATTTAAATAAAATACAAGCTTTTCATTTTATAAATAAATAATATCTTTGAATATTTGCCAGCTATCTATGTGTCTGTAAATGAAAATTTGATTTGAAAATCTAAAATAAATCATGTATTGTTCAATAAAACCAAAAGTGTATATTATCAATATTTCAATATGAATATAAAAAAATATAAGTATTAAATATAAAATATAAGATGTAAACATAAATATAAAATATATATAAATACAAATATATGTTATAAATCAAATGTTTGAAAATTTAATTAACAAATAAAATACAACTATTTGTCAAAGAAGACAAGACAAGCTACACACACACACACACACACACACACACACACACACACACATATATATGCTCACAAAACAAAGAAATGATGCTAAGTATAAATGAACAAATAAATGAAGTATTGGATAATAAAAGTTTAAATATATTTATGCATAAGAAAACAAAGTTTCACTTCAAATATAATAGAAACAAAATCTGTATCTTGTACATAAATATGCTGGCCGAAATAAGATAAATATCTTTGTACAAATTACAACTATCAGCAAACCATTAAATACATGTTGTCATAAATAAGAGCATAAACATTAATTAGCACAACATTTTGTCTATGTAAGTACTATAACCGAAATCTCCTTATCACTTCATATTGCAGGGTATTAACTCTTAGCCAATAAAAAGAAAAAAATGACAATACAAATACCAACTGTTCAGTTACAACCTGTTAAGTAACTTCTTTATATATCATCAGTTCGTTTATAAAAACTTAAACTAAAAGCAAACCTGAGAAGCATTGCTATTTTGCGAACTTAGATTTAATTCAATAGCAAAACAACAGGGAGAACTTCAGGGAATTCAACAGAAATTTCTTCAAAACACCTTGCCTTCTGTTCAAATTGCCCTGGTGAGTAAACATACTTTCTAGAAATTTAAAACTATATGCTTAGATCATGTAACCTTATGCCTGTTATATACTGAATATAAAATGCTCTGTGTTAATGTTGTTACTGGGAAGTTCCACTATGGGTTAATCTTTAATATTTTAGATTTCTGAACAAGGAAAATAGATAAAGATTTATACTTTATCTTGTAAACCATTTAAAATATGATTTTTAAAACAAGATAGGATGTTTAATCTTCAATTAGAAATCTAGACCTTGTTCGATGCTTTACAGTAGGACATGGACTCTGCATATTCAAGTTTTGCAGTAAGAAACCAATAAGTGCAAAAATTCGAAGACTTTAAATTGTTAATTCGAATTCATATATTAAACAAACATGCAAAGTTAGGATTTTTAAAATGGAAATGATAATTTTTAGATCAAAGTTTGAGGTGCAGTGTAACATCCCGGAAATTTTGAATTTAAAAATTCGGTTAATTATTTGAAAACTTTTAAATGTAAATTTGAGAAATTCAAAAGAAATAAAATATTGAGATAAAATTTCATAGTTATTTAATGTTAATAACTAAAACAACTTTTCTTTTTAACAAAGTAAAATAATAAATTGTGATAGATGAGCTTTTAATAGAAATAAAATTGTTAAGGTAAGATATGATGAAATTATAAAATTTAAATAACATAATAATAATTAAATATATAAACAAATAAACTAAGATAACAAATTTTTATGAAGAAATATAAAACTGTAAAAGAAAAACACTTTCAATTAGCTATGTAAACAAATAAGTAGACATAAGAAAAAAACAAACCTTTTTAAACAAAATAACACATACATATAAAAGAATAAACAAAACAGTAAGGAAAAAATATAAACTGTAAAAAAAGAAAACAAAACTCTTCCATTTAACAAAATAAAGTAAGTTTGTATTAAATAAAAATAAAAATGATAAAGTAACTTTACCTGTAGGTGTACAAGAAGGCATGAAGCATTTAATGCTATACACTTCAGCAAATGTAAAGTAAGACTTCCTGTATAAACCATACAAGGAAAACACTACATAACATATTTGCATTAAATGCAAGCCTACATCAGCACTTTGAAGAGAACAGGGAAGCATGAAACACGGCATGCTATAAATTTACAAAGAAACATACTTTCATTAAATGTTATTACTGCATAGCAGATCTAAAAGCATGGTTTAGTTTTTTTTTTTATATATACTTCAACTTGTACTTGCTTTGGTAGACTCAGCCTATCCTTTCACCTGCACACCATCCTTCTTATATACATACACACATTCATATTTATTTCATCTCGTTCAAAACAAAGATAGTAAACAAAGGAAAACATCATATTCACAAATTCAAAACCATTCAAGTGAGCAAAACAGAAAATAAAAAGAAGTTAAAAAAACCAAACTAGAGAGGAGATTCAAATCTGCAGTTCAAAGGAAACCCATATAGTCTCTGTTTCTATATTGTTCAAGTGAGTAAACTTTTATTTTCTCAAATCTTTGGTTGCTGTGTGGATATTGGATGATGTAGGGAGTTAAAACTTTGTTTTACATCCTGGATATATGAATGTATGTTTGTTCTTCTGCATGTTGATTGAATGCATTTCAATCCCTGTTTTGCTTCAGAAAAAAATTAAAACCACATATCACCTTCCTTCTTTGTTTCTAACAGAGATTTTTAACAAGTTGAAAATTGCTTTAAACTCACATTACATATCAGTAAAGAGTTAAACTATTTTATAGAGTTTTTCTTCCTGGCAAATAAAAACACAGTTAAAATGCAAAATGGGTTTAAATTTCAAACCTCGTAAGTTTAATTTCAAACATATAATCTGGAAGCTTATCAAAATTGATGATTTTTGAAAGTAAATTCTAAATTTTTAATTCAGTATTTACTGTGATAAGCTGGAATGGTCGATTTTTGGGTTTTTGGTTAGTGCCGATCATCAATGAAATGGCTGGTGTCGTGGTTGCTTGTGAAGGGGGAGGAAGACTCAGGGATCCCAGGAAAAATGTTAAAAAAATTAATAATGGCAAGAATTTTGGGTACGAAATCAAATTAGGGTTTAAAAACCCATGTGCGTTCATGGTCAGAAAACACGGTGCTGCGCCATAAGTAGGCAATCGGACTTCGAGACTCCGGTGGGGATAGAAGCATCAGGTCAAGGCGAAGCTTCAGCCGAGATTTCGCGGCCTCTAGTGGCCGAAGGTGGGAGGACGAAGCGTTGACAGGGACGGTGGTAGTTCCAGTGTATGTTGCAGGTTTGGAGCTCGAACTCAAATTTCGAATTCGAGATGGTGAAGGAGATTTGGTGATCGGGGATTGGATTAGGGAGGATAATTGGCTTGCTCGTCGATGCAGTGACGCCTGAAGATCATCAACGGCGTCGTGCACGTATACGTGCACGAATTGATAACCTGAATTTTTGTTTGCCTGAAGCATTTCAGGTTTTGGTTTTCTTATGGGTTGTACTCGAAGCACGACTCGGGGAAAACTGGGCAGAACTCGAAGGGAGACTCGGGAAGTTTCAGGGTTTTGTCGTGACAAAATTTGGACTTAACAAATTTTGAAATTTTTTTTATTTCTCGGGTAGCTTTGGGGTGAAACTCGAAGCAGGAAGCGGTTGAACTCGAGCGTGACTCGGGGGAGCCTCGGGTTGGCCGCCTGAAAGAACATATTCAGTTTGAAATTTTAGAAAATTTAAGTTTAAACAATTTTTATAAGCATTCTTTATAAAATGAGGATTGTTTGTTAATGGAATGTGGAGTTAACTAAATAATAATTAAATTTTAATTTATTTAATTTTGATACATCATTTATAAAGTCATAAATAATAAATAATATAATTTAAAAGAAAATTAAAATATAATGTTGTTTAAAACTAAATTTTAACTTATTGAGCTGAATTATTGAACATGGTTTAAAAGAGATAATCAAAGCAATTTAAATTATCCTTTGGTTCATTTAAACAATTAATGATTAGTTAATATAATCCCTTAAAAAAAATTATCTAGTAAATTAATTAATATTAAAGTTTTAAATTAAAAGATAATTAAGATTTAATAAATTAATAATTAAGATAAATTGATTTTGAAATAAATTAATAAGTGATAAATAAATTAAGATCTAATCAACTGTAATTAATGGTAAGTAATCATTGATTTAAGATTTCTAAAGGAAGTAACTATGTAATAAATAAAACTAAACCATATGATTTATTTATCCAAATTAAAGATGCTTTGATTGTTCTTGATTGCTGTATGTTGGATTGATATTGCTGTAGTTGATATGATGCTATGTGATATTGAATATTTTTAGCTGAGCAGTGATATTGGTATTACTACTGTATGATTTGTGAAAACCCTGTTGCCCGTAAAACGGCATTTAAACTTCGATGCGACAGGGAATCAGATTTCATTTGGTTATCCGAAACCCACATCGAACCTGTGAATATTTGTGAATGACATCCACATGTTTTAAAATTTGACACTCACTATTTGAATTAGCCGGGAAAGGACCTTTGGGTCGTATAACCCATTTCGAATATGTGATTCGACGTTATGGATAGCATTTGAAGACCGGTGTTGAAGACCGGGTATTTGCGAGAGCGATAGGATGACCTGTCGATTGACTCTGCACCGAGTTGCTCCGGTATAGAGTTCTCCATATGTGATGGGGAATCCGATCAGGATTGTGGATATCCGGATTGCAAGGACTTCTTTGGAAGTGCCTTCGGTTCTGTTCGAGCCCGGAACAGACTTGTATGGATTGTATGTCTGACATTACAAATTGAGATATAAAGCTGATTTCTTTCAAATATATTTCTGTTGGTGGCGGAGAATTTATTCTCTTAGCTTAACACCCTTCTCTGAGACGTACGAGCTCAGAGGTTATATAGTTGAAGGTTATCAGCAATATATTCCCAATTTGGTAATGTGACATGCTGAGTGTTGCTGTGAAATGATCATTGTGTTGATCATTTGTGATAAGATCATTTGTTTGATCGTTTATCTTTGTGATCATTTCTATGATCATTTGTTGACCCAAAGCACAGCTTTTGTATAAAGCGTGGCTTTGTGGACGAGACTTCGTCGGACCTCACACGCCGAAATGGTCGAAACAGGAAAGATGCGGCAAGGTTATTGGGGGTAGCACCCCTTAGGGTATGTGCATTTCCTTCTGGATAGAAGTGGTATCATGGTATGGAGCCCAGATACTTAACTTATGTTGATATCGCAGATATATATATATGATTTTGTGATTTGTTGCTGGGGCCCCGGTTAAAGGTTGGTTACAACCGGGAGATGGCATACTCGTGTCAGTAGTTACCCAGTTAGGGGTAACCCGGCCTTGTGTTGGCAGAGAGATCCGGTTTGGTTCTCGGGGACGTCCTTCCAGAGGCGTTCTCATGTGGCAATGGGAAGTTCCTTGGCCTGACCATTTGTTGGAAATCCAAAGAAACAATACGAGACCCTATACGGTTTTAGTTGTAGAACCTGCCATGCAGCGTGGCGGTAACCTGCCACAAAACATGGTAGCTATAGTAGGCATAGTTCGAAATGTATATGCTGGCTAAGATTAATATTCTACTTTCGAAATGATTTACTTCACTATGCACTAGTATAATATCAAAGAATTCTTTTCTCATATCAAGCATATTTAACTATCATAAGAAGAAATCTCCTCCAATTCTGCGTTTGCATTGTGTGTGTGGCGGGAGGTCTTATGGTAGTTCCATTTTTAAAAGCATTCCGAAAATTCTTTTATAAATCTTGTTTTTATCTAAATGCAACTGTTTTTGTTTACTCACACCAGTCTTGCTTATGCTAGGTGATATGTGATGGGGGGTTCTCGCTTCGCGGTTTGGTGGCGAACGGGAGACTCTTACTCCGACACGTCCTCTTTACGGGGTTGGTTAGGCGAAGCCATGACATTCGAAAGGGTGGCCGTAAAAGCAAGTTTGGGATACCTTTGTGAGCCACAGTGAGGCTGGGATGGTTGAAAAGCCTACCGGTTGTGACCGCTGACGGTACGTTCTTCACAAGTGGTATCAGTGCTGTTGGTTGAGTAAGAACTTTAGCTACGGAGTATAACACATTAGATGGCTCATTAGAGATAGGGTGAGTATACCCTAGAATGAGTATAACCAAGACTGAAACTTTAAATTTTCTTAGCCTATTTCTTTTTACTGCTGATATTCCTTAAGATATCTCGTCTGTATATCTAAATCAATTTTCTTACTAATTACAGATAGTGAAAATGAGTGGACGCAGAGGAAGAGCTAGGGGTCAAGGCAATGCTGCAGCACCTAATCAAATTCCTCCAGCCGCAGAAGCAGTAATAGAAATTCAGCAGCAGCCGAACTTGGCTGATTTATATAAGAAGTTCGAAAAGCTTGGTGGCAAACCGTTCATTGGCAAAGAGTCAATTATTGACGCTCAAGCTTGGGTAAGATCGTGTGAAAAGATTTTTAAAGGGCTAAAACTGCAGGATGAGCAGAAAAGACTTATAGCTTCTTCGCAACTCCAAGGAGAAGCTTCAGCTTGGTGGGAAACCATCATTATAGATGAACCCGAGGAAGAATTTACTTGGGATCGTTTTAAGGAAGTGTTTGAGAAACGTTACATGCCATCGTCGGGAGTTTCCAGAATGTATCAGGAATTTCTGGATTTGAAACAAGGAAGTTTGTCGTTTGAAGAATACTTGAATAAATTCAGCGAACTATCTCGGTTTGGCCCAGAATTGCTAAATACGTCTCTTAAGAAAAACGAAAGGTTTATCCGTGGTATGAACCAGAAATATCATGGAAGAATGACGGGTCATGTTAAAGAATCTTTTTCGGATTTAGTAGATATGGGTTACAGATACGCTACCCTTGATATACAAGAAGCAACTGTGGAGAAAGGTAATTCAGGTAGTCAAAATTATAAAAAGCGAAAATTCGGAGGCAAGAAACCTTGGCAAGGCAATGAGAAGAAGAGAAGCATTCATGGAAGCGCAACAGAAAATGTCACTTGTTACAACTGCAAATAGAAGGGCCACTATTCAAATGACTGCCCAAAACTGAAGAAGCCAGCTAAAGAATTCTACAATTGTCATAAACCGGGACATTTAGTTAAAGATTGCCCGGTGATGAAGCCAGCGCAGGTGGCAAAAGTTTATGCGATAAAGAAGGACCCCTCATCTTCAAAAGCTGATAAAGGGAAAAGTGTTTTGGAAGGTAACCTTACTATTAATAATAGAACTGTTAGAGTTTTATTTGATACAGGAGCTTCACATAGCTTTATCTCCCAACAAACTGTAAATGAATTAGGACTTGAAACTAAATTTGCTAACGATCTTATTTGCGTGAAAAATCTGGTTGGAGGTCCCGCAAATCTTTGTTCATATTGTAAGAGAGTTCCTATTTCATATGCTAGCTATCGATTTCCTATCAACCTTTATGTCCTCGAATTTGATGAATTTGAAATCTTACTCGGTATGAACTGGTTATCGAGATACGAAGCTATATTGGAGTGTAGTAATCGGACAGTTTTAATCAAAACAAGTTTTGGAAATTTTATTGAAATCTCCTGTGAGAATCCAAGTCCAAGGAGTGACAGATTGATGTATACTTTGGGAAATCTTGAACCCACTTTGCAGTCTATACCTGTTGTTCGGGATTTTTCCGACGCATTTGAAGAAGTGAAATCTTTACCTCCTCATCGAGAAATAGAATTCCAAATTGATCTTGTACCTAATACTCGTCCTGTTGTTCACGCAAGTCGCAGGATGGCACTCAGGGAAAAGATTGAATTGGTTCATCAAACTGATGAGCTACGAGCAAAAGGATTAATTCGACCCAGTGTTTCTGAATGGGGCTCAGCCGTCGTATTTGTTGCCAAATCAGACGGATCTTTGAGATTGTGTGTAAATTACCGCGATCTAAATAAACAAACTCTCAAGAATAAATTTCCACTGCCCAGGATTGATGATTTATTTGATCAGTTGCACGGCGCTCGTTTCTTTTCAAAAATGGATCTAGCCCAAGGATTCCATCAACTACGAATCGCCGAAGATTGTGTACATCTGACCGCTTTCAGAGGTCCGGATATGTTCTATGAATGGTTAGTTATGCCTTTCGGGCTAACCAATGCTCCAGCATACTTCGTAGATCTTATGACTCGTGTGTTTCGGGAAGTTCTGAATAAATTTGTGCTTGTATTCATTGATGATATTTTGATCTATTCTAAGACTAAAGAAGAGCATGCCGAGCATCTTAAAATCGTATTGGAAATATTGAGGAGAAATGTTCTATTTGCAAAATTTTCCAAATGCCACTTCTGGGTCAATGAAGTCAAATTCCTTGGCCATATTGTTAATGAAGAAGGAATTTCGGTAGATCCTAGCAAAATTTCCGCTATTCTTGATTGGAAACAACCCACTACTCCAAGAGAAGTTCGAAGCGTTTTGGGTTTAGCAGGCTATTACCGGAAATTCGTTCAAGATTTTTCTAAGTTGGCTAGTCCGCTGACTAAGTTAACAATGAAAAATGCAAAGTTCATTTGGACTTCAGAATGTGAAGAAGTTTTTCAAGAGTTGAAAAAGAGATTGACCACTGCTCCTGTTCTCACTATTGTTAACGGGAACCAAGGTTTATCTGTCTATACTGATGCATGTGGTGAAGGGGTAGGGGCAGTATTAATGCAAAATGGAAAGGTGGTTGCCTACGCGAGTAGACAACTACGTCCGCATGAGAAAAACTACCCGACGCATGATTTGGAACTTTTGGCTGTTGTTTTCGCTTTGAAAATATGGCGACATTATCTTCTGGGTAAGAATCCTTTTCAGCTTTCCTAAAAATTTATGAACTAGCTTAACTAAAGAAATATGCCTAATAAACTCTCTTTGTTTTAGGTGAAAAATTCGAATTATTCACCGACCATAAATCCTTGAAATATCTTTTCACCCAGAAGGATCTAAATTTGCGACAACAACGTTGGTTGGAATTTCTGGCATCTTACGACTTAGATATCCAATATACGCCGGGAAAAGCCAATGTGGTTGCCGATGCTTTAAGTAGGAGACATGCTGTTCTTGCATATCTTGTTATCACTCCTACTCTCCTTGAGAAGATCGCAAGACAACAGAAAGAAGATGAGTTTCTTCGAGGAATCCATAAAAGAATATGTCAGGCTGAAGACACTAGTTTTGAGATAGATGATAGAGAAGTTATAAGGATGAAGGGAAGAATTTGTGTCCCTGACATTCCAGAACTGAAACGTGAAGTATTGGATGAATGCCACAAGTCAAAATTCAACATCCATCCAGGAGACAATAAAATGTATCGAGATGTTAAAAGAACATTCTGGTGGAAGACGATGAAGAGAGACATATCTATTTATGTGAGTCGCTGTGCTACTTGTCAGCAAATCAAGAGCGACCAAAAGAAAGTGGTCGGTTTACTTCAACCTTTGGAAGTACCAAAATGGAAGTGGGATCAGGTATCGATGGATTTCATCGACGGATTGCCACGAACCAAGAAAGGCAATGAAGCGATTTGGGTTATTGCGGATCGTCTAACCAAAAATGCTCATTTCATTCCAGTTAAATCTACTCGGACTGCAGCAAGCTTGGCAGGTATTTATATAAAGGAAATTGTTTGCCTCCATGGTATTCCCAGTAGTATAGTGAGTGATCGTGATCTGATCTTCACTAGTAGATTTTGGGAAGCATTTCAGGACGCATTGGGAAACAAATTAAATTTCAGCACTGCTTATCACCCACAATCTGATGGGCAGACTGAAAGGGTCAATCGAATTTTAGAAGACCTACTGCGTGCTTGTGTTCATGATTTTGGTGGTTCTTGGGAGGACCATTTGCATCTGGTTGAATTCTCTTATAACAACAGTTATCAGGCCAGTATAGAAACGGCTCCTTTCGAAGCTTTATATGGTCGTCCGTGTCGATCACCTACATGCTGGATCGAATCAGGTGATAGACTTGTTCTTGGACCGGATATGATAAAAGAAGCCACTAAGAAGGTAGACTTTATTCGAAAGAAGTTATTAACTGCCCAAAGCCGTCAGAAGAGCTATTATGACCGACGAAGGAGAAATTTGGAATTTCAAGTTGGAGATTCTGTATTCCTGAAAGTATCTCCGATGCGGGGTGTATTGAGATTCGGGAAAACTGGAAAGTTGGCACCGCGTTATATTGGTCCTTTTCCTTTTCTGGAAAGGATTGGTCCTCTAGCATATAGAGTGCAGTTACCCAGCTGGTTGTCTGGCGTACATGATGTGTTCCATATTTCTAATCTTCGAAAACATGTGCACGAGCCAGATGATATAATTGAAGAAGCTGCTCAGCAGGATCTTGAAATCACTCCCAACTTGGCAGTTAGAAGGGAACCGATAAAAATTGTTGATCGTGATGAGAAGCGATTGAGGAACAAAATTGTGAAATTGGTCAAAGTTAAATGGAGTGGCGATCCAAAGGAATGTACTTGGGAGACCGAAGATAGTATGAAGAAATCATATCCCAAATGCAGAATTGACATCTCGACTTAAAACTGTAAGTCATTTCCTTATTTATAAATTCGTCTATTCTTTGTTTTCGTTTCTCTCTCTTTCAATTTCGAGGACGAAATTTTCTTAAGGAGGGGATATTGTAACATCCCGGAAATTTTGAATTTAAAAATTCGGTTAATTATTTGAAAACTTTTAAATGTAAATTTGAGAAATTCAAAAGAAATAAAATATTGAAATAAAATTTCATAGTTATTTAATGTTAATAACTAAAACAACTTTTCTTTTTAACAAAGTAAAATAATAAATTGTGATAGATGAGCTTTTAATAGAAATAAAATTGTTAAGGTAAGATATAATGAAATTATAAAATTTAAATAACATAATAATAATTAAATATATAAACAAATAAACTAAGATAACAAATTTTTATGAAGAAATATAAAACTGTAAAAGAAAAACACTTTCAATTAGCTATGTAAACAAATAAGTAGACATAAGAAAAAAACAAACCTTTTTAAACAAAATAACACATACATATAAAAGAATAAACAAAACAGTAAGGAAAAAATATAAACTGTAAAAAAAAGAAAACAAAACTCTTCCATTTAACAAAATAAAGTAAGTTTGTATTAAATAAAAATAAAAATGATAAAGTAACTTTACCTGTAGGTGTACAAGAAGGCATGAAGCATTTAATGCTATACACTTCAGCAAATGTAAAGTAAGACTTCCTGTATAAACCATACAAGGAAAACACTACATAACATATTTGCATTAAATGCAAGCCTACATCAGCACTTTGAAGAGAACAGGGAAGCATGAAACACGACATGCTATAAATTTACAAAGAAACATACTTTCATTAAATGTTATTACTGCATAGCAGATCTAAAAGCATGGTTTAGTTTTTTTTTATATATACTTCAACTTGTACTTGCTTTGGTAGACTCAGCCTATCCTTTCACCTGCACACCATCCTTCTTATATACATACACACATTCATATTTATTTCATCTCGTTCAAAACAAAGATAGTAAACAAAGGAAAACATCATATTCACAAATTCAAAAGCATTCAAGTGAGCAAAACAGAAAATAAAAAGAAGTTAAAAAAACCAAACCAGAGAGGAGATTCAAATCTGCAGTTCAAAGGAAACCCATATAGTCTCTGTTTCTATATTGTTCAAGTGAGTAAACTTTTATTTTCTCAAATCTTTGGTTGCTGTGTGGATATTGGATGATGTAGGGAGTTAAAACTTTGTTTTACATCCTGGATATATGAATGTATGTTTGTTCTTCTGCATGTTGATTGAATGCATTTCAATCCCTGTTTTGCTTCAGAAAAAAATTAAAACCACATATCACCTTCCTTCTTTGTTTCTAACAGAGATTTTGAACAAGTTGAAAATTGCTTTAAACTCACATTACATATCAGTAAAGAATTAAAATATTTTATAGAGTTTTTCTTCCTGGAAAATAAAAACACAGTTAAAATGCAAAATGGGTTTAAATTTCAAACCTCGTAAGTTTAATTTCAAACATATAATCTGGAAGCTTATCAAAGTTGATGATTTTTGAAAGTAAATTCTAAATTTTTAATTCAGTATTTACTGTGATAAGCTGGAATGGTCGATTTTTGGGTTTTTGGTTAGTGCCGATCATCAATGAAATGGCTGGTGTCGTGGTTGCTTGTGAAGGGGGAGGAAGACTCAGGGATCCCAGGAAAAATGTTAAAAAAATTAATAATGGCAAGAATTTTGGGTACGAAATCAAATTAGGGTTTAAAAACCCATGTGCGTTCGTGGTCAGAAAACACGGTGCTGCGCCATAAGTAGGCGATCGGACTTCGAGACTCCGGTGGGGATAGAAGCATCAGGTCAAGGCGAAGCTTCAGCCGAGATTTCGCGGCCTCTAGTGGCCGAAGGTGGGAGGACGAAGCGTTGACAGGGACGGTGGTAGTTCCAGTGTATGTTGCAGGTTTGGAGCTCGAACTCAAATTTCGAATTTGAGATGGTGAAGGAGATTTGGTGATCGGGGATTGGATTAGGGAGGATAATTGGCTTGCTCGTCGATGCAGTGACGCTTGAAGATCATCAACGGCGTCGTGCACGTATACGTGCACGAATTGATAACCTGAATTTTTGTTTGCCTGAAGCATTTCAGGTTTTGGTTTTCTTATGGGTTGTACTCGAAGCACGACTCGGGGAAAACTGGGCAGAACTCGAAGGGAGACTCGGGAAGTTTCAGGGTTTTGTCGTGACAAAATTTGGACTTAACAAATTTTGAATTTTTTTTATTTCTCGGGTAGCTTTGGGGTGAAACTCGAAGCAAGAAGCGGTTGAACTCGAGCGTGACTCGGGGGAGCCTCGGGTTGGCCGCCTGAAAGAACATATTCAGTTTGAAATTGTAGAAAATTTAAGTTTAAACAATTTTTATAAGCATTCTTTATAAAATGAGGATTGTTTGTTAATGGAATGTGGAGTTAACTAAATAATAATTAAATTTTAATTTATTTAATTTTGATACATCATTTATAAAGTCATAAATAATAAATAATATAATTTAAAAGAAAATTAAAATATAATGTTGTTTAAAACTAAATTTTAACTTATTGAGGTGAATTATTGAACATGGTTTAAAAGAGATAATCAAAGCAATTTAAATTATCCTTTGGTTCATTTAAACAATTAATGATTAGTTAATATAATACCTTAAAAAAAAATTATCTAGTAAATTAATTAATATTAAAGTTTTAAATTAAAAGATAATTAAGATTTAATAAATTAATAATTAAGATAAATTGATTTTGAAATAAATTAATAAGTGATAAATAAATTAAGATCTAATCAACTGTAATTAATGGTAAGTAATCATTGATTTAAGATTTCTAAAGGAAGTAACTATGTAATAAATAAAACTAAACCATATGATTTATTTATCCAAATTAAAGATGCTTTGATTGTTCTTGATTGCTGTATGTTGGATTGATATTCCTGCAGTTGATATGATGCTATGTGATATTGAATATTTTTAGCTGAGCAGTGATATTGGTATTACTACTGTATGATTTGTGAAAACCCTGTTGCCCGTAAAACGGCATTTAAACTTCGATGCGACAGGGAATCGGATTTCATTTGGTTATCCGAAACCCACATCGAACCTGTGAATATTTGTGAATGACATCCACATGTTTTAAAATTTGACACTCACTATTTGAATTAGCCGGGAAAGGACCTTTGGGTCGTATAACCCATTTCGAATATGTGATTCGACGTCATGGATAGCATTTGAAGACCGGTGTTGAAGACCGGGTATTTGCGAGAGCGATAGGATGACCTGTCGATTGACTCTGCACCGAGTTGCTCCGGTATAGAGTTCTCCATATGTAATGGGGAATCCGATCAGGATTGTGGATATCTGGATTGCAAGGACTTCTTTGGAAGTGCCTTCGGTTCTGTTCAAGCCCGGAACAGACTTGTATGGATTGTATGTCTGACATTACAAATTGAGATATAAAGCTGATTTCTTTCAAATATATTTCTGTTGGTGGCGGAGAATTTATTCTCTTAGCTTAACACCCTTCTCTGAGACGTACGAGCTCAGAGGTTATATAGTTGAAGGTTATCAGCAATACATTCCCAATTTGGTAATGTGACATGCTGAGTGTTGCTGTGAAATGATCATTGTGTTGATCATTTGTGATAAGATCATTTGTTTGATCGTTTATCTTTGTGATCATTTCTATGATCATTTGTTGACCCAAAGCACAGCTTTTGTATAAAGCGTGGCTTTGTGGACGAGACTTCGTCGGACCTCACACCCCGAAATGGTCAAAACAGGAAAGATGCGGCAAGGTTATTGGGGGTAGCACCCCTTAGGGTATGTGCATTTCCTTCTGGATAGAAGTGGTATCATGGTATGGAGCCCAGATACTTAACTTATGTTGATATCGCAGATATATATATAATTTTGTGATTTGTTGCTGGGCCCCGGTCAAAGGTTGGTTACAACCGGGAGATGGCATACTCGTGTCAGTAGTTACGCAGTTAGGGGTAACCCGGCCTTGTGTTGGCAGAGATCCGGTTTGGTTCTCGGAGACGTCCTTCCAGAGGCGTTCTCATGTGGCAATGGGAAGTTCCTTGGCCTGACCATTTGTTGGAAATACAAAGAAACAATACGAAACCCTGTACGGTTTTAGTTGTAGAACCTGCCATGCAGCGTGGTGGTAACCTGCCACAAAACATGGTAGCTATAGTAGGCATAGTTCGAAATGTCTATGCTGGCTAAGATTAATATTCTACTTTCGAAATGATTTACTTCACTATGCACTAGTATAATATCAAAGAATTCTTTTCTCGTATCAAGCATATTTAACTATCATAAGAAGAAATCTCCTCCAATTCTGCGTTTGCATTGTGTGTGTGGCGGGAGGGATTATGGTAGTTCCATTTTTAAAAGCATTCCGAAAATTCTTTTATAAATCTTGTTTTTATCTAAATGCAACTGTTTTTGTTTACTCATACCAGTCCCATGACTGATCCGGAGTTTATTGTTTTCTTTCCTAAACTTTGGGTGCCCATTATTTCCACACGGGCAGCCTAGTAGCTGGTTTCTGTATTTTGGAGTAGCAGTATTTTGGAGCTCTCATCTTGGAGCTATCTTAGGAGCTTTTGGAGATTACAGGTGTTTAGCTTTTGGGAGTTCGTAATCATCTCTCTCATTTGAGAACTTTTGGATATATGTTCACCGTTGTATTATCATGATGTTGTATTTGGAGTTGTAGTGTATGTATTATGTACTCTGTTGCAGTATGGATATTATGTTGATGTTGTAACAGTGATGTTATTTATGATATTGATTCTGTTCCGCTGTTTTATATTCATCGAATTGTTGTTATAAGCTCCGACGATGCAAATTTGGTGTTGTTTATTGAACATCGAGTTTGTGTCATCACATGCAGTTTCAAGAGAAGCCGAAAATTGATTTTTGTAAATATCGGTTGATTCAACAAAATTTAATTATTGAAATTTCCTGTGAAGTAAGCTCGAAGATAAATTAACACAAGAAAAATGTCAAATTATTTTTCGAATGCAAGGATTTTTGGTTTGAATCGAAGGTAGGGTTTAGTGCTTTCATTTTCAATGCTCTGTAAAAATTTGTTTGCGGCTCCATTAGGCGACCGAGTGGTTCGCGATTCAGGAGGAGGGTCGAGGGGAGTATGGCGAGGACATGGACGAAGTGGCGTCGCCTCTATGGGTTGGGGTTGGCAGAACGTGGCGGTTTCCGGTGAGGCGTTCATGGCTCGTGTTCGAGCATCAGGTCAATTTTTGTTTTCAACTTGTGATTGGAAATCTGGGTTTTGATTTTGGTGTTAGGGAGGATTTGTGGTTTGTGGATAATGTCGCAAGCCACCGGAGGAGAGGCGAACCACCGTGCACGTGCACGGTGGCGTGAGCGTGTCAGTAAGGTCGTGGGTGGCTTCGTATCGAGTGGTACTCGAGTGGGAAGAGGAGGTTACTTCGGGTTTTTCTAGGTGTGAGCACGTGAGTGTTGTAAACTGCAGTTTTTAACTTTGCCTAAAAAAATGAAAATGAAGGAATCAGGGAGAGGGAGAAGAACATAAAGAGTGAGAGAGGGGAAACGCATGGGAAACTCGAGAACGTCACGAGTAGGAATGGAGGCGGTCTCGGGTATCTTTCTGAATGAACGTGTATCATGATTTAGTTTTAGTATGTGTTATAACTAAGTTAAGTTTTTGTTTTAAAGGTTTAATGAGGTAAATGATGTAGAGATGGTTGATTTATATAAAGTAATTAGATTGTTAATTAATTTATATTTGAAATTTAATTGATAACTTTAAATTAATTTTGTAACTAAAAATAAATTATATGTTAAATCAATTTAAATCTTAAGAATGTTAGCTTATCACTTAAAAGTTAATTAATAAATGATAATTAACTTAAGTGATTAATTAAATATTATATGATTAATTAAATTAATAATAATTGATTTATATTAAGTAAGTTAATAATTAATAATTAAGAATCAACTAATTAACTGTGTAATTAAGTAACAGTTAATGAATAAAGGTTTAGTAATTAAATAATTACTTAAAGATTAGATGATTAATAAACTAATAATTAATGATTAACTAATTAATTAATTGATCATTAATAAGCTAATTAATGAGTGATTAATTAAGTAGAATAAAGTAGTCATTCTTAAGCAAATAATTAAGTCAAGAAAAACCAAACTGTTTGGTATGCATTGACAATTCTGTTTGATTGACTTTGATGATAGTTCTGTGATATGTTATGATATATTACGGATATCTGTGATAACTGTGTATGATTTATCTGTTATATCTGTTATGTGAATTCTGATATTAAATTGAACTGTTAAGTTAAATAGACAACTTGGACCTTAAAATGGCGTTTGGATTCCGTTGAGACCGGGATCGGAAGAATCAATTTTGATTCTCCGAAAACCACATCGATCCAAATTAAACAATAGGTCGTGACTTATCATTTGGTGATCGAGATGGTGTTTCAGAATGCAAGGGTTATCGTCGTTAACTCTGAGGGTGATTCCAAAATGAGTGTAACGAGATAATGCCTTCGGTTTCGTTCGAATCCGGAACGAACTTGTATGGATTGAATGCTTTCAACACATCATCAGGCGGACGATGAGAATTCTAAGAATAATGTTCAATAAAGGTAATCGTAGCCTCAAGCCTCATCAACCAGGAATGGCTAAAACAAGGGAGATGCAGCAAGGTTAGGTGGGTCATGCCCAAGCAGGACAAGATATTCCCATGTCTAGATGTCCCTTTTTATTTCGGCTGTGTGAGCAGTTGTTGGCCACAGCTGCGGGGTTATCTTGTTCGGGATTGTTCAGTAAGGAATGGTTCCGGCCTTGTGTTGTAGGGGGTTGGGAGTGATCCTCGGTACGGTGATCTAGGCCCCGTACTATGACGGACGGTACCCCAGTAGCCCTGCCATTGTTGGAAACCCATTTTCCCTACGAGACCCTACGGTTTTGATTTGTGTTACCCACTTTCGTGGCTAGTAGCTGGAATTTAATGAATGTAACAATTTCGGCTATTTTCTATTTACTTGAAAACCCTAGACACTATTATAATATCACTGAATTTCCTGTAAAATGTTTTGGTTAGCGTAAGGTAAAAATTTACCCGTATTTGTTTGTGGGGAGTCTTACGTGATACCTTTATTTTCAAATGATTTTCAAAGTTAAGCAATTTTAACCTATTCACTCATGCCTGACCCATGTCTGACCCGGAGTTTATATTTTGTGTTTTCATAAACTCTTGGGTACTCAAATTTTTATGAGTAGCCAAGCGATAGGTATTGGAAGTGTTGATTTTCTGGAGAAGCTATTTTGGGAAGAAGACCAGACATATATATCTATATATGTAGTTTTGCTGTGTAGTTAGTGTATGCAGTATTTTGGATGTATGTATGGACATATATGTATATGACAGTCCTGTTATGTGATATTGTATTACTCTGATGTATGTATAACTATGTAATAGTTATGTGATGTATTATATTTTATTCCATTCCTCTGTGAGATTCTGATGTTGTTATTCTTTCTTTCTATTCTTTTCTATTTCTATCCTTTTCTTTCTTAATGATGAAACGTCTTTCTGGGTTGAGAAAGGCGGGTCGTCACTGTTGGTATCAGGGCGTTAGTTCGAGCGAGTACCTAAGCTCTTGTGTTATATTTATCTTGAGAGTGCGTATTTGTATTTTGATATAATTTTATATATCTATCTAAATTTGTTGAGTTACCTGTTCAGGTGACCGACATGAATTCCGGAAGAAGAGGCAGGGTTAGGGCCAGTACTTCAATAGATAATGGACGGAGTCAAAATGTTAGTGAGGCTGTCAATCCAGTACCGCCTCAAGTTAGTTTTGCAGCTTTATGCGAGGATTTCAAAAATCTTGGAGGCCAACCATTTAATGGTTCGGAGTCAATAATTGAAGTTCAAGACTGGCTACGCTCTTGCGAGCGCATTTTCAAGAGCATGAAATTGACGGATGAGCGTATGAGGCATATGGCATCGTGGCAACTGCAAGGTGGTGCAGCAGCATGGTGGGATTCAACTATTGCAAATATTTCTGAGGATGACATTTCATGGGACGGATTTAAGGAATTGTTTGAAGAGAAGTTTGTGCCAACGGTAGGGAGAACCCAAATTGTATCAGGATTTTCTGTATTTGAAGCAGGGTAGTATGTCTATTTCGGAGTATGAAACCAGATTCAACGAGCTCCCTTATTATGGTCCAGGACTCATCGATACTCCTCTGAAGAAGAATGAGAAATTTGTGCAAGGTTTGAGGCCTGAATTCCATGGAAAATTGACAGTTCTTCTGAAAGGATCTTTTGTTGATTTGATTGATATGGCATTGAGGTACGAAAGTTTGATGAGTAAGAAACCGGTGGCTCCAGTTGCAGCTTCAGGTGGGAATTTCACTAATTCGAATAAGCGAAAATTCGATCCTAAATGGAGAAAGCCGAATTAGAAGAAACCTGGAAATAACAACGGACCTCGAAAGTGCTGCATTTGTCAACAGGACGGGCATTTGGCAAATAAGTGTCCTAGAAATGGATTCCAGCGACAGCAACCGCATCAGAGTGGCCCAGGATCAGCTATGGTTCAGAAATCATTGTGCTTTAATTGTCATCAACCAGGACACATGATCAAGAATTGTCCACTTTTGCAGAGGGCGCCTCAGAATAAAGTTTTTGCTTTGGAAGCCGGACCATCTTCTTCTTCGATGGGCAAAGGAGTATTAGAAGGTACTTTACTTTTAGATGGGAAATATATTAAAGTTTTGTTTGATTCGGGTGCTTCCTTGAGTTTTATTTCTTTGGACTCTGTTGAAAAGTTCTCTCTTACCCCTAGTTCTGTAGACAGTCCTATCTTGGTATCTAATCCTATAGGAGGGGCGACCAAATTAGACACCATCTGTAAGGACTTGAAGGTCTATTATCTATCTCACAGTTTCTTATAATCCGTATGTGTTGAATTTTAAGGGATTTGATCTTCTTTTGGGAATGGATTGGCTGGATAAGTATAAAGCCGTCTTGAATTATGATGAAAGAACAGTTTCGTTGGAAACTGATCTGGGTAGAATTGCCAGAGTGTCGTGTGATAATTTCGGAATTCACTTGAGCAGTCATTTGCATGGAATTGAGACTTCTGAAGAGAGAGTTGAAGACATCAATGTGGTTCAACATTTTCCTGATGTATTTGAAGAAGTTAAGTGTCTGCCACCACATCGAGAAATAGAGTTCCGTATTGATTTGATTCCAGGAGCTGTGCCAGTGATTCAGCCCAGTAGGAGAATGGCTCCTAGGGAAAGAGAAGAGTTGATTAAGCAGACACAAGATCTTTTAGAGAAAGGATTGATTAGACCCAGTTTTTCTTGTTGGGGTTCGGCGGCAGTGTTTGTGACCAAATTGGATGGATCACTGAGGTTCTGTGTGGATTATAGAGAATTGAACAAAGTGACTATCCGTAATAAATATCCTCTTCCTCGCATCGATGATCTTTTTGACCAGTTGCATGGTGCTTCTATCTTTTCTCAATTAGATCTAGCTTCAGGTTTCCACCAGTTGAGGGTAGCTGAAGGCAGTATTCCCTTAACTACATTTAGGGGACCGAATTGTTTCTATGAGTGGTTGGTTATGCCGTTTGGATTAACCAACGCTCCTGCCTACTTCGTTGACCTCATGAATCGAGTCTTTAGGGTTGTGTTGAATAAGTTTGTGCTAGTATTCATTGATGATATCTTGGTCTATTCCAAATCCGAAGAAGAGCA
The DNA here is from genome assembly GCA_030765085.1 of Allium cepa. NCBI lineage: Eukaryota > Viridiplantae > Streptophyta > Magnoliopsida > Asparagales > Amaryllidaceae > Allium > Allium cepa. The sequence continues at coordinate 189,485,163 of CM060939.1, read as the reverse complement.
CAAGGACCATTTGAGGATTGTATTGGAGACTCTGAGGAAGCATGTGTTGAAGGTAAAGTTTTTGAAGTGCCATTTCTGGAAATCGGAGGTTAAATTTTTAGGGCACATTGTTTCTGGTGAAGGCATTTCTGTAGACCCAGCGAAAGTTGAAACTATTCTGGAATGGAAACAGCCAGAGACACCGACGGAAGTTCGTAGTTTTCTAGGATTGGCTGGCTACTACATGAAATTTATCAGAGATTATTCCAAGATTTCTTCGCGTCTGACTAAGCTGACTAGGAAAGGAGCGAAATTCAAATGGACGCCTCAGTGCGAAGAAGCTTTTCAGGAATTGAAGATAAGGTTAACTAGTGCACCAGTACTTGCTATTCCGGATGGGAAGAGCAAATTCGAGGTTTATACTGATGCTTGTATAGTGAGTTTGGGAGAAGTTCTGATGCAGAACGGAAGGGTTATTGCGTATGCTAGTCGGTAGTTGAAGCCACACGAGAAGAACTATGCTACGCACGATCTTGAACCGCTAGCCATTGTTTTTGCTTTGAAAATTTGGAGACATTATCTTTTGGGAGAGAAATTCGAATTGTTCACGGATCACAAACCGTTTAAATATCTATTCTCTCAAAAAGATCTAAATCTGAGACAGCAGCGGTGGGTTGAATTTCTTGCATCTTATGATTTGGATATTCTGTACACTCCGGGGAAAGCGAATGTCGTAGCTGTTGCTCTCAGCAGGAACGCTGTTCTTTCTCTTCTGGAAGTGGTTCCATCTCTTATTGAAAGGATCTCAAGCAAGCTAGAATCTGATAAGAAGTTGAGGAGGATCATTAAAAGAGTCAGGAAAGGTCAGTGTCCCAGTTTTGAAATCGATGGCCAAGGAACACTAAGGATCAACGGGAGAATCTGTGTTTCGAATGATAAGGATTTGAAGCAGGAAGTCTTATCAGAGAGTCATCATTCCAAATTGAAAATTCATCCGGGAATCTCGAAGATGTACAAAGACATGAGGAGAGTATTCTGGTGGCCGGGCATGAAAAAGGATATTGCTATATTTGTGAACAGTTGTGCCATCTGCCAACAAGTTAAAGGTGATCAACAGAAATATGCCGGGTTATTGCAGCCTTTGGAAATTCCGAATTGGAAATGGGAAATGATCTCGATGGATTTTATCGATGGTTTGCCTAGAACCAGGAAAGGGAATGATGGTATATGGGTTATTGTAGATCGTTTAACTAAGAGTGCCCATTTTATACCAGTAAAGGCAACCCGTACTGCAGTTTCTTTGGCGGAAATTTTCTTGAAGGAGATAGTTCGATTGCATGGTGTTCCAATCAGCATAGTAAGTGACCGTGATCCTATTTTCACTAGCAAATTTTGGGAAGCTTTGCAATCAGCAATGGGAACAGATTTGAGATTGAGTACAACCTATCATCCTCAAACGGACGGACAGACGGAGAGGCTTAATCGTATTCTTGAGGATATGCTACGGGCTTGTGTTTTAGATTTTGGAGGATCTTGGGAGGACCATCTTCATCTAGTGGAATTTTCTTATAATAACATATATCAAGCGAGTATCAAGATGGCTCCTTATGAAGCTTTATACGAAAGACCGTGTAGATCCCCATCTTGTTGGATTGAATCGAAGGATCGTCTTGTGCTCGGGCCCGATCTTATTCGAGAAGCTTCTGCGAAGGTTGAGCTTATCAAGAAAAGGGTGAAAGTTGCTCAAGATCGTCAGAAGAAATATGCGGATAGAAGACGAAGGCCATTGGACTTTGAGATCGGAGACTTGGTTTTTGTTAAAGTTTCCCCAATTAAAGGTGCAATAAGATTTGGAAAAACGGGAAAACTTGGTCCGAGATACATTGGACCATTCCGAGTATTGGAAAGAATTGGAGCTGTAGCCTACAGGATTGAATTGCCAGAGCAGATGTCTGGGATTCACAATGTGTTTCATGTATCACATTTGAGGAAATTTGTTCATGATCCATCACTGGTTGTAGAACCGGTAATTCAAGAAGATTTGGAAGTGGAACCCAATTTAACTGTAGTTAGAAATCCAGTTCAGATTGTGGATCGAGACGAGAAGCAACTCAGGAACAAAGTGGAGAAACTCGACAAGGTGCAATGGAGTGAGGATCCCAGAGATTGTACCTGGGAAACTCTCGATAGTTTTAAGAATGCTTATCTGGATTTACGTTCAGATAACTAGTGTTGTTTGTTAGAATAGACTGTTTGTTTGTTTGCTATTGTATGAATGATATGTATGTTTGGATGGTTAATATAAAAGCTTTTGAATTAACTGTTATTTTAAATTTCGGGGACGAAATTCTTTTAAGGGGTGAGGAATGTAACAACCCGGGATTTTTGACAGCATATTTTAATAAATATTCAATCTAATTTAAATAAAATACAAGCTTTTCATTTAATAAATAAATAATATCTTTGAATATTTGCCAGCTATCTATGTGTCTGTAAATGAAAATTTGATTTGAAAATCTAAAATAAATCATGTATTGTTCAATAAAACCAAAAGTGTATATTATCAATATTCAATATGAATATAAAAAAATATAAGTATTAAATATAAAATATAAGATGTAAACATAAATATAAAATATATATAAATACAAATATACGTTATAAATCAAATGTTTGAAAATTTAATTAACAAATAAAATACAACTATTTGTCAAAGAAGACAAGACAAGCTACACACACACACACACACACACACACACACACACACACACACACACACACATATATATGCTCACAAAACAAAGAAATGATGCTAAGTATAAATGAACAAATAAATGAAGTATTGGATAATAAAAGTTTAAATATATTTATGCATAAGAAAACAAAGTTTCACTTCAAATATAATAGAAACAAAATCTGTATCTTGTACAAAAATATGCTGGCCGAAATAAAATAAATATCTTTGTACAAATTACAACTATCAGCAAACCATTAAATACATGTTGTCATAAATAAGAGCATAAACATTAATTAGCACAACATTTTGTTTATGTAAGTACTATAGCCGAAATCTCCTTATCACTTCATACTGCAGGGTATTAACTCTTAGCCAATAAAAAGAAAAAAATGACAATACAAATACCAACTGTTCAGTTACAACCTGTTAAGTAACTTCTTTATATATCATCAGTTCGTTTATAAAAACTTAAACTAAAAGCAAACCTGAGAAGCATTGCTATTTTGCGAACTTAGATTTAATTCAATAGCAAAACAACAGGGAGAACTTCAGGGAATTCAACAGAAATTTCTTCAAAACACCTTGCCTTCTGTTCAAATTGCCCTGGTGAGTAAACATACTTTCTAGAAATTTAAAACTTTATGCTTAGATCATGTAACCTTATGCCTGTTATATACTGAATATAAAATGCTCTGTGTTAATGTTGTTACTGGAAGTTCCACTATGGGTTAATCTTCAATATTTTAGATTTTTGAACAAGGAAAATAGATAAAGATTTATACTTTATCTTGTAAACCATTTAAAATATGATTTTTAAAACAAGATAGGATGTTTAATCTTCAATTAGAAATCTAGACCTTGTTCGATGCTTTACAGTAGGACATGGACTCTGCATATTCAAGTTTTGCAGTAAGAAACCAATAAGTGCAAAAATTCGAAGACTTTAAATTGTTAATTCGAATTCATATATTAAACAAACATGCAAAGTTAGGATTTTTAAAATGGAAATGATAATTTTTAGATCATAGTTTGAGGTGCAGTTTCAAGAGAAGCCGAAAATTGATTTTTGTCAATATCGGTTGATTCAACAAAATTTATTTATTGAAATTTCCTATGAAGTAAGCTCGAAGATAAATTAACACAAGAAAAATGTCAAATTATTTTTCGAATGCAATGATTTTTGGTTTGAATCGAAGGTAGGGTTTAGTGCTTTCATTTTCAATGCTCTGTAAAAATTTGTTTGCGGCTCCATTAGGCGACCGAGTGGTTCGCGATTCAGGAGGAGGGTCGAGGGGAGTATGGCGAGGACATGGACGAAGTGGCGTCGCCTCTATGGGTTGGGGTTGGCAGAACGTGGCGGTTTCCGGTGAGGCGTTCATGGCTCGTGTTCGAGCATCAGGTCAATTTTTGTTTTCAACTTGTGATTGGAAATCTGGGTTTTGATTTTGGTGTTAGGGAGGATTTGTGGTTTGTGGATAATGTCGCAAGCCACCGGAGGAGAGGCGAACCACCGTGCACGTGCACGGTGGCGTGAGCGTGTCAGTAAGGTCGTGGGTGGCTTCGTATCGAGTGGTACTCGAGTGGGAAGAGGAGGTTACTTCGGGTTTTCCTAGGTGTGAGCACGTGAGTGTTGTAAACTGCAGTTTTTAACTTTGCTTAAAAAAAATGAAAATGAAGGAATCAGGGAGAGGGAGAAGAACATAAAGAGTGAGAGAGGGGAAACGCATGGGAAACTCGAGAACGTCACGAATAGGAATGGAGGCGGTCTCGGGTATCTTTCTGAATGAACGTGTATCATGATTTAGTTTTAGTATGTGTTATAACTAAGTTAAGTTTTTGTTTTAAAGGTTTAATGAGGTAAATGATGTAGAGATGGTTGATTTATATAAAGTAATTAGATTGTTAATTAATTTATATTTGAAATTTAATTGATAACTTTAAATTAATTTTGTAATTAAAAATAAATTATATGTTAAATCAATTTAAATCTTAAGAATGTTAGCTTATCACTTAAAAGTTAATTAATAAATGATAATTAACTTAAGTGATTAATTAAATATTATATGATTAATTAAATTAATAATAATTGATTTATATTAAGTAAGTTAATAATTAATAATTAAGAATCAACTAATTAACTGTGTAATTAAGTAACAGTTAATGAATAAAGGTTTAGTAATTAAATAATTAATTAAAGATTAGATGATTAATAAACTAATAATTAATGATTAACTAATTAATTAATTGATCATTAATAAGCTAATTAATGAGTGATTAATTAAGTAGAATAAAGTAGTTATTCTTAAGCAAATAATTAAGTCAAAAAAAACCAAACTGTTTGGTATGCATTGACAATTCTGTTTGATTGACTTTGATATCTGTTTGATGATAGTTCTGTAATATGTTATGATATATTACGGATATCTGTGATAACTGTGTATGATTTATCTGTTTTATCTGTTATGTGAATTCTGATATTAAATTGAACTGTTAAGTTAAATAGACAACTTGGACCTTAAAATGGCGTTTGGATTCCGTTGAGACCGGGATCGGAAGAATCAATTTTGATTCTCCGAAAACCACATCGATCCAAATTAAACAATAGGTCGTGACTTATCATTTGGTGATCGAGATGGTGTTTCAGAATGCAAGGGTTATCGTCGTTAACTCTGAGGGTGATTCCAAAATGAATGTAACGAGATAATGCCTTCGGTTTCGTTCGAATCCGGAACGAACTTGTATGGATTGAATGCTTTCAACACATCGTCAGGCGGACGATGAGCATTCTAAGAATAATGTTCAATAAAGGTAATCGTAGCCTCAAGCCTCATCAACCAGGAATGGCTAAAACAGGGGAGATGCAGCAAGGTTAGGTGGGTCATGCCCAAGCAGGACAAGATATTCCCCTGTCTAGACGTCCCTTTTTATTTCGGCTGTGTGAGCAGTTGTTGGCCACAACTGCGGGGTTATCTTGTTCGGGATTGTTCAGTAAGGAATGGTTCCGGCCTTGTGTTGTAGGGGGTTGGGAGTGATCCTCGGTACGGTGATCTAGGCCCCGTACTGTGACGGGCGGTACCCCAGTAGCCCTGCCATTGTTGGAAACCCATTTTCCCTACGAGACCCTACGGTTTTGATTTGTATTACCCACTTTCGTGGCTAGTAGCTGGAATTTAATGAATGTAACAATTTCGGCTATTTTCTATTTACTTGAAAACCCTAGACACTATTATACTATTACTGAATTTCCTATAAAATGTTTTGGTTAGCGTAAGGTAAAAACTTACCCGTATTTATTTGTGGGGAGTCTTACGTGATACCTTTATTTTCAAATGATTTTCAAAGTTAAGCAATTTTTACCTGTTTACTCATACCAGACCCATGTATGACCCAGAGTTTATATTTTGTGTTTTCATAAACTCTTGGGTACTCAAATTTTTATGAGTAGCCAAGTGATAGGTATTGGAAGTGTTGATTTTCTGGAGAAGCTATTTTGGGAAGAAGACCAAACATATGTATCTATATATGTAGTTTTGCTGTGTAGTTAGTGTATGCAGTATTTTGGATGTATGTATGGACATATATGTATATGACAGTCCTGTTACGTGATATTGTATTACTCTGATGTATGTATAACTATGTAATAGTTATGTGATGTATTATATTTTATTCCATTCCGCTGTGAGATTCTGATGTTGTTATTCTTTCTTTCTATTCTTTTCTATTTCTATCCCTTTCTTTCTTAATGATGAAACGTCTTTCTGGGTTGAGAAAGGTGGGTCGTCACAATGAGTAAGTATCTAGGCTCCATACCATGATGCTACCCTTTTCCAGAAGGAATGGTCACACCCCAGGGGAGCTACCCCTGAAATCTTGCCTCATCTTTCCTGTTTCGACCATTACCGGTTTGTGAGGCTCGATGAGGTTTCGTCCACAAAGCTACGCTTTATACGAAAGCCATGCTTTGATCACAAATGATCAACAAATGACCATCAACACACAGCATCACTTAACATGCACATGCCACACTACCAAATTGGGAGTATATCACTGACAACCTTCAACTACATAACCTCTGATCTCGTACTTCTCAGAGAAGGGTGTTAAGCTAAGAGAATAAATTCTCCGCCACCAACAGATATGTATTTGAAAGAAATCGGCTTTACATCTCAAAGTGTAGTGTCAGATGCACAACCATACAAGTCTGTTCCGGGTTCGAACAGAACCGAAGGCACTTCCGAAGAAGCCCTTGCAATCCGGGTATTCACAATCCTGATCGGAATTCCCATCACTTAAGGAATCTCTATACCGTAGCTACTCAGTGTAGAGACAATCGATAGGTCATCCTATCGTTCTCGCAAATACCCGGTCTTCACCACCGGTCTTTAAATGCTATCCATAACGATATATCATTATTCGAAATGGGATATATGACACAAGGTTCTCTCCTGACTAAACCGAATAATGAGCGCAGTATCTAAAACATATGGATATGGGATTTTAGTTAAGTCACAACTCAAAAATTCAAAACTTTCTTTCAAATGGTTTAAACCAATTACCATTTCAGATCTTTTAAACAAAAAGATTCATTTCACAAAGTACACTCAGTTTCACAAAGATCTATTCATGGGTTTCAAAACAACTTCCATTTCAATTGGATAAATTCATTCAGATCTTTAAATCAAGATTTGACTTATAGCTTTCAAAACTCGTTTCCAAGATTCATCCATAACTTGGAAAACCATTTCAACTTAAACTTGAAATTCCTTTAATATAAATTAGAAATTCATTACTTATGTGAAAGCTTTTATCATTGGGAAACAACAATTTTTATTTCGGAACGATTCGATCTCATTTATACAATTTAAAACCTTTGGGTTAATTCAAATTCCCACAACAATACTTTAAAAATGGTTTAAACCCATATAATCTTGTATAACCTTTTAAATCATAAATACCAAATATAGAATTCAATTTCAAAATTTTGAATTCAAATTTAAATCAAATTGTTCAAATTTCAAATCTTTATTAAGTTATTCAAAATAACTTTCATTTTTAAAACACTTTTTTAAAGGCTTTTTACTTTAAACCCAATCCATTTCCCAAAACCGTTTGGATTTAAAATTCAAATCAAAAATTATTTTTAAAATTCAAATTTCTGTGACTTAACCGATTTCCACGTGCAATCCATATTTGTGTGTGCATAAGTGTAGTCCATGGGGTTTTACACAATAGTGCACAACATCAATCATCATAGATATATCAATATCGATAAGAGGTATAACTTATAATGCTTATCTTCATTCACATATTCATAGATAAAGTAAATTTATCAATCAAAAAGAATCATCATTACAATTCGATGTGGGTTTCGGATAACCAACTAGAATCCGACTCCTTGTCGCATCGAAATTCAAATGCCATTTACGGGGCAATGGTTTTTCACAAAATACAGAAACGAATCACAAATCACAGTTCAGCATAAAGCAATTCACATCACACAGTATCACAATCACAAACAGAAATATCAATCCAGTACACAACATTTGATGATTAATCAATCATCTTCAATTTAAGGTGAAAGAATTAACCACATAACTATTTTATTGATTTATTTAAATCAATGATTTACTATTCTTAATGATAAATTAATTAAATCTTAATCCACTTTATTAATAAATTATTTCTTAATCAATTAACTTAATTAAGTACTAATTATAGATTAATTAACTTTAATTATCTAATTAACAATTCTTAATTAAAAATAAATTAAACACTTAATTGTTAATTAACCAAATTTTTAATTTCAAATTGATTAATCCCAAATCACTTAGTTAATTACAATGTTAAATTAATTAACCATTCTTAGTTACCCTTTTTAAACAATTAATTAGTACTAATTCTTTGTCTTAATTAACATTTTAAAAAAATCTTCTTTAACTTTGAATTTTAAATTATTACTAACTACAAGACTTTAGTGGTAATTAAGTTTCAACACTTGTTTTACATTAACTACTTAATTACCATATTAATTGGATTTTAAAACTTTGTTAAGTACTTACTTAATTCATTAACTTGTAATAAAGTTTTAAATTGTCAAACATTAATTTTTTTGTTAACACAAAAATCTGTTTACACAACTTAAATTTGTTGGGCTTAACCCTATCTAAAACAAACCCGAGATTACCTAAGTTTACTCGAGTTGAACTCGAGTTTTCTCTCCATCTTCCCCGAGTCATCCCTCTCTCTCGCTCGTACACTTCTTCTTCTACTTTTCTTTTTCTTTCTACAGTTAAGTTTAAGCTTTAAACTTTAGTATAGGAAAACATAGCCACACACTTGAATTCAACTCGAAGCAAACCTACCCTTTACCCGTGTAACTACTCGAGAATCAACTCGCGTCGAACATCACTCGAAATTTTTGCTAACACCATTCGTTGCCGTGCACGTGCTCCAGCAACGTCGCCACTTCTGATCATCCACATTGCCCTTCACAAGTCGACAATCAACCTTGCACCCCATTCTGACCACCAAATCATCGATAACTACTCGAAATCAAAATCGAGTATTCAAGCCCAAATCTGGAACTACAGACCCTACCTGAAACAGCCTCGCGCGCACACCCTCGACCTCGGAGCATCAGCAACTCTGGCCATAGGTTAGATGACCCCCATAACAACTTTCCCCCACCACCGATAAGCTCCGACGCTTCGGTGAAAACGCAGCAAACCAAAACTCACCCTCGACCAAACAAACAACTTAAACCCTAATTTGAATTTGACCAATCATCACGATGAATTAAAAAATTGTTGAACATTTTTCTGATGATTCATGACTTCCAAACACGCTTCCTCCTCCATCACGATCTTTATTATTACTCTAATCATCGAGCATTGTCGAAAATGCATAATTCGTTCATTTCAAAAATTCACATGATTTAGTCATTGAAAAATTACGAAGCCTTCATCTAAATTCATCATTAACAAATTCGAATACGATTATGAAGTTCAAGCACAAATTTATGATGATTGAATTTTAAGCATATTCCTGATTTCACTGTATTTTCTATTTTTCCTACATAATTACTTAATATAATCACTTGGGATTAATTTTAAAATTTGAATTTGACGAACACAAACAAATTTTGTTCAGAATTCAAGACCAAACATAGATTCCTTTGAGTAGCATAAAATTTCCAATAGGTTCTTAAACTTGTCAGATATGCTCAGAGGCAAGCTTTGCTTGTTTTTCCAAACATGCAGACATATATGTATCACAGGTAAATATATTTAATTATTTTCCACAACAACATTCAAGCATTGATCATAACTAGCAAACTATTATCATCACAGATATCAAGAAAATTGGTTCAAAATAAGTTTGCTCACTATGAATGGAAGAACAGAGAACACTTTGTTGTTGGAAACTACAGATTGATTTTTTTCTTTGAATCTTGTTCTGCTTTCCTTTGAGTTGAGTGATGTTTCTTATTTTCTTTTCCTGGTTTTGCTATCTTTTCTTTATGAACGAGCAAGCATGAGGATAGATATAAATATAGAGAAAACGGTGTGTATAAGTGAAGGCTTTAACTGGTATGAGTTTATCTTTAGGTTAGATTTTTTTTCCTTGCCTCTTTTGTTGACTAAACAAGATTTTTTTTCCTTCTTTGGCTAAAGATATTTTCTTTGTTACTGAAATGAAGAAATTTTATTTCGGCTGAGATGATGGAAATGAATTCATATGTCCAATTTTGTCTACAACTTATCTTCTTTTGCAAGCCTTTATATATTTTTGTTTACATACAGATCCATTTGATTTGTATATGCAGTTTTATTTTGTGGATATTATTTTATTTTTTCTTTGTTTTTTTGTTAATTTTATTACATAGATATTTTTTTGTCTCTTCTTTATACATAGATGTCTTGTTATTTCTTGCTTCTTCATTTTGCAAGTGTACATTTTTAAACATTATTTGCTTTAACTATAGATCTCTATTTCTTTCTTTTATTTTTAAACTTAAACTATTCAATACTTCATTTACTTATTAATATATATATATAGATAAAAAAAATTAAGAAAGAAAATAAAGCCAATTATATAAAAGCTTATACAATTATCTTTAAATTTAAAATATCTAAATATTTATCCTTTGAACTTTAAATTCAAATTCATTTTGAATTTCCAAATCAAAATTTATTTATAATTCAATTCAATTGAAATATTCATTTTGAGTTTCAAATCCAAATTCAAAAACAAATGAGTACATATATCTTATTAAATTTGAAAAATTCAAATAACTTCACAATTTAACCCAAAAATTTAATTTAATTACAAATTAAATTCGTCTTTAAACTAGGATCGTAACACTACCACTGGTTTTTTAATTCTATCATCTGTCTTGGTAAAAGGTATACATATACAATATACAATTGCGCCAATGGGCATACTATTTTTACCCATTTGTCATTTATTCCATGGAAGCTCGACGACAAAACAGTGAAGATAAATTAAAGAGATAATTTGATTGATAGTTAGTTTTAAACTTGAGATGTGACTTGTAAAGATAAATAAATGTTCCATTACTTCTCACCTTCTACATTTTTTACACAAAGAACACTATATGAGTTGCCAGTCATGCATTAAAATCGTTAGAATATTTAACGGTATTGTCATTAATCGTTTGTCTTAGGTGGGAGTTGTAAAGTGCAAGTTTCCACCAATGTAAAATTACATTGCTTAATCTAAATTCATGTCTAGCAAACTGAACCTCCATTTACTCTACATGTAAAAGCATGTAGGCAGTCACAGGCATGCATATAAATGTATGCGATTGCTTACATAGATCAAACAGATTTATTGTTTCGGTTTTACTCATATATGCATGCGTATAAAAGCATGCAGACACAAGTATGAATGTAAAGATAATACTTTCAAACTAAATACAATAGAGAGCATCTCATATATTTTTGCAAATAACAAATTCATTACATATGTATGTAGATCAACCAGTTTTTGTTCTACTGCAGAATAATCATACAAAATTTCTCAACAATACAAAACTTATTACTCAAAACATCATGAAAGCAGAAGAAATTATACTTTTAACCAAATCAATATGAGTTGTATACAAACTCATCAAGAGTATATAAAACTTCATAAACTTACAATTGAAGTAGCCTTCTTTATAATGGTTTGTGCATATCTATTGTGAATTGTGATGTTAATTTCCTAAAGAATCTTTTGTGTGTTTTTTAACATTTCAGACCGTCGGTGATAAATTCAAAGCTATTAGATGCAATCAGATGGCACACACATGCAGTCATAGAGGAATGGCTCGATTGGCTGAAGATTTAGTAAGAAAAGTTAATTTATTTACCATAGTGTTTATTAACTAGTTAGCTAATATGATTTGTTGTTTTAATGATATTTTTGAATGTAGAAGGAGAGGAGTAACGACCCATATCCCATCTCTAGAGTTAAAGTTTGGATCAAATCTTGCACTAGAAAAGATGGAAAACTAGTGAACATCCCTACTATAGATACTATTGTAAGTACTTCTAAATTTTTATTATACTGGAAATTGTTCGATAATGTGATAGTGTGACACTAGCGTATAATATCAATGTTTAACCTCTATAGGAAAAGATAAAAACATTGATGATAGATCACATTCTTGAATTACTTTGAGAGATATTTAAAAAAAATAGGTAGAAAAAATATATTATGAATTCGATTAATATAATAAAATTAATAAATAGGCATAACAAATTAACATTCATTGTAGTTGAGGTAGACAAGAAGGATATTTTTAACAAGGATAATGTAACCGAATCTGACGAAGAAGACCAGACTAAAAAAACATCAAACACAAGGTAGGTAACCTTTGATGTGCATTTGTTTCCAATTTATTAATTGGTTGGAGGTGAATGCAGCAGTGATCAATTATCGATTTTACGGTTGAGCTTCAAAAGTCATTTTCTTTACCTTTTTTGCATACATGCGTCTACATGCACACCTGAGGTGATTCGACATGTGTACGCCCGATGTGCAATTTTTTTTCTATTTCTTAATTTTCCCTTATATCAGATTGGAATAATTAAACATATATAATTCAGTTTTTGTAGTCTTAGTTAAACATGCGACTAAATTTATGTCTAATGCCAAATTTAACACTTATACATACATACATACATACATACATACATACATACATACATATATATATATATATATATATATATATGTATATGGATCATCATTATGATAATATAATAATTTTATCTGGGTACTAATAAAAAAAACTCACCTGAATATGGGCTTCTCTATAACTCTTCATCAATACTTCCATTTCAAGAACCTCTATGCTAAGTATGTATGCATGCTATCATCTTTTGTATATGTCAATTAATCATGATAGAGCTAAAGTCATTCAGTTGAAATCACAAAAATTAGCTGCATAATTTGCCACATTTTATTCTTTTGACATTTCCAGATTGTTATATATAGAATTCTTCTTAATAAAAAGTGTTAAATACAAGTAGTTGAGTCAATCGGATAGGATATTTGGAGTTACCCATCAATATAGGAAGAACCTTTGCAAAACACAATTGCAATCACTTTACTTAAAACAGCAAGTTTGCTAAGAAGGACAACAAACATAGTATTTACAGTGCTAAGTCTTAAGGGATCTAGTTTTGGTGGCTGGTTGCCTTTACTTTCTTACCGTCTAATTGAAAAGCCTTAAAGCCATCCAGCGACTAGAAATTTTAAACAAACAAACCTTTTAAAATTTTATTTTTGCAGCCTGCACTTAAATTAAAACCCTGCAGGCATTTTCTTCAAATATTATTGTCTTTGAGGCTTGGTTTTATGGTAATGCAGATAGTATGTTTGGCTGCCTGTATGGCTGATTTTGTAATAATAGCCTCTTGAAATATTATTTATAGGCTAGACTAGTTTTCAATTAAGCCATTTCATAGACTCTATCATAGTTGCATATATCAAAAAATCTTTTACAGTGGGCAAGGTAGTTAATTAAAAAAATGCAACAAGACGTAAGTCAGTCTTACGCTTTTTTACACTTAATTTGTTATGCCTATTTGTTAATTTTATTATATTTAATCAATTTCATAATAATTTTTGTACTTATTTTGTTTAAATATTTCTCAAAGTTGTTCAAGACTTCAAATCTTGAATTGTACCGTAATAAATAATAATATGCTAACTTGTATATAACGTGTTAGTGTATGATGCATAACTTATATTAAAGGGAAACACATTTAGTCAAGCTAGCATTTTAAAAATCTTCGTTCAATTCATCAATTATTAAATACAATCCAAAGTCGGCTGAGAGCTTACGTAGTTAAGGACAGTCTGCTATTCAGTGGAAATTAACATTTAACCTATTTGTTTTGGTTGTCAAGATGTAAACTGCGTTCGATTGATTGACGCGGCAAAAACTGAGTCAATGCCAAAATAAATTAAATTATGACTTACTGTTTTCTTATAAAACTAACTAAAAGTCATAACTTTGTGTTGTGCATTGAGCACATTGTATTTCTTAGGATATTTGGTTGAATGACTCGCTAAACTGAACCATATAAAAATATTCCAACCGGTTTGTTTGTAAGAACAGTTTAAACAAAAGAAAAAGGTAGAAATGATGGAGACTAAATTTCCTGAGGCCAAAAAGCATACCGTTTTACTAAATTGCCTAAGGCTAAAATGGTGGTGACAAAAATACCCAAATTTCTTGAGATTAAATTTAGTTAAATATTAGTTTTCCAGCTAAAGAGCTCTGAAGGGGCTATAAGGCTCTGATTACAAAGTCTATTCGTTGGTATAGGCCTATAATGGTAGGAGATGGTGACCCATAACAAACTTTTTTAATGAAAAAACACTTTAGGTCTCGTGATCAAAATTTCCTAGTATTCCATTTGAGTTTAGGCAGTGTTCGGATTAAAAACATTCCCTCAACAAATGCTACTGATAAAATATAAATGATTTTTTCTTTTTATATGTATCTCAGACAATGAAATAAGATATACCTAGGGTCGCAGTAAGAAATTAGCAAGTATCATGTTTTTTTCGAATAGTTTGCTTCTAATATCTTTATGAATTGGTTTTTAATATGTAACAGAGTCGAAAAACATCATCTAGGTCAAAATTTTGTTATCCTTGGCGCACCTTGATGCCAACGTAATGGATGAAATAAATTTGTAAAAAGATAATGGATTATTGTATTCATGGTACGTAGAATAAAATAGACTGAAGATGTTAAACTGAATTAAGAAGCAAATCATCAAACTTGTTCCCGTTGCTTACAAGTTGTGAACTTGGGATAATAACAGACAATAGAAACCTGAAGCAGAAAAAGGTAAAACAAGACCTAAGAACATATATAAGTATATAACAACAATCTTGAGGTCTTGAACGGAAAATCTCGTAAGATAATTTTGACATAATTCTTTACGAGATCTAAGAAAATTTCTCATTTCGATGATAATTTTGCAAAGCAATTTATAAAACAGATATTCTTATTAAAAGGACCACAACTTATATAAGCTTTGTTCCAGTGGTAAGTGGAAGTAATTTTTTTTGATAATATATGTGGACATCTAGATGGCAGCTCGTGCTATTTTAAACTTTTGGATAAGACTTGAATTAATTTTTGGATAAACTTTATGAAACTCTCCACACTCCTTAGTATACCCAAAAAGGGCACACTAAAAGATGTGGTGCGTTGTAGGTATACCTAAAAACTTTACAAAGTCTAAGATTCATAAGACAAATTGTAACCCCCACCCCGAGACCCACATTAACAAAGAGTATTACTGTGTAATACTGCCTGCTAATGCGGAGAATATGTCTGGTTAGGAGCGACTGTCTATAGTCTTGTCTTAAATATCTATTGAATACGTCAATTAGTGCTTTATATCTTTTTTGATATCTCAAGTGGATCGACATATCCAATAAATGCTTAATACAAAACTACAGGTGACTATAGGATCTATCAGAACAGAATAGAACAACTCAAATGCATAACGCATCACAGAACAACAAACAGATATATATACATATATACTGATACATCCCAATGCAATACAAATAAAACATCATAAGTGGTATGACGACCACAATATACACACGAGTCAAAACGATATACATATCATAGTAACGACAAAAAGACTACAACAAAAAGGGCTGGTGGATAAGTCCATGCGGAAGCAGAATAAGCTAAGTCCATAAGGGTACGTAACCTGAAACACCTCAGTCTGACCCGAGTATAAAATACACGGGTCGGTCTAGCTAAACAAATTAGTTTATAATGATAAGTGATAATATGAGCATAACGCAAGGTGATAATCTTCTCAAGTGAGAAGGAATAATTCAAGGGTATATGGTTACTTTACATGGTATAACTAAGTAGGTATAGTAATTTCAAGTGATATAAGTATATCACTAAATACGAATGCAACTTAAAGGTGATAAAACTTTATAACAAACCTCACAATAAAAGCATGCATCATCTCATCGGCGTATCACAAAATACCAAATATGGTTTAGAAGAAAAACATAACTCTAAAGGGGAGAAATCCCAAACCCGCCATATTGGCAAACTCAAAACCAAGAAATCACTACTAAAATTACACCATAAGGCAAATGCATACATCTCTATATAGAATTATATAATCCCAAATAAATGCCAAAAGGCAAATCTCATGTAATAACGCCAAAAGGAAAATTTCAAATAATAAAGCCAAAGGGAAAATCTCAAATAACGCCAGTGTAGGCAACTCAAATTCCCTTAAGGTAATCACCATATATATAGAAAATGGCTCGAATGGCCAATTATGAAAAAGGCGATACACTAGGGAAATCACAATAATCAATGAAATCGTCTCAAAAGTTTTGCACGTGCTTATGGCCGAAGCCTGCCAAGTACTGCTCTCTCTCAAATATGGTACCATGCCCGAAGGTAAATACATCTCAATGGACAAATACGCCGCAATGGCAAGTACGCTGCAATGGCAAACGTCTCGAAGACAAATACGACGCAATGAAAAATACGCCGCAATGGCAAATACGCCACAATGACAAACGTCGCTAAGACAATGACCCGAAGGTCCAGCCGTGACAACCTGATATTTCAAACCATACGCATCCACACATGTTGGACTTGAATTGCTCAAAATATCAGATTGTTAATTTATATTATGAAAAATCAGCACATACAGTAAATAAATCAACCACAGAATCACTGACATAGAGTAATATAACAATAAGCAGTGCAATAGATAAATAGTGGTTCATGAAGCTACTATAAAAAACAACAGAGTTTGAAATAAAATACAACATAATATCTCAAATACAATGTAATCTCGAGTATAAACAAATAAGGACTCCGAATAAACAACTAGATAGCTGAAAGCTGAACAGATATAGATGGATCTCCAAGTGAAGCTCCAACTCCAAATGTGAGTCTCAAATGCTGTGACACTCAGTCTGACTCGAGCATAAAGAGAAACACAAAACACTCGAGTCAGGATTAACATTTTTTATATTAATAAATTAAACTTAAGTGAATTGTCAACTGAAATACAAGTAACTTAAAGGATGTTTGGGATTTCCATCCCCTAAGGATCCGTGGAACTATCCACTATATAGTAATATACATTATTATAGTATGTCTACAGTAAAGTAAAAGTATTAAAATAGCGTTAAGACGTTACTTATATCTCCTTAACACATTTTATATATTCTCGTAGTCTATACAATGCCGTACGCTCCTCCGCAAACTGGAGGTTTACCCAAATGACATCATATAGGTATGATACAAAACAAACTCGTAGAAGGCGCAATAGGGCATGCGACAAGGCACTCGAGACAAAGCCAGGGTAGATATACCATTTACGGATCCGGATTAGTGGTAACGCATAGCAGCTACTACCGCCATTTCATGACACATTCCCAAATCAAAGGTGCACCCAATCAAATCACAAAAGCAATAGAATGGCATCGAAGAAATGTCTCCGACGGGAGGAATGACCTCACTTGGCCCGATATGGCTCCTGTTATAGCCATATTATAACGCCCCACCCCAAGACCCACCTTAGCAAAGAGAATTAACAAGTAATTCTATCTACTAAAGCGAAGAATAAGGTAAGGACGACTATCTATAATTTTGTCTTAAACATCTATTGAATACGTTGATAAATGCAATATAATTTTTTCAACTCAAGTGGATCGACATACCCAATAAATGCATAATCCAAAACTATAGGTGGCTAATGGATCTATCAGAACAAAATAAAATAACTGAATGTAAATCACATCACAAAATATTAATCAATATCATATATAAGACATATACACTGATACACTTTCAGTACGATACAATATGAATACAATAAATGTGGTACACGACCACACCATATACATCAAATCAAATGTAAAAACATCAAAGTATGCGGAAGAAATAAACTACTCAAGCGAAAGAAGAGCCGATATCCAACATCAACTTCAAGCTAAGTCCAATAAATGATACCTGAAACAACTCGGTCTGAACCGAGTGAAAACACACGGGTCAAGCTAGCTAAAATCATCAGTTAAATAGAATAATCGATAAGGATGAGTAGGTGAAAGCTATGGTATCCTTTTTCTTAAAGGATGCCATGCCTTAAACAGGGTTTCAACATCATAAGAAAGGACAACGTCTCTTCTTGGCAAATAGAAGAGATAATGATGATAAATTCATACTTAAGTGACATAACTGACACTTAAGCAAATGGAACATCGACGAGCAAAGTTTTAAAGATAAGACTCAACAAACATCGCTTTCGCCTCATATCATCGGTGGTATAAAAGAACACGGATAATGACTTCAAATGATTCAACTATCTTCTTAGAAGTGGTCGTCAATATAACAATACATCAAAGGTACATATCTTTCATACATAGAATAAAACGCATATGGATGTGCCTCATCTCATTGGCACATCCTAACAATCATTCAAGGAAATATAAAACCCAATCATAAAAGAAGCATTATACTTATTCATACCTCATCTCATCGGTATGAATATAGATACATCTCAAATCCATCACTAAAACTCATCATAAAAGATTCTTCATAATCATTTATACCTCATCTTATTGGTATAAATATATAAATACATCTCAACTCCATCTTAACATCAAGTAGTCTATAAAATCATCAAATCATCAATCCATAATGCAAATAACTCAATCAAAAAGTAACATCATAAATGATTTCACCATATATGTATACATCTCATCTAGCACTAGGCTATCAATGTAATAATCGTCTAAAGACGGTGAAGTCTAAAACATCAAAACTCAAAGAAATCATAGATTGACCAGATCCTCGATTGCATGCCGAAGCAATGCTACGCACGCTACATCGTGACTAGTACTACTATTTGGTACCATAAACATCGTGATGACTGGAATCAAATAACATCTTAACATCGTGAACATCGTGAATGACTATAGTTTATAACATCATAATGACTCCCAGTCACAAAGATCTGAGTTAATAACATCGTGATGATCAGAGTAGCAACTACATCGTGATGACTCCAATCGAGTACTCGTGGTCTGTAGTACTAGTAAACATCGTGAATGTGTATCAACTTCTTGGATAGGAACACAATAAGCGTTAACGTACGTTCCATACCATACGTTCGCACCTAATGGTTTACTACCCGGTAGTTGATACCACACTAGTAAAACCTCATAAACATCATGAAAATTTACTCGGCCTCATTTCATTGGCGAGTAAATACGATACCATGCTCGTCTCATCTCATTGACGAGTACTAGTAGCATCGTGACTTGTCTCATCTCATCGAAAAGTAAAAAAATTTCATAATGCATCTCAACATCGTAAAATCATCATAAAGAAGCTTACATCATCTCATCAGCAAGTAAAAATAACATCTAGATGGTTATTTATAACCATAATTCGAATTAGGAATTTCTAGCTCTTAATTCACCTCATTTCAGCGGCAAATAAAAAACACATCTTAAAATGATCCTTCATCGAATGTACTCCTAAATTGGAGTTCTCGAACCATATAATCTACCCAAAATTTAATAACATCTTAAAATCATCTCAAACAGTTCATCGAAAGGGTTTCGATCGTATAGGTCTGATATTAAGCGATAAAGCAAATCCATGTGTCCCATACCACATATTATACTTTACCGTTTAATTGTCTTTCTTATAAGTCCAAAATTCATAAAAATAAGTAATTTTATTTATAAAATAATTTTATTAGAGAAAACAGAAATTTAAAACGATTTTCCAAAAAGATTATTAAAACCAATATTTGAAATTCCTTTATTATAGAAAATAAATCTATCTTTATTTAGAAAAATAATTTAAAAAAAACTATGTAATAATAATTTGAATTTCCATGTATTTCAAAAATAGTTTAGTGAAAACCGTTCTTGAAAGCAATGAAAACTAAGAGGGATTCTCAAAACCGATAACTTGAATTCAATACGAATTCAATTCAAATTTAACCCAAAATCAATTCATTTTCCATTTAAATTTGAATTTCAAATGCTCCAAATATTGCTAGCCTATTGATAGGCATCATAGATTTAAAAATATCTCAAAAACATCATCGAAACCGAAGAGAATGAGAGAAAAACGAGCTAATACAATTCTAAGGTCAACGATTGTTGTTGCTGTCATTTTGCTCTTAGGACAGCAACATACAACCATAATTTCGACCAAACAAACTTCAAAATTATCGAAAACACAATGAATGAAACTTGTAGCTCATGATCTAATCATTCCAGAACATCGAAAATTATCAAATTCGGATAAGAAACAAAGAAGATAAAGCTAATTTCGTTTCAGTTTCAAACACAGAGCAAATAAAAGTTTTGCTCTCGGGATAGCAGTAAGAAAATTTGATTTTGACATAGCTAACCTTAAAATTACAGAAAACTCAATGAATGAAAGTTGTATGCATGAATTGTGCTTTTCGGAAAATAAAAAGTATCGAATTCCGATCAAAATCGAGAAAGATATAGCTCAAAGAATATCAGATTCAAACTTAGGAAATTCTATCAAAGACATACTTACAAATCTGTTTT
This sequence comes from Allium cepa, assembly GCA_030765085.1. Classification (NCBI taxonomy): domain Eukaryota; kingdom Viridiplantae; phylum Streptophyta; class Magnoliopsida; order Asparagales; family Amaryllidaceae; genus Allium; species Allium cepa. The sequence continues at coordinate 189,464,318 of CM060939.1, read as the reverse complement.
AGATCAGCCAAATAGTAAAATATCGAAATGAAACCTAAAGATAAATTACTCCTTCTTGAATATATTTTCCACCAAAATAATTTGACCTAAATTGGATAAGAAACGAAAAACTTATGGCTAAAACACTTCTCTGGCCTATGATTATTGATGCTGTCAATTTGCTCTCGAGACAGCCACAAACAAGCACGATTTTGGTCCAGAAAACTTCATAATTTTAAAAAGCTCAAAACATGAAACCCGTAGATCTATGTCTGTGCTTTCCAGAACATCTAAAATTATCGAATTCTGACTTAAAACGAAAGAAATCTGCCCAATTTACTAACGGTAATTTCACAAATAAACATGCAACAAACCACAATTGAGATTTCTTACCTTGAAATCTCAATCAAAGCTAGAAATTGTGAGTTTTAAACTCACCTTTGATTTTAGGTAGCAAACACCTAAATTTGTGAAGAAGGATTGGAGCTTGAAGGTGAAATCCTTTCTCTATTCTTATTTTGGTGAAGTTCTTCTTGAATAACAGCGAAATTGAGTGGAATTGAGATTTAATTAGGAAAAGCCATTGTTTTTCTTTCTCTCTATTTACCGTGTCTTTTGTTTTGGGGAGGAAGATGAGAAAAAAAAAGTACGTACAACGATTTCCTATTTTCTGGATGTTTCTAGAGAGAGTTAACGGATTCAAACCTTACCCAAATAAGCCCAAGACTATTATACTTAGAGAAATTCCTATTAGATATACATATTTACCTATTCAATCAACTTATACACTAATTTTCCCAATTAAAAATATATTTTTTCTCCATATAACACAAGTTTTTAACAATATTTACCAATATTCCCATTTTTAGTGAAAAATCACTATTTTCATCCATTTCAACCAATTTATTTTTAAGTCTAATGAAGTGTATTACAATGTTTTAACATTTTTATAGTATTAATAAATCATTCCAAGCCTAATTACACTTCTAAATTTTATTTTCTTCATATTATTCCTTTTATTTTACAATAGAAGGCTAACATTGTAATAAATTTCCAATATTACTAATTAACTAAAATTAAACCATCATAATTATTTATTTTCAATCCAAATCAAAAGATAAAGTTTTTCAAACTTTATTTCATTCATTTACACTTTTTTTCAACCATCAAATGGTTAAATAGGCTTCAAATAAAATAATATGACTTGTTTAAAATTCAGATCCCAAATTTTATTCATCAAGATATTGTTTATATAAAATAAATAATATAATTCCTCATTTTATTATCCAATTCATTTTTAAACACAATATTAAATTATAATTTGCATTATAATTAAATATTAACAGTAATCTCTAAAATCCTGGGTTGTTACACACATCAAGCTGACTCACGGGTGTCAGGGCTACGTAAATACCATATAGAATCATCAAAAAACCATTCTACCTCATAGGGCTGTCAATGGATACCCGAAAAATCCGAAATCCGTCTGCGTTCGTATCCGAAAAGCGGATAATATTCGATATTCGAAAAAACGGATGTGAATGCGGATGTGAAGACATCCACATCCGAAAACTATCCGTCCGGTTTTTGTCAAGATTATAGTATAAATTATATGTATTTTAGTATAATGAAAGGTATTTATTTATTGGTTTATTAAGTTAGTAATTTATATTATATGCAGTTAATGCTTATTAACTGGTCAAAACTATTTATTATCGCCATATTTGTTTATATTTAACACTTTTATAATCAATTGAAATGAAAAAATGTATGTTAAACTTGAATTTTATATTTATGTTTCTTAATTTATAAGTCATTAGCGGATAGGGTAATTATCCGATATCCATCCATATTCACGGATGCGGATATCCGATATCCAAAAATCAATTCAGATGCGGATGCGGATATGGCACTATCCGCATCCGAAAGTATCTACTGACAGGCCTACTACTTCATTATGGAATCTCCACCACGTACACAGTTGTTAAAGTGGTTTTTTGTATTGGCAGAGAGTATGCCAATATCCGACCCCGGTCTCTTTAACAACCAAACGTTATTATAACACCGTGGTCATTTCATTTCAAATAGTTCATACTTCATACTTCATACTTCATATCAAAATATCATATTCATTTCAAAACCGTATCAATTTAATATCATTATTCACTTTAAATAATATTCATTTCCAAAATCGTAACATTCTCAAATTTATAACATTTTTGAAATTATAACCCTTTGGAAATCATAACATCTTTGAAATCATAACACTTTTGAAATCACAACACTTTGGAAATCATAACACTTTTGAAATCATAACACTTTTGGCTTAAGCAGTTTAGATATTGGAAATAGAATATATTAAAACAGTTATAAAATAAAATAGTTTATATATTAAAATAATTTATATATATTAAAATAGTTTATAGATATTAAAATACTTTATATTATAAAATTAGTTTCCTCTAATTTCACAAATCGATTCAAATCATTTTTTATTCCAAAATTCAATTTAAATCAATTCCAGTTTTACCATTTCAATTTTAATGTTCAAAGACTTAAGTTTATATATCCAAACATTTACAATATAAATTTCATTTATATTTCAACATTTTACTTTCAATCTATTTGAATTGGAAAGTATTCACTTAATCTTTTCAATAACAATTTATTAAAATCCCAATTTATAGATTTAGATCAGTATTAAATATTCAATCTCAATTTTTATTCAAAACTGAGAATATTCATTTTATCACTTGTTATCAAATCAAATTATACATCAAGTTATAGTCATATCTTTCAAAACCTCAAACTAATAAGTTCAATTCAATTCTTATTTAACTTAAATTATTAACCCATTAAAATTCCAAGTTAACATTTATTTAACTTCCATCTTCATTATTAAAGTTATTAAAAATTTATTTAAATATTAATATAAATTTAATTAAATACTTAAACATATCATATACTAATTAAATAAATTCTATTAAATTAAATCTTATTATTAAATGTATACTTTGTTAAATCTTATTTTATATATTTTCAAATAATAAAATTTATAAGAAAATATTAAAATTTATATTTTCAAAACTTAAAAGAATCCAAAACATATAATTTTTAAAATCCGGATTTCACACGTATAAAATAAATTCTTTATAATATAATTTAAAAATTACCATTTAATAAAATTCATATATTTTCTTTCAAACTTTAAAAATCATTTTCCAAAAATATAGACCACGGTGTCCATATATAATTTTATATCCTACGGTCAAGTGATACAGATATTTATCATTTCAATCCGCAAATTAAATATATACGGGTATATATCATTTCAACCTGCAATCCCAAAATTCAAAATCAATGAAAATGTTAGCACAAAAATTGGTCACTAACACCCTTAGAAAGATTTTGTAGAGAGATTAATGAAGAATGTAAATTAAAATAGAGCAATATATAAATATAAATACAGAGGGCAAGAACACCAAATTTATAGTGGTTCGGCGTAACTGCCTACGTCCACTTTGAAGTTGATTTCTATTGATTTCCATGACAGTTGATTACGGATACAATCCGTTTTCAATTACTTGAATACAATAGCAAAGTAAAAGATTAAGTCTTGAATTAGTGTTGAATGCAGCAGAGTTTCCCCAGCGTTCCCAAAAAACTCTCTCTTTTCACTGTGCCCCTGCCTCTCTATTTATAGACGAAGATGGGTTGGACTCCCCTGGTGGACCTGGTGGATGAATATCTCGGCCTAAATAGAGTAATCTTTGTGTGCCGACCCATAGATACCGAACGTCAAATGCCGGGTAGGGCATGAATACCATACAGTCTTCTCATGCCGAGCGCAGCGAGGCCGAACACTCTGAATGCCGTGGGAAGCACTTGCACCGAACGATGCTGGAAGCCGAACCAGTGACTTGGCCAAACAATGTTTGTATGCCGAGCAGAACTTAGGCCGGACGATATTTTGGCCGAACGTTACCTAGGCCGAACTATGTTTCGGCCGAACGATCCTTAGGTCGAGCAATAGTTAGGCCGAACGGTAGTTGATGCCGGACAATCCTACCATGCCGAACGTTCTCACATGCCGAACGTTATTCCACACCGAACGTCTCTCAATGCCGAATGCTCTGTCATGCCGAACGTTCCATAGACGCCGAACGAACTTGGATGCCTAGTGCCTCTTGAATGCCGAGTGCCCCTGACTGCCAAGCGCTCCCGAATGCCGAACGGTCTCGGGATGCCGAACAAGATTCAGGCCGAACCTTCATGGATGCCGAACCTTCATGGACGTCGAGCGTTCCTTGTATGCCGAACGTTTAGGGCGCCGAGTACCAAGTTTCCTGGTCAAATCTCCAGGAAACAGTTGCCCCCCCAGAGTGTATCGCGTGACCGAACGCGATACGCTTTGAACTACGAATCCTTTGTGCTTCGCTTCGAACCTTGGCCCATCACCCTTGGAGGTTTTTTTCATGTTGGCACTTGATGAAGTGGTGTGTGCCGAGCATAACGCGAATGTCGAACAATACGGCCGAAGCCGAACGCTCCACGTGTGCCGAACGGCTTTGTATGCCGAAGCCGAACGATGCGGCTTTGACCGGTTCCACCGACCATAGCCTCTTCGACTTCTTCTTCTTCCCTATAAAGGCTAGCGTCTTCCTCCTTCTTCTCTTTTCACTTTTTTACCTCCGCTATCTCGTACTTGCAAATTTCGCCTGTTAACAACCATTCCCTCCCAATCCATTCCGCATTGATTAAAGTCGTGCCCTTAACCCAAGATTTCTCCAAGTCTCGATCTACTAGCTAGGTAATGATCCCTCTATCTAAGTCTTTTCCCTGAATGAATGGGTTTAACACGAGGCCCGAGTCCGTAGATTTGAACTGTAGCGGATGGGTGTTGCGCGGATGGAGGAATCGAAGTTCGATTAGGATATTTCTTTGGGCTAGATAGTATGGATGGAGAAAGAAGTGCCTGCGTCTTGTATACGAGGGAGATGTTGGGAGGTGTATTGTGGTTCGACATGGTTCTCTTGTGCCGAACGAGATTGGAGGAGAAGAAAGGATGGAGGAGGAGTACGAAGTGGCTAGGATGCCGAACGACATGTTCTGGTATGACTCAACGAACGACGCGTTCTAGTGGTTCGGCGTGGATGGAGGAAGAGAGGAAAAAAAATGAAACCGTAGTTAAGGGAGGATTGCCGAGCGTTGGGGCGCGGCGTAGTTTGGTTCGGCGTGCCTCACCACATGCCAAACAGTGGGTTGGGAGGTTAGGGTGGAAGCATGAGTTAGATGGGATGCCGAGTGTTGTTTCGGCCGAAAGAAAGTTTGCCGAGCGCTACCTAGGTCGAATGTTAGTTAGGACGAACAAAAGTTTGATCGAACAATATTCAAGCCGAATGGTAGCTGGTCCGAACGATAGTTTGGCCAGTCGATATTTAGGCCGAACAATTTTTAGGCCGAGCCATTATGAATGCCACACCATCCCTTAGCTTAGGCCGAACATTTGTTTACTTTGCCTAATCATATAACAAAACAAGGACAAGGACTCCAGCATACTAGCATATCGAACTGATCTGGACTGATAACCTCCTAGTTTCAGTAGACACGAACCTGAACTTAAATCGACATAATCGGATAACTTCTTCTAACCTTTTCTGGATCCGAAATAGTAAGGCAGGCTTTTGGAGACAGTCAGCGATGACGGTCTTCAAAGGCGATGATTCGGAGCTCAGTTTTATACCAGTAACCCTGTGACTTTTAATTTTTCAGCGCTTACACACAAATGTCACACTAGTTCACACACCACACGGGGGGAATTCTTATGTTGTTAATTCTGACGTCGATTGTTTTTCAAGTAGAGCTCAAACAGGTGATCTTGTCAAACTCGATATTTATCGAAGATGTCTAAGAAATCTAGCTCCGCCATGATTTCTGACAGACCGGGACCATCCTCTCGACACGAAGTCGTAGATGTCTCAAATCCATCAACCTCCCCTGCACATAACTTAGCCCCTGATGCCCTGGAGGCATCGATTTTCTTGGACAACCCTGTCGATTCACAGGCTTAAAAAATCAATGAAGTTGCACTCCGGCGAATATGTTCCATCCACAGAATACCTTTTGACGACGTGCTGGTTCCATCGGGGCACGATCGGCCACACCTGCCCCCAGTTGGATACACGGCGTGTAATAAATTCATGTGCTGGGTTGGCAGCGTGCCACCATTCAAGTTATTTCTTCATGACATGCTGCAATACATCGACATCGCCCCATCACAGCTGCACCCAAACGGTCATGCCTTCATCTATGACACTTGCATACTCTTCATAACCGTCTTCTCTAGGCCTCCAACTCCTGGCGACATCAAATATATTTATATGATCAAGAAGCGGAGAGATAGCCCACCTTTATGTTCCTCGAGCCGCACCACAAATGCCAAATTTTAACCGGGGCGTGGAGCAAGTTTTCCCTGTACAAACAGGAATGGTTCTATGTGCGTTGCCCCCTTGGGTTTCGCGAGGTGATTGGTTGAAGGAAGTAAGTCTTCTTCTTGGAACGATACTCATGCTTTGGTCGAGGCTATGCCTTTTCTAACTCTTGTTTCATATTCTCAGGTATCAATCCACGTCCTGACGGCCGCGGATATTCTGAGGCCATTGAAGCTATTAGAGCTCTTCCCGCCGAAGAACGAGACATCCGAACTCTCATTTCAAATGAGTCACTATCGCAGCTCGGACTGTTAGCAGAAGGTCGTCGGGTAAGCCTTCCCGAGGGCGTCCCCATACCCAAGCTCGTATCCGGTAAAGGGAAAAAATTAGCTGAGTCGTCATCACGCCACACCCCTGATGTACAGGAAGAGGGGGAAATCAAAGAGAATGAAACACCCGAAGCACAAGGTGAGAATTTGAATCCCGCTTAAGATCCTATAGTCGAAGTGCACAATATCGAAACGTCATCTTCTCCTTCAAAGAGGAAAAAGGGATTGACGTACAAGATTAGAAAGGAAAAGGTTGGCGGAAATTCGAAAGTTACGCTTATTCCAACGGAGAAAGAGGCCTCTTCACAGCACGTAGAAAGTTCTTTAAAGGGCCTATCGAACCTCTCCATTCCGGATGATCTGCTCAATTATGACTTTGACGATCCGGAGGCATTTAAGCTTCATTCGCCCATCAGAGGCGATGCGGGCGTTCTAACCCAAAGCCAGGGAGAGAAAACTCCTATTAGCAAAGTGGCTAGTCTGTCGGGGGGAAACACTAGGACACACACGAACACTTGCACTTCAATTTGCACTTAGATTTTTGTCGTCACGCTATTCTATGCTAATTTACAATTATTTGAATTCTGTACAGGTGACATGGGGCGCTTACATGGATTCGATCGTCTTCGTGGTTCGTCTATTTTTTATCAGTCCGAACGGGATTCGGGTTCCGGGAGATGTCGAGATAGAGATGGTGATGGCGATAAAGACCATCATTCTCGGTACTCGTCATCTCGGAGGAAAACTTACTATCGGCCAAAATACCACCAGGATACCTCCTCTCACCCGGAGCAAAGTAAAGACATGCGCAGCCATAAGAGCTCGCAATCTTGTGCTCCTCGGGACCAACACTCTGATTCCTCTTCCACTCGGCAGTCTCAAGATTCTCACAGGAGAGGCAAACTTTCAAAGCCATCTCCTCCCGCTCCTGCAACAGACCCATCAGTATCGGAGAGGCTGGCCGAGCTTAAAGACAAATTTTCAAAAATATGCTTCGATGAAATTCCTCCCAACGATTCATCCTATTCCCGGACACGTCAAGTAGAGATCCATCGCCTGTACAAACGACGTCTATGTTTAACACGATGCGTTTGTTCATTTGGCTGAAAAACTTTATGAAGTCTCCGTGGAGCGCCAACATGAAATCGATGGCCTGAAGCTTGAGGCTATCCACGACAAAGATATCATTAAAGCTCAAGACGAATAGATTGCAACTTACAAGTCAGAACTTGAGGTCGCCCATCAGAGCGCCAAGGACACTGCTGAGGCCGTCACTCGTCTGGAATCAACTCATAAGAAAGAACTCGACGAGGCGGTTCAACGATGTGGGGCTTTGGCTCTAGAGAAGGACTCGGTTCAAAAGGAGAGGGACGCACTCAGCCTCCTAGTCAAGGAACTTGAGAAGCAGCTTCGCAGGGAGAAGGAAGATAAAACGGCCGCCCAAGAAGAGTCATAATGATACTGTGAGGAGATCGTTGCCACTCGACTATTAAAAGAAAAACTTAAGGGCGAGCTTTCTAGGGTTGAGGCGTTAAAGAGTGAAGCCCGTGAAGAGGGCAAGAAGATGGCGTCCAAGGATATTGACTCGCATCTCCAGGCGGCTAGGGAAGAAGCCAGGGAAGAGGTCAAAAGAATGTTTGACCTGATAATCGCTGAATTCAACGCCCGTATTCTCATGCACCGAGACTTGACTTTTTTGGGCGAGCGCTATAGTGAATCTTTAGCTGAGGCATGGGAGGCCTTGATAGAAATCAGGAAGGCCGAGCGTGGCACAGAAGAGATTTATGAGGGGCCTTGATAAAAGAATTCCTTAAAGGAAATGAGCCTTCGGACTTGTCGGCGGCCAAAGCTATTTATTGCAAAGGCTCCCCCTCAAAGAAAGGGAAAGAAGTTATTGTCAGTCCATCGGGGGTCGTGCCTCCAGCTCATGTGCCTATCCAATCGGCAGATCAGTCGATACTCGATCCATTGGAGCAGCATATTGGTTATAATCCGGAGGACCCTGGCCTTGGTGTCCATATTCTGTCTCCCATTCCAAAGGGTGAGACCCCCTTGACGGCTGAGAGCTTGCCGTAACCTGGTAGATAACCCTTCATTTTATGATTCCAGAAGTTGTCATTCTTTATAAAGGATTATTGTAATCTAATGCTCGTTTTTTTTGATTTTGTGCAGGCCGTTTTGATCCTGATCCCACTCCGAGGAGCGATGTCGCCAAGGAGGTGGGGAAGGAAACAAGTGAGGCCCCTCATGCAGAAGAAGCTCCCGGTCCCGACGCCAAAATGATCAGAGCGCTTGATAAAGATAAATCTGAGGCTTCCTCTCCCATTGACGGGAGTTATGAAGTTGAAATTACAGGCGTCTTCGAGCACACATCCGATCTGAGCATGAAGGAGAGGCTTGAGAAAGAGAAGGAAGAAACAACCAAGATCAAGGTCGAACCTCAAGCCGTGGACCCCGACGATCCTTTGAATAAGCCGCTGAAGATCATTCTCCCTGGAAGGTCCAAACTCATGGATGTCCCTCATACTTCTTTAGCTGTCACTCCTCCATCGAAGAAGGGTACCAAGGGTAAACGCGGAGGAGAGGAGTCATCTGAGAAGACAACGGAGGTGAAGAAGGCGAAGAAGCACAAGAAGTAATCATTACTCTCGTTCAATGAGAGTCAGTTTAGATTATGCAAGTACTTTTGTTTTCTTAGTTTGTGTAAATAAACTTTTGATTCCGAGCTTCAAAGGAGTTGTAATGGATACTCATATTCGATGAATAAAACTTAGTTTTTCTATCTTTCCATGGCTCTTATCGTTCAATTTTCTTTGTGATTGTGATTCCAATCCAAGCTGTAGTGAATATAATAGATCTCTCGGTTCATCTTCATATAGCTCGGAAATTCTTTGAGAGCTGTCTGGTTTTTCTTCCGCGCTCCCAGCACTTAGAATATTTTATAATACGTGCGCTGAAGGCTCGATGACTTCAATTCATTTATATCCAGTCCGCCTCCAGCGGACCTGATCATTTAAATCGTTTATTCTGGAGTCCGCATTCTGAGGACTTAGAGTACTTCAGTCCACACTTCAGGGACTTGGAGATTTTGAGTCGTTTATACTCGAGTCCACGCTCCGGAGACTTAAAGTACTCCAGTCCACACTTCGGGGACTTGGAGATTTTGAGTCGTTTATACTTGAGTACGCGCTCCGGGGACTTAGAGTACTCCAGTTCGCACTCCCAGGACTTGGAGATTTTGAGTCGTTTATATTCGAGTCCGCGCTCCGGGGACTTAGAGTGCTACAGTCCGCACTTCAGGGACTTGGAGATTTTGAGTCATTTATACTAGAGTCCACGCTCCGGGGACTTAGAGCTCTCCAGTCCGCACTCCAGGGACTTGGAGATTTTGAGTCGTTTATACTCGAGTCCACGATCCGGGGACTTAGAGTACACCAGTCCGCACTCCGGGGACTTGGAGATTTTAAGTCGTTTATATTCAAGTCCGCGCTCCGAGGACTTAGAGTACTCCAGTCTGCACTCCAGGGACTTGGAGATTTTAAGTCGTTTATACTCGAGTCCACGCTCCGGGCACTTAGAGTACTCCAGTCCGCACTCTGTGGACTTGGAGATTTTAAGTCGTTTATACTCGAGTCCGTGCTCTGGGGACTTAGAGTACTCCACTTCGCACTCCGAGGACTTGGAGATTTTAAGTCGTTTATACTCGAGTCCACGCTTCGGGGACTTAGAGTACTCCAGTCCGCACTTCGGGGACTTGGAGATTTTAAGTCGTTTATACTCGAGTCCGCGCTCTGGGGACTTAGAGTACTCCAGTCCGCACTCCAGGGACTTGGAGATTTTAAATCGTTTATACTCGAGTCCGCGCTCCGGGGACTTAGAGTACTCCAGTCCGCACTCCAGGGGCTTGGAGATTTTGAGTCGTTTATACTCGAGTCTGCGCTACGGGGACTTAGAGTACTCCAGTACGCACTACGGGGACTTGGAGATTTTGAGTCGTTTATACTTGAGTCCGTGCTCCGAGGACTTAGAGTACTCCAGTCTGCACTCCAGGTACTTGGAGATTTTAAGTCGTTTATACTCGAATCCGCGCTCCGGGGACTTAGAGTACACCAGTCCGCACTCCGGTGACTTGGAGATTTTGAGTCGTTTATACGTGTTCGTACGTCAGCCAGAATAATACGGTTTCGTTTGCCTGTCACAGGATCATCATACGTAGAAACATTAGTCATTTATGGAAAAGATGGCTTCAAGCCTTTATTAAAGAGAGCAAGTTGAATTGTCTTATGACATGTCAAGAACTAGAAATAAAAGCGTACTGGAAATAAGTGCAACTAATACATGAAAGAAATAGACTAAGTATAATAATTCCGCAAGTGCTCGCTGTTCCAGGCTTGGGGGAGTGTCGCACCATCGACGGTCGCTAGCTTGAAAGTTCCTTCTCCAAGCTTCCGCTCGATGACATATGGACCTTCCCACGCGGGATTCATATGAGATAGGAATGGAAAAACTCGTTTCAAAACGAGGTCTCCTACACCAAAAATTCTCGATCGCACCTTTTCGTTGTAGTATTTGGTGACTTTATGTCTGTATGCGGTCGCTCTCAAGTTGGCTTCTTCGTGTTTTTCGTCAATGAAGTCCAATGATTCCAATAAAAGATTCTGGTTCGACTCGGGGTCGTAATGAGTTACTCGATGTGATGGAACTTCATGTTCCACGGGTATGACGGCTTTCGCGCCATATGCCAATGCGAATGGAGTGTGGCCAGTCGCGGTCTTGTGGGTGGTCCTGTGGGCCCGAAGCGCCGTTGGAAATTCATCCACCCACTTGCCTCTAGCCTTTTCCATACGCTTTTTCAATATGGACTTGATTACCTTGTTTACGGCTTCCACTTGTCCGTTGGCTTTCGGGTGAGCAACCGTTGCAAACTTCTTCTCAATGCCGTATTTCCGACAAAAATCTTTGAACTCCTTACTCTCGAATTGAGTTCCATCGTCTGTAATGATGGTCCATGGAAGGCTAAAACGGCATATGATATTTCGTACGACGAAATTAATAACCTTCTTGGTGGTTATTGTGGCCAGAGGCTCTGCTTCTGCCCATTTGGTGAAGTAGTCGACCACAACTATTGTATATTTTGCTCCAACTTTGGATATGGGTAAAGAGCCAGCTAGGTCAATCCTCCACATTGCAAATGGCCAGGAACTAACCATCTGCGTGAGCTCCGTCGGCGGAGCTCTCGGGATTTTTACATATATTTGGCATTTGTCGCATCTTCTCACATAGTCTGCGACATCCCGATTCACAGTTAGCCAGTAGTACTTTCTTCGCTAATGCCTGCCCTCAAGTATGGTCACCGCACTCTCCCTCATGGACTTCCTTTCGGACTCGTTTTTTCTCATCATCGGCAATGCATCGGAGTAATGGGTTTGAGAATCCCCTTTGATACATTATGCCGTCTTGTATTACATAACGGGTAGTCTTACGAAGGACTTGTCGTATTTCGCTCCTTTCTTTGGGTAAGATCTCGAATAGCAAGTACTACTTGATTGGGGTCATCCATGATTCCTTCTCGATTTCTGTTTCTAGCGCGAAATATACCTCCATCATATCTATACTCGGGGCATGGAGGGTCTCAACAGGAAATAATCCCATTTTTTGTGCATCTCCAGTGCTTGCGAATTTTGCCAGTGAATCGGCTGCTCTGTTTTGCTCACGCGGGACATGTGAAATATCGTAGTACCCGAGATTCGCTAGAAGCTCCTGAACTCGGACCAAATATGGGGCAAGTCTCTGCCCCCTTGCTTGGTAGTCTCCTCGCACTTGGTACACCACCAGCTGAGAGTCGTTAAAGATTTCAACCGATTTTACTCCCAGTTCTTTAATAAGTCTTAAACCGGCGATCAACGCTTCATATTCGGCTTCATTATTCGTCCCTGTGAATTCGAGCTTCAAAGCGTAGCAAACCGATCGGTTTTCAGGAGTTACAAGAACTATGCCAACCCCCGAACAACGGTCGTTAGATGCCCCATCGGCGTACATCTTCCATCGAAGGGGAGGTATGACATTGTGATCGTTTGATTCGTTTGTCATAGTGAATTCAGCAATGAAGTCAGCTAGTTCCTGTCCTTGTACGGCCCTTCGCGGCAGGTAGGTAATGTCGAACTGACTTAGCTCAATATTCCATTTTAACATCCTTCCAGAAGTTTCCGGTCGTTAAGGTATCTGTCGCAAAGGTTGATCGGTATAAACACTAATTGAGTGTGCCTGAAAATACGGGCGATGCTTGCGTGATGCAATCACTAAGCAATAAGCTAGTTTTTCAATCTTTGGATAATTTATTTCTGTCCCTGTCAACCGTTTACTAACATAGTAAACTGGATTCTAAACCCGGTCTTCCTCGCGAACCAGGGCTGCGCTGATAGCGTGCTGGGATACAGCCAAGTATACGTACAACATTTCATGGTCTATTGGTTTTGACAATATCGAGGGACTTTCCAAGTGCCTTACAAGAGATCGGAATGCTTCCTCATAGTCGGATGTCCACTCGAAATTCTTCTTTCCTTTCTTTACGACATCGAAGAAAGGAATACACTTGTCTGTGGCCCTTGATATGAATCGGCTCAGCGCGGCTACCTTTCCATTCAAGCTTTGCACCTGTTTTATGGTTCTAGGCACTTATATATCTCGGCACTACAAGAATATATGGTTTTAATAGCAATAATTATTAGCGTTTCCGCTCTTCCAGGTTTCAAACGCTATTTGAGAAATGAGTACCGCGTCCTCATCAACGCTATACAAGGTTTCACGGCGGGAAACAAAATTATTTGCGCTCGAAACAAAAATAAGCGCATGTTTCCTTTCCTTCAGAAATAGCCCTCTTTCACTTCATCGCCTTAGACAACAAGAACCCTAGATCGCAAAATCCATAAACCGAAAAAATCGTGAATCGCCAAATAACCATGATAATCAATAGTTGATCCTGAATCTCTAATTTGAATCAACAGGTACTATAATCTTTACTATATTTTTTACAGCTTATGTTATGATTGATCCTGAATCGCCAAATAACCCTGTCACTTTTCTTTATTTATGTTGATGCTCACTTCTATTTTACTACAATCTTTATTAAAATCTTTACATGGTATATTTCTTTATTTATGTGATGGGTAAACTGCCCATTGAATTCCTCTGGTGATTACAATTTTGGGGATGTGTATTTTTTCAGTGTTCGGGAAGTCCTTGGGCTTTATGACATTTGCCTGAGTAGTTTTTTCCCAACAAGTTAAGAGAGGTTCAATCTTTCTTATTGCTTCTTGTTGAAGTGATTTTCTAGCTGAGGGCGCATGCTCAATGCTTTCTGGCTGGTGCTTAGGTGTAGCAAAACTCAAGTTCCTAAGTACTGAGAGGACTCTTCATACTAATTTTCTTTTTTTTCAATTTGTCTTAATTACACGTATGTACTTCGCTAATATTGGCAACATATTGCATTTTAATTTTCAAGTGACATCTTCTGTTAAATATCATCTAAATGTTGGTAGCAACATTGCTGATATTTGTTGATACAATGAGTCATTATTTTCTGTAAACATTGGTGAAAATTAATGAAATAGCAGTTAATATCAATCTTTTGTGTAAAAATGTGTTGAATACATGAAAATATTATTTTCTTCACTTAGGCACCTCACTTGTCATTGTATTTTATTCGGAACTTTTATTCATATGGATCAGTGTCATTAAAACTAGATACAAAATTATAAAGTCTCATTTGCCATCAATACCTATCTAGGTAACAAAATCTAACATAGTTTGTGTTATGCATAGTAACATATTATTTTATGATTCATGAAATATGTCTTTCGCATGATGGTTTTTGAAGTACTTGTATATAGAAATCTTTTCACTTTTGAAAGATTTTTATATTTATTTAATAAATTATCATAAATTATTCCAGTATCCTGGTATTTAGAGATGTTGCATATAGGTCTCTGAGGGATATTTTGCTGATACTGATGTTAACCACTTGTCTCTGCTCGGAATTTGTATTTCTTTTCCTGTAGGTAGTTATTCTTGTTATGGATTGGGAGAATTCAAAATTTTCTAGACCAACTCTTGCATTTATACTTTTCATTTCTCTAGCTGCATTTCGTTCCCTAATCTTGCCTTCTGCGCCAAGTATGTGGCTAGCTGGAGTTACATTTGATTATGCTTATGGATTTGCTCTGATCATGTCTGGAATAATTATAGGAATGTCATTGCCATTTTTTATTGGCTCGCTCTTCCTCCGCTGTAAAATACATGTGAGCCATTATCTTTTGTTCATGTAAATCAACTGATAATATGTGACACCCTCTTTATGTTCTTGTTTGTTGTCGTACTGCAGAATTTGCTTGAAAAATGTCCAGATAAAGCAAAAATCATTAGATTAGCTGGGGAAGGAGATTGGTTTATAAATTTCGAGCTGTCATCCTAATTCGAGTTTCTCCCTTTCCATACCTCCTTTTCAATTATGCAGCTGTGGCTACAAATGTGAATTATTGCCTTTATATTTGTGGTTCTATAGCTGTGACTATACATGAAATATTTCTTACAATATACAGGTAAGGGCTCCTTTCGTACCATTTATTGTACTATAATTGGATGATCTACTAAGCTTTCGACATTATTTAAGACATAGTGGACCATGTTAATACCATTTAAGACATAGCTGGGGAATGTGATTTTGGGTTTTGTAAACATCTTAGTTTCGAATGGGGTAATATAAAGAACACAAATAGCTAGTCAGTAGTATTTGTCTGATCTAAATCTACCATATCTAATCTTTTTTAAAGGGCTTTTTATTTAGTATATTGATTTTCTAGGTACTGTCTTTTTCAACTTTACTTAGAACACTACAATGGATATGATACCAATACCTCATCAAAATTCAGCGATGCCATTTTCTTTTCAAATTAGATTACCAAATTGTTCAACCATTCCAAATCCATTTCAAATAATCTATCTCAAAACTGGATTGGTTCTTAAATTTGGATAGATTTTCAAATAAAATTTTCAGACTACTTTGGTTTTAACTCAATTTCAATTTTCAATTGCTATCAACTAGATTGCTATGCAATAGTTACCACCATATAAAGTGATTTGGCAAATCTAATCCAATGCAAAATCATCATAATGATAATTTCACAAATATATTTTTATTTTGTAAAAATGCATTTTTTGTTACATAAAAAGACGAACACATTTTTCTTATGTATGAAGAAGTCGGTATTGGTATAATTCATGTAACAGCAGTATGTTCGCATTTATTTACGTATAAATATATACAAATAAGATAAAAACGTTTGCTTTATTTCAAATAGATAGCTAAAAATATCTTTTTATGTGAACTGAAGTTTAAAAAAGAGAAGACGTACATGAGGGGTTTCTGTGCTCATGAGGCATGGCGTAAACTTCAAAGCGTAGATGCATAAGTTTTATAGGTAAACATTATCTAATAAAATAACATCGAACATTAACATAATAAACATTAAGCATTCAAAATGATTCAAAAACAAAATACGATCAGTTACATATAAATTATTTCATTAAATTGTTTTCTAACTTCTGTGTCATTTATTACTATAGACATAAACACAATATGAATATACATTCGAATTTAAAAAAAAAACAGGCATGGTTTCTTTTAAAAGCAGTCTATTACAAGCATAAGCAAAAAAAACATCCGATTTTAAGTGAAACGTTGAACCATTACAAGCAATATATGGTATGAACATAGTCAAAAAAACAAAACCTAAACTATTGCAAGCAATAGAGAAACACGTAAGCTATTTTTTTTCTTCTTCTCTGAATTTTTTAGTTAAAAAATGAATAAAATTCAATTGAAATCAGAACCTGATTTCAACTTAGAAATCGATTTTAAAATCTATTTCTGTATGGAGTCGATTCCTAAAATTGATCATTTCAACATATTTCAAAATTGAAATCAAAAATTAGAAAAGAATAAATGCTGTTGTTCTCTTGATTTTATTTTCATTTTTGTGCTTGCTATGAAATGATTAAAATTTTGTATTTTTATTAGATCCAGTTTTTACTACACACACGGCTTACATCTCAATCTGTTGAGATGTACAACTTAGAGGCAAAACACTTTTTGAGTAGGACTCAAAGCATTTTGCTTCCGCCTCATCTTGAGGTGCGACGGTCTGAGGCATGCCTTTTAAAATGTTGCTATGAACCGAAACATCAGTAAGTAAAGTAATTCGCATAACGAATTCAGTAAACTTCATTCAAAAAAGAGAAAAGCATTTAATCACGCATAAACAATTTTAATCGACCACAAACTTCTGATTGTCAACAGACATAAGCAAGTAACAAAAATTGTATTGTCTTTTATAAAAAGCAAAAGGAAATTGTCACAAATTCAGTTCATAAAGGTCTTACAATTATGTTCAAATTGAGCATTTCAAATAACAAAATAAAATCATTGAGAAAGTTTAAAAATCAAATAGTAGTTCTTCATCAATCTCTCTCTGAAAATAATCATCAACCCATTTTTGTACATAAATAAAAGCAAAAATCTCACGTGATATATTGTGATACCGATTCAAACCTTTTTCCATAGCCCATTTAACAATAACATACATGAAATCTCCGAGCTGACACACACTGCACTCTAGGTAAATATATGAATAATACATCATGCATAAAAGTCATTTTATATTTTTCATTTGATTTGCATATTTTGGTTCTTATCAAAGTTAAATTCTTAATTTAGTGTGGTCAAACAACTATAATACCAAGTCATTTTCTTGTCCATAAATACAAAAGATAAATGTATGGGTATTTTTCGCTTATGTATTTGGGTGGTGGCGAGTTGCTTGATACTGTGATCAGAGTTAGAGAGCTTATTCGGATTATATGGTGTAGGGTTTCATAGTGTTAGAATTCTAACATAAGATAGCAGTACTTCACTAAAAAGTGCACCGTAGTTAAACATCTTGCCGACTATAAACTGCAGCAACTAACGTAGTTCTCACATACGACAAGTTTTATCAACTTGCTCAGCATTAAAAGGAAAAAAAATTAAAAAAAATAACGCTCGGTACAGCTTCAGATGCATTGGTATATTATATTGTCACGTTATTTCAAGGGAAGCATAAGCTAAAAGTGTAACGTCCCGCCTTTTCGCACGATTTAAACAGACACACATGCCGATTCAATCCATACGGAAGGGCAGATTGTTATGGGGTAAATAAGAAAAGCAAGAAAGAAATAAAGGAAAACAGAATCTCGCAGCGGAAGGATAAAATATAATAATAAAATATACAGTTTATAAATCTGTTTACAAAACATTCATATAATACATATCAGAGTTACACATACCAACAACAATGCAGCGGAACAGTGTGTAGTGCACTAGTATAAATAATAGTAATATACATTTTCGTCCTCCAGAGCTAAATCTTCAAATCCTGAAACGCTCGGACTAACCCGAGCGAATTGAAAAGACAAAACACTCGAGTCAGAACTAAAAGATCTTATGTAAGTTAAATTAACAGAAATAAATATGAGTGCAGTAACTCAAGAGATGCTCGGGATTTACATCTCCTAAGGATCCGTTAAACTATTTACTATATAGTATATTGCGCTATTATAATAGTGTCTATTTGTAAAATAAACTTACTTTTAAATAGCGTTAAGGCTTTACATTTTCCACCTTAACACAGTTATATATTCCCATAGTCTATACAGTACCGTAATCTCCCCCATACTGGGCGTCGTTAGAGGGCACTCCATAGGTATGGTACAAAACCAAAATCGTATAAGGCGCGCTAGGGTAGGTGACACGGCACAACTAGGCAATGCCAGGGTAGATATACCAATTACGCTTCTGGGCCGATGGAAACGCGCAGCGCGCAGCTGCCGCCCACCTCGGACAAACTCCCCACATCAAAGAAATCAAAAGTGAAGGTGGCCAATGAATACAATCCAAAGTCATAGTATAGTATCGAAGGGAAGTGTCCGATCAGAGGTGCTACCTCATTAACCCGTCGATCGCTCCTGTTTTAGCCACCTTATGCCAACTCACGGGAGTTGGGTCCACGTACTTACCTTACAGGAAACGCCGCCACCAACCTACTTCATTCTGGAATCTCCACCGCGTACACGGTTAGTCAAAGTGGTTTTCGGTATCGACGGAGAGTATGTCCATATCCGATCCCGGTCTCTTTGCCAACCAATCGTTATTATAATACCGCGGTCATTTAAAAAATAATTATTCTTTTAAAACCAAAATAAAATATCCATTTAAAACCCATATAAATACGATATCATTTATTCTTACAACCCCAAATCAATACGATACCATTTTATTTTCCAATATATATTCTTTTCAAAACCATAGGGTTTTCCCGAAATAAAATATTTAGAAATCAAAACTCTTGAATATAATATTTCCAAATTATACTACCTTGACAATCATAACTTTGAAACAAGTTTCCATCTCTTAAGTGGTTAAGTATCAAACTACTTTTATAAAACAAAATAGCTTCTTTAGATTTCACAAATCAAATTCAAATATCGATTTAAACTTCTAAATACCATTTCAATTCTTATGTTCCAAAGCTTTAATTATTTCACCATTTCAAAAAAACAAACTCATTTAAAAATCCCATATATATTAAATTCAATTACTTATTATTTAGACTTGAAATATTTACTTAATGAATTCAATATAATTTAAGAAAACCTTTAACTTCACATAACTGGAAAAAATCTTTCAATTTATTTTATATTCATTTAAATAAACCTGATATTCATTCATTTAAATCATTCTACACAAAAATCAAGTTTTAAAATCATATCCTTTAAAAATTCTAACTTTTTATTAAATTTCCAATTTAACTAATATTCATCTTAAAATCTTATTCTCTTTTAAGTCATTTAAAACTCCAGAAATTTAATTTTAAATAAATTCTTAATCATGTTGATCTCGAAAATCAACTAAATTTTATACTTCAAATCAAATTCATACAAAGCTTAAAAAAACCGAAAATTACTATATATATATAAATAACCAAATCAATATCCAATAAACCATATATATAGCTTTACAACACCATGAAAATCATTTAAAAAATAATTATAATTATATATATATATATATATATATATATATATATATATATATACCGCGGTGCCTGTATAAAATTTTCTACCCTATGGTCAAGTGATACGGATGTTTATCATTTCAATCCGCAATTTAAAAATAAAAATGCGGTTGTATATCATTTCAAACCGCAATCCCGAATGAAATGAAAATGCATGATGACTTGCAGTTTATACAATATAAATATAGCATTCATTCATCCAAATATCAATCATCAACCATCATTTGCAATCATCATCCAATTTCAAACAATCATCGATATAGAGCATATACATTATACAGCTAATAAATAACAGGTATTAACTAACAGTTTATATTCAATAATAAATTTTATAACTGTTAATCTAGCAGTTTATACGCAAATAAAAATTTAATAACTGTTGAACGATATGCAATAAATAAAATAAATTAACAGTTAAATAAAATAA
This sequence comes from Allium cepa, assembly GCA_030765085.1. NCBI lineage: Eukaryota > Viridiplantae > Streptophyta > Magnoliopsida > Asparagales > Amaryllidaceae > Allium > Allium cepa. Next base: position 189,443,986 of record CM060939.1, on the reverse strand, counting down.
ATGCGACTTAACAGAGATGATGAATAAAGATGCCAACAGTCATAAATAATTTTCTACTCATATCAAAAATCAATTTAACAAACATAAGAAATTTTAGAAGTTGTGAGTGGGTTAAAACACCCACCTTTTGAATTTAAATCGAATTTAAATCCGATTTAAAACAAAAAATTCGACGGTCTCCAAATCTGTCCAAACCAGCGTCAAAAGATCTGGAATTTTATTGCGATCCTAACAAAAAAAATCTCGCATGAAAACGAGGTCGTATGAGAAATTTATTCGTAATTGAACGAGTTGAAACAAAATTAAATTTAAAACAAAATAAACCAAAATTAACTTACGCCATGTCATCAAGGCGTTATCTTCTCTCCCTCACGCGTTGACCGAACCCCCCAGGCAAATCACGTAACCGAACCCATCACAAACCGTTTGACCCAACCTTTGACCAAATACCACGTCCACCATCGACCACCAGAGAGCACCGCACCACCGCCGTTGAACTCGGCTCCTCCCCCTCTACCTTCGGCCTGAGGCCGCACGCCTCCGGTGCCTCGCAGGTAATCGCGCCGCCGTCCCAAATTAACATGCCGAAACCCTAAATTGAAATTAGCCACCAATCCAGCCGTTAATTCACCGCAAAACTTACATGGATGCACTCCACTCGGCTATCTCCGCAATACCCAGAAATAATTTCTCGATCCGACGAAGTTTGCCGCGGCGATGATGAACGGCCGATACAAGACCATTAATTTCTGGACGAATGAAAAATTGGATCAAGAAACGAATCACACCAGCAGATTACGTACATCGAGAACTTCAATATATATTTTTTTCGAAATTTTCTGAGAACTTTATATTTTCATTTGAATTTTGAATAGAATTGGATATGAATTTCATCCATTGAGGAAGAGAAAGAGTTGAAGATATGAACGTACAGCAAAAGAGAATAGAATGGAGGCTAGGGTTTATCACAGCCTATTTATAGACAAACAGCAATAGAATAGGTGGGCACGAATTTATAAACATTTTAAACGGTTGTTGGCCCAAAAAGCCCGTTCTGACCCCGGAACAAAATTTGTTAAACCCATATATCCAGATAGGTAATTTAAAATATTCTGAACGCGATGGAAAAGGTTTTACGTCAAAATTCGATCGTATGAAGAAGTTATGATGAAAACAATATTTTCAAATTGATTTCAAATTGATTTCAATTAAATCGATTTCAAGGCGTTTCGCGTTCGTACGATCAAACAACAAGTACGATCACTACGAAACTTGAAACCCTACGATAATTCACCGATACGGTTTCGATGAAACTGGTTTCGTCGAAATCCGAGTCCGTGACCAAAATGGCTATTTTTGTATTAATTAAATAAATTGATTAAATCAAATTTTATATTTTAAATTCTAAAATTTACAATTTATCATCTTTATATTACTCAAACACTTACACTTATTTTACACAAAGTTAGATGTCAAATAAATGTTGATTCAATCATATGTTTCAGCATAAATTCAATTTTTATTATATACATCAAATTAAAAATTATACTTTCAATAATTACCCTGAAATCACCATTCATTCTTTTTATTCAATTCATCATTTGATTGCAATTAACCTTTTATCATTAATTAAATTTCGATATATTTATAGACTTTATTTTCCATTAATTGCCTAAATTTATTTACGTACCATTAAGTGTATATTTATTGCAATCATTTCAAATTTAACTGAAGGAACCAAGTATATGACTCAAAATAGTTGTTGTAAGACTCTCAGTCCCACATTAATTGTTATTAATTAAAGTTGAACATCAATAAATTTCGTTTATTGATTTTAAAATTTTGCTATTCAGTAAATACATTAAATGGATAAACATAACATTTGAATTAAAATGCATTTCTCATGCATGCTTCATCTTATACAAATTTCTCTTTATTAGCTACATCATATTAACAAAACAAAATAAATTATATGAATGGTTAAAATTTTCAATTATCTCACATTAATCCTAAATCACCAACTTACGATTTATTTTTAATTACTAGATTTGCATTGATTACATCAAATTGAAATTTAATACGTATTATTTCTCAAATAAAATAAATCTTTGGATTTAAATTCCCAAATCCACAAATTAAGTCCTACCATAAATCTATGTTATCATTATTTTACGTTCACACTTCCGTTACTCTATAATTAATCACCAAGTAATGATATCCTAAACCAACATTAATTTATATATCAATCCTTATAACTCAATAAATTTGTCAAATATGAATAACTTTAACAATACTTACACATATTATCTTACTTACAATAATGTAATATTAAACGTTGAATTTCATTTATTTTTCAATACTTCAATTTAATTAATAAATACTGCTCCTATACTTAAATCTATATTAACAAATCGTTAGATTTGGATCGATAGAAATCGGTTTACCAAAGCTTACGTACACATTACGTAAATAAACAACTATATAAATTTGCCACCTATTAGCTCTAAATTTTATTCTTAAGTTTGTTACCTATCAATTTAGGTTATACTTCCATCTATAATGCAAATCCAAATCTCCTCTAACTGCATAAATTAGGGCAATTTATTGCAATTGATTTCCCATTAAACATCATAAATTAACAAATTGAAACCTAAATAAAAACGTTTATTTATTTAAAAATCTTGTTGTTTAATTGAATTGATCATTCACGGATATAATTTACATTGTTCTCCAATTATTACTTAAATACATCACCCATCGTTAAATCTATATTCAATACAATTTGCTACCAAAATTAATTTAACGAAAACAATTACGCCCTTAAAATTTCTCTTCATTCATTAATTGCTAATTGTTATTCAATTAAACCAATTCATTTGATTTCCCTATTATGCGTTAATTATAAACCCATCATCTTAAAGGTGATGTCTACATTTTATACTATAAATTTACCCTTTTATATTCCAATATCAATGAATGCTCATATACAAATTTAGATCTTAACTCCAATTAATTATTCCATTTAATCCATTGATTTATTAACTTTAATTAATGCAATTCATTGTCTTACATAAATTTGAATCTATTTCCAAATTTTCACTATTCCAATTAATTGAAATATAAAATTAAATTTGTAAAATTTTAATTACCCTTGATCCATCAAATTTCAACATTCTCTTTCATGTAAACAAATAAGATTTCTGTTTCTTCCTAAATTTAAATTAGAAATCCTGTGACGACCCAGAATTTTCTAGAAATATCAATTTAATAATCTGCATTAACTATAAAATTGATTTGATATATTTTGATAATTAAATCTGAATTGATACTTTTCTTCTAATAAATATTCAATTGGTAAATGATATTTGTTGAAATTAATTGTTTGTTTTCTATTTATATATGTATATATTTGTATACATTGTAAATAGATGAATTTGTTTTAAAATTTAACTAATAAATTATGTTTAAATACTAATATATATATTAGTGAATTAGAAATTGTGTTTTATTTAATATAAATTTTTCAAAGCTAAATAAATAAATAAATAGTTTGAAAACTTATTTTAACTTAAGTTTAAATTTAATTTACTAACAAAAAAATTTGTTTACTTTTCTTTTAGTATAGTTTGATTTCAAATATGAATTTGAAATATATATGAGTTTTAAATATATTATTTGTCAATAAATACATTAACATACATAATAAAATATGTAGTTTATAATAAAAGATAATCTATTCTATCTATCATTTCAAAGTGATAAGTATGTTTTTATAAAATAAATAAAATTAAAATATGCATATAGAAATATAAGTAAGTACATAAGTTAAATTATAATAGCGTAATAACTATAAAGTTAAATTAGTTTTCAAACATAGACATAAAACAAAATATACATAAAGACATACTGTATAAGTTAAATAAAAGTAAACATATAGGATGCACTCATAGATTAAAGCTAAGTATAGATACATTTTAAATTTACAATAACAAGACAATAATAAACAAACTAGAAACAAATCATTTTTTTTAAAGTTTGTAAACTATTAACAAATAAACTGCAGCATATATAATATGTTTAAAATATCAAGAACAAAAGAAGAAACATGAAGCAAATGATAGTAACAATAGTGTATGCAGGCCGAATTGTATGAAATAAAACAAAGACAGCAAACAAAATGAAAGATATAAAATATCTGTGTGTGCAGGCCAGATAAATAAACAACTGCATATATGAAGCTTGTGTAGGAAGATAGTATTAAATATCCTTAAGCTAACAAACAAAAAGTAATTAATGTAAAAATCTTTTAGTACACTAAGCATTTATATCAGCCACCATTAAAGAAAACATCTCTGGAAACAAAACTGTACAAACAAGATTATATCCTATATTCTCATAATATCATGAAACATAATAATAATGTACACTGTAACTTATTTTATAAATATCAAGCTTCTTGCATATATAAATCTGCATATTCAGTTCGAACTAAGAACAATTAAAATTCATACAAACTAAAACATGAAAATGAAACTATTCCATACTGAAACAAAAATTCAAGAAGCAAAACAAAAGTGAAGTTTCAGCTGTTTCCATGCCTGCTTCAATAAAGTGCCTTTGTTCTTCTATATTATCTGTGAGTAACAACAACTTTTTAATAAATTTAAAGTATAAGATTGTTGTTTATATAGATGAATGCTTATGTTTGTATCTTTATACATATGGATGTTCTGTGAATAATGAATAGCATTTGTGTGCAGGCTGTTAATCACATATGTTCTCTGTTCTGTGTTTTAAACATAAGATTTTGGTTTAAAGAATCATTTACAATTGATTTACTCGATATTTAAATATAGTATTAAAACAAAAGTTGTCTGTTACTAGGTAAATTAAGTTTTAAAAATTTATTTAAGCCTAAACAGTTTAACAACATCTCTGGAAATTAAGAAAAACTGAACTAAACTACAAATTAGTCAAATTTCGAATTGCTAAATTTACAAATTCAGGTAGACAAAGCAAATCAGTGAACCATAACTTGATTTTTAAAGGATAAATCATAATTTTTAATGGTGTTTTAGGAGAGCAGTTAGTGTTTTAGTGTTTTGGGTATTTAGGTTTGCCATGGTCGATCAAGTGGATATGGGGGGTTGAGCTTCGGTCTGGAGGTAGAGGACTGTGCCGTGGTGCTAGGAAAAATAGGGGATGGCGGCGCAAATGGTGGTGGAAGCGTCGGTGGGGGTTTCAAGTTTTGAAACCTAATTTCACTGCACTTGAAGTTTGGGATCACCGCGGCTAGCATAGGCGACCGAGTGTCGCGTGTTTTTGCAGGGAGGTAGGGGAGAGATGGTCGAAGTGGTAACCGGAGTTTGGTGGCCTCCGGTGATGGGAGCAGCGTGCGCGTGGCAGTGACAGGTTTGGAGGGGTGAGTGGCACTGTGTTTTCCAGGTTTGGTTCTCGGTTTCATTTTCTCGTGTGTGCCTGGAAAGAACTCGAAGTAGCTCGTTGGTTTTCACGGGGAAACTTGCGTGTTACTCGAAGCAAATTAGAGGGGGGGGTCGGGTTATTAGTTTACAGACTTGTAAACCTGTAACAAGTTTTTTTTTTACAGTTTCAACTGTTTTTTTTGAACTTTTGTTTTAAAATTTAAAATCAAAGCTAAAAGCTAGTGCTAGAATAAAGTTTAAATAATGGATTTAAGTTAGTTTTGAATATAGTTGGAAATAGTAAGTTTTCAAATTTTAAATTATTCTAATATCTTAAAAGTGTTTAAAAATCAAAGTATTTTCAACTAGAGTAAGTTCAAATAAAAATTTAAAGATGTTAAGGAAAGGAAAATAAAACAGGAATTTGGACGTGAACATGAAATTCCAGATTGGAATAAAATAAAGTTTTATAATTTATTCAAATAAGTTTTAATTGTAATTAAACATGTGAGTTGGCGAAGGGGTTTTGAAAATATAATAAATTAGTTCTAAAACATTATTAAGAATAAATTGGTTTTTAATTAGAAATTATTTAAAATAAATGTTTTACACATATTGGAATTATTACTTTAAGTTTTTTTAGAATTTTTATATGCATTAACTCCCAAGTTGATTAAGTAAGAATAATTAATGATTGAAATTAATTAAATTAGTAATTAATAGTTTAAATGTAGTAATTAAAGTTAATTAATGAATTAATTTACTAATGTGTGATTTAGAACTATAGATTAGATTTTTAAATTAATAATGGTTAATTAATTTATAATTAATAATTAATATAAGTTGATTATGTTAGAAGGAAATTATTAATGAAGTTCATTAACCAGATTATGTTATAATTAAATATATGATTGATTTTGTAATGAATTAGTTAGATTAATTTATTCAATAGTTTAAATGAAATTAATTACTTATAATTGTGTAAATTGATTTGAGTTAATTAATTTAGTTTAATTAACTGATATTTTGGAGGTAAATTACTTAGAGAAGTAATTGAAGGATAATTACGGGATGTAACTAAGAAATTGATTTATTTGAGAATAATAAATCAACAAGATAATTAAATGATAATAAATCGATATAAATGTAATTAATGGATTTATTCAAGATTAATTTCTGTAAAGAAATTAGCGGAAATTTCTGGAATGCAGTAAGAGGATATTTAAATCAAAGATGATTAATTTTAATATATAAGTAATTGATGATTTGGTATGTGTAATTACTTAGTGTAATTAATGGAGCATAATTACTCAGAATAGTAATTGGATGATCATTACTTGATGAAGTTAATACAATATGATTTGTAAGTAAAGTAATGTGAGTAATTTCTTTTGTAATAAATCAAAGGATTGATTTATGAAATTAATTAATCATGGAATGATTAATTTGTTAATAAGTAATCAAGAGTAGATAATTACTGTTTTGTTATTAATCAAGGGGTGATTAATAATTGTGTTTAAGTAAAGATTAATCACTTAATTATTTTAAATAAGTAGTTGAATATAAATTGAAGATCATTAATTAATATAAGGAATAATTAATGGGTAAGTAATTAAATGTTAATTTGCTATAAATGATTTAGAATAATTCAATTGAGAATTAATTAATTAAAGACTAAATTATTCTTGTAATTAGAGAATGGTTAATTAATTTGATTCATAATTAATGAATGATTGTGAGAGCAGGATTTATGGAATAAGTAATTAATTTAATTTATTTTAAATTAATTAAAATGGAGTAGTTAATTTAATTCATTTTAAATTAATTATAGCTTGTGATTCATAAATCATGCTTATGGATGATATGGATATTTCATTGTTTGATTGTGATCTCAGAAATGAGATGGATAATGTCTATGAGATATGGATGTATAGTTAAGTATGATAATGTTTAATTTTTTGGATGATGATATTAATTATCTGTTTATGATGATGATGTATTATCTATTATGAGATGTGAATTATCTATCTGTGCATATTGATAATATTGAATTCACTGTTAAGATTAAATAGACAACTTGGCCTTAAAAGACACGTTTTGGATTTCGATGAGACCGGGATCGGGTTTGCTACATTACAGCGTGATAGGGGGTTCTCGCTTTGCGTTAGGTGGCGAACGGGAGACTCTTACCCCTACATGCCCCCGGGGATAGTATAAGGTCTTGCGGGGTTGGTTGCGACTCGAGAGGGTGGCCGTAAAAGCAAATTCGAGGTATCACTGTGAGCCACAGCGGGGCTGGGATGGTTGAAAAGCCTACCGGTCGTGAGCCGTTGCTGATGGTTGAAAAGCCTAGGACGTTACAGTGGTATCAGAGCGCTAGGTTGAGTGAATACCTAGGCTCTTAAGTGGTTTCTTTCCTGAGAGAGCGTATTTGTAAATTTGATATATATATATATATATATATATATATATATATATATATATATATTTATTTTCTATCTATTTGTTAGATTACCTGTCCGGGTTTTCCAATATAAGTATAAGGGTAGATTGAGTAGTGGTGTGTGTAACAAGACTACATGTGGTTGGAAGTATATTTGACGAGACTGTAGACCTAATACCGTCTCGAGTGAATTTGTGGTGTAAGGATTTCACCTAATCTCTTGAGGAAACTGTTAAGATTTGGAGTCCATTTTTGTTGTACAAGAGTGGATGAGTAGAATTTGGATTATGCGAGTTGAGCAGAAGCTAGAATATTATCTTGGTAACTCAAGAAGTAATAGTTGTGTGTTGAGATGCAGTAGCGATGGATTATTTTCGAAGATGTTCTCAAGGATCTTTGGATAAGGAAGTATGTCTGCATAGTTTTGAGTTTGAGTTCAGCTGAATGTTGTGTTTGGCATTGAGGCCTGAGTTTTCCGAGGAATTTTAGATTAAGGAATTTTTGAGCATCAGTAGCAGTGTTGCAGCTCAGATTTGTTCTACCGGCAATCGAGGAGGTCATCTGTCAGCAGTTCTCTAGAGGTGAAGTCCAGAAGCAGTTTTGTGAATCCATTTCTTCAATGGATTGGCTAGAGTAGCTTAAGTTATTCAGATTGGTAAGGAGAGAACAGTTTTCTTTGGATATTAGCCTGGGTTGATCACAAAAGTGACTTGCGATAGTTAAGTGTTCTCTGGGATGGCAGGAATTCTTCTGGATATCTTTGAAGAGGTCGGTGGGTTGCCTTAGCATCTGAGGAGTTGAGTTTGATATCGACAGGATTTCAGAAAAAGTGTCGATGGTTCAGCTTAGAAATAGAATGGTTTCTAGAGAGAGGAATTGGTAAAGAAGCTCAAGTTTTGGAGGAATTTCTGAGTTTTATTTTGGATCTGCTGAATCATATTTTTGTCATGTGTTGTCCAGTTGTGCTTATGTGCATCATCAGCATTTTCATCCATCCAGATCAGAGTTGTGCAGCGGAAGCAGTTGGAAGTGCATTTGTTTTTCTTTTCTGGGAAAGAGAGGATGTTTTCTACTGATGATAGTAGAGGTTGAGTTCTTGGTTTTGGTTGGTTTTGAGGAAATTATTCTACTGGATTGTTTTTGGATTCAGATTGTTTTAGGAGTTATTAGCGAAGGATGAGCTAATCAGTAGGTTGAAGGCAGCTCTGGATTGTCAGAAGTATTTGGTGGATAAGAGACGAAGGAATTTGGATTTCGGAGTCGGAGATTTGATTTTGGATGAATTTTCTCTGATCCGAAGGAGTTCTGTAGATTAGTAGTATAAACTGTTTGGATTCTATAGATCGAGTATTCCGGTACTCTACTGGGAAACTCTAGGGAGCGCTATCCAGAATTTTATCTGGACAGTTAGCTTTGTTGATTGAGTAGATTGGTTGTGATGATTGTTAGCATGTGATTGATATATGCTTATGGTTTAAAATTAATTAAAATCTTAAATATATTATTAAATTACCTTTGCTTTTAAATTTCGGGGACGAAATTCTTTTAAGGGGGGAGGAATGTGACGACCCGGAATTTTCTAGCAATATCAATTTAATAATCTGCATTAACTACTAAATTGATTTGATATATTTTGATAATTAAATCTGAATTGATACTTTTCTTTTAATAAATATTCAATTGGTAAATGATATTTGTTGAAATTAATTGTTTGTTTTCTATTTATATATGTATATATTTGTATACATTGTAAATAGATGAATTTGTTTTAAAATTTAACTAATAAATTATGTTTAAATACTAATATATATATATATTAGTGAATTAGAAATTGTGTTTTATTTAATATAAACTTTTCAAAGCTAAATAAATAAATAGTTTGAAAACTTATTTTAACTTAAGTTTAAATTTAATTTACTAACAAAAAGATTTGTTTACTTTTCTTTTAGTATAGTTTGATTTAAAATATGAATTTAAAATATATATGAGTTTTAAATATATTATTTGTCAATAAATACATTAACATGCATAATAAAATATGTAGTTTATAATAAAAGATAATCTATTCTATCTATCATTTCAAAGTGATAAGTATGTTTTTATAAAATAAATAAAATTAAAATATGCATATAGAAATATAAGTAAGTACATAAGTTAAATTATAATAGCATAATAACTATAAAGTTAAATTAGTTTTCAAACATAGACATAAAACAAAATATACATAAAGACATACTGTATAAGTTAAATAAAAGTAAACATATAGGATACACTCATAGATTAAAGCTAAGTATAGATACATTTTAAATTTACAATAACAAGACAACAATAAACAAACTAGAAACAAATCATTTTTTTTTAAAGTTTGTAAACTATTAACAAATAAACTGCAGCATATATAATATGTTTAAAATATCAAGAAAAAAAGAAGAAACATGAAGCAAATGATAGTAACAATAGTGTATGCAGGCCGAATTGTATGAAATAAAACAAAGACAGCAAACAAAATGAAAGATATAAAATATCTGTGTGTGCAGGCCAGATAAATAAACAACTGCATATATGAAGCTTGTAGGAAGATAGTATTAAATATCCTTAAGCTAACAAACAAAAAGTAATTAATGTAAAAATCTTTTAGTACACTAAGCATTTATATCAGCCACCATTAAAGAAAATATCTCTGGAAACAAAACTGTACAAACAAGATTATATCCTATATTGTCATAATATCATGGAACATAATAATAATGTACACTGTAACTTATTTTATAAATACCAAGCTTCTTGCATATATAAATCTGCATATTCAGTTCGAACTAAGAACAAATAAAATTCATACAAACTAAAACATGAAAATGAAACTATTCCATACTGAAACAAAAATTCAAGAAGCAAAACAAAAGTGAAGTTTAAGCTGTTTCCATGCCTGCTTCAATAAAGTGCCTTTGTTCTTCTATATTATCTGTGAGTAACAACAACTTTTTAATAAATTTAAAGTATAAGATTGTTGTTTATATAGATGAATGCTTATGTTTGTATCTTCATACATATGGATGTTCTGTGAATAATGAATAACATTTGTGTGCAGGCTGTTAATCACATATGTTCTCTGTTCTGTGTTTTAAACATAAGATTTTGGTTTAAAGAATCATTTACAATTGATTTACTCGATATTTAAATATAGTATTAAAACAAAAGTTGTCTGTTACTAGGTAAATTAAGTTTTAAAAATTTATTTAAGCCTAAACAGTTTAACAACATCTCTGGAAATTAAGAAAAACTGAATTAAACTACAAATTAGTCAAATTTCGAATTGCTAAATTTACAAATTCAGGTAGACAAAGCAAATCAGTGAACCATAACATGATTTTTAAAGGATAAATCATAATTTTTAATGGTGTTTTAGGAGAGCAGTTAGTGTTTTAGTGTTTTGGGTATTTAGGTTTGCCATGGTCGATCAAGTGGATATGGGGGGTTGAGCTTCGGTCTGGAGGTAGAGGACTGTGCCGTGGTGCTAGGAAAAATAGGGGATGGCGGCGCAAATGGTGGTGGAAGGGTCGGTGGGGGTTTCAAGTTTTGAAACCTAATTTCACTGCACTTGAAGTTTGGGATCACCGCGGCTAGCATAGGCGACCGAGTGTCGCGTGTTTTTGCAGGGAAATAGGGGAGAGATGGTCGTAGTGGTAACCGGAGTTTGGTGGCCTCCGGTGATGGGAGCAGCGTGCGCGTGGCAGTGACAGGTTTGGAGGGGTGAGTGGCACTGTGTTTTCCAGGTTTGGTTCTCGGTTTCATTTTCTCGTGTGTGCCTGGAAAGAACTCGAAGTAGCTCGTTGGTTTTCATGGGGAAACTTGCGTGTTACTCGAAGCAAATTAGAGGGGGGGGTCGGGTTATTAGTTTACAGACTTGTAAACCTGTAACAAGTTTTTTTTTTTACAGTTTCAACTGTTTTTTTTGAACTTTTGTTTTAAAATTTAAAATCAAAGCTAAAAGCTAGTGCTAGAATAAAGTTTAAATAATGGATTTAAGTTAGTTTTGAATATAGTTGGAAATAGTAAGTTTTCCAAATTTAAATTATTCTAATATCTTAAAAGTGTTTAAAAATCAAAGTATTTTCAACTAGAGTAAGTTCAAATAAAAATTTAAAGATGTTAAGGAAAGGAAAATAAAATAGGAATTTGGACTTGGACATGAAATTCCAGATTGGAATAAAATAAAGTTTTATAATTTATTCAAATAAGTTTTAATTGTAATTAAACATGTGAGTTGGCGAAGGGTTTTGAAAATATAATAAATTAATTCTAAAACTTTATTAAGAATAAATTGGTTTTTAATTAGAAATTATTTAAAATAAATGTTTTACACATATTGGAATTATTACTTTAAGTTTTTTTAGAATTTTTATATGCATTAACTCCCAAGCTGATTAAGTAAGAATAATTAATGATTGAAATTAATTAAATTAGTAATTAATAGTTTAAATGTAGTAATTAAAGTTAATTAATGAATTAATTTACTAATGTGTGATTTAGAACTATAGATAAGATTTTTAAATTAATAATGGTTAATTAATTTATAATTAATAATTAATATAAGTTGATTATGTTAGAAGGAAATTATTAATGAAGTTCATTAACCAGATTATGTTATAATTAAATATATGATTGATTTTGTAATAAATTAGTTAGATTAATTAATTCAATAGTTTAAATGAAATTAATTACTTATAATTGTGTAAATTGATTTGAGTTAATTAATTTAGTTTAATTAACTGATATTTTGGAGGTAAATTACTTAGAGAAGTAATTGAAGGATAATTACGGGATGTAACTAAGAAATTGATTTATTTGAGAATAATAAATCAACAAGATAATTAAATGATAATAAATCGATATAAATGTAATTAATGGATTTATTCAAGATTAATTTCTGTAAAGAAATTAGCGGAAATTTCTGGAATGCAGTAAAAGGTTATTTAAATCAAAGATGATTAATTTGAATATATAAGTAATTGATGATTTGGTATGTGTAATTACTTAGTGTAATTAATGGAGCATAATTACTCGGAATAGTAATTGGATGATCATTACTTGATGAAGTTAATACAATATGATTTGTAAGTAAAGTAATGTAAGTAATTTCTTTTGTAATAAATCAAAGGATTGATTTATGAAATTAATTAATCATGGAATGATTAATTTGTTAATAAGTAATCAAGAGTAGATAATTACTGTTTTGTTATTAATCAAGGGGTGATTAATAATTGTGTTTAAGTAATGATTAATCACTTAATTATTTTAAATAAGTAGTTGAATATAAATTGAAGATCATTAATTAATATAAGGAATAATTAATGGGTAAGTAATTAAATGTTAATCTGCTATAAATGATTTAGAATAATTCAATTGAGAATTAATTAATTAAAGACTAAATTATTCTTGTAATTAGAGAATGGTTAATTAATTTGATTCATAATTAATGAATGATTGTGAGAGCAGGATTTATGGAATAAGTAATTAATTTAATTTATTTTAAATTAATTAAAATGGAGTAGTTAATTTAATTCATTTTAAATTAATTATAGCTTGTGATTCATAAATCATGCTTATGGATGATATGGATATTTCATTGTTTGATTGTGATCTCAGAAATGAGATGGATAATGTCTATGAGATATGGATGTATAGTTAAGTATAATAATGTTTAATTGTTTGGATGATGATATTAACTATCTGTTTATGATGATGATGATGTATTATCTATTATGAGATGTGAATTATCTATCTATGCATATTGATAATATTGAATTCACTGTTAAGACTAAATAGACAACTTGGCCTTAAAAGACACGTTTTGGATTTCGATGAGACCGGGATCGGGTTTTCCGCATTAGGAATATTCGAAAACCACATCGTTTCCAAATTACGATAGGTCGTGAATTCGAAGTGAAGATGTAGGTTCAGAATGCAAGGGTTATCGTGGTTAACTCTGAGGGTGATTCCAAAATGAGTGTAACGAGATAATGCCTTCGGTTTCGTTCGAACCCGGAACGAACTTGTATGGATTGAATGCTTTCAACACATCGTCAGGCGGACGATGAGCATTCTAAGAGATATGTTCTATAAAGGTAATCGTAACCTCAAGCCTCATCTACGGGAATGGCTAAAACAGGGGAGGTGCAGCAAGGTTAGGTGGGTCATGCCCAAGCAGGACAAGGATATTGCCCTGTCTAGATGTCCCTTTTTATTTGGCTTAGTGGGCGGTTGGTCTGCAGCCAACTGCGGGTTTATCTTGTTTGGGACTATTCAGTAAGGAATGGTTCCGGCCTTGTGTTGCAGGGGATGAAGGGAGTAATCCTCGGTATGTTGATCTAGGCCACGTACTGTGACGGGCGGTACCCCAGTAGCCCTGCCATTATATGGAATCCACAATCCAATAAGTGCCAACGGTTTTGATTGTATTACCCACTTTTGTGGCTAGTAGTTGGAATTTAATCATGTAACAATTTCGGCTATTTTCTATTTACTTGAAAACCCTAGACCTATTATAATATCACTGGATTTCCTATCAAATGTTTTGGTTAGCGTAAGGTAAAAACTTTTCCATGTTTATGTGTGGGAAGTCTTACGTGATACCTTTTGTTTTCAAAGGATTTTTCAAAATTAAGCAACTTTAACCTGTTACTCATACGAGACCCATGTCTGACCCGAAGTTTATTTTGTTTTTCATAAACTCTCGGGTACCTAAATTTTTACGGGTAGCCAAGGGATTCAGGTTTAGCTTTGATGAATTTTGGAGGAGCAATGGAGCAGGAGGCTTCAGCGTTATAGATATATATATATAGTTCCGCTGTGTGGTATCTCTGTGATGTATTGTGTATTGTGTTGTATTAACTAGACAGGTGTTTATAACTGTCTAGTATGTGATGTACTATATATAGCACTCTGTATATTATGTATATACTTATGTGATTAATATAATTTATTCGTTCCGTTGTGAGATTCTGATGTTGTTGTTCTTTCTTCTCTATCTTTTCTATTTTCTCACCTCTTTCTTTCTTATTAACGATACTTATTCCTGGGAGTAGGAAGTGGGGTCGTTACAAATCCTATAATTTAATTCATTTTAAACATCGAATTTACACGGGTCGTTACACTCTCCCCCACTCAAAACTTTTCGTCCTCGAAAAGGAAAAGAAGGGAGAAAGAAGAATTTAATAATAGTACATCTTATTCAAATATTAACTTATAAACAATAATTTACAACATTTGTTACCTTAAATAAAATATACCATTTTAAAATCATTATGTTTTAAAAAAAAAAATTAAGTCCAAAATTTATGGAATTTTTTTGGCAGAGTCTCCTTTGTATGGGGAGGCTCGGGAGAAAATATAATATCAAAATATAACAATTATATTACATATATTATCAAAAATATTATATTCCAACTCCCGAAATATATATAAATAGCGCTATAAACCGTAATCTGAAACGTACCTATTTGTCGGGCATTTTACGCTTAAGTTATGGAACCAAAAGCAGCAGCAATTGCTTCTACAACCTGCATTTCACTTATAAAGATCCAAAGGGTTAACAATTTATATAAAGTGAAATTAAGCGGTTTCAAACACTAACAACCAATCAGTACAACAACCATCAAAATAGCATACACAACAAATCCAAAACAACCATTCAACAAATAAACAAATAGTTGTTCGGATTCAAAACTTGAAATTGTACGGAATGGAAATAACCATCAAGTGCATCATTTACTCAACAGTCTTAGATGGAACGAAATAGATTATTTATTCATCCAACAATTTCAAATTCCCTTACCCAACCAACCATAAATCAAATAATAGAATTCAAACCAACAAACCAAATTAACTTATTATAAATTTATTTCATACTTTAGCTGTTTAATTTCCTTTCTTTCATTACGTCATTTATTTTCATTATATTTCTTTCTATTTTGTTTAGAAATTAACTTCAACCCTTTTTCTTAAGTTTACAATTTCCCTTCATTATTACACTCATTTATTTTCACTTACTAATTACTATTATTCATTCATTTATTATTGCACGACCTCTTTTATTTACACTTTAATTACTTAAGTTTATAATCATCTATTTGTCATACTTACCTTTATTATAATTTACTTGGTAAAATTTCAATTATCACTTAAGTTTATAACATTAAATTCTCATTTAACAGTAATTTCTTTGAATACTTTTACTACTTGTATAATATTCTATTACAATCTCTTATTAAACATTTCAACTTTTAATATTTGGTAAGTTATATATATATATATATGTTATTTAAGGATGTAATTGAAAGTTATGCAAAAAATTTCACAATTCTTTTAATTAATTAATGGTTCAATAATTATATCTTTGTTTTATAAGTTACATATTTCAAATTACCTTCAATTCCTTTTATTCTATTGTTTTTAATTATAGTAACATTTTAACTACACTTAAATTTATAACCTTATAACATCAATTCTTATAAATAAAGAATTTCATTAATTCATTTACTAAGGTTTACAATCATTTATATACATTACTTATCTCCCTATTATTAAATTTTTACTTTAATTAAAGGTTCCAATTATTAATTACTAACCTTTCATTTCACTACAATAATTGAAACAATTTATTAACAAAAATTTAAGAATTTAGATACCGGGTTAAATTTCAAATTATTTTAAAATAAAAGATAAATATATTCTTACACTTATATCTCAATTTATATTTAAAACAATTCAAAATATATATAAATATTCTTTTCAAAAAAGAATCGGTAGTAAAACTACTACAGTGGCCTTTCCCCCTTGAAACTCGAAAATGAATGTCGATGATGCGTGCACTCATCACCGAAATTATTTTCCAGCGACAGAGAGGAAAGTACAAAACTTATTTTCTCCAAAATCTCCTTTAAACAAATCTTCCGAATTATATTGAAATATTTATATAAGAAAATACTTATAAACAATATTATTATATTCTAAAATTTATTCGAAAGAAATTTCAAAACCCCGGATCTTAAATCCTAAATTTCCAAATTTCATTGATTTTATTTTTCAATCTTATTTCTATTATTAATTATACACTTTATTACCTAACAACCAATCTATTACAGCCAAATATAGATATTATTTTGAAAAATTATTTTATAGAAAATATAATAGTTAAAATTATTTCATTCACCAATATTAAAACAAATATTATGTCGGTCTGTCCTATTAAGTGTTTAAAAATCCCTATTGATGTCATAGTGTCCCATGCACTAACCAGAATTTATAAATAAGAAATGGAACAGATTAACACAATATAAAAACCTTTTTATAACACTAACAAATACGCTCTCTCATATATATACACTCAGCGACTCCCATAGGGTATTACTACCCTATTAGTAAAGAGTCAAACCCCACAAAGCTAAGGTTTATCGCTAAACCAAAGCTCTGATACCAGATGTAACGTCCCGCCTTTTCGCACGATTTAAACAGACACACATGCCGATTCAATCCATACAGAAGGGCAGATTGTTATGGGGTAAATAAGAAAAACAAGAAAGAAATAAAAGAAAATAGAATCTCGCAGCGGAAGGATAAAATATAATAATAAAATATACAGTTTATAAATCTGTTTACAAAACATTCATATAATACATATCAGAGTTACACATACCAACAACAATGCAGCAGAACAGTGTGTAGTGCATTAGTATAAATAATAATAATATACATCTTCGTCTTCGTCCTGCAGAGCTAAATCTTCAAATCCTGAAACGCTCGGACTGACCCGAGCGAATTGAAAAGATAAAACACTCGAGTCAGAACTAAAAGATCTTATGTAAGTTAAATTAACAGAAATAAATATAAGTGCAGTAACTCAAGAGATGCTCGGGATTTACATCTCCTAAGGATCCGTTAAACTATTTACTATATAGTATATTGCGCTATTATAATAGTGTCTATTTGTAAAATAAACTTACTTTTTAAATAGCGTTAAGGCTTTACATTTTCCACCTTAACACAGTTATATATTCCCATAGTCTATACAGTACCGTAATCTCCCCCGTACTGGGCATCGTCAGAGGGCACTCCATAGCTATGGTACAAAACCAAAATCGTATAAGGCGCGCTAGGGTAGGTGACACGACACAACTAGGCAATGCCAGGGTATATATACCAATTACGCTTCCAGGCCGATGGAAACGCGCAGCGCGCAGCTGTCGCCCACCTCGGAAAAACTCCCCACATCAAAGAAATCAAAAGTGAAGGTGGCCAACGAATACAATCCAAAGTCATAGTATAGTATCGAAGGGAAGTGTCCGATCAGAGGTGCTACCTCATTAACCCGTCGATCGCTCCTGTTTTAGCCACCTCATGCCAACTCACGGGAGTTGGGTCCACGTACTTACCTTACACGAAACGCCGCCACCAACCTACTTCATTCTGGAATCTCCACCGCGTACACGGTTAGTCAAAGTGGTTTTCGGTATCGACAGAGAGTATGTCCATATCCGATCCCGATCTCTTTGCCAACCAATCGTTATTATAACACCGCGGTCATTTAAAAAATAATTATTCTTTTAAACCAAAATAAAATATCCATTTAAAACCCATATAAATACGATATCATTTATTCTTACAACCCCAAATCAATGCGATATCATTTTATTTTCCAATATATATTCTTTTCAAAACCATAGGGTTTTCCCAAAATAAAATATTTAGAAATCAAAACTCTTGAATATAATATTTCCAAATTATACTACCTTGACAATCATAAATTTGAAACAAGTTTCCATCTCTTAAGTGGTTAAATATCAAACTACTTTTATAAAACAAAATAGCTTCTTTAGATTTCACAAATCAAATTCAAATATCGATTTAAACTTCCAAATACCATTTCAATTCTTATGTTCCAAAGCTTTAATTATTTCACCATTTCAAAAAAACAAACTCACTTAAAAATCCCATATATATTAAATTCAATTACTTATTATCTAGACTTGAAATCTTTACTTAATGAATTCAATATAATTTAAGAAAACCTTTAACTTCACATAACTGGAAAAAATCTTTCAATTTATCTTATATTCATTTAAATAAACCTGATATTCATTCATTTAAATCATTCTACACAAAAATCAAGTTATAAAATCATATCCTTTAAAAATTCTAACTTTTTATTAAATTTCCAATTTAACTTATTATTCATCTTCAAATCTTATTCTCTTTTAAGTCATTTAAAACTCCAGAAATTTAATTTTAAATAAATTCTTAATCATATTGATCTCGAAAATCAACTAAATTTTATACTTCAAATCAAATTCATACAAAGCTTAAAAAACCGAAAATTACTATATATATATATATAAATAACCAAATCAATATCCCATAAACCATATATATAGCTTTACAACACCATGAAAATAATTTCAAAAATAATTATATATATATATATATACCGCGGTGCCTGTATAAAATTTTCTACCCTATGGTCAAGTGACACGGATGTTTATCATTTCAATCCGCAATTTAAAAATAAAAATGCGGTTGTATATCATTTCAAACCGCAATCCCGAATGAAATGAAAATGCATGATGACTTGCAGTTTATACAATATAAATATAGCATTCATTCATCCAAATATCAATCATCAACCATCATTTGCAATCATCATCCAATTTCAAACAATCATCGATATAGAGCATATACATTATACAGCTAATAAATAACAGGTATTAACTAACAGTTTATATTCAATAATAAATTTTATAACTGTTAATCTAGCAGTTTATATGCAAATAAAAATTTAATAACTGTTGAACTATATGCAATAAATAAAATAAATTAACAGTTAAATAAAATAAATGCGACTTAATAGAGATGATGAATAAAGCATGCCAACAGTCATAAATAATTTTCTACTCATATCAAAAATCAATTTAACAACCATAAGAAATTTTAGAAGTTGTGAGTGGGTTAAAACACTCACCTTTTGAATTTAAATCCGATTTAAACCCAAAAATTCGACTGTCTCCAAATCTGTCCAAACCAGCGTCAAAAGATCTGGAATTTTATTACGACCCTAACAAAAAAATCTCGCGTGAAAGCGAGGTCGTATGAGAAATTTATTCGTAATTGAACGAGTTGAAACAAAATTAAATTTAAAACAAAATAGACCAAAATTAACTTACGCCACGTCATCAAGGCGTTATCTTCTCTCCTTCACGCGTTGACCGAACCCCCCAGGAAAATCACGTAACCGAACCCATCACAAACCGTTTGACCCAACCTTTGTCCAAATACCACGTCCATCATCGACCACCAGAGAGCACCGCACCACCACCGTTGAACTCTGCTCCTCCCCCTTTACCTTCGGCCTGAGGCCGCACGCCTCCGGTGCCTCGCAGGTAATCGCGCCGCCGTCCCAAATTAACATGCCGAAGCCCTAAATCGAAATTAGCCACCAATCCAGCCGTTAATTCATCGCAAAACTTATGTGGATGCACTCCCCTCGGCTATCTCCACAATACCCAGAAATAATTTCTCGATCCGACGAAGTTTGTCGCGGCGATGATGAACGGCCGATACAAGACCATTAATTTCTGGACGAATGAAAAACTAGATCGAGAAACGAATCACACCAGTAGATTACGTACATCGAGAACTTCCACATATGTTTTTTTCGAAATTTTCTGAGAACTTTATATTTTCATTTGAATTTTGAATAGAATTGGATCTGAATTGCATCCATTGAGGAAGAGAAAGAGTTGAAGAAATGAACGTACAGCAAAAGAGAATAGAATGGAGGCTAGGGTTAATCACTGCCTATTTATAGACAAACAGCAATAGAATAGGTGGGCACGAATTTATAAACGTTCTAAACGGTGGTTGGCCCAAAAAGCCCGTTCAGACCCCGGAACAAAATTTGTTAAACCCATATATCCAGATAGGTAATTTAAAATATTCTGAACGCGATGGAAAAGGTTTCACGTCAAAATTCGATCGTATGAAGAAGTTATGATGAAAACAATATTTTCAAATTGATTTCAAATTGATTTCAATTAAATCGATTTCAAGGCGTTTCGCGTTTGTACGATCAAACGACAAGTCCGATCGCTATGATACTTGAAACCCTACGATAATTCACTGATACGGATCCGATGAAACTGGTTTCGTCAAAATCCGAGTCCGTGACCAAAATGGCTATTTTTATATTAATTAAATAAATTGATTAAATCAAATTTTATATTTTAAATTCTAAAATTTACAATTTATCATCTTTATATTACTCAAACACTTACACTGATTTTACACAAAGTTAGATGTCAAATAAATGTTGATTCAGTCATATGTTTCAGCATAAATTCAATTTTTATTATATACATCAAATTAAAAATTATACTTTCAATAATTACCCTGAAATCACCATTCATTCTTTTTATTCAATTTATCATTTGATTGCAATTAACCTTTTATCATCAATTAAATTCCGATATATTTATAGACTTTATTTTCCATTAATTGCCTAAATTTATTTACGTACCATTAAATTTATATTTATTGCAATGATTTCAAATTTAACTGAAGGAACCAAGTATATAACTCAAAATAGTTGTTGTAAGACTCTCAATCCCACATTAATTGTTATTAATTAAGGTTGAACATCAATAAATTTCATTTATTGATTTTAAAATTTTGCTATTCAGTAAATACATTAAATGGATAAACATAACATTTGAATTAAAATGCATTTCTCATGCATGCTTCATCTTATAAAAATTTCCCTTTATTAGCTAAATCATATTAACAAAACAAAATAAATTATATGAATGGTTAAAATTTTCAATTATCTCACATTAATCCTAAATCACCGACTTACAATTTATTTTTAATTACTAGATTTGCATTGATTACATCAAATTGAAATTTAATACGTACTATTTCTCAAATAAAATAAATCTTTAGATTTAAATTCCCAAATCCACAAATTAAGTCCTACCATAAATCTATGCTTTCATTATTTTACGTTCACACTTCCGTTACTCTATAATTAATCACCAAGTAACGATATCCTAAACCAACATTAATTTATATATCAATCCTTATAACTCAATAAATTTGTCAAATATGAATAACTTAACAATACTTACACATATTATCTTACTTACAATAATGTAATATTAAATGTTGAATTTCATTTATTTTTCAATACTTCAATTTAATTAATAAATACTGCTCTTATACTTAAATCTATATTAACAAATCATTAGATTTGGATCGATAGAAATCGGTTTACCAAAGCTTACGTACACATTACGTAAATAAACAACTATATAAATTTGCCACCTATTAGCTCTAAATTTTATTCTTAAGTTTGTTACCTATCAATTTAGATTATACTTCCATTTATAATGCAAATCCAAATCTCCTCTAACTTCATAAATTAGGGCAATTTGTTGCAATTGATTTCCCATTAAACTTCATAAATTAACAAATTGAAACCTAAATAAAAACGTTTATTTATTTAAAAATCTTGTTGTTTAATTGAATTGACCATTCACGGATATAATTTACATTGTTCTCCAATTATTACTTAAATACATCACCCAACGTTAAATCTATATTCAATACAATTTGTTACCAAAATTAATTTAACGAAAACAATTACGCCCTTAAAATTTCTCTTAATTCATTAATTGCTAATTGTTATTCAATTAAACCAATTCATTTGATTTCCCTATTATGCATCAATTATAAACCCATCATCTTAAAGGTGATGTCTACATTTTATACTATAAATTTACCCTTTTATATTCCAATATCAATGAATGCTCACATACAAATTTAGATCTTAACTCCAATTAATTATTCCATTTAATCCGTTGATTTATTAACTTTAATTACTGCAATTCATTGTCTTACATAAATTTGAATCTATTTCCAAATTTTCACTATTCCAATTAATTGAAATATAAATTTGTAAAATTTTAATTACCCTTGATCCATCAAATTTCAACATTCTCTTTCATGTAAACAAATAAGATTTCTGTTTCTTCCTAAATTTAAATTAGAAATCCTATAATTTAATTCATTTTAAACATCGAATTTACACGGGTCGTTACAAAAAGTGAATCTCATGGGATATAACTTATGATCGCATTTGGCCAAAGGGGTTGTACGTACCTTTATCATACGTCTGTAAAACTTGAATGATTCTGCATACATGGAATGTTGTTCTGGTGCACAAAGGTTTGAACATTGCTTCCATCTACAATACTGTATTACTGTGATTGATTTCCTGAACTAATGCTGCCTGATGCGTTCATGGGTGGTGATTGTGTTTGAATAATTAGGAATTGGGAAAAGGGGTTAGGGTTAGCGTTAACAACTGGTTGAGTTTGGGATTAGTACAATGCATGATAAGGCTGAGGTGGGTACAGAAATTAAGGGTTAGACTGTGCATAATAGTTCAGTGTAGGGATATAGGTTCAGGCGGTGATGACTGGAACTGCTGGTGGAAGCCAGGAATAGATTGGTTTATAACGTTGTGTTATTTAGCTTCAGAAAGCGATACAGAAATACAGTTGCAATGCAAAACGAATACACAACTCACAAAGATAGAATACAAATATTCAAGATAAGATTTCATTAGCTTTTGATAATAAGAAAGTTGAACAAAAAATACAGTAACAGCTAACAAGCATAAAATACGTAATAGGAAGAGGGTGGAGCGCAAACATAATCAACATCCATTTTGTACTTCCAATTTCATCTGCAAATTCATAAATGGTAGGTGGGTTAGTACATGTATTAATATGATATTCATGATGCAAACAAAGTTAGACAATAATAATGATAGATTTTTATGTTAGGCCTCCAAGTCATTTACTCCATTGCGTACAAGTCATTGTCTACTTTGTCATTTATTTTCTACAAATTTAGTATATTCAACCTGGAACTGTCATTGTCTACTTTGTCATTTAATGCAGGAACTTAGTTAACACTGAAGCAACCTGGAGCAATGTTTAGATCCTTGCAAGAATCTTCTGTAGCAGCCATTTACGTATCATCGTCTCCATAACTGAGTATTTGTGTCCATTTGTAAGACTATTTTGAGCTATTATCATGTGACCATGTCTTGTAGTATTTGTGTTCATTTGTTAGACTATTTTGAACTATTATCATGCGACAATGTCTTGTCGTATTTGAAATATTAGCAGAATTATTTGAAACTTTTCCACTAGTTTGATTGTGTGTTTCCAAATTAGAATTCACTGCAACGTTATCATTGTTACATACAGTTGTTGTCATCTTCTCGATTTGTTATTTTTGGGATCCACATTTTAATATATATATATATATATATAAATGTGTGTGTGTGTGTGTAATGTGTATACATATATCTATCTGTGCATATATATATATATATATATATATATATATAATAAAAAGAAAATTGAAACAAATGCTGAAAATTAATATTATATAGCATAGCGTTTGAAAAATGCTATTGATTCATCGAACGCTATCGCAACTCTATATGAGATGTAAGATTTATGCATCAAAAACGCTATAATAGAATCAAAAACGCTATAGTAGAAAATAAAAACGCTATACAAGCATGACAAGAAATGCTATCGAAAAACATTGTAACGCTATAACATGGTTTGATGAAACGTTATAAAATGTGCTCGAAAACGCTATAGAAGTTAAATGAAGGATTATATTCCCTACAGCGTTTAAGTTTAATAACAGAGAAAAAACGCTATGGTAGGTTGCAAACGCTATGCCCTTTTTTAAACGCTATTAGATATTTTAGTGTTTTTCTTCCTGCTATGTAATGCTGCCAGGCTACCATAGCTTGTGGTTTCACGACGTTCTCTGAAACGCTATGGTAGCCTGTTATAGCGTTTTTCAAACGCTATGAAACCCATAAACTGTTGTAGTGCGGATAGCCTGAATCTTCTCCGGGTTAGCCTCGATTCCCCGTGCATTCACAATGAAACCCAAAAACTTTCCTTACGCTACGCCGAACGTACACTTCAAAGGATTGATCTTCACTCCATAATGCCTGAGTATGTCAAACATTTCCGCTAAGTCTCAGATGTGGTCGTTTGACTGCCGTGACTTCCCGAGCATGTCATCCACATAAACTTCCATCGTTTTACCAATCTGGTCTTTGAACATCCGATTTACCAGACGCTGATAAGTTGCTCCCACGTTTTTCAATCCAAAGGGCGTCACTACATAGCAATACAACCCAACGTTTGTGAAAAAACTGGTATGTTCTTGATCTGGAAGGTGCATCGGGATTTGGTTTTATCTAGAGTATGCATCCATGAATGACAGTAACTCATGTCCGGCAGTTGAATCGACCAGTTGGTCAATCCTCGGCAACAGGAAACTGTCCTTCGGACATGCTTTGTTTAAATCAGAATAATCAACACAATTTCTCTACTTTCCATTTGCTTTCTTTACCAGCACCGGGTTAGATACCCATTCAGGATAGAGAGTGTCGCGGACGAATCCATTGGTCTTGAGTTTGTCCACCTCCTCTTTGAGAGTTGTGGACCTCTCTAGGTCCATACCTCTCCTTTTCTGTTTTACAGGAATGTACTTGGGGTCTATGTTCAACACATGACTCGCAACTGTTGGAGAAATCCCGCACATATCAGAGTGAGTCCAAGTGAAAACATCAAGATTCGCTCGGAGGAAGTCAGTGAGGTTCTCGGCCACCACGGGGTCGAGTTGTGATCCAATTTTAAGAATTCGTGACGGGTCATCCCGGCTGACTAGGATGTCAATTGTGAGTTCAGCCGGTGCTGCATTGGTTTTCCTGGGTCCCCATCATCGTCTCTCGGATCTATGCCTCTATAGATCCGAGAATGTTGCCCGAGCCAGGGCTTGGGCGCTACTTGTCAATTATCAGAATTTTGGATGCAGACGAAGCTGTCCACAACCTTTCCTTTCTCTTTACGTCGAGCCTCTCTCAGCTCAGCCACATAGCATGTGCGTCCGGTCACCTGATCGCCGTGTACCACTCCAACACCACTGTCTGTGGGAAATTTCAACGTCAGACACCAATGGTCCAATGATGCCCTAAATTCTGCCAAGGCTGGACGCCCTAGAAATACGTTATATAGAGAGTCAACATCCAACACTATGAATGGTAGGATTCGCACCCTCCTACGCTCGC
This sequence comes from Allium cepa, assembly GCA_030765085.1. NCBI lineage: Eukaryota > Viridiplantae > Streptophyta > Magnoliopsida > Asparagales > Amaryllidaceae > Allium > Allium cepa. The sequence continues at coordinate 189,417,900 of CM060939.1, read as the reverse complement.
CTTGCCCCAGTTCAACTGGTAACTCCACATACCACACTGCATCCGTTGCTGCACCGTTAAAGCCATGGATTCTGGCATTGGATGGTTTCAAATCCTTAGCCTCCAGCTTCATTTGGTCATATGCCTTCTTGAAGATAATGTTAACGGAACTTCCGCAATCAATTAGAATTCTCTTCACAAACGCAACGCCGGCCCAATTGTCGCAGATATGACCATCGGGTCGATGGTAGGAGCCTCCACCTTATCCGCATCTCGGCTCCTGAGTACAATATCATCATCCACCGTGCGCTGCTGCTTTGCAGGAGTCCCATCCTCCACATTCGAACAACACTCATACTCCGCATGTCTTAAAGAGTTAGCATATCGCTCAATCTCCTTCCAATTCTTATCCGCAGCATGAGGTCCACCCGCAATCGTGTTGATGACCAATCTACCCACAGTTCGAGCAGGTTGTTCTGGTTGGCGTGGAGCTGGCCCACGTCCGGGGTCCGATGTCTCTTGTCTTCCGTCTTGTGGGTCTTTGACGAACTCCTACAGCTTCTTCTGTCTAATCAACTTTTCAATAGCGTCATGGAGGTGCCTGCACTCCTCTGTGTTGTGCCCATAAGACTCGTGAAAGCGGCAGTACTTCCCAGTCTGCTTCTGTTCCTCCGTTGATTCCTTTGGGCGTGGTTTCCTATACTGGAAATGTTGCAAGTTGACAAATAGATGTTCTCAAGTGATGCGTTGAGCGAGGTGTATTCAGTGTAGGTCGGGATCCTTGACTTCCATTTCTCTGTCTCTCTCTTCTTTCCGGGATTTCCACCTCTGGATCCTTTAGACTGCCCAGGCTTGTTTTGGACGTTGACTTGGGCTTTTCCCGAATTATTGATGGTTTGATTCATGGCGACGGTACTTTTCTCAGTCTCCTGTGCAGGCCCTGGTGCCTTGTCTCGTCTTGTCCATCGAGATTCTTCCATTCTTATGAACTGACGAGCTTTCGAATAAAAACGCTCCAGCGTGGCTGGGGGCTTTCCCGCCAACCAATCTCCAAATTCAGAGTCTGGATCCACTCCATGCATTACCGCCATCAAAATTGCGTGGTCGTTTGGATTGCTCACCTCAGTAGCAGCAACATGAAATATCTGCAAGTATGCTTTCAATGACTCTTCTGGAGCTTGGATTACGGTTGATAAGGCGATCACATCCTTTGGACGAGTGGTGTGTATCCTGAACTGTTCTATGAATTTCATTGCCAATTCGTCGAAGCTGGATATAGACTGCGAGGGAAGTCGAGTAAACCACATGGTGGCAATTCCGGACAAAGTGATTGGGAAGCACCTACACTTGGCCGCATCATTAGCTCTTGCAGAATCCATCATCCATCTGTACCTCATCGCATGCTGCCTGGGATCCGTCTTCCCTTCGTAGGCTGGGATAGTTGGCATATTGAACTTCTTGGGGTACTCAGCCTGCAGGATACAATCCGTAAAGGGAGTATGGCTTCTGGTCACTCCCCAATCTTCATTGGTCAAGCCTTGGTTCTCTCTTATCAACTGCCTGACCATTGCTGTCAAGTACGGAGTTTGTATGGAGGATGGAGGTTGGTTTCTGTTCCACGGGACCGTGCGGGTTGGTGTCTCGCTTGATTTGGGTCTTTGAGGTTTGGGTGTCCGGTCTCTTCGCGGGCTTGATTCCCAACGCCTGTCTGGGCACCTTCATCCTTACGGCGTCTACGCCTAGGATATTCGCCAGCTGAGGTTGAGCTATCAGATTCAGAATAAGGGGCAGGGTTACCTCCAGCATTCTGGCGCTGCTGCTGAGCGAGCTGAGTCATGAGGTTAGTGTTGGCTTGAATCTGCTCGGCAAGTTGCCTTCTACTTTCCTTGAGTTCTCTTATCAAGTCGTTGAACGCCGTTCGGGAAACGACTTCCACTTGGTTTTGGGTAGAGGGCCTTGCACCTCTGGTTGTTTGCTAATTTCCAGGTCCAACTTGTTGTACGCTAGTAGTTTCATGGACATCTGCGTTGTGGGAGGCCGACCTGGTTCGTGGTCTCCCCATAGTAGAGTTGTTGGTTGTAACTCTGAATATAATCAATAGATGCCTTGTGAATGTTCTTGGATCTTCTCCGGGGGATTTATGCAATCTAGTAGCTATAAAGCAGATCCTAACAGCCTGAGAATTCAATTCTCATTGAAAGCACCAAAATTTTAGAACCAAAATTGGTCACTAACACCCTTAGAAAGATTGTGTAGAGATATTAATGAAGAAAGTAAATTAAAATAGAGAACAATATATAAATTTAAATGCAGAGGTCAAGAATACCAAATTTATAGTGGTTCGACGTAACGGCCTACGTCCACTTTGAAGTTGATTTCCTTGACAGTTGATTACGGATACAATCCGCTTTCAATTACTTGAATACAATTGCAAAGTAAAAGATTAAGTCTTGAATGAGTGTTGAATGCAGCAGAGTTTCCCCAGCGTTCCCAAAAAACTCTCTCTTTTCACTGTGCCCCTGCCTCTCTATTTATAGATGAAGATGGGTTGGACTCCCCTAGTGGACCTGGTGGATGAATATCTAGGCCCAAATAGAGTAATCTCTGTGTGCCGACCCATAGATACCGAACGTCGAATGTCGGACAGAGCATGAATGCCGAACAGTCTTCTCATGCCGAGCGTAGCGAGGTCGAACACTCTGAATGTCGTGGGAAGCACTTGCACCGGACGATACTGGAAGCCGAACCAGTGACTTGGCCGAACGATGTTTGTATGTCGAGCATGAATTAGGCCGGACGATATTTTGGCTGAACGTTACCCAGGCCGAACTATGTTTCTGCCGAACGATCCTTAGGCCGAGCAATAGTTAGGCTGAACAGTAGTTGATGCCGGACAATCCTGCAATGCCGAACGTTCTCACATGCCGAACGTTATTCCACACCGAACGTCTCTCAATGTCGATTGCTCTGTCATGCCGAACGTTCCATAGACGTCGAACGAAATTGGATGCCGAGTGCCTCTTGAATGCCGAGCGCCCCTGACTGCCGAGCGCTCTCGAATGTCGAACGTTCTTGGGATGCCGAACATGATTCAGGCCGAACCTTCATGGATGCCGAATCTTCGTGGACGCCGAGCGTTCCTTGTATGCCAAACATTTAGGGCGCCGAGTACCAAGTTTCCTGGTCAAATCTCCAGGAAACAGAAAATCGCTTGGATTTATCATTTCAACCCATAACGATTTTCTCCTATTCTACAAGATCGTTCAGGTATGTATCATTTCAACCCATAAAGAATTCTATACTAACAGGGAACATGCAGAGTGAGAATAAATATGATAATAATATAACATATCAACAACATGCATATATCATCAGTAACAATAAATATTAGATCATGGTGTCAGATGTCACAGGTGAATAACTACTGATAATCATATATCATGTATAATGATTAACTAATTAACAGTTCAATTTAGCAGCATATTTCAATTGTCGTTTCAAGTGAAATCAGATTTACAAAATATAAGAATGTTAATCGTGAGTGATTGCTCACCTTTCGATGCCAAAGAGATTCGATAATAAAATGAGTTACGAATCCAAGCACGAATTTTGAACCAAAACAAGATTTGCTCGAGTTCGACGAACAGAGCTGATAACATGAATCGATGGAAACAAATTAAATCAGTTTTGATATAAACTGAAAATATATATACATTATTATTATATTATACACATATTTTTTCAATATTTTAACTTAAGACCAATATTAAAAATCTGAAATTTCAAAATCATTATTCTTAAAACTCAAGTTATTAAGAATCAAAGATATATATTATATTTAAAACCAATACTTACCTATACAAATTAATATATGAACATATACAACTCACATACATGTTATAATTTAAAATCAATAATTATTATAAAATCAATATAAATAGTTTATTATAATATGTATAAAACTTATACCTTGAAAACTGTTAAAATCATATATATACATTTTATATGAATCATCTATATATGCATACTTATACAATTATATATGAATCATCTATATACACGAACAACCATTGGAAAAATAGGTTTGGAAATAACTAACCGTAAACACTATATATTCAACTAGTCTGCAAAATGTACAGACTAACCTATTATATTATATACATAATTTCTCTAAAGTAAATTTCAAATCACGTATAAAATACATCTCTCTATATGTGTGTGTATATATATATTTATATATATATGATTTCAAACCCAGACTCAAGTATACTTTAAAAATATAATATATAAACTTATATAAATAAACATACATCCAAACACAGTTATATATAAAATGCAAATATATATCTATATATACATATTCCTCTATCATACATATAATATCATCTCATAGTATAGTATAAAATATAACATACCTTTATAAAATATTATAAATGCAACAAGAAACCTATACTGAAGCCATACAATATATATATACAACTTTGTTTACAAATTTATACATATGCAATAGAAAAAAAATAAGGCAGCAGCAAGTGGGTGCAAGCATATATATATATATATATGTATATGTATGTATGTATGTATGTATGTATGCAGACATATTTTCAAACATATACTCTAGCATCTTTGTTTAAACACAAACTATATATATACAAACGCATACATACCTCTTACTGTTAAAAAAATATATAAAACAAACAGTAACAGATCAATCATACGAAATATATATATATATATATATATATAAATATAAGCTGTCGAATATATATATATATAACATCTTCCAACTGTAAACTTCTAATTAGAAGTTATACATACATATTATATAAAAACCAAACTCATTTATACATATATGCTAATATATATGTTAGTAAATCATATATATAAACATCTACATAGAATACTATTGCTTTGTTAAAATATAGTAAACACTGTATGAGTATATATATATAATGTATACTTTATATATGGATAAAATAAGTGAAGGGGCAGACCAGAACAATTGCATGTGGCCGCGTGTAACACGGCAGATGGAGGAAATTGATGGCGAGGACGAGGCTTGCTAGCTGTTCGAGCTTGAATGATCTGGCTGCTCCGCCAAGCATATGAGAAGGGAAGGTCAAAGAAGAAGGCGCTGCCTGGGTGCTTGCGAGCAGGGGATGCGGAGGGGAGGAAGCAAGGTGGCTCGATGTGGGTTGTCGGCTTCAAGGTGGTGGGTCGGAGGTTCGGATGAAATGGAGGGCTGCACGCAAGGTGGAGGAGAGATGGAACTGGGTGATTGTGGACGTCGGCTGGAGGGTGAGTGGAGAAAGGGTAAGGTGCTTGGAAGGAAGGCACGAACGGTTTTGGGGAGACAAGCATGCTTGATTAAAGTGGGGAACAGTTCCAGCATACATACGTAACTTAATATGTATTATATTTGAAAGCTTTGTTTGTTTTTTCTAAAATGGAAATGGTAGAAAGAAGAGTAAAGATAGGTAGAAGAACAAATATAATTGAACTGGTAGGTAGAGTAACAGTCAACATTTAAATTTGCGAGAATATGAAAAGCAACAGACTATTGGTATTCTACGGTGGATATTAAATGGATAGAAGGAAAATCAAAAGGCTCAAAATGGATACTGGTACTGTTAACGGTTTCGCAGATTCCACGCGTGTCGGACGTCGAAGCACACTAATGAATATATTACGGAGATCACTACGCGAGACGATCAAAACGGTATACATATATCAGTGGGAGGACCATCCTATCAAAAGTCGATATCGGTACTGAAAAATGCTGCTAATTTGCCAAATTAAGATAAACGGAGCAATAGCAGCATAAATTTGGCGAAACGAAATATGACGTCTCACTCAAAAGATGATTTACAAATTTATTATATAAAAATATTCAGGTTTGAGAAATATTTTATTATCATCTAATATTAACTAATTTAAATTTAAATAAAATTACACAATAAAATAAACTTCCGTATTATTAGATGAAAATTTACCATTTACTATATTTAAGTAAACATATTCCAAATATTAAATTTTTATTTCCAAATTCAATTATTTAAAATTCACTAAATTACCAGTTAATTATGTTATTAAAACTGTTAAAATTTACGGGTCATTACACCAGTACTGGCAATACGTCTCAAAGATAAACGTGTCACAAACTCTCGGATAGGAACCCGAACAGTGTTAACGTGTGTCTCATACTACACATTTGCACTAAATGGTTTACTAACCGCCAGTAATTTTCACACTCAAAGGGGTAAAAATTTTACCTCATCTCATCGGTAAACTCGACCCGAAGGTCAAAACGATCAAAAGGACAAGCCGGGAATTAACCGACAAGATAAACGCTCGTGTCCCATACCACTTGTTTTACCAAATCGTTTAATTCTTCTTCTCATTTTCTCAAATAGTGAAAAAAATTGTATTTTAAATATAAAATAATTTACTTGAGAATACAAGCTTTTAAACCCAATTTTCGAAATAAATTTTGAAAGCCATATTTAAAAATTCCCTTATTATCGAGAATAAATAGATTTTATATTTGAAAATACTTTAAAAATATCGTACAATAATAATTTAAAATGCTAATTTATTTTAAAAATTATTTCAAAGCAGGTTGAATAAATCCGTGTTCGAAAACAAAGAAAAAAGAAGAAAAAACACTCGTACCGATATTCGAATTCAATTCAAATTAAATTCTAACTATTCCAAAATTTGGATTTCAAAATCTCCAAAATTTAGCTAGCCTATTGATAGGCATCATAGCTCTCAAAAAATCAAAAAAAACTCAAAAATGAGAACCAAAGGCAAGAAAAACAAGCTGGAACGAATCGGAAAACAAATGAGCTAACGCAAAAATTACATAGGAGGCAATTGCCCCCAAGATTGACCACTAGGTCGAGCTCTCGTCTTCGTAGGTCGATCGTACGATCGACCTATGTGAAGGCATGGTCGACCTAGCCAAGCCTTCTCACGCAATTTTATTTGCAGCAAATTTCCACGCTGCGAACTGATTTTCAAGCGAACTTTTAACATAGCAAATGAATGTTTTTTCAACCAAATTTTGCAGGCATATAGAATGACATAAGCTACAAACGGAAGAAAATCTAGTAGAATTTCGTTGCCGAAAATGAAAGTTAAAGTTGTTCAAAGCAGGCACTCAGATCAGATTTCACAAGGAAGAAAACTGAAACAAAAACTATTTACAGTGTATGTGTTTGCACAGAAAACTTGCTCTTTGAGCATTGCAGCAGCTACAAAATATGAGTTATCAACTCACCTTGATATACTTAAGCAAAAACTCGAATTATTAGCCGAAAGGTTGGAGGTTTGCTTAAATTTGAGCTTTAAAAACCAGTATAAACTTAAAACAAGGACATGCAAGAAGAAACAATTAGTGTTAACAGAGAAACGCTTTCAAAAATTGATTTTGATGAATAAATGGTTTTAAAATTTTGATTACCTATTAATTTAGCAACAATTTGATTTTAGAAATACTAGATTTGAGTTAAATTTGATGATTTTTGGCTAGGGTTTACAAGAAAAAATGGGTTTCTCGCTATCTGAAGCTTTATGGAATTTTGAAAGTAAAGGGAAGTGAATGTACGTAGAAGGAAGATAAGATATTACTCATTTCTTTCTACAGACTAAGTGACTAGATGGGCTTAAGACCCATTAACAAAAGAAATAGCCTAAATTAATTCATTTACCACTTAATACACTAGTAAACACTTATGTTATTAAACAAACATCGGATATTTCAAATTTTCACATGATAAAATTATGAAACCTTTTTCATGTTAATTAAAGTATTTTGAACTTAATAAAATGATAAATTTGTTTATAAAAATATTTTTATTATTAAAAACCTTCATTTTTAAATAAATAGCTAGTTACACTTATAATTACATAAATAACTACTTATAACTGCAAAAATTACACAAAAACAATCTTCTTTTGTAATAAATGTAACCGATCATTTTAAAATCAATTTTATGATCAAATCATATTTTTAAACCCAATTTCACCTTTTTATTTAATATAACACTTTTTAAAAATCAAACGCTCATTTTAAAAATTATTAAAAGAACAAATGACAATAATTAATATAATTATTGCATTGTCACAAAATAAAAATCATCTTCCACTTATTAATAACTCAAACCAGTATAATAAAGTTCCAAAACGTTATTTTCTCTTTTTATTCCCAAAATTCATTGTTTATTCCAAATAAACAATTTAAATTTTCAAAATTATTATTAATTCTATACCGTTATAATTTAATGCTTATAGGTAATCACTAAAACCAGGGTTGTTACAGACTCCCTTCAGTATAAAAATTGCGTCCCCGCAATTTTGTTGAAAAGAGCTGTGTTCAACATAATTATTTCATCAAGCAAAAGATAAATAAACAAGCTCGAGTTTATAAATTCTGTCACTCTCAAAATAGAATGGTAGAAAACCAAGAAAAGGCTTGCTCGATTAATTCTATGGTTTCCCAAGTGGAATTACTAGGATTTGCGGACCGTTAAATTTCTATGAGAAATACATCCTTATTTCGAAGGTGTTTCACCTACGAAGAAAAACACGAATAGGATGTTACGCATTAGATAAATCGGGTGAGATCGATTCCTAAGAAGCTTCAGGAACAGAGTCGGGATTTAGTCACAACTTTATCTTGAACTCCAACCCACAAGATAATGATCAATACGACTTTCCGTATAACACTACGAAGGGAGTCATACCGATATTAAATGGACAACTGTTACAGAAAGAAAACCCAATAAGAGGTAAGTGGTTTTCCCTTAATACCACCAAACTTGTACGACTGCATAAATGCATGTCGTAAAATAATTGCACAAAGGCAAGTTAAGACTCAAGGAATAAATTTTTAAACTCTCCCTTACTAATCAAATATTCTTAAAGTTTCCCAACCCATTATCTTCAAGATTTAAAATTCTCAATTTTTAACACTTGAAAATTTCCAAAGTATCTTACTTAAATTTTAATATTTAAATTCGTTACTCTTCATTAGAGTAAATAAAGTATAAGTCATTTATTCTCTAATTCTTCCATAGGTATTCTCTAGTTTGCAACATATATTATTTCTTTTCAATTTGTTCCTCAAATTTTCTAAGTGTTAGAAATTTTCGAAAAAATTCGACGGAGTCTCCTTTATACGGAGGGCCGCATACAATATTACAAAAATGATTTATATAATATACATCGACCACTAGGTCGGAAACACAAAATATACTATCATTTAACTTTTAAAATTAATCCAAAAACATACCTTTCTTTTTAGCACTTTAAAGCGAGTTTGCACGATCTTATATATAATATTTTTGCTTAAAAATATAGTCCAACTATCCTCTTTTCACCCATACTTAACTCAAATAGATAATGTGTAACGTCCCGAAAATTTTCGACTTTCGAAAATTCAACATCGATACTCACTTTATCGACTGCCGAGAAATCGAAGGCCGGAAACCCGAAATGTAATGGTTTAAGAAAAAGAAAGACATAGAAGAAGAGATAAGAAGGTAGAAAATATAGAGAAAAGAACAGAAAATAGAAAATAGAACGGAATAGAAAACAACAGAACAACAATATCAGAATCTCACAATTCGCAGCGGAACAACATATAATAATAAATGAATAATCTTTAAACAAAGAACTATATCAGTTATTACATTTTATACATTACATCATATCATCATTACATCATATCATTAGAGTGTACAACAACAACAACAAACAGTGCAGCGGAAAAAGAAATACTATATACTAGTAATACGCCATGCCATCCATCTTGCCTCCAGCAACTCCTGAATATCCAGAATATCCTGATAAACCTTAACTCTTGACTGCCCGTGTGGAAATTGGTGGGCACCCAGAGTTTAGGAAGGAAAACAATAAACTCCAAGTCAGTCATGTGACTGGTGTAAGAACTCAAAACAGTTTATTTATCTTTAAAATCAAAAATAGAGGAATATTTTTAAATTCAATTCGCAATGCTTTTAAAAATGAGACTACCATAAGGCCTCCCGCACACACACACATGCAAACGCAGAATCGGAGGAGATTTCTCCTTATGATAGTCAAAGATGCTTGATACGCATTAAAAGAACATTTGATATTATTACTAGTGCATAGTGTAGGAAAAATTCATTTCGAAAGTAGAATATAAATCTTAGCCAGCATAGACATTCCGAACTATGCCTACTATAGCTACCATCCAAACAGTGGTGACCACCATAAGTGAATGGCAGGTTCTACAACTAATACCGTACAAGTTTCGTATTGGGAATTGGATTTCCAACGAATGATCAGGCCAAGGAACTTCCCATTGCCACATGAGAATGCCTCTGGATGGACATCCCCGAGAACCAAACCGGATCTCTACCAACACAAGGCCGGGTTACCCCTAACTGAGTAACAACTGACCGAATATGCCATCCCCCGGTCCTTTGGGACCTTTCACCGAGCGCTCGCAATCAATTCACACAATCATAAAGTGTTTTCAACATGAGTAAGTATCTGGGCTCCATACCATGATACCACCCTTTTCCAGAAGGAAATGCACATATCCTAAAGGGCGCTACCCCTCATAACCTTGCCGCATCTTTCCTGTTTTGACCATTCACGGGGTGTGAGGCTCGACGAAGTCACGTCCACAAAAACACACTTTATACAAAAGCCATGCTTTGGGTCAACAAATGATCATAGAAATGATCACCAAGATAGACGATCAAAAAAATGATCCTATCACAAATAACCAACACAATGATCATTTACAGCAACACTCAGCATGTCACATTACCAAATTGGGAATATATCGCTGATAACATTCAACTACATAACCTCTGAGCTCGTACGTCTCAGAGAAGGGTGTTAAGCTAAAAGAATAAATTCTCCGCCACCAACAGAAATATATTTGAAAGAAATCGGCTTTATATCTCAATTTGTAATGTCAGACATAAAATCCATACAAGTCTGTTCCGGGCTCGAACAGAACCGAAGGCACTTACAAAGAAGTCCTTGCAATCCGGATATTCACAATCCTGATCGGATTTCCCATCACTTAGGGAGTCTCTATACCGTTGCAACTCAGTGCAGAGACAATCGACAGGTCATCCTATCGCTCTCGCAAATACCGGGTCTTCAACACCGATCTTCAAATGCAATTCATAACGACGTATCACATATTCGGAATGGGTTATACGACCCCATGGTCCTTTCCCGGTTAACCCGAATAGTGAGCGCTTATTCAAAAATAAGTGTGGCATTCAAATTCAAACAAATCACATCAATTACCCATTCAAAGGGAAATATTGATGGTCGGTTATTGAACTATCAATGGATATGCACACATCACCAGTTTCCAAATAATTTTCCAAATTATTTATTTTCCAAAAATATCTTTACTGGATATATAATTTCACTACTTCAAAAATAAATCAATATTTATTTTCATACAAATTCCACTTTCTTTTATAAATTCCTTAGTGAATTTATATTTCAAAATATCCATGCATATACGATTTCAATTTATCATTTCAATTTATCTTCAAAAAGATAAATTCTCAAAATATTCCCTTTATATCGGAAAACAATCCCATACTTATTTAATAAGTAATTCACAAATTTTATTTATTTTCAACACTTGGAAAATATTCAATATACTTAAATCGAGATTAAGTATATATTTCATTCTTTAAGGAAATCATTCTCTTAAACATTTTTATTTGGGCCAAAACGAATGTTACGTAAAACATCGTTACGACAACCCAAAATCACTAGTATAGGGATTCGAAATTAAAATAGATATATAAATCCCAATACTATACAAAACGTTTCCTTTCGGAAATCATTTACTATAACAACAGTGCTATAGTCCACCATTTCCTTCTATTTCTCGAAAACGTCTATTTCAACAATAAATGTTGAAATCTATGGTTTCGAATCTTAACATAATTTAAAACATCGTTAGATCGTTTTACTTCAATTTAAAATATCACATTCTAAACATTTTCTTTAACATATTATTCACTATCCAAAAAAACGTGAATATACTACGTTAATCAATTTCATCCTTTCTATACATTTTATTTCAAAGGATTATTCACAGTCAAAAACGTGAATATAACTCCATTAACAAGTCACAACAATTTACTTATCAAAATAAGTCATTGCGAATTTATAAAACAACGTTTATAATTCCTTTATTAACCTATTCAATTTATAACTCAATTATAAAACAAAAGTTCATATCATAAGTGAAATACTTAAAATTTATTTGTTTGAAAAATCGTTCCTTTGAACTTCATAATTATAAATCTTATAACTTATAAGATTCAATTATTTATCCAAATATATTCTTTATAACTTCACAAAATTTATAAATCTTATTATTTATAAATTTCACTTATAACTTCACCATTTATAGATCTATAAATTCAATTCACTTATGCAATCCATTTTCACTTCATTCAAACACTTATAAAAACTCGTTTTAAAATTCAAATGTTTTAATTTATAAATATCAATTTATAAATCCTTTATAAAATCAATTTATACTATTATTTTAAAACATCTTTAATCTCCTCTATTAACTTATTCGATTTATAACTCAATTATTTTATAAAAAACATTAACCCATATTTCTCAAAAATCAATCTTTAACCGTATTTCTCAAAATCATAATTTTTATAACTTTAAAAATTATAACGTTTATTTATTTAAAATGGATCAATTCCAAAAATATTTTATGTTTTCAAAAAAATCACTTTAAAAATCATTTTAAAGTTCCAAATTTGGTCCAATGATGCTACATACCAAATAGTCAATCACGACAACAACGACATCATATATCATATGATAATCAACGAATATCAAAATATCCAAAATCAAATAAATACTGTTGAGGAATCCAGTTAGATCCCTCCAACCTGTTTTCCTGCATCCACAAACATTAGCACAATACCAATTCCGCTCCAGTACGGAATTATCGCGGTATATGGGATTTAAAATATTATCCGCTTAATAGACGGCGCAATAGGGTCTCATCCGCTAAACAAATGCGGGAAATCAATAACTCCAATATATACATATGCCAATATATATATATATTGCTATCATATATAATACCAATTTCACTGTTTATGAAATATTCGCGGTATATGTTTTTAATAAATAACATCCGCTTACTAACGACGCATAATGTCTATTTTAACAATCAATAGATAACAATCATCATTCAAACATGCATTCAAATATTTTAAATCTAACTATTTAAAATAAAATCGAAACCGATTCGATTGAGTGAGAAGTTCTCACCTTGATTTCAATTCCGTTTTAGCGATTTATTTCGAATTAAATTAAACGGACGTTTAATTTTACCCAAAATTCTCACTAACTCCAAACGACTCCAATCTAATTCCATCGCGTAGTGCTCGTCCATACGATTCCAACGCAACTGGTTTCGCACGTTTGGACCTCGTATGAAAAAGATATGAATTTTCAAAGTTTTACACGAATTATATTCATAATATTTACAACATTTTTAATTAATTTTAAACCTAGCTTATCCATAGCCGTGAGATCAAGCATGAGTGCATCAGGGCCGCCCCTGCCTATTTCTTCTACGCGCGTGTTTACCTCCAGGAAACAACGCAAGGCCGAACCCATATCTTAGGAATTAGGGTTCGATTTCGCCATCACCACGACGCACGAGAAGTTGATCAGAAGCTTGCACCTCGAAGCTCACCTCTCGCTCTACACTCGGCCCATGACCGGTCACGTGCGGCCCCCCCCATCTGCACGCAGTTCGAGGCCGAACGCACGACCTTCCTCCCCATTTTCTGCCCACCACACTGCTCGAAACTCGATCACCACCGGTCATCATGAAGCTCTCACTGCCGTCTACAATTCTCTAGTTGAAAGTTTGTTGCAATATTGAGTGGATTGGGAGATAATTGGAGGAGAAGCTCGTGAATTTCTGGCCGTGGGTTGAGGGGGGTGGCGGCTGGACATTAGGGTTTTAGATTTTTTTTTTGTGAAGGGTAGGGGCTATTTATAAGGAAATGAACGAACACTATTCATCCGGAAATTCCGAACTCCGATTCACGCGCCATAACCAGCGTTTCTAGGGTTTACCCCGCGTTCCGAACACAATGGAACAGGTTTCGGAAGCTAATTCGGACATCTGTGCGAGTTATGGCTATAAACGTTCAATTTAAATTAAATCGATTTAAACGATTTTCTAGGCGTTTTAATTTGTACCGAACAAACGGTAAATCCAAACGACATGAAATTTGAAACCTTACAATAATATCACATTACGGATCCGATGAAACTAGTTTCGTCGAAATCGGAGACTTTTTGAAAAATGGCTATTTTAACTCGCCAAATTAAAATTAAAAATAATTCGATGCGTTTCGAGCTGCCACAGTCAAACGATAACTCCGATTGACACGAAAATTGAAATCCGATAATAACTAACTATTACGGTTCCAATGGAACTGGTTTCGTTCAATTCTGAGACTGTTCAAAAATTGGCTATTTTCACTAGTCGATTAAATATTAAAATATTCAATTTTCACAATTTAACTTTTAATTCGATTTCAAAAGTTCGATAATATCGTTCTAACTTCAATATGATAAAATAAAATTTTACAAATCATTTTCAATCATATTTAACTCAATTTTCAATTATTTCCATAATTTAACATATTAAATTATCGATTTAATTATCCAATTAAATCCAATTATTCGAAATAAAATTTATTCGACTTATAAATTCACTTATTAATATTTAAAATTAATTAAATATTCAAATTTTAATTACTAAAAATTCTGGGTCGTTACAATCTTCCCCCCTTAAAAGAATTTCGTCCTCGAAATTAACAAGTAAGAAAAATTACAGAATCGATTAACTTTCCATAAATCCATAGTTAAAACTTCTTATAATAACTTACTAAGTTTTTAAATCATACTTAGTTATCTTTTCAAAAACAACTACTATCGTTTGACTTTCAACTCCAAATCAAAATTATAGTTTCCAAAATTTTCCAATTTTCTCAAAAAAAAATTCTAACGCCTTAAATTTCCAGAAAAATTCGCCATAGTCTCCTTTGCGCGGCTCGATCCGAAAAAAAAATGACAGTATATATATCACAAATATACATCTCATCAAGTAATGAGGCATCCCGAAGGGAAAAAAATGTAAAAGTACGGTATGTAATCCGAGATATGTACCTTATATATTATTAGCAAGCATATCGGCTAATATAGCGTGAAAGCGAGCTCCAAATGCGAAGCAAACGCCATCCGCACCTACTAAACACTCAACAACAACATGAGAATCATGCATATATGAAAATAGTATCAATATACATCATATAGTAACATAACAACTATATAATATAGCAAATGCAACTAAAGCAACAAATGAAACCATCAATCAACTAAATATTCATTCATATTCTCATTAATATTCAATGAATTGGTTTTCAATTTTAATCACATTTGATTTGTTTACATTGGATTTTATCAACATTCATTCTCAATTCAATTAGTTAACATTTACTAATTTAAATCCAATTCACATTCAATTCTATTCAAATTTATTTACTTTCAATTTGAATTCAATTATATAGCTTCCAATTTCGCTAATTCACTTTCATTAACACTTAATGAACTTATATTCAATCAATTAACAATCAAATAACAACCAATGTATATTCAACATAACCAAATTATTCACTTTACATTAAATTTGGTTCAACACATTTAATTCCATTTGGTTTAACATTAAATTGATTTCCATTCCAATTTATTCAACTTTCAATAACATTAGATTTTAATGAATTTACACTTTCATTCATTATTTCATATCAACTTAATTTACATTCAATTGATTAACATTCAATTCATTAATTCAATTCAATTACAAAAGTTGAATTTCATTTATATAACTCAAGTTCACATTTATCACTTAACTTTATTAATTTAGTTTGATACCAAAATCAACTTCATTCAACATCTCTTAAGTTAAACTTCCATTTAAACATCACTTAGTTTACATAACTTGAATTCCCACTTATAAATCAATTCAGATTCCAAATTCTTAAGTAAAATTTTCATTTAACTTTAAATTCATTTTTTTTTATCTATAACTCATATTCATAGATATATCCATATAGTTTCACTTGTTATATATATAAGTTTATTTCACAATTGTAAATTACTTTAATTATAATTCAATTCATATAATTCTTTTTACTTATACAATTATTCTTTTATTTAGATTATTCAAACAACCAAACAATCAACTTATATACATTCTTTAATAATTTTGAAAAATTATTTCTTTATATATAAAATATACTCAAGTAAAATTATTTCATTTACCCAATTTAAAACAATACTGTGTCGAATTGTTCTATTTAAGTGTTTAGAAACCCCTTCGGCATAGTTGTCGAGACCGTGCTGACGAAGGTTCATATGCCACTCAATAAACCAATCATCACAATATAAAACAATTTTATATTCAATAACAAATACGCTCTCATAGCTATTATTACACTCAAACTCATTCTAGAGTACTACTGACTCTATCTCTAATGAGTAACACCCGAAAGAACCATGGTTGTCGCTTAACCATATGCTCTGATACCAAATGTAACGTCCCGAAAATTTTCGACTTTCAAAAATTCAACATCGATACTCACTTTATCGACTGCCGAGAAATCGAAGGCCGGAAACCCGAAATGTTATGGTTTAAGAAAAAGAAAGACATAGAAGAAGAGATAAGAAGGTAGAAAATATAGAGAAAAGAACAAAAAATAGAAAATAGAACGGAATAGAAAACAACAGAACAACAATATCAGAATCTCACAATTCGCAGCGGAACAACATATAATAATAAATGAATAATCTTTAAACAAAGAACTATATCAGTTATTACATTTTATACATTACATCATATCATCATTAGATCATATCATTAGAGTGTACAACAACAACAACAAAGAGTGCAGCGGAAAAGAAATACTATATACTAGTAATACGCCATGCCATCCATCTTGCCTCCAGCAACTCCTGAATATCCAGAATATCCTGATAAACCTTAACTCTTGACTGCCCGTGTGGAAATTGGTGGGCATCCAGAGTTTAGGAAGGAAAACAATAAACTCCAAGTCAGTCATGTGACTGGTGTGAGAACTCAAAACAGTTTATTTATCTTTAAAATCAAAAATAGAGGAATATTTTTAAATTCAATTCGCAATGCTTTTAAAAATGAGACTACCATAAGGCCTCCCGCACACACACACATGCAAACGCAGAATCGGAGGAGATTTCTCCTTATGATAGTCAAAGATGCTTGATACGCATTAAAAGAACATTTGATATTATTACTAGTGCATAGTGTAGGAAAAATTCATTTCGAAAGTAGAATATAAATCTTAGCCAGCATAGACATTCCGAACTATGCCTACTATAGCTACCATCCAAACAGTGGTGACCACCATAAGTGAATGGCAGGTTCTACAACTAATACCGTACAAGTTTCGTATTGGGAATTGGATTTCCAACGAATGATCAGGCCAAGGAACTTCCCATTGCCACATGAGAATGCCTCTGGATGGACATCCCCGAGAACCAAACCGGATCTCTACCAACACAAGGCCGGGTTACCCCTAACTGAGTAACAACTGACCGAATATGCCATCCCCCGGTCCTTTGGGACCTTTCACCGAGCGCTCGCAATCAATTCACACAATCATAAAGTGTTTTCAACATGAGTAAGTATCTGGGCTCCATACCATGATACCACCCTTTTCCAGAAGGAAATGCACATATCCTAAAGGGCGCTACCCCTCATAACCTTGCCGCATCTTTCCTGTTTTGACCATTCACGGGGTGTGAGGCTCGACGAAGTCACGTCCACAAAAACATACTTTATACAAAAGCCATGCTTTGGGTCAACAAATGATCATAGAAATGATCACCAAGATAGACGATCAAAAAAATGATCCTATCACAAATAATCAACACAATGATCATTTACAGCAACACTCAGCATGTCACATTACCAAATTGGGAATATATCGCTGATAACATTCAACTACATAACCTCTGAGATCGTACGTCTCAGAGAAGGGTGTTAAGCTAAAAGAATAAATTCTCCGCCACCAACATAAATATATTTGAAAGAAATCGGCTTTATATCTCAATTTGTAATGTCAGACATAAAATCCATACAAGTCTGTTCCGGGCTCGAACAGAACCGAAGGCACTTACAAAGAAGTCCTTGCAATCCAGATATTCACAATCCTGATCGGATTTCCCATCACTTAGGGAGTCTCTATACCGTTGCAACTCAGTGCAGAGACAATCGACAGGTCATCCTATCGCTCTCGCAAATACCGAGTCTTCAACACCGATCTTCAAATGCAATTCATAACGACGTATCACATATTCGGAATGGGTTATACGACCCCATGGTCCTTTCCCGGTTAACCCGAATAGTGAGCGCTTATTCAAAAATAAGTGTGGCATTCAAATTCAAACAAATCACATCAATTACCCATTCAAAGGGAAATATTGATAGTCGGTTATTGAACTATTAATGGATATGCACACATCACTAGTTTCCAAATAATTTTCCAAATTATTTATTTTCCAAAAATATCTTTACTAGATATATAATTTCACTACTTCAAAAATAAATCAATATTTATTTTCATACAAATTCCACTTTCTTTTATAAATTCCTTAGTGAATTTATATTTCAAAATATCCATGCATATACGATTTCAATTTATCATTTCAATTTATCTTCAAAAAGATAAATTCTCAAAATATTCCCTTTATATCGGAAAACAATCCCATACTTATTTAATAAGTAATTCACAAATTTTATTTATTTTCAACACTTGGAAAATATTCAATATACTTAAATCGAGATTAAGTATATATTTCATTCTTTAAGGAAATCATTCTCTTAAACATATTTATTTGGGCCAAAACGAATGTTACGTAAAACATCGTTACGACAACCCAAAATCACTAGTATAGGGATTCGAAATTAAAATAGATATATAAATCCCAATACTATACAAAACGTTTCCTTTCGGAAATCATTTACTATAACAACAGTGCTATAGTCCACCATTTCCTTCTATTTCTCGAAAACGTCTATTTCAACAATAAATGTTGAAATCTATGGTTTCGAATCTTAACACAATTTAAAACATCGTTAGATCGTTTTACTTCAATTTAAAATATCACATTCTAAACATTTTCTTTAACATATTATTCACTATCCAAAAAAAGTGAATATACTACGTTAATCAATTTCATCCTTTCTATACATTTTATTTCAAAGGATTATTCACAGTCAAAAACGTGAATATAACTCCATTAACAAGTCACAACAATTTACTTATCAAAATAAGTCATTGCCAATTTATAAAACAACGTTTATAAATTCCTTTATTAACCTATTCAATTTATAACTCAATTATAAAACAAAAGTTCATATCATAAGTGAAATACTTAAAATTTATTTGTTTGAAAAATCGTTCCTTTGAACTTCATAATTATAAATCTTATAACTTATAAGATTCAATTATTTATCCAAATATATTCTTTAATAACTTCAAAAAATTTATAAATCTTATTATTTATAAATTTCACTTATAACTTCACCATTTATAAATCTATAAATTCAATTCACTTATGCAATCCATTTTCACTTCATTCAAACACTTATAAAAACTCGTTTTATAATTCAAATGTTTTAATTTATAAATATCAATTTATAAATCCTTTATAAAATCAATTTATACTATTATTTTAAAACATCTTTAATCTCCTCTATTAACCTATTCGATTTATAACTCAATTATTTTATAAAAAACATTAACCCATATTTCTCAAAAATCAATCTTTAACCGTATTTCTCAAAATCATAATTTTTATAACTTTAAAAATTATAACGTTTATTTATTTAAAATGGATCAATTCCAAAAATATTTTATATTTTCAAAAAAATCACTTTAAAAATCATTTTAAAGTTCCAAATTTGGTCCAATGATGCTACATACCAAATAGTCAATCACGACAACAACGACATCATATATCGATATGATAATCAACGAATATCAAAATATCCAAAATCAAATAAATACTGTTGAGGAATCCAGTTGGATCCCTCCGACCTGTTTTCCTGCATCCACAAACATTAGCACAATACCAATTCCGCTCCAGTACGGAATTATCGCGGTATATGGGATTTAAAATATTATCCGCTTAATAGACGGCGCAATAGGGTCTCATCCGCTAAACAAATGCGGGAAATCAATAACTCCAATATATACATATGCCAATATATATATATAGCTATCTTATATAATACCAATTTCACTGTTTATGAAATATTCGCGGTATATGTTTTTAATAAATAACATCCGCTTACTAACGGCGCATAATGTCTATTTTAACAATCAATAGATAACAATCATCATTCAAACATGCATTCAAATATTTTAAATCTAACTATTTAAAATAAAATCGAAACCGATTCGGTTGAGTGAGAAGTTCTCACCTTGATTTCAATTCCGTTTTAGCGATTTATTTCGAATAAAATTAAACGGACGTTTAATTTTACCCAAAATAACTCCAAATGACTCCAATCCAATTCCATCGCGTAGTGCTCGTCCATACGATTCCAACGCAACTGGTTTCGCGCGTTTTCGACCTCGTATGAAAAAGATATGAATTTTCAAAGTTTCACACGAATTATATTCATAATTCGTACAACATTTTTAATTAATTTTAAACCTAGCTTATCCATAGTCGTGAGATCAAGCGTGAGTGCATCAGGGCCGCCCCTGCCTATTTCTTCTACGCGCATGTTTACCTCCAGGAAACAACGCAAGGCCGAACCCATATCTTAGGAATTAGGGTTCGATTTCGCCATCACCACGACGCACGAGAAGTTGATCAGAAGCTTGCACCTCGAAGCTCACCTCTCGCTCTACACTCGGCCCATGACCGGTCACGTGCGGCCCCCCCTTCTGCATGCAGTTCAAGGCCAAACGCGCGACCTTCCTCCCCATTTTCTGGCCACCACACTGCTCGAAACTCGATCACCACCGGTCATCATGAAGCTCTCACTGCCGTCTACAATTCTCTAGTTGAAAGTTTGTTGCAATATTGAGTGGATTCGGAGATAATTGGAGGAGAAGCTCGTGAATTTCTAGCCGTGGGTTGAGGGGGGTGGCGGCTGGACATTAGGGTTTTAGATTTTTTTTTTATTTTTTTTTATTTTGTGAAGGGTAGGGGCTATTTATAAGGAAATGAACGAACACTATTCATCCGGAAATTCCAAACTCCGACTCACGCGCCGTAACCAGCGTTTCTAGGGTTTACCCTGCGTTCCGGACACAATGGAACAGGTTTCGGAAGCTAATTCGGACATCTGTGCGAGTTATGGCTATAAACGTTCAATTTAAATTAAACCGATTTAAACGATTTTCTAGGCGTTTTAATTTGTACCGGACAAACGGTAAATCCAAACGACTTGAAATTTGAAACCTTACAATAATATCACATTACGGATCCGATGAAACTGGTTTCGTCGAAATCCGAGACTTTTTGAAAAATGGCTATTTTAACTCGCCAAATTAAAATTAAAAATAATTCGATGCGTTTCGAGCTGCCACAGTCAAACGATAACTCCGATTGACACGAAAATTGAAATCCGGTAATAACTAACTATTACGGATCCAATGGAACTGGTTTCGTTCAATTCTGAGACTGTTCAAAAATTGGCTATTTTCACTAGTCGATTAAATATTAAAATATTCAATTTTCACAATTTAACTTTTAATTCGATTTTAAAAGTTCTATAATATCGTTCTAACTTCAATATGATAAAATAAAATTTTACAAATCATTTTCAATCATATTTAACTCAATTTTCAATTATTTCCATAATTTAACATGTTAAATTATCGATTTAATTATCCAATTAAATCCAATTATTCGAAATAAAATTTATTCGACTTATAAATTCACTTATTAATATTTAAAATTAATTAAATATTCAAATTTTAATTACTAAAAATTCTGGGTCGTTACATAATGTTAGTTCATGTTCATAAATACGAAGTGCTACATTTAATTATTAAGGGGAAATTGGATTTACGGTTTAAAAGTTATGCTTGATTTATTTTCAGCTTAATCTTAGAAATTTCTTAAGAGAACAGAAATGTCTATCTACTTTCAAACCCATTTTAAAATCAGTAAAAAGAAAAATCTTTTAAAGTAATAAAAATAAACTTTATAGCATACTGAAAACTCTTAAATTTGCAAAAAGATTGAGCTCTTTTGGAATTTTAAATCTGAAGTTATCGCAGTTTTAGTACAACACTTTTCTAAATGAAATTTCAGCATTTAAAATCAATTTAAAATTTAAAATTCTCACAAACCATTTTAATTTAAAACTACATTTTCAAACAAGCTTTTTTCTATATGATTTATTAAATGATCATCTTTTTCCCCGAAAAGCTAAGACATATAAAATTATGATCAGCATTATGTAATCATAAAAATAATAATTCATTAAATGGAAATATTTTCATTACTTTCCAAAATCCTTTAAAAACAATTTACTGTGAAAACTCATTTTGGAAGAGATAACTAATATTTTCCATTATCAAGAGATAATTATTGATTATCCACCAATATAAATTTTTGGGATATATATATATATAATGTTTAAAATTATTATCACAATTTAAAATGATTATACTACATGAATTGTTCATTTATCAAAATAATCCAAATTCATATTTTCACTTGTCACAAAAAAATTAAATGTCCATCTAATTATCAACTTTACATAAATCTAAGTAAAGTTGATAATTAATTCAAACTTGTTTCAAAGGAATTTTGCAATTTCAAACCCACAAGTTTAATACCATTTAAGTTTTAAAAAAAAAATAGTTTACAAACTTATACTAAATGTTCTACACTAACACTTCTTTACTTTCTCTTAAAGTAGAGTTTTATATCCATCGTCTGCTATTACTCAAATAACTAAGTTTCAAAACAAATTTTTATAATAGTCATATTAACTTGTACTAAACTGTTCAATTAATATTTTAATTTTTCAAACCAAAGTATTCTTTTACCTTAAATACATCATTTTATTAATCAAAGCATCAGATGATATTTTCTTCTAATTAAAACATCCCCTTAATTAGAATTATTCACTTTTACTTATCCAAATTACCATATTCAATTTTTCAAATTTCAAATAATATAAGGGTATTGCCTTGCCATTGATTTATAGTGAATGACCCTATCGATTGGCTGTAGAGTTGATCAAATGATCAAAATTGCCTCGCCACTCCTCCAACACTCACAACGGTTCAATGGTTTCATTAAACATTTAAAATAAAAAATAATACTCCACCATAGTAATTATTTCCAACCTTTACTTGTTAAAACTCAATTTACCGTGTCTGACTGTCTCATCATAATGTTTAAGAAATTCCTATCTATAATGTTGATCGAGCGTATCAACCAGAATTCTTAAAGCGCTTGATGGACAACCCAATATAAAAATCATTTTCTTAAAAATATCTCATATATAATATTCAAAATATTCTTTATTTCTCCCAAAAATCCAATTTCACTTAAAATCATATCTTTAATTTGAAAGATTTGAAAAGTCAATTATAACTTATACTCAAAATAAAAAACATAGGAAGAACTCATCAAGATATTCCTGGAGTATTGATTCTTAAGGTTGATGGAATAGACTGGAGCGTTTGTTATTCCGAATGGTACAACGAACCACTCACAAGAACTATACGAGTGTGGAATGCGATAAGAGGAATGCCATCCTCCGTGCTTATGAAAATCTGTGTAATGTCAAGCTGAGGAATGACCCTAGCACCACTTAATGGATTAAAAAGAGATCAACGAGATATAAGAGTAAGGTTAAGGTATCTTCTCGAATGAAAAGAACACTAACAATATATCATTACTTCGAGTGAAGTAATGATAACAAAGTATATCAACAATTTTAGTATTCAAAGAGGATATCTAAAAAGGAGGCAAGAATGACAACATCAGTTAGGTTCAATGAATCACCTCATTTCCTTAATGGACATCCTCATGGAAGGATGAACGAAAGGCTAATAACTAGGAATGAGGTCAATTAAATTCTCGATTGCCCGATGGAGTGACATACCCGAACGGACTCATAGAAATCAACAAAGTCATAATGACCGGAATTCAAGATATATCATCAACATCTCGAAACTCAAGAGTGAATACAGATACTTCAGAATCATCATTAACAATCCGAAGAACAAGAAACAACAAATCAACCAAAATTGGGATACCTAAATATAGGATCTTTTGAACCACAAAATGCGGCTTGATAATATGCAAGCTACTCCATCTCAAATCATTTCAAACTCTACATAGAAATGGCATGCTAATTCGTTCGCACAAAAAGATAAGCCACAAGGAACAATCCCAAAATCATCAAACATCATACCAAATATTCCGGATCCCCTCAATAGGATTCGCAATCCTCAAAGAAATCATAAGATAGAACATCAAAAAGCATCAACAAATTCCTTCAATACGGATGAGTGTCAAGCACCCGTATCGAAGAGGACTCAAATAAAACAATCACGATTAGGATTTCCCTTAAGATAAGATATAACCAATTAAATTAAGGAATATTACGGAATAAAATATATTCCAAAGCATATCCCAAATTATCTACTTCAAAAGACACAATAAGTTAAAGGACACGATGATTAAGGGATTCGTACACTCGTACTGTACTTGGATGTATCATAATATATGCTTATGTTCTGTGTTTATCTTATTTTGTTCTAAACTCGGCTCTGATACCAAGCTGTGACGCCCCACTCTGAGACCCACATTAACAAAGAGTATTACCAGGTAATACAGTCTGCTAATGCGGAGAATAGGGTTGGCTAGGACCGACCATCTATAGTCTTGTCTTAAATATCTACTGAATATGTCAATTAATGGTCTATATTTTTTTTATATCTCAAGTGAATCGATACATCCAATAAATGCTTGATACAAAACTATAGGTGGCTACAGGATCTATCAAAACACAATACAATAACTCAAATGCATAACACTTCACAGAACAACAAACAGATATATATACATATATACTGATACATCCCAATACAATACAAATAATACATCATAAGTGGTATGACGAACACAATATACACACGAGTCAAAATAATATACATATCAGAGTAGCGAAAAAAAGACTACAACAAAAAGGGCTAGCAGACAAGTCCATGCGAAAGCAGAATAGGCTAAGTCCATAAGGGTACCTAATATGAAACTCCTCGGTCTGACCCGAGTATAAAATACACGGGTTAGTCTAGCTAAAAAAATCAGCTTATAAGGATAAGTGATAATATGAGCATAAGGCAAGGTGATAATCTTCTCAAGTAAGAAGGAATAATTCAAGAGTATATGGTTACTTCACATGGCATGACTAAATAGGTATAGTAATTTCAAGTAATATAAGGATATCACTAAATATGAATGCAACTCAAAGGCGATAAAACTTCATAACAAATCTTAAAATAAAAGCACGCCTCATATCATTGGCACATCACAAAACACTAAATATGGTTTAAGAGAAAAATATAACTCCAAAGAGGAGAAATCCCAAACCCGCCATATCGGAAAACTCAAAAGCAACTCAAGAAATCACCATCTCAAAATACGCCATAGGCAAATGCATATATCAATATATAGGAGGATATAATCCCAATTAAACGCCAAAAGGCAAATTTCAAATTATAACACCAAAAGGCAAATCTCAAATAATGCCAGTGCAGGCAACTCAAATTCCTATAAGGTAATCGCCATATATATGTGTGTGTGTGTGTGTATACATATATGTATGTATGTGTGTGTATATATATGTATGTATATATATATATATAAAGGCTTGAATGGCCAACCACGAAAAAGGCGATACACTGGGGAAATCCCAATAATAAATGAAATCATTTCAAAAGTTTTGCACCTGCTTATAGCTGAAGCCTGCCAAGTACTGCTCTCCCTCAAATATGGTACCACACCCGAAGGCAAATATGTCTCAATGGACAAATACGCCGCAATGACAAATACGCCGCAATGGCAAACGTCCCGAAGACAAATACATCTCAATGACAAACGTCCCTAGGAAAATGACCCGAAGGTCCAGTACTGGCAATACGTCTCGAAGACAAATGTGTCACAAACTCTTGGATAGGAACCCAAATAGTGTTAATGTGTGTCTCATACCACATGTTCGCACTAAATGGTTACTAACCGCTAGTAAGTTTCACACTCAAAGCGGTAAAAAGTTTACCATGTCTCATCGGTAAACTCAACCCGAAGGTCAAAACGATCAAACAAACAAGTCGGAAATTAACCGATAAGATAAACGCACGTGTCCCATACCACTTATTTTTACCAAACTGTTTAATTCTCCTTCTCATTCCCTCAAATAGTGCAAAAATGTGTATTTTATGTATAAAATAATTTACTTGAGAAAACAAGCTTTTAAATCCAATTTACGAAATCAATTTTGAAAGCCATATTTGAAAATTCCCTTATTATCTAGAATAAATAAATTTTATATTTGAAAACACTTTAAAAATATTATATAATAATAATTTAAAATGCCCATTTATTTTAAAAATTATTTTAAAGTAGTTTGGAAAATCTGTGCTCGAAAACGA
Organism: Allium cepa; assembly: GCA_030765085.1. Lineage (NCBI taxonomy): Eukaryota > Viridiplantae > Streptophyta > Magnoliopsida > Asparagales > Amaryllidaceae > Allium > Allium cepa. Next base: position 189,391,093 of record CM060939.1, on the reverse strand, counting down.
AGAAAATCACTCAAACCGAATTCGAATTCAATTCAAATTAAATTCAAATTTAAACCAAAATTTGAATTTCAAAATCTTCAAAATTTAACTAGCCTATTGATAGGCATCATAGCTCTCACAACATTAGAAAAATAACTCGAAAACGAGAAGCAAAGGCAAGATAAACAAGGTAGAACGAATCAAAAAAAAAAGGAGCCAATGCAAAATTATACAAGAGGCAATTGCCTCCAAGGTTAACCGCTAGGTCGAACTCTCCTCTTCATAGGTCGACCGTACGGTCGGCCTATGTGAAGGCATGGTCAACCTACCAAGCCTTCTCACGCGATTTTATTTGAAGCGAATTTCCATGCTGCTAACTGATTTTCAAGTGAACTTTTAACATAGCAAATGAATGTATTTTTCAACCAAATTTTGTAGGCATATAAAACCACATATAAACTACAAACTGAAAAAAAATTGGCAGCATTTCATTGTCGAAATTGAAAGTTACAGTTGTTCAAAGCAGGCACTCAGATCAAATTTCACAAGGAAGAAAAACTAAAAAACTAAAACTATTTACAGAGTACATATTTGCACGGAAACTTGCTCTTTGAGCATTGTAGCAGCTAGAAATTGTGAGTAGTCAACTCACCTTGCTAAACTTGAGCAAAAACTCGAATTATTATCTGAAAGGCTGGAGCTTTGCTTAAATTTGAGTTTCAAAAACTAGTATAATCTTAAAACAAGGACATGCAAGAAGAAACAAGTACTGTTCACAGAGAAACGATTTCAAAACTTGATTTTTGATGAATAAATGGTTTTAGATTTTGATTACCTGTTGATTTAGCTCCTATTTGACTTGAAAACACAAGATTTGAGTTTAATTTGATGATTTTTGGCTAGAGTTTACAAGAGAAAATGGGTTTCTCGCTATCTGAAGCTTTTTGGAATTTTTACAGTAAAGAGAAACAAATGTACATAGAAGGAAGATGTGATATTCCTCATTTGTTTCTATAGACTAAGTGACTAGATAGGCTTAAGACCCATTAACAAAATAAATAGGCTAAATTAATTCATTTACCACTTAATACACTAGTAAACACTTATGTTATTAAACAAACATCGGATGTTTCAAAGTTTTCACATGATAAAATTATGAAACCTTGTTTACATGTTAATTAAAGTATTTTGTACTTAATAAAAAGATAAATTTGGTTACAAAAAAAATTATTATTAAAAACCTTCATTTTTAAACAAATAGCCAATTACACTTATAATTACATAAGTCACTACTTTTAACTCCAAAAATTACACAAAAATAATCTTCTTGTGTAATAAAATGTAACCAATCATTTTAAGCTCAATTTTATGATCAAATCATATTTTTACACCCAATTTCACCTTTATTTAATATAAAACTCTTTAAAAATCAAATATTCCTTTTTAAAATTATTAAAAGAAGCAAATGACAATAATTAATAAATTGTTGCACTATCACCAAATAAAAATCATCTTCCACTTGTTATTAACTCAAGCCAGTATAATAAAATTCCAAAACGTTATTTTCTCATTTTATTACCAAAACTTATTATTTATTCCAAATAAACAATTTAAATTCTCAATATTAAATTATAACTACCATTATAATTTAATACTTACAAGTAATCACTAAAACCAGGGTTGTTACACAAATAGACAATAGCAATAGAAACATTTAGATGGTAACTTCATTACTCTAGAAAAAAGTCATAAAAACCAAATATGACAAAACCAACTACACATGTCTCGTGAAAATAATAATCTCAGTCACATCATTAGAGTACATAAAAATAACCATCCCTCTCATCAAGTACCCGTACATCCAAAAGTCAAATGAAAAGAAAACTGAAGGAAAAAAAATACACGAAGAATCTCCAAGAATATTTCTCCAAGAAAGCTAAAATCTACTGTCCAAGAAAATGAATTATTTGCCTTAGTCAATTTCGCACGCATGGTCGTCGTGGTACAGACTAACTGTCGCCCCCTCTTGTGACCTCGTACAAATCCTACTCTTCATAAGCATGCCCTGCCTCACCTAATCTATTGTGAGACCATCAGTCCTAGCTTGAAAGGGTCCTGTCCAGCCTCATCTAAGTGTGTTGTGAGACCATCAGTACTAGTTTGAAAGGGGATGTGTTGGTAAGGGTCTCAACAAACAAAATCTAGTTGGTCCCCTTGCCCAAATCTTCCGATTTGAGCTTCTATCTATTTGCCCCTTATTTACCCTAGGTCCCACCCTTACCTAACTATTGTGAGACCATCAGTCCTAGTCTTAAAGGGTCCTATCCAGCCTCACCTAATCAGTTGTGAGACCATCAGTCCTAGTCTGAAAAGCGATACTATTGGTATGTGCCCTATTACTATGTTTGCTTATTAACTTAATGTAAGTTTTAAACTAAGCCTGCTCTGTTACCTCTGCTATATGCTTAATAACTTAATCTAAGTCTTAAAATAAGTCTCTTTCTGTTCGTTCTACTTAACTATAACCTATGTTATGATTGTTCTTTTATTCTGTCTTTTTAGTTATAATTACTTGTCATAACTATGCTTGCAAATGTCTTAATTTGCCTAATTTTCCCTGTGTCCAACTTATTACAGTTCTTCTTACTTTACATCTAATTTATGTAAATTTAATGTTCTTATATTTTAGTCCATATTAGTGAATCATTCTCTTTTATTTATTTTATTCGCGTAAAAATGAATAAAATGAAACTAACATTTACAGGCCAATTAGATGTAAATAACAATAAATGACTGTAAATAATTGGAAAAATTGTAAATAACAATAAGTAATTGCAAATAACTGAAATAGAAAAATAAAAGAAAGAAACGAAAAAAGTCTAAAATTTACTTAAAATAAACTGCAAATAAACTTGCATAAAGGTTACCCCAAAATTGTGGAAAAACTACAACTATTTGAAACTCTATTATGTTAAATTACTTAAAAATCTAAAATAATTGCTTAAACACTCACCTGTGGTCCTTAGCTCTTTTCTTTGGCCTTCTCGGATCCACTTCTAGGGTATAAAATATTTAATTAAAAAGATCTTCTCCTTAGAAAAATATTCTATTTAGGGTCCAACCTTAGACCATGAACCCAAATAGGAGAAAATCTGAATGAGAAAAATAGTTAGGTCTAGGGTCTTGTTTATAGTGTCACTTAGATATCTTGGGCCGGTTGTAACAGCTCGATTTTTCGACGCCTGAAAATCGACATTAATATGTCCACTGTACTAAATGCCGAACAATCAAACGCCAGAAAAACGGACCGTTATGGTTAAAGAAGAAGGAGGTAGAAGAAGAGAAAACAAAAAACAACAGAATCTTACCATCGCAGCGGAATAAAATATAATAGATAATAACCGGTCTTTACACAAAAAGAAACTATATCTGTTATATATATTACATCATCAGGGTAGAATACAAATCAACAACACAATTCAGGACAGTTATAATATCTTGTCCTTCCAAAACTGAATATACAGCTTACACTGCACAATGGAAATACAAACCTACGGAAATATGCCTCGTCATCCAGCTCGTCTCCTGAGCTCTACAGCAGTCCATCCAGAATATGTACTCTATAATACTCGGTCTGACCCGAGTATTATAGTTAACTAACTCCCGAGTCAGTTTGGAAAACCAGCGTGAGAAAACACACTCAATTGGATTATTAAAGTTTCAAAATCATTTGAAATCAAATGTATCTCGTAAGACCACACCACAAATAAACATGCCGGGTTTTTAACTTACGATAACCAAAACATTCTTATCAAAATCCGTCTGATATTATAATGTTGTCTATAGAAAGTAAAATAGAATCTTGCTGAAATGCTTGCATCTCACGTTTCAGCAATAGTTGGGCACAATCAAAACCGTACAGGCGCTTATTGGAGATTGGATTCCATACAATGGCAGGGCTAGGAGGTACCGCCCGTCACAGTAAGTGGTCTAGATCACCATACCGAGGATCCATCCTGATCCCCTGCACCACAAGACTGAAGCTACCCCTTACTGGATAGTCCGAATAAGTTCACCCCGTGGTTGGGATCAGCAACCGCCCGCACAGCCGAAATAAAGGGACATCAAGACATGGGTGGCCTTACCCTAATTGGTTGCTAGCCATTTAGCCTTGTGTGCACCTCCCCTATTTTAGCCATTCCCGGTTGATGAGGCTCGAGGCTATGCATTACCTTTTTAGAACACATCTCACTTGGAATGCTCATCGTCCTCTTGACGATGTTCTGATAACATTCATTCATACAAGTCCATTCCAGATTCGAATGGAACCGAAGGCACTACTTCTACTACATCCATTTTGGAATCACCCTCAGGATTAGTAGCGATTAGCCCTTGCACTTCACTACTCCATCTTCGATTCCAAGCTCTTGTCTTCATCACGAAAATGTTCAAACGGGATCGAAGTTGTTTTCGGAAAATTAATCCCGATCCCGATCTCTTCGTAATGATCAACGCATTGGCCAAATATTGATAGTCGGTTATTTAACTATCAAATAATATTCACAAACAATCATCAGGCCTTAAATAATTTCCCAAGTTATTTATTTATTTCAAAATATCTTCGCAAGATATTTTCTACACTTCAATCTCTTTGAAAACAGTTTTCAAATCACTTTCCTCTTTCAGAAATAATTTCCAAATATTGTTTTTCCACTGAAAATTGCTAGATCTAAATATTTTAGATTTAAAATAATATAAAAATACTTTATCCAAAAAAAATATACTTTGAAATATTTAAAATAAAAACTATTTAAAATACTTTGTTTAAAATACTAATTATGAAAATTTGTAATAATTTCTCATGTATAACTTAAGGCAAAACAAATCTTAAAATAAAAGCTATGAAATTCCATACAAGTTTTTCAAATAAAAACTTTAGCCAGCTATTTTATAATAAAACTACTTTATAAAATATAAATATTAATAATTATCTTTTCAAATCATAATACCAATTAACCCTTTAAAATAATTATTGCTATAACTAATTTAATAAATATTTACCTTTAAAATTTTAAACAGCTAAAATAATGATCTTTCAAAAACATTCTTTTAAAACAACTTTAAAACTTTAACCTATACTTAAAAATATGCTTTGAAACGTACTTGGCTTTTCAGGAAAATACACTATCCTTTCACACCTTTTTAAAAATAAATCGCTATTTATTTTTAAAACAAATTAACCATTCCTTTATAAATTCCCACCGTGAATTTATACTTTCAAATATCCACTTATATCTTATTTCACTTTATAAACCCAGTTTATAAATTCCATAGTCTCATTCTCCTTTAAATCACAATTTTAAACATTTTATCAATTTCCAAATCGATTTCCAGATTTACTCCATTTTAAAATAAATTCCTTTACTTACTCAATTTATTTCAAAACCCATTATTTTCAGATTTAACTTCTTTTCTATGATTTAAAATCTTATTAAATCCGAAAATACAAATTCATACTTTTTCAAATTTCTTTTTTATATTTCCAACAAATTTAAACCTTAAATTTTTAAAATAAATTCTTTATTCCTTTAAGTAATATCACTTAAGTTTAAAATTCATTTATTCCTATTTATTCAAAAATCTCCTTTTCCATATTCGGAATTTATTTATTAGAATTAAAAAAAATCAACTTTTATTCTTTTTCCAATTCACTCTTTAATTTATCCAAATTCTCTATAATTATTTTACTTAAAAATTTCCTATTTTGGTTTTCTTTAAAAATTCAATTTTTAATTTTGATAACTCAATATACCCAAATATATTCAATCAAACCAGAGCATTCAATATTTTTAATCACCAATATAATCTATCTCAGATTATCAAATAAATCATATTACAGAATACTAAAACAATCTAAATAATTTTGAGGAATCCAGTTGGATCCCTCCAACATCTTTTCCCTGCATCCATAGATGTTAGCACAACAATTCAAAATACCAATCCCGCTTCAAGGCGGAATACCACAGTATAAAGGGTCATCCGCTATTATACGAGGCACATAGGGTCTCATCCGCTATATAATGCAGGAAATCAATCACTCCAATATATATATATATACACACACACACACACACTACTATATATAATATACCACATCCAATCAATTCAATCATTCAATCAAAAATTAAAATTTAACTATTTAAATTTAAATACTAATCCAGATGAGTGAGAGTATCTAACCTTTGTTTTTAATTTGCAGTCCAAACCAACCAACTTGTTTTCTTCATGATTCAGACCTTGTACAATCATTATATAATTTATTAATATTCGAACTAATCGGACAATTAATTCCCATAGATTTAATTAACCAATTATTTAATTTAAAAATAAATTTCTTAGATAAATTATCTTTAGTAACTAAATAAGTGAAATAAGTTAATTTAACAATTTATTTACGAAACCCATTATTTAAAATAGCTAGTATATTAAGATATGTAAATGTATATTTGTTTCTTTTAGGACCACACATATATGTGTGTGTGTGTGTGTGTGTGTGACGACCTGGAATTTTTGAGCATTTGAGATTGGAATATTTAATTGGTTTAAATATTTGAAAGGTTAATTTTTAACTTGAATTCAAATATCACCATTATTTGATAATTAAATTTTCGAATTAAATAATTTGAAGTTGGGTAAAATGTTGAATCTGGAGTTTAAAGCCTGTCAAAAATAATTTGAAGGCTTGTAAAGTTTATATTGATAGTGGGGAGGATAATAAAGGTTTTAAAATTGAATTTAACACTGATTTTTTCAGTTTTGAAATTATCGTTTAAATTGAATTTAAAAATAGCCTTTCGAGGCACAGTTTCGGAATTCGATGAAACCAGTTCCATTAGATCCGTAATAGTTCGTTATTATCGGATTTCAATATTTGTAGCAATCGGAGTTGTCGTTTGACCCTGGCATCTCAAAACGTATGGAAACTATTTTAATCGATTTAAGTTAAAATTGGTCGTTTATTTCTGTAACTTGCGCCTATGATCGAATTAGCTTCCGAAACACGTTCCATTGTGTTGGGAATGCGGGTAAAACCTTATAAACGCCTGGCAGCACGCATCAATAGGGCATCGGAATTTTAAGTCGCAGTAAATAAGATATTTATAATTAATTAAAAAAAAAAAATTTAACCTGTCAACAATCAGGGCTTACCTTCTCCAATACGCCTCCCTCAACCTTATATCACGTATCTTCCTTCCTCCCCATCATTCCCAGTTCTAAATCAAGATCTGCCCCATCTAAAAAAAAGGGATAAACAAAACGAACAAAAATAATAATGGCGAGCGTTAAAACCAAAATCTCATTCCAGTGTAGATCGCATACTTCTCATTCCTCTTTTCTCCCTCGTACTTTAATTCAGTGAAGATCTAATCGATCAATCTAAAAAAAAGGGGATCGTGCTTGTTTATTCACCTCAAATCGACGGAAGCCATCCAAATTCGATTTGATTTTTGAATCTCAAGTTCATCGTCAGCCGCTTCCTTCCGTTGTTCGATCGTCAGTCGCGATAGCGGGGTTGGTTCAGCGGCAGTGGATTTGCTCTGATGTGTGCGTGAGGTTTTGGAGACCACGACGTCGTGGCAAGATGGAGGCGAGGATGGTGGGTGAGCTGTGAAATTGCTGATGTCTGGAGGTGATGCGCGATCGAGGGTTGAGGCACGTCGTGGCAGTATGACTTGAATGCTCGTTCTTCAATGACGAGTGATGTCATCGAGGCGAGGTCTGTACTTGAAGAAAAATTGTTTAATAAGGTTTGGAATCTGTATAGCTTATTTAAAATGTACATAGATATTATCTTAGTATATGGGTTTCATAGAAAAGAAATATGATTTGATTTTAGGAAAAACTGGTTTACATAAATTTTGTTAATCAAATTTTATTAAATTGTAAATGATGATTTGATTATTTCAAATGTTAATAAAACCCCATAATGTTTGTACAAGGTCTGAAAACATGAAGGAAAACAAACTGGAATGGAAACGGATTGCAAATAAAAGAGCAAGGGTGAGTTAATTTCACTCATCTGGTTTCTATTTAAATTTAAATAGTTAAATTTAAATAATTGGTTAAATGATTGAATTGATTTGATGTTCTATATTATATAGTATATATTGGAGTGATTGATTTCTCGCATTATATAGCAGATGGGATCCTATGCACCGCATAATAGCGGAGGATATTATATTAATCCCATATACCGCGATATTCCACCTCGAAGTGGAATTGGTATTGTGCTAACATCTGTGGATGCAGGGAAACAAGTTGGAGGGATCCAATGGATTCCTCAAAATTATTTAGATTGTTTAATATTCTATGTTATGAATATTGATATTTTGTGATGAATTATATTGATAATTGGAATATTGAATACTATGGTTTGCTTGAATATATTTCGATACACTAGGACATCAAAATATTTAGAATTGGATTTTTGGAAGAAATATAAAAGTAAAATTTGGAAGTGAAATAATTATAGAATAAAAATAAGAATGAATTGGAAAGAAACAAAAGTGATATTTAAAAATTGATTAAATTGTAAAGTTGAGATTTAAAACAAGTTTTAAATCAAGTTAAATCTAGAATTCAAGTTAGTGGATCGCAGTTTTAAACAAATAAAGTTTTTAAAATTTGAAATTATTTTAACAACTTGAATGTTAAAGTGCATTTTTAAATTGATTTGAACTTAAAAATGAATTTGTTTTTAATTTCCTTTAAACTTCTTTATAAAATGAGTAATTAATTTATTTAATGAAGTAAATAAATAGATAGTTAATTACTGGTTGAGATTAACCAAGAGTGATTAATATTTGTAGTTTAATTAATGATTAGTTACTTAATGTAATTATTTTAGATAAGGATAAATTAAAATGTAATTAGAAATCATTAATTTATATAATTAATGATGTAATTAAAGGTTGATTAATTAAGATCAATTAATTAATAATAAGTTATTTATAAAAAATTAATTAATATAGGTAATTAAGTATTAATGTAATTAATTATAGATAATTAATTTGTGAAGTAATTTAAGATTAATTACTGTTTTGGTTAGGAATAATTAATTTGTGTAATTAATTAAAGATAATTACTTGAATGTAATTGAAGGATAATTAATCCAGGGTGATTAATTAAGATGGATAATTAAGGGATGATTAATTAATTGATTTGAAATTAATTAATGTTAAATGAAGGAATCTAAGTGTTTGAAGTTAGTAATTCAATTAGAATTAATTAAATTAATTTGGAAGTGATCAAGTTTGCTTATGGATGATTGAACGGTATTGGATGCCTTGAATGAGACTCGAAGAGACCGGGGTCGGGTATTAGAAAATACCCGTAACCACTTTGAATTTTTATAGGTTGATATGAGAAATAAATAGGCTGGAATGAAATGATTTAAGTGAATTGGACTATTTAATCTAAATTTGGTACTTAGAGAATTGATGTGTGAAACAAGTGATGTTTATAACAAATTGTGAATTTGTAAATTGATACGAGTTGCCCCGGGTTTTATATAAGTTGTATGCTTTGTATTCCATGTTAGATGGGTTTACTCACGCTGGTTTCCAGCCTGACCCGGGTGTTTCTTTGATGTAATGCTCGGGTCAGACCGAGTATTACAGATTTTCAGGTAAGGACGTTCTGGAGCTCAGGAGGCGAGATGAATGGCAAGAACGTATGGAGCGTTTCTATTGTACTATATTGTTTTATATCTGAGACATGATGATTGTGTATATCCAGTGTCTGTAAATATGTGTAACTCTGATGTATTATAAATGTATTTGACAGATACAGAATTTATCTGTAAACTGTTATTATTTGATATTATATTTTACTCCGCTGCGAATGTGAGAATCTTTGTTGTGTTTCTTCTTCTTCTATCTCTTTCTTCTTTTCCTAACTATCTGGAATTTCGGGATCGAAATATCTGGGTCGTTACAGTTGGTATTAGAGCAGAAGGTTAAGCGAGAACCTTGGCTCTGTTGGGATTACTCATTAAGGATAGGGTCAATGGTACCCTAGAATATATATATATATATATATATATATATATATATATATATATATGAGAGCGTACTTGTTATTTTCTTATATAAAGATTTTAAATGATTTTATATAAGATTATATTTTAATATATAAAGCAATAATATTTCCAATATTAAGTTAATTGGTTGTTAAATCATTGGAATTAAATAGAGTTTCAACTGAAATTGTTGAAAATTGATTTTAAAGGTTGAATTTGGGTAATAAATTGGTTTTTGAAAGATTAAATTGATTTAAAATGAAATTCTAGAATTTGAACTCAGAGAATTAAATTGTTTAAAAACTTTAAATAAAGGTTAATTTGGTTTAAAAGGTTAAACCGACATTTGATAATTTAATTCGAATTTATATAATTCGAGAAGGTTTAAAATTGAAATGGTCCAAAATTGAATTTGATTTGGATTAATTGGATTTGTGATTGAAGATGTATAAGTTTAAAAAATTTAATGGAAAATTTGAATTGGATTGAATTGAAATGATTTGAAATTGAAGTGGGTTCAATTGATATTAGTCCAAATTGATTTGAATAATTTGAAATTGTAATTAAAGTTGAATAGGTTTAAAACCAAATGGAATTTGATTTGAATTGAGAAAGAAATCAAGATTGATTCAACTTGAATTGGGGTTAAATCAATTTCAATGGAAATTGAAGTTATTCAAATTGGACTTGGGTCAATTTAAATGGAAGTGGAAATATAAATTGAATTGATGGGGAAGTGAACAGTTTTGACTCTGGACTATTTTCAATATAAATTGTATTAATATAAACTTATTTTTCCAAGCTATTTAATATATACAACCTTTCTTTTTAAAGCCAAATTTTTTATATTTATTTTACAATTATTTTTGGAGCTATTTAACAATTTTTTAACTGTTTTATAAACTATTTACTATTTTTCAACTATTTTACAAATTAATTATTACTTTACAACTATTTTGCAATTATCTAAAATTCTGAAACTATTTAACTATTTTATAGCTACGTTACAAACTAATAATTATTTTTCAATGACTTATCTATTTTAAACTTTTCAAGCTATTTTCTAAATTGAAGCCGGTCAGAGTGCAAACTGTTTATGATTAAATTACCCAATTGAGATAAGGATTAAAGTGATAATCCAAATGGGATTGAAGCAATTGTAAATAAGTGAATGAAAATTTAAAGCGAATATGAATAAAAAGGTAATTTTTTTGGCTAATAAATCAATGAGGATAGATACGTAGGATGTGCGTATATTATTCTATTTGCATAGTGATTTGATCCAGATTTGAGCATAGAATTTCGAGATAGTTATATCGATTCGTGTTGGGATTTTTCACTCGATTTTCGACGGCGAACCTGGATATGGATTGTTGATTGGTTCTGGATATTCTCTATCATAGTTATGGCTATGCAAGCAGAATGGCAGTTTCTGACCAAGAAACCAGATCTGAGTCCACACTACGAAGTCGGGTGGACGATACTAGTTCGGAAGTGAAATTGTGTGATCGAGTGAGCGATCAGACTGGTATATTGTACGAATGATAAGTGTACATCGTACGGGTTTAAATGAAATTGATATTGAAAATTTGCGAATAAGAAATGTGAAATGATTTCTTTTGAAAAGAAAGTATATTTTGTGAAATATACAATGGATAAAAGTGAAAGTTGGATATTTTATGATGATAAGTAAGATGGAAACAACCTTATAAAAAAAGAAGAGTAATCAAATTTGAATATTTGATTTTGAATAAACAAAGTTATATATCTTTGTTATATAAGATAAATCTCCCCTTATTGAATCTATTGCCGGAAGAAAAGGATTTTGAAGGTGTTTAAAGTATAAAAGGAGTTTTATACAAGTTTGAAATGATCCAAAGTTTTCTAAAAAATTATATATATCTATATATGTATATAAAGGATCTTATGAGGATTTTGGGTAAAGGTTTTAGGAACCATTGAATTTGGAAAGGCTTTTGATTTTTGGGTAAAATCAATATTGAAATTTGGAAAGCCTAGTTTGAGAATTATCGATTTTGGATAATCGATTTTGAGAAAAGGAGATTTATATGAGATTCATACAAGGTGTATGATTTGGAAGATAGTATATGTGTATAGTATAAAGTGTTTTGGAAATGGCTCTGGGGAAAAAGGTGCTCCCTTGAAATGAACTTCTCAGGAGTGCCACAGGGTGGTACTGGCTTGAACCCTAAGGGGGGTTCTAAAGTTGATCCTGTGAGGAGTCCGGACAAAACTAGTTCCTGAGTATTATAAGTAGTGTGTAGCGGAAGTTGAGGGCGCTGATGTCTATAGAGGCGTTTGGGTTATGCTGTGACGACAGTATAACTCGATGTCACTGCGATCTGCTGCAGACCATCGCAAAGTCGTGTGTGCCGCTGAGAGCCAACAGTCTACGTTTGATTTTATATTGGTAGACAGCGACCTATGGTAACATAGAGAAAGTAGTGTGTGCCACTGAGAGCCAACAGTCTGCGTTTGATTTTACATCGGTAGACTACGACCTATGTAGGAGTGGAGAAGTTTCATTTTTGACATCGAAAATCGAGGGCGCTGATGCCTACAGTTACATGGACTTTTGCTGCGATGGCAACGTAACCCTGGAATGTAACTGCGACCATGGATGTGGGTGATGATTTCCAGAGCATTCTCACTAAAGATATTTCCTCTATTTTCAAAAACTGTTTTCTATATTTTCAATAAAAATATTTTTTCAAGTATTTTCACTGGGTGTTGAAACGGGTTTACCGAGTACTTATAGATTTTCAGTCCTACGCCCGATCAAGTATGACCGAATTTTTGTGAGAACAAGGATGGACTGGTTGAGACATCGAGTTATAAGAAGTATTTTTATAAAAAGCTATTTTAATAGTATTATGTGAATTTAAAAGTATTTCTAAAATTTTAAAATAAAAGTGTTGGAATTTTGGAAAATGAAAGAAAATCCAAACTGGAATTATGAGGAAAAAAACTGAACTCAGGAAAATTTAATGAAGTGATTTTTGTAATAAAATCAAATATTGATATAAAAGTTAGAAGTAAGCTAATTAGCTAAATAAATTATTTGATAGAGTATGTTAATAAAATTTAACTCGGTTAAATAAAATGGATTGTAAGTTAATAATGAAGTTTGGAAATAAACTCGAATTCAAATAGAGTTCGATTTGGATTGATAGTGAATTAAAATAAGTGCAGATGTTGTAAAAAAAAATAGAATAAAATGGAATTGGATTATAATAGAAATGATTTGAGTTACAAATAAAATCCAATTCGAGTATAAATGAGTTAAATATGCGCTTAATTTTTATAAATTGAGAATGTGAATTAAAATTAAAATTAAAATTGATGGGCTAACTAAATTAAATGGAATATGATTAAATGAGAATCAAATAGAAGTGAACTTAAGTTTGATGTTGGAATAAATTAAAGTAAATTAACTTAAGTTTAAAATTTATGGAAGCTTGGCTTCGAATAAGGGTGAAAGCCCATTAAATAAAAGCTTAGGTTGAATTAATTTGGGAATGGCTAGTGGTATACAAGCATGGAATGTGTCGAGCTAAATAAAATGGTTGTGAATGAATTAAAATGGAAGGAATTAAATACAAATTGAGTCGAAATCAATTTAATTTTTTTATAAAACTTAAGTAATTATTTATTCACATGGATATCATCAAAATTGCATAGAATGAATTGTCGTTTGACGTAAACGAAGGTAATTAAATTTCAATGAGTTGATAGAGATTAAATAAATTGATTTTAAGATCAATTGAATTGAATATGAGCTTTGGATTAAAAATAAGTTGAATGTAAGAAATTGAGTTGTAAACCATTAAGACTGAATGAAATGGCATATGTATTGGTTGAAAATAATTGAATTAGCTTTAAAATCATATAAATCGCTTATGGAAAATGCTTGGTGCATGTTGCTTATTAAATTGCATGTGTTTAGCCATTAAAAGTAAGTGAAATGTTAATAAATTTTATATAGTACTTACATGTTTGAATTGAGTAAGTACAAGTGCCGGGTAGCCGTTTGGTTGGATTTGGTTGCGCTAATTGCTAAAATAATAAGCCGTTTGCTTAAAAATGTTAAATAGAGGTATGCCTATGCAACAAAAATAGGAAATATGAACTGTTTTTGTTTTTACGACTGTGTGGGTCGATGTATATATTTATATCTCTTGTCAAATTGCAAAAGCTCCTCCGTACAAAGGAGACTCTGCCAAAAAAATTCGAAAATTTTTGGGAAATTTTTTGTTAGCGACAAAACGATTTCAAATTAGAAATTGAAATAAATTAGTGGATGAAACTAATTTAAAATACGGATATGAATCTGTTATAAATGGAAGTTAAAATTCAATATTCAGAAGTGAAGATAAATTGAATTCATATGGAAATTGGAAAACTAATTTGAATAGAAGTATATATGAAAACTTCTGTAAGGAAATGTATAAAATGATTTTAAAAGATATGATTGGATATTATTGCTAAGTAGGATATGGAGGTATTATAAAGAGAAAGGAAAATTAGTTTTGATTTTAGAAGATAAATTTGAATTGCTCGACAGAAAGGTATGTGTTTAAATTTTTGTATGAAATTTGATTGGATTTTTGATCTAGCCACTTGGCTTTTTGTTTCTTTTGGAGTTTGGGACCCCGTAGAGGTATTTTGTAGTTGTACCGAGCTAGCCGTGCAAAGGAGACACTGGCAAACTTTTTCGAAAATTTAGGGAGTTGGAAAAATTTTGGGAAAATTTTGATAATTTAAATTTGGATTTAAATTTAAATTTGAATAATTAGAGTAAATAATGTTGTTGGAAACTATGGAAGGTTTTAGAAAGTTGGTTGAAGTAATAGTGGGTCTTTAATAAAAGATATGTTATGGCAATTTGATAAAACTGTTTGGTTTTGGAAAATAGTAATGGGTACTGGATCATTCTTCCTAACAAGTAATTTCAGGGACGAAATTCTTTTAAGGGGGAAGAAATGCGACGGCCTAGGATTTTTGAGCATTTGATATTGGAATATTTAATTGATTTAAATATTTGAAAGGTTAATTTTTAACTTGAATTCAAATGTCACCATTTATTTGATAATTAAATTTTTGAATTAAATAATTTGAAGTTTGGTAAAATGTTGAATTTGGAGTTTTAAGCCGGTTAAAAATAATTTGAAGGCTTGTAAAATTTATATTGATAGTGGGGAGGATAATAAAGGTTTTAAAAATGAATTTAACACTGATTTGTTCAGTTTTGAAATTTTATCGTTTAAATTGAATTTAAAAATAGCCTTCCGAGGCACAGTCTCGGAATTCGACGAAACCAGTTCCATTTGATCTGTAATAGTTAGTTATTATCGGATTTCAATTTCCGTAGCAATCGGAATTGTCGTTTGACCCTGGTAGCTCAAAACGCATAAAAACTATTTTAATTGATTTAATTTAAAATTGGTCGTTTATTTCCGTAACCTGCGCCTATGATCGAATTAGCCTCCAAAACACGTTCCATTGTGTTCGGAATGCGGGTAAAACCTTATAACCGCCTGGCAGCACGTCTCGATGGCATCGGAATTTTAAGTCGTAGTAAATAAGATATTTATAATTAATTAAAAAAAATATTTTAACCTGTCAACAATCAGGGCTTACCTTCTCCAATACGCCTCCCTCAACCTTATATCACGTATCTTCCCTCCTCCTCTTCATTTCCAGTTCTAAATCGAAATCTGCGCTTTTCAAAAAAGGGGATAAACAAAACGAACAAAAAAAAATTATGGCCGAGCGTTAAAACCAAAATCTCATTCCAGTTTAGATCGCATACTTCTCTTTCCTCTATTCTCCCTCGTACTTCAATTTAACGAAGATCTAGACGATCAATCTAAAAAAAGGGATCGTGCTTGTTCATTCACCTCAAATTGTCGGAAGCCATCCAAATTCGATTTGATTTTTGAATCTCGAGTTCATCGTCAGCCACATCCTTCCGTGGTTCGATCATCAGTCGCGATAGTGGGGTTGGCTCAACGGCAGTGGATTTTCTCTGATTGTGCACGAGGTTTTGGAGACCGCGACGTCGTGGCAAGATGGAGGCGACGATGGTGGGTGAGCTATGAAATTGCTGATGTCTGGAGGTGATGCACGATCGAGGGTTGAGGCACGTCGTGGCAGTATGACTTGAATGCTCGTTCTTCAGTGATGAGTGATGTCATCGAGGTGAGGTCTGTATTTGAAGAAAAATTGTTTAATAAGGTTTGGAATCTGTATAGCTTATTTAAAATGTACATAGATATTATTTTAGTATATGGGTTTCATAGAAAAGAAATATGATTTATTTTTGGGAAAAACTGGTTTACATAAAATTAGTTAATTAAATTTTATTAAATGGTAAATGATGATTTTATTATTTCAAATGTTAATAAAACCCCATAATGTTTGTACAAGGTCTGAAAACATGAAGGAAAACAAGCTGGATGGAAACAGATTGCAAATAAAAGAGCAAAGGTGAGTTAATTTCACTCATCTGGTTGCTATTTAAATTTAAATAGTTAAATTTAAATAATTGGTTGAATGATTGAATTGATTTGATGCGCTATATTATATAGTAGTATATAGTATATATTGGAGTGATTGATTTCCTGCATTATATAGCTGATGAGACCCTATGTGCCGCATAATAGCGGAGGATATTATATTAATTCCTTATACCACGATATTCCACCTCGAGGTGGAATTGGTATTGTGCTAACATCTGTGGATGCAGGGAAACAGGTTGGAGGGATCCAACTGGATTCCTCAAAATTATTTAAATTGTTTAATATTCTATGTTATGAATATTGATATTCTGTGATGAATTATATTGATAATTGAAATATTGAATACTATGGTTTGCTTGAATATATTTCGGTACACTGGGACATCAAAATATTTAGAATTGGATTTTTGGAAGAAATATAAAAGTAAAATTTGAAAGTGAAACAATTATAGAATAAAAATGAGAATGAATTGGAAAGAAACAGAAGTGATATTTAAAAATTAAAGTTAAATTGTAAAGTAGAGATTTAAAACAAGTTTTAAATCAAGTTAAATCCGGAATTCAAGTTAGTGGATCGCAGTTTTAAACAAATAAAGTTTTTAAAATTTAAAATTATTTTAACAACTTGAATGTTAAAGTGCATTTTTAAATTGATTTGAACTTAAAAATGAATTTGGTTTTAAATTCCTTTAAACTTCTGTGTAATTAATTTATTTAATGAAGTAAATAAATAGATAGTTAATTACTGGTTGAGATTAATCAAGAGTGATTAATATTTGTGGTTTAATTAATGATTAATTACTTAATGTAATTAATTTAGATTAGGATAAATTAAAATGTAATTAGAAATCATTAATTTATTTAATTAATGATGTAATTAAAGGTTGATTAATTAAGATTAATTAATCAATAATAAGTGATTTTGGAGAAATTAATTAATATAAGCAATTAAGGATTAATGTAATTAATTATAGTTAATTAATTTGTGAAGTAATTTAAGATTAATTACTGTTTTGGTTAAGAATAATTAATTTGTGTAATTAATTAAAGATAATTACTTGAATGTAATTGAAGGGTAATTAATCCAGGGTGATTAATTAAGATGGATAATTAAGAGATGATCAATTAATTGATTTGAAATTAATTAATGTTAAATGAACGAATCTAAGTGTTTGAGGTTAGTAATTCAATTAGAATTAATCAAATTAATTTGGAAGTGATCAAGTTGGCTTATGGATGATTGAACGGTATTGGATGCCTAGAATGAGACTCGAAGAGACCGGTGTCGGTTATTAGAAAATACCCGAAACCACTTCGAATTTTTAGATTGATATGAGAAATCAATAGGCTGGAATGAAATGATTTAAGTGAATTGGACTATTTGATCTAAATTTTGGTACTTAGAGAATTGATGTGTGAAATAAGTGATGTCTATAACAAATTATGAATTTGTAAATTGATACGAGTTACCCCGGGTTTTATATAAGTTGTATGCTTTGTATTCCATGTTAGATGGGTTTACTCACACTGGTTTCAAGCCTGACCCGGGTGTTACTTTGATGTAATGCTCGGGTTAGACCGAGTATTACAGATTTTCAGGTAAGGACGTTCTGGAGCTCAGGAGGCGAGCGGGATGGCAAGAACATATGGAGTGTTTCCGCTGTACTATATTGTTGTAAATCTGAGATATGATGATTGTGCATATCCAGTGTCTGTGTATATGTGTCACTCTGATGTATTATAAATGTATTTGACAGATACAGAATTCCTTTGTAAACTGTTATTATTTGATATTATATTTTAATCCGCTGCGAATGTGAGAATCTTTGTTGTGTTTCTTCTTCTTCTTCTTCTATCTCTTTCTTCTTTCCCTAACTATCTAGAATTTCAGGATCGAAATATTCGGGTCATTACAGTTGGTATTAGAGCTGAAAGTTAAGAGAGAACCTTGGCTCTGTTGGGATTACTCATTAAGGATAGGGTCAATGGCACCCTAGAATGAGTTGAGTGTGTGTGTGTGAGAGCACACTTGTTATTTTCTTATATAAAGATTTTAAATGATTTTATATAAGCTTATATTTTAATATATAAAGCAATAATATTTCTAATATTAAGTTAATTGGTTGTTAAATCATTGGAATTAAATAGAGTTTCAACTGAAATTGTTGAAAACTGATTTTAAAGATTGAATTTGGGTAATAAATTGTTTTCGAAAGATTAAATTGATTTAAAATGAAATTCTAGAATTTGAACTCAGAAAATTAAATTGTTTAAAAACTTTAAATAAAGGTTAATTTGGTTTAAAAGGTTAAACCAACATTTGAGAATTTAACTCGAATTTATGTAATTCGAGATGGTTTAAAATTGAAATTGAATTAGTCCAAAATTGAATTTGATTTGGATTAATTGGATTTGTGATTGAAGATGTATAAGTTTAAAATTTTAAATGGAAAATTTGAATTCGATTAAATCGAAATGATTTGAAATTGAAGTGGGTTCAATTGATATTAGTCCAAATTGATTGGAATAATTTGGAATTGTAATTAAAGTTGAATAGGTTTAAAATCAAATGGAATTTGATTTGAATTGGGGAAGAAATCAAGATTGATTCAACTTGAATTGGGGTTAAACTAATTTCAATGGAAATTGAAGTTATTCAAAATGGAATTGGGTCAATTTAAATGGAAGTGGAAATTTAAATTGAATTGATGGGGAAGTGAACAGTTTTGACTCTGGACTATTTTCAATATAAATTGTTTTAATATAAACTTATTTTTCCAAGCTATTTAATATATACAACCTTTCTTTTTAAAGCCAAATTTTTTATATTTATTTTTCAATTATTTTTGGAACTATTTAACAATTTTTCAACCGTTTTATATACTAATTACTATTTTTCAACTATTTTACAAATTAATTATTACTTTACAACTATTTTGCAATTATCTAAAATTCTAAAACTATTTAACAATTTTCCAACTATTTTACAATTAGTTAACTATTTTATAGCTATGTTACAAACTAATAATTATTTTTCAACCACTTACCTATTTTAAACTTTTCAAGCTATTTTCTAAATTGAAGCCGGTCATAGTGCAAACTGTTTATGATTAAATTACCCGATTGAGATAAGGATTAAAGTGATAATCCAAATAGGATTGAAGCAATTGTAAATAAGTGAATAAAAATTTAAAGCGAATGTGAGCAGAAAGGGAATTGTTTTGGCTAATAAATCAATAAGGATAGGTACGTAGGATGTGCGTATATTACTCTATTTGCATAGTGATTTGATCCAGATTCGAGCACAAAATTTCGAGATAGTTATATCGATTCGAGTTGGGATTTTTCACTCGATTTTCGACGGCGAACCTGGATATGGATTATTGATTGGTTCTGGATATTCTCTATCATAGTTATGGCTATGCAAGGAGAATGACGGTTTCTGATCAAGAAACCAGATCTGAGTCCGCACTAGGAAGTCGGGTGGACGTTATTAGTTCGGAAGTGAAATTGTGTGATCAAGAGAGCGATCAGACTGGTATAGCATACGGATGATAAGTGTGCATCGTACGGGTTTGAATGAAATTGATATTGAAAATTTGTGAATAAGAAATGTGAAATGATTTCTTTTGAAAAGAAAGTATATTTTGTGAAATATACAATGGATAAATGTGAAAGTTGGATATTTTATGATGATAAGCAAGATGGAAACAACCTTATAAAAAAAAGAGTAATCAAATTTGAATATTTGATTTTGAATAAACAAGTTATATATCTTTGTTATATAAGATAAATCTCCCCTTATTGAATCTATTGCCCGAAGAAAAGGATTTTGAAGGTGTTTGAAGTATAAAAGGAGTTTTATACAAGTTTGAAATGATCCAAAGTTTTTTAAAAAATTATATATATCTATATCTGTATATAAAGCATCTTATGAGGATTTTGGGAAAAGGTTTTGGGAACCTTTGGATTTGGAAAGGCTTTTGATTTTTGGGTAAAATCAATATTGGAATTTGGAAAGCCTAGTTTGAGAATTATTGATTTTGGATAATCGATTTTGAGAAAAGGAGATTTATATAAGATTCATACTAGGTGTATGATTTGGAAGATAGTATATGTGTATAGTATAAAGTGTTTTGGAAATGGCTCTGGGGAAAATGGCGCTCCCTTGAAATGAACTTCTCAGGAGTGCCACAGGGTGGTACTGCCTTGAACCCTAATGGGGGTTCTAAAGTTGATCCTGTGAGGAGTCCGGACAAAACTAGTTCCTAAGGATTATGAGTAGTGTGTAGCGGAAGTCGAGGGCGCTGATGCCTACAGAGGCATTTGGGTTATTGTGTGACGAAAGTATAACTCGATGTCACCGTGATCTACTACAGACCATAGCGAAAGTCGTGTGTGCCGCTGAGAGCCAACAATCTACGTTTGATTTTATATCGGTAGACTACGACCTATGGTAACATAGCGAAAGTCGTGTGTGCCGCTATGAGCCAACAGTCTGCGTTTGATTTTACATCGGTAGACTGCGACCTATGTAGGAGTTGAGAAGTTTCATTTTTGACAGCGAAAATCGAGGGCGCTGATGCCTACCGTTACATGGGCTTTTGCTGCGATGGCAATGTAACCCTGGAATGTAACTGCGACCATGGATGGGGGTGATGATTTTCAGAGCGTTCTCACCAAAGATATTTCCTCTATTTTCAAAAACTGTTTTCTATATTTTCAATAAAATTATTTTTCCAAGTATTTTCACTGGGTGTTGAAATGGGTTTACCAAGTACTTATAGATTTTCAGTCCTACGCCTGATCAACGTATGACCGAATTTCTGTGAGAACAAGGATGGGCTGGTTGAGACATCGAGTTATAAGAAGTATTTTTATAAAAAGCTATTTTAATAGTATTATGTGAATTTAAAAGTATTTCTAAAATTTTAAAATAAAAGTGTTGGAATTTTGGAAAATGAAAGAAAATCCAAACGGAAATTATGAAGAAAAAAAATTTGAACTTAGGAAAATTTAATGAAGTGATTTTTGTAATAAAACCGAATATTGATATAAAAGATAGTAGTAAGCTAATTAGCTAAATAAATTATTTGATAGAGTATGTTAATAAAATTTAACTCGGTTAAATAAAATGGATTGTAAGTTAATAATGTAGTTTGGAAATAAACTCGAATTAAAATAGAGTTCGATTTGGATTGATAATGAAATTTGATAATGAATTAAAATAAGTGGAGATGTTGTAAAAAAAAGAGAATAAAATGGAATTGGATTATAATAGAAATGATTTGAGGTACAAATAAAATCCAATTCGAGTATAAATGAGTTAAATATGCGCTTGGATATTATTTTTATAAATTGAGAATGTGAATTAAAATTAAAATTAAAATGGATGGGCTAACTGAATTAAATGGAATTTGATTAAATGAGAATAAAATAGAAGTGTACTTAAGTTTGATGTTGGAATAAATTAAAGTAAATTAACTTAAGTATAAAATTTATGGAAGCTTGGCTTCGAATAAGGGTGAAAGCCCATTAAATAAAAGCTTGGGTTGAATTAATTTGGGAATGGCTAGTAGTGTACAAGCATGGAATGTGTCGAGCTAAATAAAATGGTTATGAATGAATTAAAATGGAAGGAATTAAATATAAATTGAGTCAAAATCAATTTAAATTGTTTATAAAACTTAAGTAATTATTTATTCACATGGATATCATCAAAATTGCATAAAATGAATTGTCGTTTGACGTAAACGAAGGTAATTAAATTTCAATGAGTTGATAGAGATTAAATAAATTGATTTTAAGATCAATTAAATTGAATATGAGCTTGTTTGGATTAAAAATAAATTGAATGTAAGAAATTGAGTTGTAAACCATTAAGATTGAATGAAATGGCATATGAATTGGTTGAAAACAATTGAATTAGCTTTAAAATCATATAAATCGCTTATGGAAAATGTTTGGTACATGTTGCTTATTAAATTGCATGTGTTTAGCTATTAAAAGTAAGTGAAATGTTAATAAATTTCATATATTTAGTACTTACATGTTTGAATTGAGTAAGTACAGGTACCGGGAATCCGTTTGGCTGGATTTGGTTGTGCTAATTGCTAAAATAATAAGCCGTTTGCTTAAAAATGCTAAATAGATTACGCCTACGCAATAAAAATAGGAGATATGAACTGTTTTTGTTTTTCCGACCGTGTGGGTCGATGTATATATATTTATATCTCTTGTCAAATTGCAAAAGCTTCTCCGTACAAAGGAGACTCTCCCAAAATTTTCCGAAAATTTTGGGAGTTCGAAAATTTTTGGGAAAATTTTTGATAGCGACAAAACGATTTCAAATTGTAAATTGAAATAAATTAGTGGATGAAACTAATTTAAAATAAGGATATGAATCAGTTATAAATGGAAGATAAAATTCAATATTCGGAATTGAAGATAAATTGAATTCATATGAAAATGGGAAAACTAATTTGAATAGAAGTAGATATGAAAACTTCTGTAAGGAAATGTATAAAATGATTTTATAAGCTATGATTGGATATTATTGCTAAGTAGGATATGCAGGTATTATAAAGAGAAAGGAAAATTAGTTTTGATTTCAGACGATAAATTTGAATTGCTCGACCAAAAGGTATGTGTTTAAATTTCTGTATGAATTTTGATTGGGTTTTTGATCTAGCCACTTGGCATTTTGTTTTCTTTTGGAGTTTGGGAGCTCGTAGAGGCATTTTGTAGTTGTACCGAGCTAGCCGCGCAAAGGAGACGCTGGCAAAAAATTTCGAAAATTTAGGGAGCTCGAAAATTTTTGGGAAAATTTTGATAATTTAAATTTGGATTTAAATTTAAATTTGAATAAGTGGAGTAAATAATGTTGTTGGAAACTATGGAAGGTTTTGGGAAGTGGGTTGAAGTAATAGTGGGTCTTTAATAAAAGATATGTTATGGCAATTTGATAAAACTGTTTGGTTTTGGAAAATAGTAATGGGTACTAGATCATTCTTCCTAACAAGTAATTTCGGGGACGAAATTCTTTTAAGGGGGAAGGAATGTGACGACCAGGAATTTTTGAGCATTTGGGATTGGAAAATTTAATTGATTTAAATATTTGAAAGGTTAATTTTTAACTTGAATTCAAATATCACCATTTATTTGATAATTAAATTTTTGAATTAAATAATTTGAAGTTGGGTAAAATGTTGAATCTGGAGTTTTAAGCCTGTTAAAAATAATTTGAAAGCTTGTAAATTTATATTGATAGTGGGGAGGTTAATAAAGGTTTTAAAATTGAATTTAACACTGATTTGTTCGGTTTTGAAATTTTATCGTTTAAATTGAATTTAAAAATAGCCTTCCGAGGCACAGTCTCGGAATTCGACGAAACCAGTTCAATTGGATCCGTAATAGTTAGTTATTATCGGATTTCAATTTTGGTAGCAATCGGAGTTGTCGTTTGACCCCGACAGCTCAAAACGCATAGAAACTATTTTAATCGATTTAATTTGAAATTGGTCGTTTATTTCTGTAACCTGCGCCTATGATCGAATTAGCCTCCAAAACACGTTCCATTGTGTTCGGAATGCGGGTAAAACCTTATAAACGCCTGACAGCACGTCTCGATAGGGCATCGGAATTTTAAGTCGTAGTAAATAAGATATTTATAATTAGTTAAAAAAATATTTTAACCTGTCAACAATCAGGGCTTACCTTCTCCAATACGCCTCCCTCAACCTTATATCACGTATCTTCCTTCCTCCTCTTCATTTCCAGTTCTAAATCGAAATCTGCCCCTTT
This sequence comes from Allium cepa, assembly GCA_030765085.1. Lineage (NCBI taxonomy): Eukaryota > Viridiplantae > Streptophyta > Magnoliopsida > Asparagales > Amaryllidaceae > Allium > Allium cepa. The sequence goes on along the minus strand of CM060939.1, from coordinate 189,366,689 downwards.
TAAAAAAAAGGATAAACAAAATGAACAAAAAATAATAATGGTCGAGCGTTAAAACCAAAATCTCGTTGCAGTTTAGATCGCATACATCTCTTTCCTCTTTTCACCTTCGTACTTCTATTTAGCGAAGATCTAATCGATCAATCTAAAAAAAAGGGATCGTGCTTGTTCCTTCACCTCAAATCGTCGAAATCCATCCACATTCGATTTGATTTTTGAATCTCGAGTTCATCGTCACCCGCGTCCTTCCGTGGTTCGATCGTCAGCCTCGATAGTGGGGTTGGTTCAGCAGCAGTGGATTTGCTCTGATGTGTGCGCGAGGTTTTGGAGACCGTGAAGTTGTGGTAAGATGGAGGCGGCGATGGTGGGTGAGCTATGAAATTGCTGATGTCTGGAGGTGATGCGCGATCGAGGGTTGAGGCGCGTCGTGGAAGTCTGACTTGAATGCTCATTCTTCAATGACGGGTTATGTCATCGAGGTAAGGTCTGTACTTGAAGAAAAATTGTTTAATAAGGTTTGGAATCTGTATAGCTTATTTAAAATGTACATAGATATTATTTTAGTATGTGGGTTTGATAGAAAAGAAATATGATTTATTTTTGGGAAAAATTGGTTTACATAAAATTAGTTAATCAAATTTTCTTAAATGGTAAATGATGATTTGATTATTTAAAATTTTAATAAAACCCCATAATGTTTGTACAAGGTCTGAAAACATAAAGGAAAACAAACTGGAATGGAGACGGATTGCAAATAAAAGAGCAAACGTGGGTTAATTTCACTCATCTGGTTGCTATTTAAATTTAAATAGTTAAATTAAATAATTGGTTGAATGATTAAATTGATTTGATGTGCTATATTATATAGTAGTATATAGTATATAGTATATATTGGAGTGATTGATTTCCCGCATTATATAGCAGATGAGACCATATGCGCTGCATAATAGTAGAGGATACTATATTAATCCCATATACCGCAATATTCCACCCCGAAGTGGAATTGATATTGTGCTAACATCTGCGGATGTAGAGAAACAGGTTGGAGGGATCCAACTGGATTCCTCAAAATTATTTAGATTGTTTAATATTCTGTGTTATGAATATTGATATTCTACGATGAATTATATTGATAATTGGAATATTGAATACCATGGTTTGCTTGAATATATTTCAATATTTTAGTCCGTGAGATGATGGTTATGATGACGACAACCTTAGAATAGATTATAAAATATAAATACTAACAGTATAAGTTTAGATATATGTATATGCAGGATTTAACCATGCAGGTAACAAGAATGAAGAATGTACAGTATAGAGATTCAAGATATCAAGATTGAAGACTCATGAGTATCAACATTATCAAGAGTTCAAGAATTCAAGTAATTTATTCTTTAATTATAAATTTTGTTAAAACTCATAGAAAAGCACTGGCATCTTAAAAATCCAATTTATTCGTGGAATGGAATCCACTTCAAGCCTGTTAAAAGGATGGAACCCTAAGTAGGATGGACCCTACGAAAAACCTAATGGAACATTGTTTTGTATCCGCTAATTTTTTATTCAAAATGATTTTTCAAAATTATATTTTGTTTTCAAAATGATTTCAAACTTTCCTTTTAAAAGATTCAAAAACTTCTATCCTGATTTTAAATAATTTTAGCCTCAAAATCATCTTTAATTTCAAAGTCAAATTACTCCTGATTTTAAACTATCTTTTAATATAATATGTTTAACTTTTAAATATTTATACTTAAATTTAAATATAAAATTATAGTTAAATTCTAAATATATTATTCTCTATATTTACTTATGAATTTTAACTATAGTCAAGTATATTTATAAAGTTTAAAGTAGTTTTAATATAAGATAAAGGTTATTTTCAAAGAAAATCAAATCACCAAAAATTGCCTTGTGATGTCGACATACTCATAGTGACCATGTCGACATGGTGTCAGTTGAGTTCAAAATTTCAATTTCAAAAGAAGTGTCTATTCATCATAACTCTTCATGAATGGACATGACTATTGTTCTTCTATAAATAGGGGTCAGTTTCAACGAATTTTAACATCAAATTTTCTGGTTTTTCACTCCTCTTCTTCTTCCACTTTTCTTAATACATATTCTTACCATTACTCTACCGAAATCTACATTGAATCGAACTCGATCATTCGTAGTTTGATTCTCTATCACTATCTCAACAAGATCCTCAGTTCTATTTAGAGTTATAGGTTTTTTGTAATCAACTTAGCGAGAAAAGGTGTGATTGTATCCTTGAAAATCAATCAAGCGAGATAAGGTGTGATTGTAGCCTTGGAAAATCAATTGGGTGAACTTGTTGCCCGGAATATCAAGTATCTCTACCCAGAGGATTGTGATTCTGGAAGGTGCACCTCGTAGCCTTGAAATCGAGGGTGTAATTGTATAATTGCTTTTGAAAGGAAATCTGTACTTGTGTGCGGGACTGGATGTAGGGTAACTCCGAACCAGTATAAATCCGGTGTGTTCTTTCCTTTACCGCCTTTTATTTTATTTCTGCATCTGTGTTTGTTTCTGTGATCTTATCTGTGCCTGAATATTGCATACATTTGTGTTTAAATTAACAAAAACTCAAAAAGATTTAATAATTCTCTAAAACACTATTCACCCCCTCTAGTGTTAATCTAGCCTTAAGATCTCAAATCCGCATTTCTTATAATTGGTATCAGAGCGAGGTTTTCAAAGTTTCATAATCTGATTTTTTAAAAAGTTTTAAAATGGCTATATTTGTTAATACTAGTTTAGAAATATTCAAATCATCATTGTTTCATGAGTCTGCATATAATCAATATTCAAATTCAAGTTATCTACCAAAATTGTTTGATGTGCATGAATCGTGCTTTATAGCTATTGGGGAATTAATCCACAACGGACAAATTGTGCAGATCAGAAAGAACAAATGGATACTTGATAGTGGATGTTCCAGACATATGACTAGCAATCTAGATATACTGAATGATACTATATACAAAGGCGGAGGACTGGTTAACTTTAGAGACAATTCAAAAGGATATGTAATTGGCATCGACAAAGTTGGTAATTCTAAAACACCTACTATTACCAATGTTTTGCTAGTTAAGAATCTGAAACATAATCTGCTAAGTATAAGTCAACTCTACGATAAAGGATATAAAATTAAATTTGAATAAGATAAATATCACATTGAAGATAATAATTCAACCATAATATGTAACGTTTTCTATTTTTCGTTGCCAAAAAACCGTACCGTTAGGGTTAAAGAAGAAGAAAAAGGTAGAAGAAGAGAGAAAAAAATAGAACAGAACAGAAAGAGACAACAGAACAATATCAGAATCTCACAATTCGCAGCGGAACAACATATAATAAATAAATGAAAAATCTTTAAAACAAAGAACTGTACATTTATACATTACATCATTATTAGAGTTTACAACAACAATAGACAACAGAGTCAATACATCAATGGACAGTTATATAAACTTGTCCTCATACAGAATACACAGCGGAATAATACATAGTATAATATCATACACAAGTGGTACGTCTCGATATGTAGCTCGCCTCCTGAGCTCCATAGCACTCCTAAATCCAGAATAACCTGATAACCAAACTCTAGACTGCCCGTGTGGAAATTGGTGGGCACCCAGAGTTTAGGAAGGAAAACAATAAACTCCGAGTCAGTCATGTGACTGGTGTGAGAACTCAAAACAGTTTATCTTTAAAACAAAATAGAGGGATATTTTTAAAGTCAATTCGCAATGCTTTTAAAAATGAGACTACCATAAGGCCTCCCGCACACACACACAATGCAAACGCAGAATCGGAGGAGATTTCTCCTTATGATAGTCAAAGATGCTTGATACGCATTAAAAAGAAACATTTGATATTATTACTAGTGCATAGTGTAGGAAAAATCATTTCGAAAGTAAAGATATAAATCTTAGCCAACATACGACCATTATCGTATGCCTACTATAGCTACCATGTTCAATAGCAGGTTACCGCCACATTCCATGGCAGGTTATACAACTAAAACCGTACAAGATCGTATTGTTTCTTTGGATTTCCAACAAATGGCCAGGCTAAGGAACTTCCCATTGCCACATGGAAACGCCTCTGGAATGACGTCCCGAGAACCAAACCAGATCTCTGCCAACACAAGGCCGGGTTACCCCTAACGGGGTAACTACTGACACGAATATGTCATCCCCCGATCGTAACCGATCTATCCGAGGATCCTCGATTTCCAACAACCACATAAGAATAATAATGCAGTAACCACATAGGCTAAGTATCTGGGCTCCATTCCATGATACCACCTCTATCCAGAAGGAATGACATACACTAAATGGGCGCTACCCCCTAATAACCTTGCCGCATCCTTCCTGTTTTGACCATTTTCGGGGTGTGAGGTCCGACGAAGTCTCGTCCACAAAGCCACGCTTTATACAAAAGCTGTGCTTTGGGTCAATCAAATGATCATAGAAATGATCACCAAGATAAATGATCAAACAAATAATCATATCACAAATGATCAAACAATGATCATTTCACAGCAACACTCAGCATGCCACACTACCAAATTGGGAGTATATCACTAATAGCCTTCAACTATATAACCTCTAAGCTCGTATGTCTCAGAGAAGGGTGTTAAGCTAAGAGAATAAATTCTCCGCCACCAACAGAAATATATTTGAAAGAAATCAGCTTTATATCTCAATTTGTAATGTCAGACATACAATCCATACAAGTCTGTTCCGGGCTCGAACAGAACCGAAGGCACTTACAGAGAAGTCCTTGCATTCCGGATAATTTCTAATCACGTCCGGACTTCCCGTCACTAAGGGTGATAAAACCTCTATATCGGAGATCAGCCGATGCAGAGTAACTCAACGGTAATCCTTCCATTTTCAAAAATATCCGGTCTTCAACACCGGTCGTCAAATGCAATCCATTACGACGTATCACATATTTAGAATGGGTTATACGACCCCAAGGTCCTTTCCCGCTAACCCGAATAGTGAGCGCTTATTTAAAAATAAGTATGGCATTCAAATTCAAGCAATCACAATAAATACCTATTTAAAGGTAAATATTGATAGTCGGATTATTTAACTATCAATAAAGATGCTCAACATCACCAAATCCAAATAATTTCCCAAATTATTTACTTTCCAAAATATCTTTACTAGATATATAATTTCCACACTTCAAAAATAAATCAACGTTTATTTTTAAACAAATTCCCCTTTTCATTTATAAATTCCATAATGAATTTATAATTCCAAAATATCTATGAATATACGATTTTCAAATCGATTTCTAATATTCATTTTCAATTTATCTTTAAAAGATAAAGTCTCAAAATATTCAGTTCATATTGGAAAACATTTCCATACTTATTTATTAATAAGTAATTCACAAATCCATTTATTTTCAACACTTGGAAAATATTCAATATACTTAAACCGAAATTAAGTATATATTTCATTCTTTAAGGAAATCATTCTCTTAAACAAATTTATTTGGGCCAAAACGAATGTTGCGCAAAACATCGTTACGACAACCCAAAATCACTAGTATAGGGATTCGAAATTTAGAGAGATATATAAATCCCAATACTATACAAAAACATTTCCTTTCGGAAATCATTTACTATAAAAACAGTGTTATAGTCCATCATTTCCTTCTTTCTCGAAAACGTCTATTTCAACAATAAATGTTGAAATCTATGGTTTCGATTCATAATACATTTTAAAACATCTTTAAAATAATTAACTTCATTCTATAATATTCATTTTGCCTAACATGACTATTTTATTCAATAATGTATTCACTGTCCAAAATCGTGAATATATTTCCTTTAATAAACTTCAATATTCAATTTGTCAAATTAAATTGATTTCGAATTTATAAACAATGTTTATAAATTACATTTCTATTTATAAGCTTCGATTTATAAATCTCATTATTAACAAATTCCATTTATATCTCATTTAAATGCCAAAATCCGATTTATAAGATAATTACTTATAAATCTTCTATTTTACAAAATCTATTCATTTTTATAACTTCACAATTTATAAATCTATAAATTCCGTTCACTTATGAAATCCATCTTTATTTCACCTTTAACACTTATAAAAGCTCGTTTTATAATTCCAATATTTTTAACTTATAAAAATAAATTTAAAAATCTTTTATAATGATTCAAAATTTCAAATTAAACCATTTTAAAAATTAATCACTATTTATTTCGAAAATCTCAATTTGGTTATATTTTACAAAAACGGTAATTTTTTTATAACATAAAAATTTATAACGTTTTAATTATTTAAAATGAATCAATTCAAAATTTTAATCAAACGTACACTTTCAAAAATTACTTTAAAAATTCTTTTAAAAACCAAAATCATTATTTTAAAACTTCAAAAATGGATCCGATGATGCAACAGCACCAAATAGTCAATCACGACAATCCAAATATCATATATCGATATGATAATCAACAAATATCAAAATATATGTAAATAAATCAATACAGTTGAGGAATCCAGTTGGATTCCTCCAACCTGTTTCCCTGCATCCACAAACATTAGCACAATACCAATTCCGTTCCAGTACAGAATTATTGCGGTATATGGGATTTATAAAATATTATCCGCTTAATAGACGGCGCAATAGGGTCTCATCCGCTATATAACGCGGGAAATCAACTCCAAGTACAATAAAAATACCAATTTCACTATACGGTGAAATATTCGCGGTATATGTTTTTAATAAATAACATCCGCTTACTAACGGCGCATAATGTCTATTTTAACAATCAATAGATAACAATCATCATTCAAGCATTCAATCAACAATTTTAAATCGAACTATTTAAAATATAAATCGAAACTATTCGATTGAGTGAGAAGTTCTCACCTTGATTTCAATTTCGTTTTAGCGATTCATTTCGAATAAAATTAAACGCACATTTAATTTTACCCGAAATTCTCACTAATTCCAAACGACTCCAATCCAATTCCATAGCGTAGTGCTCGTCCATACGATTCCAACGCAACTGGTTTCGCGCGTTTTCGACCTCGTATGAAAAAGATACGAACTTTTAAAGTTTAAACACATTTATATTTATAATTTTACAACATATTTTATATTTTTAAACCCTACAGAATCATCACCGTCCAAATTCCATTGCCACAATCCTAGCCGCACCTTTGTTTTCTTCCACGCGCGCGTATCCTCTACAGGTAATAGCCGAACCCATCACGCAAAATTAGGGTTCATACTTGCGGCCAACACGACGAACATGAACACGATCAAACACCTCCAGGACGTAGCTCATCTCCTCCTCTTCACTCGGCCGGCACCTTGTGAAGCTCGGTCGAGCCATTTGCATGAAAAACGAGGCCGAACGCATGGCCTTTGCAGCCACTTTCCTGATGATCCAAAGCTCCAAACACGATCATGACCGTTGAACTACTAGATCTCATTGTCGCCTACAACTTTCATGTAGAAAGTTTCTGGAAATATTGCATGGATTGAGAGAGATTGAGGAGGAAAGAAACGAAAATTCTGGCCTTCGGTTTTATTGGAGGCGGCTAGGGTTTTAAACCCTAATTTTTATTTTTTATTTTTGTGAATAAAGGGGGGCTACTTATAGAAAATATCGAACACTATTCATTCCGGAATTTCCAAACTCTGATTTACGCGCGGTGACAGGCGTTTCTAGGGTTTATTCCGTTTTTCGGACACAATGGAATAGGTTTCGGAAGCTAATTCGATCATATGTGCGAGATATGGCAATAAAAGATCAATTTAAAATTAAATCGATTAAACTGATTTCTAGGCGTTTCGCTTGCACCGGACAAACGGTAAATCCAATTGACACGAAATTTTAAACCACACAATAATATCACATTACGGATCCGGTGAAGCTGGTTTCGTCGAAATCCGAGACTGTTTGAAAAATGGCTATTTTAACTCGCCAAATAAATAATAAAACAATTTCGATGCGTTTCGAGCTGCCACGGTCTAACGACAACTCCGATTGCTATGAAAATTGAAATCCGATAATAACAAACTGTTACAGATCCGATGGAACTAGTTTCGTCCAATTCTGAGACTGTTCAAAAATTGGCTATTTTACAGTCGATAATTAAATATTAAAATATTCAATTTTCACAAATTAACTTTTAATTCAATTTTAAAAGTTCTAAAATATCGTTCTAACTCCAACATGATAAAATAAAATTTTACAAATCATTTTTAATCATATTCAACCCGATTTCCAATTATTTCTGGAATTTCAATTATTAAATTATTGATTTAATTGTCAAATTAAATCCAATATTCGATAAATAAATTATTCGGCTCAAAAATTTCACTTATTAATATTTAAAATAAATTAAATATTCAAATTTTAAATAATATAAATTCTGGGTCGTTACAGATTTCTCCCTTAAAAGAATTTCGTCCTCGAAATTACAAAGTAAGAAAGAGTTACAGAATTCATTAACTTTTCAAAACAAACCATTCAAATTAGATTTTACAAATCTCTTAAGTGTTTAACTTTCTCAAAATTCATAGTTAAAATTCTTACAATATCTTTACTAAGTTTCCAAATCCAAACTTTAGTTTTCAAAAATTTCCCAATTTTCTCAAAAATATTCTAACGCCTTAAATTTTCGGAAAAATTCGCCATAGTCTCCTTTGCGCAGCTCGATCCGAAAAAAAATGACAGTATATATATCACAAATATACATCTCATCAAGTGATGAGGCATCCCGCAGGGAAAAAATTGTAAAAGTACGGTATGTAATCCGAGATATGTACCTTATTTATTATTAGCGAGCGTATACGGCTAATATAGCGCGAAAACGAGCTCCAAAAGCAAAGCAAGCGCAATCCGCACCTACTAAACACTCAACAAACAGCATGAGAACATGTATATAGACAATAGTATCGATATACAACATATAGCAACATAACAAATACATGTGCCAACATAGCAATGCATTCAATAGCAATAAATGCAACTACCAAATCAATATAAATTTACTTCTCATTAATATTTAATGAATTTGTTTTCCAATTAATTCATTAACATTGGATTTTATCAACATTTATTCTCAATTCAATTAGATAACATTCACTAATTTACATTGAAGTTGGTTCATTTCCAAATCAAATTTCAATTCCATTTAAGTTCATTTTCTTCCAAGTTGGATTCAATTTCTTTAGCTTCCAATTTCGCTAATTCACTTTCATTAACACTTAATGAATTTATATACAATCAACTAACAGTCAAATAACAACCAATGTTTATTTATCATAACCAAATTATTCAATTTACATTCAATTTGGTCCAACTCTTTTGATTCCAATTGGTTCAACATTAAATTGACTTCCATTCCAATTTATTCAACTTCCAATAACATTAGCTTTTAATGAATTAACATTTTCATCCATAATCCCATATCAATTCTTTACATTCAATTGATTTACATTCAATTCATTCATTAGTTCAATAGCTAATTCCTTTATCAATATAAAGTTGAATTTCATTCAAATAACTCAAGTTCAAATTCTTAATGACTTCACTTCATTAATTCACTTATTAATTTACTTCGGTACCCAAATCAATTTTATTCAACATTACTTAAGTTATATTCCACATATAAATCCAATTCAATTTATTTAACTTTCCTTTTGTTAAATTTCAAATTATATGTCCTTGATGACAATTCAAATTTATTTCAACTTGGATTTTATTGATTTACTTATACTTCCTTTAATTTAACTCCATCCTTTAAGTTAAATTTATTCTATCAAAATTCAATCTGTATAAGTTATCAACTCATTTATCATTCCCATAAATATCTTAAATAGGATTCCAGAGTCCTTTCAAATCTTTCAAAACCATTTTTGAAATCATTTCAATTATCTTTTGAATTTCAAAAACCAAACTCAAAATTTTCCAAACAACTTCTATTAAAACAATTTGGCAGCAATTTCTCTTTTGGAAACCCGAAAATGAATTCTAATGATGTGGCCATCATCATCAGGATTATTTTCCAGCGACTGAAAAGAGTTTTAGAGCATTAATTTCTCCAAAACAATTTTCCAAAATATCAAATCCTTTCAAAACACTTCTCTGGAATTTTATTTTCAGATTATAAATCACATTTATAAGTCTTTTACTTATATAATTTCACTTCTTGTATATAAGATTATTTCACAATTGTAAATCACATTAGTTATAGTTCCATACTTGTAATTCATTTGCTTATACAATTATTCTTTAAAAATTGTTGTTTTTATTTAAGTTATTCAACAACCAAACAATCAATTATATACTCTTTAATAATTTTGAAAAATTATTTCCTTTATATATAAAATATAATCAAGGTGAAATTAACAATACTGTGTCGAATTGTTCTATTCAAGTGTTTAGAGATCCCTATCAACAACGTTAATTACTCGTGTTGACCAAAATCCATATACCACTCAACAAACCAATCATCACAATATAAAACAATTTATATTCACTAACAAATACGCGCTCGTATCTATTATTACACTCAAACTCATTCTAGAATACTACTGACTCTATCTCTACTGAGTAATACCCAACAGAGCCATGGTTGTCGCTTAACCATAAGCTCTGATACCAAATTGTAACGTTTTCTATTTTTCGTTGCCGAAAAACTATACCGTTAGGGTTAAAGAAGAAGAAAAAGGTAGAAGAAGAGAGAAAAAAAATAGAACAGAACAGAAAGAGACAACAGAACAATATCAGAATCTCACAATTCGCAGCGGAACAACATATAATAAATAAATGAATAATGTTTAAAACAAAGAACTGTACATTTATACATTACATCATTATCAGAGTTTACAACAACAATAGGCAACAGAGTCAATACATCAATGGACAGTTATATAAACTTGTCCTCATACAGAATACACAGCGGAATAATACATAGTATAATATCATACACAAGTCGTACATCTCGATATGTAGCTCGCCTCCTGAGCTACATAGCACTCCTAAATCCAGAATAACCTGATAACCAAACTCTAGACTGCCCGTGTGGAAATTGGTGGGCACCCAGAGTTTAGGAAGGAAAACAATAAACTCCGAGTCAGTCATGTGACTGGTGTGAGAACTCAAAACAGTTTATCTTTAAAACAAAATAGAGGGGTATTTTTAAAGTCAATTCGCAATGCTTTAAAAAATGAGACTACCATAAGGCCTCCCGCACACACACACAATGCAAACGTAGAATCAGAGGAGATTTCTCCTTATGATAGTCAAAGATGCTTGATACACATTAAAAAGAAACATTTGATATTATTACTAGTGCATAGTGTAGGAAAAATCATTTCGAAAGTAAAGATATAAATCTTAGCCAACATACGACCATTTTCGTATGCCTACTATAGCTACCATGTTCAATAGCAGGTTACCGCCATATTCCATGGAAGGTTATACAACTAAAATCGTACAAGATCGTATTGTTTCTTTGGATTTCCAACAAATGGTCAGGCCAAGGAACTTTCCATTGCCACATGGAAACGCCTCTGGAATGACGTCCCGAGAACCAAACCGGATCTCTGCCAACACAAGGCCGGGTTACCCCTAACTGGGTAACTACTGACACGAATATGTCATCCCCCGATCGTAACCGATCTATTCGAGGATCCTCGATTTCCAACAACCACATAAAAATAATAATGCAGTAACCACATAGGCTAAGTATCTGGGCTCCATTCTCGAAAATTGGCTAATTTCACTAGTCGATTAAATATTAAAATATTCAATTTTCACAAATTAACTTTTAATTCGATTTTAAAAGTTCTTAAACATCATTCTAACTCCAATATGATAAAATAAAATGTTACAAATCATTTTCAATCATATTTAACCAAATTTTCAATTATTTCTGTATTTCAACATATTAAATTATCGATTTAATTATCCAATTAAATCCAATTATTCGAAATAAAATTTATTTGAATTATAAATTTCACTTATTAATATTTAAAATCAATTAAACATTCAAATTTTAATTAATTAAAATTCTAGGTCGTTCGATTTTTCGTCCACGAACGCTGACATCAATACGTCCACTGTATCAACTGTCGAGCAATCGAGGGCCGGAAAACCGTACCGTTATGGTTAAAGAAGAAGAAAAAGATAGAAGAAGAGAGAAAAGATAGGATAGAACAGAAAACAGCAGAACAATATCAGAATCTCACAATCGCAGCAGGACAACATATAATAGATAAATGAATAATCTTTAAACAAAGAACTATATCAGTTATTACATTACATCACATTTCATTACATCATATCATCATAGTGTGCAACAACAACAATAAACAAACAGCGGAAAAGAAATACTATATACTAATAATACGCCATGCCATCCAGCTTGCCTCCAGCAACTCCTGAATTCCAGAATATCCTGATAAACCTAACTCTTGACTACCCGTGTGGAAATTGGTGGGCACCCAGAGTTTAGGAAGGAAAACAATAAACTCCGAGTCAGTCATATGACTGGTGTGAGAACTCAAAACATTTTATTTATCTTTAAAATCAAAATAGAGGAATATTTTTTAAAGTCAATTCGCAATGCTTTTAAAAATGAGACTACCATAAGGCCTCCCGCACACACACACAATGCAAACGCAGAATCGGAGGAGATTTCTCCTTATGATAGTCAAAGATGCTTGATACGCATTAAAAAGAACATTTGATATTATTACTAGTGCATAGTGAAGGAAAAATTCATTTCGAAAATAAAGATATAAATCTTAGCCAACATACGACCATTATCGTATGCCTACTATAGCTACCATCCAAACAGTGGGGCGCCCCCATAAGTGAATGATAGGTTCTACAACTAATACCGTACAAGATCGTATTCTTTCTTTGGATTTCCAACAAATGGTCAGCCCAAGGAACTTCCCATTGCCACATGAGAACGCCTCTGGAAGGACGTCCCCGAGAACCTAACTGGATCTCTGCCAACACAAGGCCGGGTTACCCCTAACTGTGTAACTACTGACACGAGTATGCCATCCCCCGGTCCTTCCGAGCGCTCGTAACCAACATCACACCGTAATAAATAAAGTGTTTCAACATGAGTAATATCTGGGCTCCATACCATGATACCACCCTTTTCCAGAACGAAATGCACATATCCTAAGGGGCGCTGCCCCGAATAACCTTGCCGCATCTTTCCTGTTTTGACCATTCCGGGGTGTGAGGCTCGACAAAGTCTCGTCCACAAAGCCACGCTTTATACAAAAGCTGTGCTTTAGGCCAACAAATGATCAAAGAAATGATCACAAAGATAAGTGATCAAACAAATGATCATATCACAAATGATCAAACAACGATCATTTCACAGCAACACTCAGCATGTCACATTACCAAATTGGGAATATATCGTTGATAACCTTCAACTACATAACCTATGAGCTCGTACGTCTCAGAGAAGGGTGTTAAGCTAAGAGAATAAATTCTCCGCCACCAACAGAAATATATGTGAAAGAAATCAGCTTTATATCTCAATTTGTAATGTCAGACATACAATCCATACAAGTCTGTTCCGGGCTCGAACAGAACCGAAGGCACTTACAAAGAAGTCCTTACAATCCGGATATCCATAATCCTGATCGGATTCCCCTTCACATATGGAGAACTCTATACCGGAGCAACTCGGTGCAGAGTCAATCGACAGGTCATCCTATCGCTCTCGCAAATACCCGGTCTTCAACACTGGTCTTCAAATGCTATCCATAACGTCGAATCACATATTCTAAATGGGTTATACGACCCCAAGGTCCTTTCCCGGCTAACCCGAATATTGAGCGCTTATTCAAAAATAAGTGTGCCATTCAAATTCAAACAAATCACAACAAATACCCAGTCAAAGGTAAATATTGATAGTCGGTTATTGAACTATCAATCGATATGCACAACATCACCAGATTCCAAATAATTCTCCAAATTATTTATTTCCCAAAAATATCTTTACAAGATATAAAATTTCAATATCTCAAAAATAAATCAATATTTATTTTTAAACAAATTCCCCTTTCTTTTATAAATACCATAGTGAATTTACATTCCAAAATATCTACGAATATACGATTTCAATTATTCATTTTCAATTTATCTTCAAAAAAATAAATTCTCAAGATATTCACTTTATATTGGAAAACATTTCCATACTTATTTAATAAGTAATTCACAAATCTTTTTATTTTCTACACTTGGAAAATATTCAATATACTTAAATCTAAATTAAGTATATATTTCATTCTTTAAGGAAATCATTCTCTTAAACATATTTATTTGGGCCAAAACGAATGTTGCGTAAAACATCGTTACGACAACCCAAAATCACCAGTATAGGGATTCGAAATTAAAATAGATATATAAATCCCAATACTATACAAAACATTTCCTTTCGGAAATCATTTATTATAACAACAGTGTTATAGTCCACAATTTCCTTCTATTTCTCAAAAACATCTATTTCAACAATAAATGTTGAAATCTATGGTTTCGAATCTTAACACATTTAAAACATCGTTAGTTCTTTTTAATTCTATTTAAAACATCACATCTGAAACAATTTCTTTAACATATTATTCACTATTCAAAAACGTGAATATACTTCGTTAACCAATTTCATCATTTCTATACATTTTATTTTAAAGGATTATTCACTGTATAAAACGTGAATATAAACATCTTTGGATGCAGGAAAACAGGTTGGAGGGATCCAACTGGATTCCTTAACAGTATTTATTTGATTATTGATATTTTGATATTCGTTGATTATCATATCGATATATGATATCGTTGTTGTCGTGATTGACTATTTGGTGTGTAGCATCATTGGACCAAATTTTGGAATTTTAAAAGGATTTTTAAAGTGATTTTTGAAGAGTATACGTTTATAAAATAATTTTGGAATTGATTCATTTTAAATAAATAAACGTTATAATTTTAATGTTATAAAAATTATGATTTCTGAGAAAAATAGTTAAAAGTTGAATTTTGAAAATAAGGGATTAATGATTTTATAAAATGGTTTAAATCGAGATTTTTGAATTTATTGTGAAAAGTTTAAAAATAGGATTTATAAAATTTAATTATTTATAAATCAAAATGATGAAATTATAAAGGACATTAAAGACGTTTTGAAATAATAATATAAATTGATTTATATAAAAGATTTATAAATTTACAATTTATAAATTAAAATATTTCAATTATAAAACGAGTTTTTATAAGTGTTAGAATGAATTGGAATGAATTTCATAAATGATTGAAATTTATAGAATTATAAACGGTGAAGTTATAAATGGAATTTTATAAGCAGTAGGTTTATAAAATTTGTAAAGTTATTAAAGGAATAGATTTGGGTAAATAAATGAATCTTATAAGTTATAAGATTTATAATTTGGGAAGTTTAAAAAGAACGATTTTATAAACAAATAAATTATAAGTATTTAACTTATAATACGAACTTTCGGTATATAATTGAGTTATAAATCGGATAGGTTAATAAAGGAGATTTATAAAAGGAAGTTGTTATAAAATAAATAGAAATGGAATTTATAAGCGTTGTTTTATAAATTCGCAAACGACTTATTTTGATAAGTAAATTTTTATAACTTATTAATGGAGTTATATTCACGTTTTATACATTGAATAATCCTTTAAAATAAAATGTATACAAATGAAGAAATTGGTTAATGAAGTATATTCACGTTTTTGAATAGTGAATAATATGTTAAAGAAATTGTTTCGGATGTGATGTTTTAAATAGAATTAAAACGAACTAATGATGTTTTAAATGTGTTAAGATTCGAAACCATAGATTTCAACATTTATTGTTGAAATAGATATTTTCGAGAAATAGAAGGAAATGGTGGACTATAACACTGTTGTTATAGTAAATGATTTCCGAAGGAAATGTTTTGTATAGTATTGGGATTTATATATCTATTTTAATTTTGAATCCCTATACTGGTGATTTTGGGTTGTCGTAACGATATTTTACGCAACATTCGTTTTGGCCCAAATAAATATGTTTAAGAGAATGATTTCCTTAAAGAATGAAATATATACTTAATTTAGATTTAAGTATATTGAATATTTTCCAAGTGTAGAAAATAAAAAGATTTGTGAATTACTTATTAAATAAGTATGGAAATGTTTTCCAATATAAAGTGAATATTTTGAGAATTTATCTTTTTGAAGATAAATTGAAAATGAATAATTGAAATCGTATATTTGTAGATATTTTGGAATGTAAATTCACTATGGAATTTATAAAAGAAAGGGGAATTTGTTTAAAAATAAATATTGATTTATTTTTGAGATATTGAAATTTTATATCTTGTAAAGATATTTTTGGGAAATAAATAATTTGGAAAATTATTTGGAATCTGGGGATGTTGTGCATATCCATTGATAGTTCAATAACCGACTATCAATATTTACCTTTGAATGGGTATTTGTTGTGATTTGTTTGAATTTGAATACCACACTTATTTTTGAATAAGCGCTCAATATTCGGGTTAGCCGGGAAAGGACCTTGGGGTCGTATAACCCATTTCGAATATGTGATTCGACGTTATGGATAGCATTTGAAGACCGGTGTTGAAGACCGGGTATTTGCGAGAGCGATAGGATGACCTGTCGATTGACTCTGCACCGAGTTGCTCCGATATAGACTTCTCCATTTGTGATGAGGAATCTGATCAGGATTGTGGATATCCGGATTGCAAGGACTTCTTTGTAAGTGCCTTCGGTTCTGTTCGAGCCCGGAACAGACTTGTATGGATTGTACGTATGACATTACAAATTGAGATATAAAGCTGATTTCTTTCAAATATATTTCTATTGGTGGTGGAGAATTTATTCTCTTAGCTTAACACCCTTCTCTGAGACGTACGAGCTCAGAGGTTATGTAGTTGAAGGTTATCAGCGATATATTCCCAATTTGGTAATGTGACATGCTGAGTGTTGCTGTGAAATGATCGTTGTTTGATCATTTGTGATATGATCATTTGTTTGATCACTTATCTTTGTGATCATTTCTTTGATCATTTGTTGACCCAAAGAACAGCTTTTGTATAAAGCATGGCTTTGTGGACGAGACTTTGTCGAGCCTCACACCCCGGAATGGTCAAAACAGGAAAGATGCGGCAAGGTTATTGGGGGTAGCACCCCTTAGGGTATGTGCATTTCCTTCTGGAAAAGGGTGGTATCATGGTATGGAGCCCAGATATTACTCATGTTGAAACACTTTATTTATTACGGTGTGATGTTGGTTACGAGCGCTCGGATAAAGGTCCCAAAGGACCGGGGGATGGCATACTTGTGTTAGTAGTTACCCAGTTAGGGGTAACCCGACCTTGTGTTGGCAGAGATCCAGTTAGGTTCTCGGGGACGTCCTTCCAGAGGCATTCTCATGTGGCAATGGGAAGTTCCTTGGCCTGACCATTTGTTGGAAATCCAAAGAAACAATACGATCTTGTACGGTATTAGTTGTAGAACCTATCATTCACTTATGGTGGCGCCCCACTGTTTGGATGGTAGCTATAGTAGGCATACGATAATGGTCGTATGTTGGCTAAGATTTATAGCTTTATTTTCGAAATGAATTTTTCCTACACTATGCACTAGTAATAATATCAAATGTTCTTTTTAATGCGTATCAAGCATCTTTGACTATCATAATGAGAAATCTCCTCCGATTCTGCGTTTGCATTGTGTGTGTGCGGGAGGCCTTATGGTAGTCTCATTTTTAAAAGCATTGCGAATTGACTTTAAAAAATATTCCTCTATTTTGATTTTAAAGATAAATAAAATGTTTTGAGTTCTCACACCAGTCACATGACTGTAACGACCCAGAATTTTGAATAATTTAATTTGGAAATATTTAATTAATTTTAAATATTTGAATGATGATTTAAATTGAATTCCAATAAAACTTTGAATTTGGCGATTAAATTATAGAATTTAATCTATTGAGAGTTGAATAAAAATTTAAATCTTCAATTTTAAAACTAATTAAAAATATTTCAAAGGCTTGTAAAATTCATATTGATAATACTGAAGATAATAGAAGCTTCAGAATTGAAATTGAAAGTGAATTGTTCAGTTTTGAAATTTAATCATTTGAATCGATATTTAAAATAGCCGTCCGAGGCACAGTCTCAGAATTCGACGAAACCAGTTCCATTGGGTCCGTAATATTGAATTATTCTAGGATTTCAAATTTCGTATTTTTCGGAGTTGATATATGAGCGCACGTTGAGAAAACGCATTGAAATTTGTATCGAAACAAATTTAATTTAATTTAAATTTAGATTTTTATTACAGACCGTATCCCTAGATCCTTGCCTAAAATCACGTAATCGTGTCTTCTCCTTTATCTCAGCCGAGTATCATGCCATTGAAATCACGAACGAGATCGTGATAACCATGCCTCCATTCCTTTTATATATGCCGAACCATCACTCTCTTTTCCTCTCCAGATTCAATTCGAAATAAAAAAAAAAATGGCCGTAGCCGTAGAATCGAAATCGCGACGCGCGCGATAGGGGGAAGGCGTGGTCGCGCGTGGAGTAGGCGGCGGCGCGAGCGACAGTGATGAAGGCGTGTGGCTGTCGCGATTCCAGAAGGCGTGCGCGCGACGGCGCGGCGGCGCGAGATGGAGCTAGGGCTTCGCGACTTGAAGCATGGGATCGCGCGTGGGATGTGAAGGCAAGCGACGATGTCGCGGTGGCAGTGGAGCGCGGCCGCATGCGCGCGACACGAGGAAAGGCGGCGTTGAATGCAGGCGCGACTCGAGGAGGAGAGGCGATGGTGGATGCGGCGATTCTGGTGGCGCGTGCTTGCGCGTGGTGAAGTTCGGCAGTAAGGTAATTCTTCTTTTCGTTTTATTAAAAATAATAATAATAATAATAATAATAATATATAAATCTGTATAGATTTAAGAACAAAATATAGAGTAGAAAATTTATTTTGTATATCTGCTGAGAATTGTATACAAGTTCGAAGCAGTAAAATAAATTACAGATGGGTATAAATAAAGAAAAGAAATTTATGAATATGAATGGAAATTAATTTTTCGACTAGCGGAATTAAGTTGTATAAATGGTTCAAGTAATTTTTGTCATTTAAAAATAATTTATTTAAGGAAACTTAGTTTTAAATTGTAAATTTGTAGTTAAATAAAATTTTTAAAGAAAATTTATTAAGAATTCAAACTTTTTGATAAAATGATTTATTTAAGGAAATTTGATTTTTAAATTAAATAAAGAAATAAATTAATTAAGTTATTAAAGGGTAAGTGATTTTTCACTTAGTTTAAATATTCTATTTAAAAGGAAAATTTATTTATAACAAATTTAATAGTTAAAACCAAAATGTGTTAGTCGATTTAATTTATAAAAAGGAAATTTAGTTCAATTGGAAATTCCTAGTTAAAATTATTTTTAAAGTAAAAGAATTAGTTAAAATTTATTAAAGGAATTCTAGTTTAAGATTTGATTCTTCGATTAGATGATTTTATTGAGAGAAATTGGGTTAAAATGAAATCACCGATGAATCGAAATAATCAAATGAAAATTTATTATTCGATCTGTTCGAATATTAATAAATTGTGTAAATATTTATACTAGGTATAAATCAAGAGAAATCAAGCCGAGATTGGAAATGGATTGCAAACAGGAATAAAGGTGAGAACTTCTCACTCAAAAGGAATTTTATTGTTTATTTAAATTTTAAATAGTTAAATCTAAAATATGATTGACTGTGTTGATTGAATGCTTGAATGATGATTGTTATATATATATATATTGGATGTGAATAGACCCTATACGCCGTTAGTAAGCGGAGGTTATTTATTACACACATATACCGCGATATTCCACCTCGAAGTGGAATTGGTATTATATTATATATAGCAATATATATATATTGGCATATGTATATATTGCAGTTGATTGATTTCCCGCATTTTCTTTTAGCGGATGAGACCCTATACGCCGTTAGTAAGCGGATATATATTTATAAAATCTCATATACCGCGATATTCCGTCTTGAAACGGAATGGTATTGTGCTAATGTCTGTGGATGCAGGGAAACAGGTTGGAGGGATCCAACTGGATTCCTCACAAATATTTATAGATGTTAGATATTGTGATGTTTGACTGTTTATCATATCGATATATGATGTTGAAAGTCGTGATTGACTATTGATGTGTTGCATCATCGGATCCAATTTTTGAAGTTTAAAAAAAATAGCGATTTTGATTTCTAAAGTGATTTTTGGAAATATATGTTTATAAAATATTTTTGGAATTGATTCATCTTAAATAAATAAACGTTATAATTTTAATATTATAAAAATTATGATTTTTGAGAAATACAGTTAAAAGTTAATTTTTGAAAATATGGGATTAGTGATTTTATAAGATAGTTTAAACTGGGAATTCTGAATTTATTATAAGAAGTTTAAAATAGGATTTATAAAATTTTTATTTTATAAATCAGAATGATGAAATTATAAAAGAATTTAAAGATGTTTAAAGTAATAATATAAATGGATTTATATTAAAAGATTTATAAATTGATATTTATAAATTTAGAATATCTTAAATTATAAAACGAGCTTTTATAAATGATAAGATGATTTGTAAATAGATTTCATAAAGGAATGAAATCTATAGAATTTATCAAATTTGATTATTTTATAAATCAAAATGATAAATTATAAAGGAGTTGAAAGACGTTTTAAAATAGTAATATAAATTGTTTTATATTAAAAGATTTATAAATTGATATTTATAAATTAAAAATATTGGAATTATAAAACGAGCTTTTATAAGTATTAGAAAGAATTGTGAATGAATTTCACTAATGAATGAAACTTATAGAATTATAACGGTGAAGTTCTAAATAGAATTTTATAAATAAAATTTATAAAGTTATTTAGGAAATAGATGTGGACAAATAAATGAATCTTAGAAGTTATAAGATTTATAGATTTGGGAAGTTTGAAGGAATGATTTTTATAAATAAATAAATTATAAGTATTTGACTTGTAATATGAAATTTTAATATATCATTGAGATATGAAATTGAATAGATTTATAAAGGAAATTTATAAAAGGAAGTTGTTATAAAAATAAATAGAAATAGAATTTATAAACGTTGTTTTATAAATCCGCAACGACTTATTTTGATAAGGAATTGTTGTAATTTATTTATGGAATTATATTCATGTTTTAGACAGTGAATAATTCTTTAAAATAAAATGAATAGAAGTGATGAAATTTATTAACAAGTGTATTCACGTTTTTGAATAGTGAATATTATGTTAAAGAAATTATTTTAGATGTGATGTTTTAAATAAAATTAAAACGATCTAAAGATGTTTTAAACTGTATTGAGATTCGAAACCATAGATTTCAACATTTATTGTTGCAATAGATGCTTTCGAGAAATAAAAGGAAATGGTGGACTATAACACTGTTGTTATATTAAATGATTTCCGAAAGGAAATGTTTTTGTATAGTATTGGGATTTATATATCTATTTTAATTTCGAATCCCTATACTAGTGATTTTGGGTTGTCGTAACGATGTTTTACGCGACATTCGTTTTGACCCAAATGAATATGATTAAGTGAATGATTTCCTTAAAAGAATGAAATATATACTTAATTTCGATTAGGGTATATTAAATATTTTCTCAGTATAGAAAATAAAAAGATCTGTGAATTACTTATTTTTAATAAGTATAGAAATGCTTTTCCAATATTAAGTGAATATTTGGAATTTATCTTTTTGAAGATAAATTGAAAATGAATATAAGAAATTGAATGGAAATCATATATTCATAAATATTTTGGAATGTAAATTCAATATAGAATTTATAAAGGAAATTGGGAAATTAGATTTAAAAATAAATATTGATTTATTTTTAAAGTATGGAAATTATGTTTATATCTTGTAAAGATATTTTTGTGAAATAAATAATTTGGAAAATTATTTGGAATCTGGTGATGTTGGCATATCTATTGATAGTTCAATGACCGACTATCAATATTTACCTTTAAATAGGTATTTGTTGTGAATTGTTTGAAATTGAATGCCACACTTGTTTTTTTAAAATAAGCGCTCACTATTCGGGTTAACCGGGAAAGGACCTTGGGGTCGTATAACCCATTCCGAATATGTGATACGTCGTTATGAATTGCATTCGAAGATCGGTGTTGAAGACCGGATATTTTCGAAAGCGAAAGGGTTTCTTGTTGATTGTCTCTGCACTGGCTGATCCCTGGTATTGAGATCTCCATATGTGATGGGAAATCCGAACGTGATTAGAGATTATTCGGATTGCAAGGACTTCTTTGTAAGTGCCTTCGGTTCTGTTCGAGCCCGGAACAGACTTGTATGGATTGTGTGTCTGACATTACAAGTTGAGAATGTAAAGCCGATTTCTTTCAAATATATTTCTGTGGTGGCGGAGAATTTATTCTTTTAGCTTAACACCCTTCTCTGAGACGTACGAGCTCAGAGGTTATATAGTTGAAGTTATCAGCGATATATTCCCAATTTGGTAATGTGACATACTGAGTGTTGCTGTAAATGATCATTGTGTTGATTATTTATGATAGGATCATTTATTTGATCGTCTATCTTGGTGATCATTGTGTTGATCATTTGTTGACCCAAAGCATGGCTTTTGTATAAAGTATGTTTTTGTGGACGTGACTTCGTCGAGCCTCACACCCCGGAAATGGTCAAAACAGGAAAGAAGCAGCAAGGTTATGAGGGGTAGCACCCTTTAGGGTATGTACATTTCCTTCTGGATAGAGGTGGTATCATGGTATGGAGCTCAGATATTTAACCTATGTGGTTACTGCGAATTTATTACTTTGTGGTTGTTGGTTATCGGGATCCCGTGAGAAAGGTCGTTTACGATCGGGGAATGGCGTGCTCGTGTCAGTAGTTACCCAGTTAGGGGTAACCTGGCCTTGTGTTGGCAGAGTTCCGGTTTGGTTCTCGGGGATGTCTTTCCAGAGGCATTCTCATGTGGCAATGGGAAGTTCCTTGGCCTGACCATTTGTTGGAAATCCAAAGAAACAATACGTGACTTGTACGGTTTTAGTTGTATAACCTGCTATGTAATGTGGCGGTAACCTGCTATTGAACATAGTTAGCTATAGTAGGCATACGATAATGGTCGTATGTTGGCTAAGATTTATATTCTACTTTCGAAATGAATTTTTCTCTACACCATGCACTAGTAATAATATCAAATGTTCTTTTAATGCGTATCAAGCATCTTTGACTATCATAAGGAGAAATCTCCTCCGATTCTGCGTTTGCATTGTGTGTGTGTGCGGGAGGCCTTATGGTAGTCTCATTTTTAAAAGCATTGCGAATTGAATTTAAAAATATTCTCCTATTTTGTTTTTTAAAGATAAATAAACTGTTTTGAGTTCTCACACCAGTCACATGACTGACTTGGAGTTTATTGTTTTCCTTCCTAAACTCTGGGTGCCCACCAATTTTCCACACGGGCAGTTAAGAGTTAGGTTTATCAGGATATTCTGGACATTCTGGAATTGCTGGAGGCAAGCTGGATGGCATGGCGTATTACTAGTTATATAGTATTTCTTTTTCCGCTGCATTGTTTGTTGTTGTACACTCTGATTATGATATGATGTAAAGTATAAAATGTAATAACTGATATAGTTCTTTGTTTAAAGATTATTCATTTGTTATTATATGTTGTTCCGCTGCGAATTGTGAGATTCTGTTATTGTTCTGTTCTGTTCTATTTTTCTTTCCCCTCCATTTTCTATTCTCTCTAATTTCTATTTTCTATATTTCCTATTTTCTTTTCCCTCTATCTTCTACCTTTTTCTCTCTTTTTCTTTCCTTAAATTCTTTTTAAAAACCCTAACTATTCGGTTTTTCGACAACGAAAAATCGACATGTTACATTTGGTATCAGAGCTTATGGTTAAGCGACAACCATGGTTCTGTTGGGTGTTACTCGTTAGAGATAGAGTCAGCAGTACTCTAGAATGAGTTTGAGTGTAATAATAGATATGAGAGCGTATTTGTTAGTGAATATAAAATTGTTTTTGAATCGGGTAAATAAAGTAATTTTGCCCAAAAACTATTTTTGTATAGAAAAGAAATGATTTTCTATGAATTATTATCACTAGTATATGGAATAAAATAAGATGGATTGGATTCAAGAAAATTAACTTGATAATTTATTCATTTGTGAAATAATTTCAAAAGGAATGAATCTAAAAATGGATATGTAACTTCAATAGTGAAGTAAAAAAGTATAAGAAGCATATATTGGAAATTTTGTAATAGAATTGGCAAAATAGTTTGAATGTTGGATTTGGATGCTACTACTAGCAGGTTATACAGGTTATACAGGTATATAAAGAAATTGAGATTTGATTTCAAAGATTAAAATTGAATTGCTCGACAAAAAGGTACGTATTTCAATTTCAGTATGAGATTTGATGACTTTCTTCTCTAGCCACTTGGCTTTTCTCTTTTCTTTTTGATTCTGAGGGGCCGTGGTGCCATTTTGTAGTCGTACCGAGCTAGCCGCGCAAAGGAGACGCTGGCGAAATTTTTCGAAAATTTAGGGTGTTAGAAAAATTTTGAGAAATTTTGAAAGTTTGAAATTTGAATTTGAATTTAAATTTGAATTGTTAGGAAAACAATGTTGATTGAAACTTATAATTGAAGTTGGAAAGATAGTTGAAATGATTGAATCTCTAATAAAAAGATTTAGGTTAGTAAGTTGATAAAATAATTTGGATTGTGAAAAATAGTAGACGGGATAAGGGCATTCTTCTTAACTTGTAATTTCGGGACGAAATTCTTTAAAGGGGGGAAGATTGTAACGACCCAGAATTTTGAATAATTTAATTTGGAAATATTTAATTAATTTTAAATATTTGAATGATGATTTAAATTGAATTCCAATAAAACTTTGAATTTGGCGATTAAATTATAGAATTTAATCTATTGAGAGTTGAATAAAAATTTAAATCTTCAATTTTAAAACTAATTAAAAATATTTCAAAGGCTTGTAAAATTCATATTGATAATACTGAAGATAATAGAAGCTTCAGAATTGAAATTGAAAGTGAATTGTTCAGTTTTGAAATTTAATCGTTTGAATCGATATTTAAAATAGCCGTCCGAGGCACAGTCTCGGAATTCGACGAAACCAGTTCCATTGGGTCCGTAATATTGAATTATTCTAGGATTTCAAATTTCGTATTTTTCGGAGATGATATGTGAGCGCACGTTGAGAAAACGCATTGAAATTTGTATCGAAACAAATTTAATTTAATTTAAATTTAGATTTTTATTACAGACCGTATCCCTAGATCCTTGCCTAAAATCACGTAATCGTGTCTTCTCCTTTATCTCAGCCGAGTATCACGCCATTGAAATCACGAACGAGATCGTGATAACCATGCCTCCATTCCTTTTATATATGCCGAACCATCACTCTCTTTTCCTCTCCAGATTCAATTCGAAATAAAAAAAATGGCCGTAGCCGTAGAATCGAAATCGCGACGCGCGCGATAGGGGGAAGGCGTGGTCGCGCGTGGAGTAGGCGGCGGCGCGAGCGACAGTGATGAAGGCGTGTGGCTGTCGCGATTCAAGAAGGCGTGCGCGCGACGGCGCGGCGGCGCGAGATGGAGCTAGGGCTTCGCGACTTGAAGCATGGGGTCGCGCGTGGGATGTGAAGGAAAGCGACGATGTCGCGGTGGCAGTGGAGCGCGGCCGCATGCGCGCGACACGAGGAAAGGCGGCGTTGAATGCAGGCGCGACTCGAGGAGGAGAGGCGATGGTGGATGCGGCGATTCTGGTGGCGCGTGCTTGCACGTGGTGAAGTTCGGCAGTAAGGTAATTCTTCTTTTCGTTTTATTTAAAAAATAATAATAATAATATATAAATCTGTATAGATTTAAGAACAAAATATAGAGTAGAAAATTTATTTTGTATATCTGCTGAGAATTGTATACAAGTTCGAAGCAGTAAAATAAATTACAGATGGGTATAAATAAAGAAAAGAAATTTATGAATATGAATGGAAATTAATTTTTCGACTAGCGGAATTAAGTTGTATAAATGGTTCAAGTAATTTTTGTCATTTAAAAATAATTTATTTAAGGAAACTTAGTTTTAAATTGTAAATTTGTAGTTAAATAAAATTTTTAAAGAAAATTTATTAAGAATTCAAATTTTTTGATAAAATGATTTATTTAAGGAAATTTGATTTTTAAATTAAATAAAGAAATAAATTATTTAAGTTATTAAAGGGTAAGTGATTTTTCACTTAGTTTAAATATTCTATTTAAAAGGAAAATTTATTTATAACAAATTTAATAGTTAAAACCAAAATGTGTTAGTCGATTTAATTTATAAAAAGGAAATTTAGTTCAATTGGAAATTCCTAGTTAAAATTATTTTTAAAGTAAAAGAATTAGTTAAAATAAATTTATTAAAGAAATTCTAGTTTAAGATTTGATTCTTCGATTAGATGATTTTATTGAGAGAAATTGGGTTAAAATGAAATCACCGATGAATCGAAATAATCAAATGAAAATTTATTATTCGATCTGTTCGAATATTAATAAATTGTGTAAATATTTATACTAGGTATAAATCAAGAGAAATCAAGCCGAGATTGGAAATGGATTGCAAACAGGAATAAAGGTGAAAACTTCTCACTCAAAAGGAATTTTATTGTTTATTTAAATTTTAAATAGTTAAATCTAAAATATGATTGACTGTGTTGATTGAATGCTTGAATGATGATTGTTATATATATATATATTGGATGTGAATAGACCCTATACGCCGTTAGTAAGCGGAGGTTATTTATTACACACATATACCGCGATATTCCACCTCGAAGTGGAATTGGTATTATATTATATATAGCAATATATATATATTGGCATATGTATATATTGCAGTTGATTGATTTCCCGCATTTTCTTTTAGCGGATGAGACCCTATACGCCGTTAGTAAGCGGATATATATTTATAAAATCCCATATACCGCGATATTCCGTCTTGAAACGGAATGGTATTGTGCTAATGTCTGTGGATGCAGGGAAACAGGTTGGAGGGATCCAACTGGATTCCTCACAAATATTTATAGATGTTAGATATTGTGATGTTTGACTGTTTATCATATCGATATATGATGTTGAAAGTCGTGATTGACTATTGATGTGTTGCATCATCGGATCCAATTTTTGAAGTTTAAAAAAAATAGCGATTTTGATTTCTAAAGTGATTTTTGGAAATATACGTTTATAAAATATTTTTGGAATTGATTCATCTTAAATAAATAAACGTTATAATTTTAATATTATAAAAATTATGATTTTTGAGAAATACAGTTAAAAGTTAATTTTTGAAAATATGGGATTAGTGATTTTATAAGATAGTTTAAACTGGGAATTCTGAATTTATTATAAGAAGTTTAAAATAGGATTTATAAAATTTTTATTTTATAAATCAGAATGATGAAATTATAAAAGAATTTAAAGATGTTTAAAGTAATAATATAAATGGATTTATATTAAAAGATTTATAAATTGATATTTATATATTTAGAATATCTTAAATTATAAAATGAGCTTTTATAAATGATAAGATGATTTGTAAATAGATTTCATAAAGGAATGAAATCTATAGAATTTATCAAATTTGATTATTTTATAAATCAAAATGATAAATTATAAAGGAGTTGAAAGACGTTTTAAAATAGTAATATAAATTGTTTTATATTAAAAGATTTATAAATTGATATTTATAAATTAAAAATATTGGAATTATAAAACGAGCTTTTATAAGTATTAGAAAGAATTGTGAATGAATTTCACTAATGAATGAAACTTATAGAATTATAACGGTGAAGTTCTAAATAGAATTTTATAAATAAAATTTATAAAGTTATTTAGGAAATAGATGTGGACAAATAAATGAATCTTAGAAGTTATAAGATTTATAGATTTGGGAAGTTTGAAGGAATGATTTTTATAAATAAATAAATTATAAGTATTTGACTTATAATATGAAATTTTAATATATCATTGAGATATGAAATTGAATAGATTTATAAAGGAAATTTATAAAAGGAAGTTGTTATAAAAATAAATAGAAATAGAATTTATAAACGTTGTTTTATAAATCCGCAACGACTTATTTTGATAAGGAATTGTTGTAATTTATTTATGGAATTATATTCATGTTTTAGACAGTGAATAATTCTTTAAAATAAAATGAATAGAAGTGATGAAATTTATTAACAAGTGTATTCACGTTTTTGAATAGTGAATATTATGTTAAAGAAATTATTTTAGATGTGATGTTTTAAATAGAATTAAAACGATCTAAAGATGTTTTAAACTGTATTGAGATTCGAAACCATAGATTTCAACATTTATTATTGCAATAGATGCTTTCGAGAAATAAAAGGAAATGGTGGACTATAACACTGTTGTTATATTAAATGATTTCCGAAAGGAAATGTTTTTGTATAGGATTGGGATTTATATATCTATTTTAATTTCGAATCCCTATACTAGTGATTTTGGGTTGTCGTAACGATGTTTTACGCGACATTCGTTTTGACCCAAATGAATATGATTAAGTGAATGATTTCCTTAAAAGAATGAAATATATACTTAATTTAGATTAGGGTATATTAAATATTTTCTCAGTATAGAAAATAAAAAGATCTGTGAATTACTTATTTTTAATAAGTATAGAAATGCTTTTCCAATATTAAGTGAATATTTGGAATTTATCTTTTTGAAGATAAATTGTGAATGAATATTAGAAATTGAATGGAAATCATATATTCATAAATATTTTGGAATGTAAATTCAATATAGAATTTATAAAGGAAATTAGGAAATTAGATTTAAAAATAAATATTGATTTATTTTTAAAGTATGGAAATTATGTTTATATCTTGTAAAGATATTTTTGTGAAATAAATAATTTGGAAAATTATTTGGAATCTGGTGATGTTGGCATATCTATTGATAGTTCAATGACCGACTATCAATATTTACCTTTAAATAGGTATTTGTTGTGAATTGTTTGAAATTGAATGCCACACTTGTTTTTTTAAAATAAGCGCTCACTATTCGGGTTAACCGGGAAAGGACCTTGGGGTCGTATAACCCATTCCGAATATGTGATACGTCGTTATGAATTGCATTCGAAGATCGGTGTTGAAGACCGGATATTTTCGAAAGCGAAAGGGTTTCTTGTTGATTGTCTCTGCACTGGCTGATCCCTGGTATTGAGATCTCCATATGTGATGGGAAATCCGAACGTGATTAGAGATTATTCGGATTGCAAGGACTTCTTTGTAAGTGCCTTCGGTTCTGTTCGAGCCCGGAACAGACTTGTATGGATTGTGTGTCTGACATTACAAGTTGAGAATGTAAAGCCGATTTCTTTCAAATATATTTCTGTGGTGGCGGAGAATTTATTCTTTTAGCTTAACACCCTTCTCTGAGACGTACAAGCTCAGAGGTTATATAGTTGAAGTTATCAGCGATATATTCCCAATTTGGTAATGTGACATACTGAGTGTTGCTGTAAATGATCATTGTGTTGATTATTTATGATAGGATCATTTATTTGATCGTCTATCTTGGTGATCATTGTGTTGATCATTTGTTGACCCAAAGCATGGCTTTTGTATAAAGTATGTTTTTGTGGACGTGACTTCGTCGAGCCTCACACCCCGGAAATGGTCAAAACAGGAAAGAAGCAGCAAGGTTATGAGGGGTAGCACCCTTTAGGGTATGTACATTTCCTTCTGGATAGAGGTGGTATCATGGTATGGAGCCCAGATATTTAACCTATGTGGTTACTGCGAATTTATTACTTTGTGGTTGTTGGTTATCGGGATCCCGTGAGAAAGGTCGTTTACGATCGGGGAATGGCGTGCTCGTGTCAGTAGTTACCCAGTTAGGGGTAACCCGGCCTTGTGTTGGCAGAGTTCCGGTTTGGTTCTCGGGGATGTCTTTCCAGAGGCATTCTCATGTGGCAATGGGAAGTTCCTTGGCCTGACCATTTGTTGGAAATCCAAAGAAACAATACGTGACTTGTACGGTTTTAGTTGTATAACCTGCTATGTAATGTGGCGGTAACCTGCTATTGAACATAGTTAGCTATAGTAGGCATACGATAATGGTCGTATGTTGGCTAAGATTTATATTCTACTTTCGAAATGAATTTTTCTCTACACTATGCACTAGTAATAATATCAAATGTTCTTTTAATGCGTATCAAGCATCTTTGACTATCATAAGGAGAAATCTCCTCCGATTCTGCGTTTGCATTGTGTGTGTGTGTGTGCGGGAGGCCTTATGGTAGTCTCATTTTTAAAAGCATTGCGAATTGAATTTAAAAATATTCCCCTATTTTGATTTTTAAAGATAAATAAACTGTTTTGAGTTCTCACACCAGTCACATGACTGACTTGGAGTTTATTGTTTTCCTTCCTAAACTCTGGGTGCCCACCAATTTTCCACACGGGCAGTTAAGAGTTAGGTTTATCAGGATATTTTGGACATTCTGGAATTGCTGGAGGCAAGCTGGATGGCATGGCGTATTACTAGTTATATAGTATTTCTTTTTCCGCTGCATTGTTTGTTGTTGTACACTCTGATTATGATATGATGTAAAGTATAAAATGTAATAACTGATATAGTTCTTTGTTTAAAGATTATTCATTTGTTATTATATGTTGTTCCGCTGCGAATTGTGAGATTCTGTTATTGTTCTGTTCTGTTCTATTTTTCTTTCCCCTCCATTTTCTATTCTCTCTAATTTCTATTTTCTATATTTCCTATTTTCTTTTCCCTCTATCTTCTACCTTTTTCTCTCTTTTTCTTTCCTTAAATTCTTTTTAAAAACCCTAACTATTCGGTTTTTCGACAACGAAAAATCGACATGTTACAATGACTGACTCGGAGTTTATTGTTTTCCTTCCTAAACTCTGATTGCCCACCAATTTCCACACGGGCAGTCAAGAGTTAGGTTTATCAGGATATTCTGGAATTCAGGAGTTGCTGGAGGCAAGCTGGATGGCATGGCGTATTATTAGTATATAGTATTTCTTTTCCTCTGTTTGTTTATTGTTGTTGTTGTACACTCTGATGATATGATGTAATGAAATGTGATGTAATGTAATAACTGATATAGTTTTTTGTTTAAAGATTATTCATTTATCTATTATATGTTGTCCCGCTGCGATTGTGAGATTCTGATATTGTTCTGCTGTTTTCTGTTCTATCCTATCTTTTCTCTCTTCTTCTATCTTTTTCTTCTTCTTTAACCATAACGGTACGGTTTTCCGGCCCTCGATTGCTCGACAGTTGATACAGTGGACGTATTGATGTCGGCGTTCGTGGACGAAAAATCGCAAACGTTACATTTGGCATCAGAGCTTATGGTCAAGCGACAACCATGGCTCTGTTGGGTATTACTCATTAGAGATAGAGTCAGTAGTACTCTAGAATGAGTTTGAGTGTAATAATAGCTATGTGTGCGTATTTGTTAGTGAATATAAATTGTTTTATATTGTGATGATTGGTTTGTTGAGTGGTATGTGGATTTTGGTCAACACGAGTAATTAACGTTGTTAATAGGGATCTCTAAACACTTGTACAGAACTAATTGACACGATATTGTTTTAAATTGGGTAAATGAAATAATTTTACCTTGATTATATTTTATATATAAAGGAAATAATTTTTCAGAATTATTAAAGTATATATGAATTGATAGTTTGGTTGTTGAATAAG
Source organism: Allium cepa (assembly GCA_030765085.1). Lineage (NCBI taxonomy): Eukaryota > Viridiplantae > Streptophyta > Magnoliopsida > Asparagales > Amaryllidaceae > Allium > Allium cepa. Next base: position 189,334,714 of record CM060939.1, on the reverse strand, counting down.
TTAAATAAAAACAACAGCTGTAAAAGAATGAATTGTATAAGCAATTGGATTATAAGTATGGAACTATAATTAATGTGATTTACAATTGTGAAATAATTTTAAATATTAAGAAGTGAAATTATATAAGTAAAAGACTTATAGATGTGATTTATAAGCTGAAAACAAAATTCCAGAGAAGTGTTTTGAAAGGATTTGATATTTTGGGAAAATTATTTTGGAGAAATTAAAGCTCTAAACTCTTTTCGGTCGTTGGAAAATAATTCTGATGATGATCATGACATCATCGGTGTTCATTTTCGGGTTTCCAAAAGAGGGATTGCTGCCAAATTGTTTAAAAGAAAGTTGTTTGGAAAATTTGGAATTAATTTGGATTTGATAAGATGTTTGAAATGGAACATAACTTAAATAATGTTGAATAAAGTTGATTTTGGTGTCGAAGTAAATTAATAAGTGAATTAATGAAGTGAAGTCATTAAGAATTTGAACTTGAGTTATATGAATGAAATTCAACTTTATATTGTTAAAGGAATTAGCAATTGAATTGAACTAATGAATTGAACTAATGAATTGCATGTTAATCAATTAAATGTAAATAATGGATATGAAATAATGGATGTAAGTGTAAATTCATTAAAAGCTAATGTTATTGGAAGTTGAATAAATTGAATAGAAGTCAATTTAATATGATCCAATTGGAATTAAAAGTGTTGAACCAAATTGAATGTAAAGTGAATAAATTTGGTTGTATTGAATAAACATTGGTTGTTATTTGATTGTGGATTGATTGTATATAATTCATTAAGTATTAATGAAATTGAATTAGCGAAATTGCAAGCTATGTAATTGAATTCAAATGGATAATATGTAAATTTGAATAGAATTGAATTTGATTTGGAAGTGAACTAATATGAATGTAAATTAGCGAATGCAAACTAATTTAAAATTGAATGAATGTTAGTAAAAACATCCACTGTTAATAAATCAAATGTGATTAAATTGGAAAAACCCAATTCATTGAATATTAATGAGAATATGAATGAATATTTATTGGTTATGAATGTTAGTTGGATGTTAGTTGGTTGATGGTTGAATTTATTGCTTTTATTACATTTGCCATGTTGGCATATATAGTTATTATGTTGCTATATGTTGTATATCGATACTATTGTCTATATACATGTTCTCATGTTGTTTGTTGAGTGTTTAGTAGGTGCGGATCGCGTTTGCTTCGCATTTGGAGCTCGCTTTCGCGCTATATTAGACGTATATGCTCGTTAATAATATATAAGGTACATATCTCGGATTACATACGTACTTTTACACTTTTTTCCCTGCGGGATGCCTCATCACTTGATGAGATGTATATTTGTGATATATATACTGTCATTTTTTTTTCGGATCGAGCCGCGCATGTGACATCCCGGAATTTTGACCCATTATTATCATAGGTTTTTGATCAAATTTAAATAAATATAATATTTTCATTTATAAATAGATAAGCTGTTGGATATTATTAGTTGTATATGGATTATAAAAGACTTTATAATTTCAAAATATAACTAGACTCTTTAACAATATTCAAAAGTAAAATCTGTTTTATTTAATTGAATTAAAAATTATGTATGAATGACATTTAATATCAGATATAAGAATGTAGATAATAAAATAAGTACAATAATACGATTGTATTCATAATTAAATATAAATATAAAATACATAGGTGCAAATATATTACAAATTCAATTTTGGGAAAAAGTTAATCTTTAAATAAAAATAAGATTTAAGTATTGTTTCTACACAATAACTTTCATAACTAAAATAAAATAAACTTATAACTATTTAACATGAGTCTTTATATAAATATGAATACTTATAAATATGGTTTTAAACATAAGTTCCTTTGTATCTTATATTAAATATAACATAACAGTAGGATGATAAATATAAGTACAACTACAATAGAAATGTAAACATCTTCAATAAAGAAAATTTGAGAGCTGCAAACATTAGTAATATGATAGCATAAATAATAAAAGCAATATTATTATATGTTAATATAAGAATGTTCAGCTCAAACCTACATGTATCTTTGCAACATAAACAAGTGTGTCAGCAAAGCATTAATGGTGTAAACCTATATGAAGCATCTTTATGAATACACCTTAATATAAATACACTGCAGATTTGTTTTTTTTGTATAAATGTTGTGTCAGGAAAGCATTAATAGGGTGTTAGAATAAATGAATACATTTAGTACAAAAACTTAAGCCTGTAAAAAAATCTGTTTACAAATATGTGTCAGTAAACATTGATTGTGTAAACATAAGTAAAGACATATATTAATTAGCACACTTGATATCTGAACATACTATCATTCAGCCGAAATGGTTGAAAAATCTTAAGCTTTAGTACAAATAAAATAAACAAGATATTTTAGTACAAAATCTTAAGCTTGTGTAAGAAGACAGTAGTATTCACTGTTATGAATATATGTATATAGCTTCTTATTGATTCGTTTGGTAACTGCAAAGGCATAGAGTCTGAAGAAAAAAAATATAAACAAAGTCTCAAAGCTGAAGAACAGCAAAAGAAAGAGAAAAAAATATTATAACTAAACAAAAGTCAGAAGCAATTAGGATACTGGAATTTTAAAACTGCAAATTTATCAAGCCTATTCAATTTCAAGTTCCAGATTTTCTTGCATCATCCTCGGTTCAACAGCAATTCTTGGTGAGTAAACCAACCTTTTTGAAATATAATTTGGGTAATTAACTTATGAATTGAATTATTATGTGATATATCAATGATCTGTATTGTTTGTAAACTCTGGAAACTTGTTTTTAATAGTAGCATGAACACTATAAGTTGAATTTGCAGTATAAAGTATAATCATAGTACAAATTCAAATAACTTAAATTGAAAATTTTAGTTTACATATGGATTGAACATACAGTAATATGAATTTTAAGAAAAATATCAAATTTTTTGGCTAACTATTTACAGAACAGTTCATGAATGAACTGTAGAAGGTTTTTTTATGAATTTCAGGAGATTCACTCATTGATTAATGATGAAACTTGGTATGAAGCATGTGTACAGAGTATAGATTACTAGAAAAATGCTAAAAGAATTTTTAAATGCAAGATTGTTGAGAATTGAAGGAAGGTAGGGTTTAAGGTCTGTATACTTTGGGTTCTGCATTTTTGGTGATCGCGACAGCATAGCATCACCGAGTGACTTGAGATTTAGGTAGAGGCTCGAGAGGGGTGTTGGCAAGGATCGGCCGAAGCCACGTCGCCTCAGATGGTCGCGGCGGTGAGTACGAGGGTTTTGTCAATTGTTGTACTGGTTTCTGTTCGACCCTTTTAGGCATATTTAGATTTCGTAGTTTTCGTGTTCTTCTGGGCGGTGATTTCGAGTGAGGGAGTAGTTTACGACTTTTTGGCGTTGACGCGTGGTGATGGCACGGCGGTGGACCGCCGTGCACGTGCATGGCGGTGAGGAAGGACCTGAGTTTTTGTTTCATGTGAACGCGAGAGAATTCGCGTGTTTGCTTCGAGTTTTCTTTTAACTGGGTCGTGTTTGTTTGTATAGTCGCGTGTGTTTATTTGTTGTAACGGTTTAAAACTTTAAACTAAAAAAAAGAAAAGAGGAAGAAGATTGAAACTGGAGAGAACAGGGAAGAAGAAAGGGAGAGTGGGAGTTTGACGCGAGAGATAACTGGTTTGACTCGAGTATAACACGAGTTGAGCACGGTATATGCTTCGGGTTTTTTATCTTAATGCCTGGAATTTTTGCTAGTATGTTAACTGTTAATTAAGTTTAAGTTTTATAAATTAATATTAATCAGATTAGTAATGTTTACAAACAGTATGAGCCAAGCAGGACTTTAAAGATTTATAGAAACAAGAATGAGTTAATTATTCAAAATCAAAGTTAAATATGTATGTAATACATTTTATAATTGCTATTTAATAAATAATCAAAGGATAATCAAAATTTGTAATTAAAGATTTTAGTACTCTTGTTTGTAATTAGGAATTTAATTAATCATTGATAGTTAATAATTCAACAAATCATAGTAGTGAATTAATATACTAATTAAGGATAAAACGATTAAGTGATTAATAATTAACGATTAATTAGTAATAATTAATTGTGTAACTGAGTTTTATATTCAATAATTAAGGTTATTGATTAATAATCAAGTGAATAATTAATAAGTAATTAATGAATTGAAATAAGTTAATTAATTAATAATTAATTAAGCAAGTATAAAATATAATTCACTCTTAATATGCAATTGAGTGTAAACAAAGCCAACTTGTTGATATGAATCGATGGTTCTATTTGATTGAACTGATGTTTATTATTTCCTGTGATGTTCTGTGAGATATCTGTGATAATGATATATGCTTATCTGTGTGAAATTGCTATATGTTATCTGATGTTATTTATCTGTATTTAATTGCTGTATGAATTCAATTATTAAATTTAAACTGTTAAGTTAATTAGACAACTTGGACTTTAAAATGGCGTTTGGATTTCGATGAGACCGGGATCGGATATCAATTGATACACATCGATCCAAAATTAAACGTTAGGTCGTGTAATCTCAAGTGAAGATTGAGATGGTGTTTTCAGAATGCAAGGGTTATCGTCGTTAACTCTGAGGGTGATTCCAAAATGAGTGTAACGAGATAATGCCTTCGGTTTCGTTCGAACCCGGAAGGAACTTGTATGGATTGAATGCTTTCAGCACATCGTCAGGCGGACGATGAGAATTCTAAGTGATATGTTCTATAAAGGTAAACGCAGCCTCAAGCCTCATCAACCGGGAATGGCTAAAACAGGGGATGTGCAGCAAGGTTAGGTGGGTCATGCCCAAGCAGGACGAGGTATACCCCTGTCTAGATGTCCCTTTTATTCGGCTGTGTGGGCGGTTGGTCTGCAGCCAACTGTGGGGTTATCTTGTTCGGGACTGTTCAGTAAGGAATGGTTCCGGCCTTGTGTTGCAGGGGAGTTAGGGTGGCTCCTCGGTACTGTGATCTAGACCACGTACTGTGACGGGCGGTACCCCAGTAGCCCTGCCATTGTATGAGATCCAATTTCCAATAAGCGCCGTACGATTTGATTGTGCCCAACTATGTTGAAATGTGAGATGTAAGCATTTCAGCTATTTTTGTATTTTACTTGAAAACCCTAGACACTATTATAATATCACTAGATTTCCTATAAAATGTTTTGGTTAGCGTAAGGTAAAAACTTACCCGTATTTATTTGTGGGGAGTCTTACGTGATACCTCTATTTTAAATGTTTTCAAAGTTAAACAACTTTAACCGTTTACTCATACCAGACCCATGTATGACCCGGAGTTTGTATTTTGTTTTTCATAAACTCTCGGGTACCCAAATTTTTACGGGTATCCAAGGGATTCAGGTTAGCTTTGAAGAATTCTGGAGGAGTTGGAGCAAGAGACCAGACGTATGTAGCTAGTTATATAGTTCCGCTGTGTTAGTTTAGTTCATGATATTTGTGTTGAATGTTCTGCCAGATATGTATATGATATTCATATTGTATGAAATTGTATAACTCTGATGTATATAACTATGTAATAGTTATGTTGATATATTATATTTTATTCCATTCCGCTGTGAGATTCTGATGTTGTTTCTCTTTCTTTTCTTTTCTTTTCTATTTCTACCCCTTTCTTTCTTATTGATGACACGTCTTCCTGGGTTTAGGAAGTCGGGTCGTCACAGGTGGTATCAGAGCGAGGTTGAGCGAGTACCTATGCTCTGGAGTAATATTTATCTTGAGAGTGCATATTTGTATTATATATATATATATATATATATATATACACCTATCTAAATTTGTTGGTTACCTGTTCAGGAGGCCAACATGAGTCCTGGAAGGAGAGGCAGAGTTGGGGCCAGTACTTCAACTGATGATGTTCGAAGTCAAATTGATAGAGAGGCTGTTAATCCCGTACCATCTCAAGTTAGTTTTGCAGCCTTATATAAAGATTTTATCGATCTTGGAGGCAAATCATTTAAAGGTTCGGAATCGATAATTGAAGTTCAAGCCTGGTTACATTCTTGTGAGCTTATTTTTAAGAGGATGAGATTGGCGGATGATCAGAAGAGGGATATGGCATCGTGGCAATTGCAGGGAAGCGCAGCATCATGGTGGGATGCAACAATTGCAAATGTTCCTGAAGAAGATATTTCATGGGAAAGATTTAAGGAATTATTTGAGGAGAAGTTTATGCCGACGGCAAGGAAAACTCAATTGTACCAGGATTTTCTGAATTTGAAGCAGGAAAGCATGATCATTTCTGAGTATGAGACCAGATTCAACGAACTTTCGTGTTATGGATCAGGACTCATTGATACTCCTCTCAAGAAGAATGAAAAGTTTGTGCAAGGATTGAGGACCGAATTCCAGAGTAAAATGACGGTGCTCTTGAAAGGATCATTTGTTGATATAGTTGATATGGCATTGAGGTATGAAGATTTGATGAGCAAGAAATTGGAGGCAACAGAAGCAGTTTCTAGAGGGGAGTTCCGTTTACCCAAATAAAAGAAAGTTCAATCCACTTTGGAAAAGGCAAGTTAAAGGAAAGAAATCGGGAAGAAGCAATAACGGACCCCGTAAGTGTTATAACTGTCAGCAAATTGGACATTTGGTGGATCAGTGTTCTCAAGGAGGATCTCAGCAGCAGAAATGTCAGAGTAGTCCAGAATTAGCAGTAGTCGAGAGATCGTTGTGTTTTAATTGTCGTCAGCCCGGTCATATGATTAAGAATTGTCCACTTTTGCAGAGGACACTTCAGGATAAAGTTTTTGCTTTGGAAGCAGGTTCATCTTCTTCTTCTCAGGGCAAAGGAGTTTTGGAAGGTACCTTACTCCTAAATGGAAAGTATATTAAAGTTTTATTTGATTCGGGTGCATCTTTGAGTTTCATAGCTTTAGAATCAGTAGAAAGGTTTTCTCTTAACCCTAGTACCGTGGATCGTCCCGTTATTGTATCTAATCCTATTGGTGGAGCAACAACATTGGATACGCTCTGTAAGGACTTGAAGCTTTCTTATTTGTCCCACAGTTTCTCTTGTGACCCATATGTGTTAGATTTTAAAGGATTTGATCTTATTTTGGGAATGGATTGGCTCGATAAGTATAAAGCAGTCCTGAATTGTGATGAGAGGACAGTTTCAATAGAGACTGATTTGGGTAGGATTGCCAAAGTGTCGTGTGATAGTTCTGGATTTCACTTGAGTAGTCTTTTGCAAGGAGTTGAGACTTCTTAAGAGAAAGTTGAGGAAATCGATGTGGTTCAAGATTTTCCTGATGTTTTTGAAGAAGTTATGTGTCTTCCGCCACATCGAGAGATTGAGTTTCTTATTGATTTGATTCCAGGCGCTGTGCCGGTGATTCAACCCAGTAGGAGAATGCCCCCTCGAGAGAGAGAAGAGTTGGTTAAGCAGACGCAAGATCTTTTGGAGAAGGGTTTGATTAGACCTAGTTTTTCTTGTTGGGGCTCTCTGCGGTGTTTGTCACCAAATCGGATGGTTCGCTAAGGTTCTGTGTTGATTATAGAGAATTGAACAAAGTGACCATTCGAAATAAATATCATTTTCCTCGCATCGATGATTTTTTGACCAGTGGCATGGAGCTTCTATCTTTTCTCAACTAGATCTAGCTTCAGGTTTCCATCAATTAAGAGTAGCTGAAGATAGTATTCCCTTGACAGCATTTAGAGGACCGAATTGTTTTTATGAGTGGTTGGTTATGCCGTTTGGATTAACCAACGCACCATCTTATTTTGTTGACCTCACGAATCGAGTTTTTAGGGATGTGTTGAATAAGTTTGTGCTAGTATTCATTGATGATATCTTAGTCTATTCCAAATCGGAAGAGGAGCACAGACATCATTTGAGGATTGTATTGGAGACTCTGAGGAAGCATGTGTTGAAGGCGAAGTTTTCGAAGTGTCAGTTTTGGAAATCAGAAGTTAAATTTTTATGGCACATTGTTTCTAGTGAAGGCATTTCAGTAGATCCAGCGAAAGTTGAAACTATTTTGCAATGGAAACAGCCGGAGACACCGACGGAAGTTCTCAGTTTTCTGGGATTGGCTGGTTACTACAGAAAATTCATTAAGGATTATTCCAAAATTTCTTCGCATCTGACAAAGCTAACAAGGAAAGGAATTAAATTCAAGTGGACACCTCAGTGTGAAGAAGCTTTCAAGGAATTGAAGACAAGGCTGACTAGTGCACCAGTACTTGCTATTCTGGATGGGAAGAGAAAATTTAAAGTATATACGGATGCATGTTTGGTTGGATTGGGTGCAGTTCTGATGCAGAACGGTAGAGTTATTGCATATGCTAGTCGACAATTGAAGTCACATGAGAAGAACTATGCTACGCATGATCTAGAACTGTTAGCTATCGTTTTTGCTTTGAAGATATGGAGACATTATCTTTTGGGAGAAATGTTTGAGTTATTCACGGATCACAAACCGTTGAAATATATTTTCTCTCAAAAGGATCTCAATTTGAGACAGCAGAGATGGGTTGAATTTTTGGCATCTTATGATCTGGATATTTTGTATACGCCGGGGAAAGCGAATGTCGTGGCTGATGCTCTTAGTAGAAATGCTATTTTATCTCTTTCGGAAGTTATTCCCTCTCTCCAAGAACGGATCATTAGTAAGCAAACGGAGGATAAATCTTTTGAGGAAATAATTCTGGGAATTGAGGACGGTCGGTATTCAGATTTCAAGATAAACGATCGCGGAGTTTTAAGGATTAATGGTCGCTTGTGTGTGCCTAATATTGGTGGACTGAGACAAGAAGTTTTAGCCGAGTGTCACCGTTCTAGATTAAATATTCACCCGGGAATTTCGAAGATGTATAAAGATATGAGGAGAGTTTTCTGGTGGCCGAATATGAAGAAGGATGTAGCTGCTTTTGTTAATGGTTGTGCCATTTGCCAGCAAGTGAAAAGAGATCAACAAAAGTCTGCAGGACTATTGCAACCTTTGGAAGTTCCATATTGGAAGTGGGAGATGATCTCGATGGACTTCATTAATGGTTTGCCTAGAACCAGAAAAGGAAATGAGGGAATATGGGTTATTGTGGATCGTTTAACGAAGAGTGCCCATTTTATTCCTGTTAAAGCAACTCATACCGCAGTTTCTTTGGCAGAAATTTTCTTGAAAGAGATAGTCAGATTGTATGGTGTTCCTGTTAGTATAGTGAGTGACCGAGATCCTATTTTTACTAGTAAATTCTGGGAAGCTCTACAATCAGCAATGGGAACAAGCCTGAAATTAAGTACAGCCTATCATCCTCAGACAGACGATCAAACGGAGAGACTTAATCGTATTCTGGAAGATATGCTACGAGCTTGTGTATTGGATTTTGGTGGATCATGGGAAGACCATCTTCATCTAGTGGAATTTTCCTATAATAACAGTTATCAAGCGAGTATTAAGATGGCTCCTTATGAAGCTTCGTACGGAAGACCGTGTAGATCCCCATCTTGTTGGATTGAATCGAATGATCGACTTGTTCTAGGACCCGATCTTATTCGCGAAGCTTCTGCGAAGGTTGAGCTTATCAAGAAAAGGATGAAAGCTGCTCAAGATCGTCAGAAGAAATATGCAGATAAGAGATGGAGACCCTTGGAATTTGAGATCGGAGATTTAGTTTTTATCAAAGTTTCCCCAATAAAAGGTGCTATAAGATTCGGAAAGACGGGAAAACTTGCTCCGAGATATATTGGTCCATTTCAAGTGCTAGAAAGAATTGGAACTGTAGCCTATAGGATTGAATTACCAGAATGGATGTTTGGGATTCACAATGTATTTCATGTGTCTCATTTAAGGAAATATATTCATGACCCATCATTAGTGATAGAACCAGTTGTTCAGGAGGATTTAGAAGTTGAACCCAACCTGACTGTGGTTAGAGATCCTGTTCAGATTGTAGATCAAGACGAGAAGCAGCTCAGGAACAAAGTGGTGAAACTCGTCAAGGTGCAATGGAGTGAGGATCCCAGAGATTGTACCTGGGAAACTCTTGATAGTTTTAGAAAAGCTTATCCAAAATTTATGTCCGGATAATTAGTAATGTTGTTAGAATTGACTGTTTGATTGCTTGTTTTGTATGAATGATATGTATGCTTGGATTGATAATATTAAGTTTATGAAATTAACTGTTGTTTAAATTTACGGACGAAATTCTTTTAAGGGGGAAGGAATGTGACATCCCGGAATTTTGACCCATTATTATCATAGGTTTTTGATCAAATTTAAATAAATATAATATTTTCATTTATAAATAGATAAGCTGTTGGATATTATTAGTTGTATATGGATTATAAAAGACTTTATAATTTCAAAATATAACTAGACTCTTTAACAATATTCAAAAGTAAAATCTGTTTTATTTAATTGAATTAAAAATTATGTATGAATGACATTTAATATCAGATATAAGAATGTAGATAATAAAATAAGTACAATAATACGATTGTATTCATAATTAAATATAAATATAAAATACATAGGTGCAAATATATTACAAATTCAATTTTGGGAAAAAGTTAATTTTTAAATAAAAATAAGATTTAAGTACTGTTTCTACACAATAACTTTCATAACTAAAATAAAATAAACTTATAACTATTTAACATGAGTCTTTATATAAATATGAATACTTATAAATATGGTTTTAAACATAAGTTCCTTTGTATCTTATATTAAATATAACATAATAGTAGGATGATAAATATAAGTACAACTACAATAGAAATGTAAACATCTTCAATAAAGAAAATTTGAGAGCTGCAAACATTAGTAATATGATAGCATAAATAATAAAAGCAATATTATTATATGTTAATATAAGAATGTTCAGCTCAAACCTACATGTATCTTTGCAACATAAACAAGTGTGTCAGCAAAGCATTAATGGTGTAAACCTATATGAAGCATCTTTATGAATACACCTTAATATAAATACACTGCAGATTTGTTTTTTTGTATAAATGTTGTGCCAGGAAAGCATTCATAGGGTGTTAGAATAAATGAATACATTTAGTACAAAAACTTAAGCCTGTAAAAAAATCTATTTACAAATACGTGTCAGTAAACATTGATTGTGTAAACATAAGTAAAGACATATATTAATTAGCACACTTGATATCTGAACATACTATCATTCAGCCGAAATGGTTGAAAAATCTTAAGCTTTAGTACAAATAAAATAAACAAGATATTTTAGTAGGCCTAAGCTTGTGTAAGAAGACAGTAGTATTCACTGTTATGAATATATGTATATAGCTTCTTATTGATTCATTTGGTAACTGCAAAGGCATAGAGTCTAAAAAAAAATATAAACAAAGTCTCAAAGCTGAAGAACAGCAAAAGAAAGAGAAAAAAATATTATAACTAAACAAAAGTCAGAAGCAATTAGGATACTGGAATTTTAAAACTGCAAATTTATCAAGCCTATTCAATTTCAAGTTCCAGATTTTCTTGCATCATCCTCAGTTCAACAGCAATTCTTGGTGAGTAAACCAACCTTTTTGAAATATAATTTGGGTAATTAACTTATGAATTGAATTATTATGTGATATAACAATGATCTGTATTGTTTGTAAACTCTGGAAACTTGTTTTTAATAGTAGCATGAATACTATAAGTTGAATTTGCAGTATAAAGTATAATCATAGTACAAATTCAAATAACTTAAATTGAAAATTTTAGTTTACATAATGATTGAACATACAGTAATATGAATTTTAAGAAAAATTTCAAATTTTTTGGCTAACTATTTACAGAACAGTTCATGAATGAACTGTAGAAGGTTTTTTTATGAATTTCAGGAGATTCACTCATTGATTAATGATGAAACTTGGTATGAAGCATGTGTACAGAGTATAGATTACTAGAAAAATGCTAAAAGAATTTTTAAATGCAAGATTGTTGAGAATTGAAGGAAGGTAGGGTTTAAGGTCTGTATACTTTGGGTTCTGCATTTTTGGTGATCGCGACAGCATAGCATCACCGAGTGACTTGAGATTTAGGTAGAGGCTCGAGAGGGGTGTTGGCAAGGATCGGCCGAAACCACGTCGCCTCAGATAGACGCGGCGGTGAGTACGAGGGTTTTGTCAATTGTTGTACTGGTTTCTGTTCGACCGTTTTAGGCATATTTCGATTTCGTAGTTTTCGTGTTCTTCTGGGCGGTGATTTCGAGTGAGGGAGTAGTTTACGACTTGTTGGCGTTGACGCGTGGTGATGGCACGGCGGTGGACCGCCGTGCACGTGCGCGGCGGTGAGGAAGGACCTGAGTTTTTGTTTCGTGTGAACGCAAGAGAATTCGCGTGTTTGCTTCGAGTTTTCTTTTAACTGGGTCGTGTTTGTTTGTATAGCCCCGTGTGTTTATTTGTTGTAACAGTTTAAAACTTTAAACTAAAAAAAAGAAAAGAGGAAGAAGATTGAAACTGGAGAGAACAGGGAAGAAGAAAGGGAGAGTGGGAATTTGACGCGAGAGATAACTGGTTTTACTCGAGTACAACACGAGTTGAGCACGGTATATGCTTCGGGTTTTTTATCTTAATGCCTGGAATTTTTGCTAGTATGTTAACTGTTAATTAAGTTTAAGTTTTATAAATTAATATTAATCAGATTAGTAATGTTTACAAACAGTATGAGCCAAGCAGGACTTTAAAGATTTATAGAAACAAGAATGAGTTAATTATTCAAAATCAAAGTTAAATATGTATGTAATACATTTTATAATTGCTATTTAATAAATAATCAAAGGATGATCAAAATTTGTAATTAAAGATTTTAGTACTCTTGTTTGTAATTAGGAATTTAATTAATCATTGATAGTTAATAATTTAACAAATCATAGTAGTGAATTAATATACTAATTAAGGATAAAACGATTAAGTGATTAATAATTAACGATTAATTAGTAATAATTAATTGTGTAACTGAGTTTTATATTCAATAATTAAGGTTATTGATTAATAATCAAGTGAATAATTAATAAGTAATTAATGAATTGAAATAAGTTAATTAATTAATAATTAATTAAGCAAGTATAAAATATAATTCACTCTTAATATGCAATTGAGTGTAAACAAAGCCAACTTGTTGATATGAATCGATGGTTCTATTTGATTGAACTGATGTTTATTATTTCCTGTGATGTTCTGTGAGATATCTGTGATAATTATATATGCTTATCTGTGTGAAATTGCTATATGTTATCTGATGTTATTTATCTGTATTTAATTGCTGTATGAATTCAATTATTAAATTTAAACTGTTAAGTTAATTAGACAACTTGGACTTTAAAATGGCGTTTGGATTTCGATGAGACCGGGATCGGATATCAATTGATATTCCGAAAACCACATCGATCCAAAATTAAACGTTAGGTCGTGTAATCTCAAGTGAAGATTGAGATGGTGTTTTCAGAATGCAAGGGTTATCGTCGTTAACTCTGAGGGTGATTCCAAAATGAGTGTAACGAGATAATGCCTTCGGTTTCGTTCGAACCCGGAACGAACTTGTATGGATTGAATGCTTTCAGCACATCGTCAGGCGGACGATGAGAATTCTAAGTGATATGTTCTATAAAGGTAAACGCAGCCTCAAGCCTCATCAACCGGGAATGGCTAAAACAGGGGATGTGCAGCAAGGTTAGGTGGGTCATGCCCAAGCAGGACGAGGTATACACCTGTCTAGATGTCCCTTTTATTCGGCTTTGTGGGCGGTTGGTCTGCAGCCAACTGCGGGGTTATCTTGTTCGGGACTGTTCAGTAAGGAATGGTTCCGGCCTTGTGTTGCAGGGGAGTTAGGATGGCTCCTCGGTACTGTGATCTAGACCACGTACTATGACGGGCGGTACCCCTGCCATTGTATGGGATCCAATTTCCAATAAGCGCCGTACGATTTGATTGTGCCCAACTATGTTGAAATGTGAGATGTAAGCATTTCAGCTAAATCTGTATTTTACTTGAAAACCCTAGACACTATTATAATATCACTGGATTTCCTATAAAATGTTTTGGTTAGCGTAAGGTAAAAACTTACCCGTATTTATTTGTGGGGAGTCTTACGTGATACCTCTATTTTAAATGTTTTCAAAGTTAAACAACTTTAACCGTTTACTCATACCAGACCCATGTCTGACCCGGAGTTTGTATTTTGTTTTTCATAAACTCTCGGGTACCCAAATTTTTACGGGTAGCCAAGGGATTCAGGTTAGCTTTGAAGAATTCTGGAGGAGTTGGAGCAAGAGACCAGACGTATGTAGCTAGTTATATAGTTCCGCTGTGTTAGTGTAGTTCATGATATTTGTGTTTAATGTTCTGTCAGATATGTATATGATATTCATGTTGTATGAAATTGTATAACTCTGATGTATATAACTATGTAATAGTTATGTTGATATATTATATTTTATTCCATTCCACTGTGAGATTCTGATGTTGTTTCTCTTTCTTTTCTTTTCTTTTCTATTTCTACCCCTTTCTTTCTTATTGATGACACGTCTTCCTGGGTTTAGGAAGTCGGGTCGTCACAGCGCAAAGGAGACTGTGGCGAATTTTTCTGAAAATTTAAGGCGTTAGAAAAAATTTTGAGAAAATTTGGGAAATTTGTGAAAACTATAAATTTGATTTGGAATTGGAAGTTAAACAATTAATTTTGGTTTGAAAAGATATCTAAGTATGATTTGAAAACTTAGTAAAGTTATTGTAAGAAGTTTAACTATGGTTTTGGAAAGTTAATGGATTCTATAACTTTTCTTACATGATAATTTCGAGGACGAAATTCTTTTAAGGGGGGAAGTCTGTAACGACCCAGAATTTCTATTATTAAAATTTGTATATTTAATTAATTTTAAATATTAATAAGTGAAATTTATAAGTCGAATAAATTTTATTTCGAATAATTGGATTTAATTGAATAATTAAATCGATAATCTAATAGTGAACATACAGAAATAATTGAGAATTGGTTTAAATACGATTGAAAATGATTTGTAAAATTTTATTTTATCATATTGAAGTTAGAAAGATGTTATGGAACTTTTAAAATTGAATTAAAAGTTTATCTGTGAAAATTGAATATTTTAATATTTAATCACTAGTGAAATTAGCCGTTTTTCGAACAGTCTCAGAATTGGATGAAACTAGTTCCATTGGATCCGTTATAGTTTGTTATTACCGGATTTCAATTTTCGTAGCAATCGGAGTTGTCGTTTGACCGTGGCAGCTTGAAACGCATCGAAATTGTTTTAATATTAATTTGGCGAGTTAAAATAGCCATTTTTCAAACAGTCTCGGATTTCGACAAAACTAGTTTCATCGGATCCGTAATTTTATATTATTGTATGGTTTCAAATTTCGTGTCAATTGGATTTACAGTTTGTCCGGTGCAAGCCAAAACGCATAGAAATTAGTTTAAATTGATTTAATTTAAATCGAACGTTTATTGTCATAACTCGCAAAGATGATCGAATTGGCTCTCGAAACACGTTCCATTATGTTCGGAACACGGGGTAAACCTTATAAACGTTAGCCGGCATGCTTTGTTTGGAGTTCGGAAATTCCGGGTGAATAGTAAATTGAAAATTTTTCTATAAAAGCCCCTAGAATCTTCATTTTTGCAAAAGAAAATAGACCTAGGGTTTTGAAACTGCAGCCGCCACCCTTAGCAATCAAAGGCCAAAAATCTCCTATCTTCCTCCCTTAATTTCTTCGAATCAAAGCAATGATTCACAAAACTTTCAACAGCAATATTGTAGAGCACTCCAAGATTTAGAGATTCAACGGTGGTGATTTGAATCGAGCTGGTGGATTGTCTGCAATTCGACCACGAAGTCAACATGTTTGAGCACGTTTTCTGGAGCATGGGTACAACCGAGCTTCAAGCAAACTCGGCCGTGGGTGATGCTCGTGTGGACGAGCAATTTGGAGATGGTTGATCAACTTATTGATGCTCGAGGTGGCCGCATGTGTTAACCCTAATTCGCGAGCATTGGGTTTGTTCGTTCATTAGTAGCCTGGAAATCACGTTGGTGAGAAAGATGAAGGGTGTGGCCCTGATGCGTTCAAGAAGAAATCTACGGCTGTGATGTGGGTTTGGAAAATAATAAAATAAATTATTTTAAATTTATATATTAAAAATTCGTGTAAATTTAAACATTCATATCTTTTTCATACGAGGTCGAAAACGCGTGAAACAAGTTGCGTCGGGTTCGTATGGACGAGCACTACGCTATGGAATTTGATTGGAGTCGTTTGGAGTTAGTGAGAATTTTGGGTAAAATTAAACGTCCGTTTCATTTTATTCGAAATAAATCGCTAAAACGAAATTGAAATCAAGGTGAGAACTTCTCACTCAATCGAATCGGTTTCGATTTTAATTTTAAATAGTTAGATTTAAAATTCTTGATAGTATGTTTGAATGATGATTGTTATCTATTGATTGTTAAAATAGGCATTATGCCCCGTTAGTAAGCGGATGTTATTTATTAAAAATATATATCGCGAATATTTCATAAACAGTGAAATTGGTATTGTTTATGTACTTGGAATTGATTTCCCGCATTATATAGCGGATGAGACCCTATTGCGCCGCCTATTAAGCGGATAATATTTTAAATCCCATATACCGCGATAATTTTATACTGGAACGGAATTGGTACTGTGCTAACATCTTTGGATGCAGAAAAACAGGTTGGAGGGATCCAACTGGATTCCTCAACAGTATTTAATTGATTATGGATATTTTGATATTCGTTGATTAACATATCGATATATGATATCGTTGTTGTCGTGATTGACTATTCGGTGTGTAGCATCATTGGACCAAATTTTGGAATTTTAAAAGGATTTTTAAAGTGATTTTTGAAGAGTATACGTTTATAAAATATTTTTGGAATTGATTCATTTTAAATAAGTAAACGTTATAAATTTGATGTTATAAAATTATGATTTTTGAGAAAAATAGTTAAAAGTAGATTTTTGAAAATAAGGGGTTAATGATTTTATAAAATGGTTTAAATCGGGATTTTTGAATCTTTAAAACAATAGAACAGAATAGTATCAGAATAGAACAGAAAGAGACAACAGAACAATATCAGAATCTCACAATTCGCAGCGGAACAACATATAATAAATAAATGAATAATCTTTAAAAAAAAGAACCGTACATTTATAAATTACATCATTATCAGAGTTTACAACAACAATAGACAACATAGTTAATACATCAATGGACAGTTATATAAACTTGTCCTCATACAGAGTACACAGCGGAATAATACATAGTATAATATCATACACAAGTGGTACGTCTCGATATGTAGCTCGCCTCCTGAGCTCCATAGCACTCCTAAATCCAGAATAACCTGATAACCAAACTCTAGACTGCCCGTGTGGAAATTGGTGGGCACCCAGAGTTTAGGAAGGAAGACAATAAACTCCGAGTCAGTCATGTGACTGGTGTGAGAACTCAAAACAGTTTATCTTTAAAACAAAATAGAGGGATATTTTTAAAGTCAATTCGCAATGCTTTTAAAAATGAGACTAGGCCTCCCGCACACACACACAATGCAAACGCAGATTCGGAGGAGATTTCTCCTTATGATAGTCAAAGATGCTTGATACGCATTAAAAAGAAACATTTGATATTACTACTAGTGCATAGTGTAGGAAAAATCATTTCGAAAGTAAAGATATAAATCTTAACCAACATACGACCATTGTCGTATGCCTACTATAGCTACCATGTTCAATAGCAGGTTACCGCCACATTCCATGGCAGGTTATACAACTAAAACCGTACAAGATCGTATTGTTTATTTGGATTTCCAACAAATGGTCAGGCCAAGGAACTTCCCATTGCCACATGGAAACGCCTCTGGAATGACGTCCCGAGAACCAAACCAGATCTCTGCCAACACAAGGCCGGGTTACCCCTAATTGGGTAACTACTGACACGAATATGTCATCCCCAGATCGTAACCGATCTATCCGAGGATCCTCGATTTCCAACAACCACATAAGAATAATAATGCAGTAACCACATAGGCTAAGTATCTGGGCTCCATTCCATGATACCACCTCTATACAGAAGGAATGACATACACTAAAGGGGCGCTACCCCTAATAACCTTGCCGCATCCTTCTTGTTTTGACCATTTCCGGGGTGTGAGGTCCGACGAAGTCTCGTCCACAAAGCCACGCTTTATACAAAAGCTGTACTTTGGGTCAATCAAATGATCATAGAAATGATCACCAAGATAAATAATCAAACAAATGATCATATCACAAATGATCAAGCAATGATCATTTCACAGCAACACTCAGCATGCCACACTACCAAATTGGGAGTATATCACTAATAACCTACAACTATATAACCTCTAAGCTCGAATGTCTCAGAGAAGGGTGTTAAGCTAAGAGAATAAATTCTCCGCCACCAACAGAAATATATTTGAAAGAAATCAGCTTTATATCTCAATTTGTAATGTCAGACATACAATCCATACAAGTCTGTTCCGGGCTCGAACAGAACCGAAGGCACTTACAAAGAAGTCCTTGCATTCCGGATAATTTCTAATCACGTCCGGACTTCCCTTCACTAAGGGTGATAAAACCTCTATATTGGAGATCAGCCGATGCAGAGTAACTCAACGGTAATCCTTCCGTTTTCAAAAATATCCGGTCTTCAACACCGGTCATCAAATGCAATCCATTACGACGTCTCACATATTCAGAACGGGTTATTCCAAGGTCCTTTCCCGGCTAACCCGAATAGTGAGCGCTTATTTAAAAATAAGTGTGGCATTCAAATTCAAGCAATCACAACAAATACCTATTTAAAGGTAAATATTGATAGTCGGATTATTTAACTATCAATAAAGATGCTCAACATCACCAAATCCAAATAATTTCCCAAATTATTTACTTTCCAAAATATCTTTACTAGATATATAATTTCCACACTTCAAAAATAAATCAACGTTTATTTTTAAACAAGTTCCCCTTTTCATTTATAAATTCCATAATGAATTTATAATTCCAAAATATCTATGAATATACGATTTTCAAATCGATTTCTAATATTCATTTTCAATTTATCTTTAAAAGATAAAGTCTCAAAATATTCAGTTCATATTGGAAAACATTTCCATACTTATTTATTAATAAGTAATTCACAAATCCATTTATTTTCAACACTTGGAAAATATTCAATATACTTAAACCGAAATTAAGTATATATTTCATTCTTTAAGGAAATCATTCTCTTAAACATATTTATTCGGGCCAAAACGAATGTTGCGCAAAACATCGTTACGACAACCCAAAATCACTAGTATAGGGATTTGAAATTTAGATAGATATATAAATCCCAATACTATACAAAAACATTTCCTTTCGGAAATCATTTACTATAACAACAGTGTTATAGTCCATCATTTCCTTCTTTCTCGAAAACGTCTATTTCAACAATAAATTTTGAAATCTATGGTTTCGATTCATAATACATTTTAAAACATCTTTAAAATAATTAACTTCATTCTATAATATTCATTTTGCCAAACATGACTATTTTATTCAATAATGTATTCACTGTCCAAAATCGTGAATATATTTCCTTTAATAAACTTCAATATTCAATTTGTCAAATTAAATTGATTTCGAATTTATAAACAATGTTTATAAATTACATTTCTATTTATAAGCTTCGATTTATAAATCTCATTATTAACAAATTCCATTTATATCTCATTTAAATGCCAAAATCTGATTTATAAGATAATTACTTATAAATCTTCTATTTTACAAAATCTATTCATTTTTATAAATTCACAATTTATAAATCTATAAATTCCGTTCACTTATGAAATCCAACTTTATTTCTCCTTTAACACTTATAAAAGCTCATTTTATAATTCCAATATTTTTAACTTATAAAAATAAATTTAAAAATCTTTTATAATGATTCAAAATTCCAAATTAAACCATTTTAAAAATTAATCACTATTTATTTCAAAAATCTCAATTTGGTTATATTTTACAAAAACAGTAATTTTTTTATAACATAAAAATTTATAACGTTTTAATTATTTAAAATGAATCAATTCAAAAATTTAATCAAACGTATACTTTCAAAAATTACTTTAAAAATTCTTTTTAAAACCAAAATCATTATTTTAAAACTTCAAAAATGGATCCGATGATGCAACAGCACCAAATAGTCAATCACGACAATCCAAATATCATATATCGATATGATAATCAACAAATATCAAAATATCTGTAAATAAATCAATACAGTTGAGGAATCCAGTTGGATTCCTCCAACCTGTTTCCCTGCATCCACAAACATTAGCACAATACCAATTCCGTTCCAGTACGGAATTATCGCGGTATATGGGATTTATAAAATATTATCCGCTTAATAGACGGCGCAATAGGGTCTCATCCGCTATATAATGCGGGAAATCAACTCCAAGTACAATAAAAATACCAATTTCACTATACGGTGAAATATTCGCGGTATATGTTTTCAATAAATAACATCCGCTTACTAACGGCGCATAATGTCTATTTTAACAATCAATAGATAACAATCATCATTCAAACATTCAATCAACAATTCTAAATCTAATTATTTAAAATATAAATCGAAACTATTCAATTGAGTGAGAAGTTCTCACCTTTATTTCAATTTCGTTTTAGCGATTTATTTCGAATAAAATTAAACGCGCGTTTAATTTTACCCGAAATTCTCACTAACTCCAAACGGCTCCAATCCAATTCCATAGCGTAGCGCTCGTCCATACGATTCCAAGCAACTGGTTTCGCGCGTTTTCGACCTCGTATGAAAAAGATACGAACTTTTAAAGTTTAAGCACATTTATATTTATAATTTTACAACATATTTTATATTTTTAAACCCTACAGAATCATCACCGTCCAAATTCCATTGCCACAATCCTAGCCGCACCTTTGTTTTCTTCCACGCGCGCGTATCCTCTACAGGTAATAGCCGAACCCATCATGCAAAATTAGGGTTAATACTTGCGGCCAACACGACGAACATGAACACGATCAAACACCTCCAGGACGTAGCCCATCTCCTCCTCTTCACTCGGCTGCCAACTTGTGAAGCTCGGTCGAGCCATTTGCATGAAAAACGAGGACGAACGCATGGCCTTTGCAGCCACTTTCCCAATGATCCAAAGCTCCAAACACGATCATGACCGTTGAACTACTAGATCTCATTGTCGTCTACAACTTTCATGTAGAAAGTTTCTGGAAATATTGCATGGATTGAGACAGACTGAGGAGGAAAGAAACGAAAATTCTGGCCTTCGGTTTCATTGGAGGCGGCTAGGGTTTTGAACCCTAATTTTTTATTTTTTTTGTGAATAAAGGGGGGCTATTTATAGAAAATATCGAACACTATTCATTCCAGAATTTCCAAACTCTGGTTTACGTGCGGTGACCGGCATTTCTAGGGTTTATCCCGCATTCCGGACACAATGGAATAGGTTTTGGAAGCTAATTCGATCATCTGTGCGAGATATGGCAATAAACGATCGATTTAATATTAAATCGATTAAACCGATTTCAAGGCGTTTTCGCTTCCACCGGACAAACGGTAAATCCGATTGACACGAAATTTTAAACCATACAATAATATCACATTACAGATCCGATGAAACCGGTTTCGTCGAAATCCGGGACTGTTTGAAAAATGGCTATTTTAACTCGCCAAATAAATAATAAACCAATTTCGATGCGTTTTGAGCTGCCATGGTCAAACGACAACTCCGATTGCTATGAAAATTGAAATCCGATAATAACAAACTATTACGGATCCAATGGAACTAGTTTCGTCCAATTCAGAGACTATTCAAAAATTGGCTATTTTACAGTCGATAATTAAATATTAAAATATTCAATTTTCACAAATTAACTTTTAATTCAATTTTAAAAGTTCTAAAATATCGTTCTAACTCCAACATGATAAAATAAAATTTTACAAATCATTTTTAATCATATTCAACCCGATTTTCAATTATTCCTGGAATTTCAATTATTAAATTATCGATTTAATTGTCAAATTAAATCCAATATTCGATAAATAAATTATTCGGCTTAAAATTTTCACTTATTAATATTTAAAATAAATTAAATATTCAAATTTTAATTAATATAAATTCTGGGTCGTTACATAATATTTGAGGGAGTCAGGAAAAAGAATATTTATATTCTTAGTATGAAAGTTTCAAATGATAACCTGTGTCTGTTGGCAAATACAAGTGACCATTGGATTTAGCATAAGAGATTTGGGTATTTGAATTTCAAACTATTATCTAGACAGTCAAAACATGATCTAGTAAGAGGTCTCCTTAAAATGAATTTTAAAGTAGATAGTTTATGTGATGCATGTCAATTAGGAAAACTTAGAAAAAGTTCCTTTAAATTAAAAGATATTATTTCAACTTCAAAACCTCTTGAATTACTTCATCTTGATTTATTTGGTCCATCTCAAATTCTGTCAATAAATCATAGTAAATATATTTTCGTAATTATAGATGATTATTCTAGATTTACATGGACAATATTTTTGAAACATAAAAGTGATACTTTTGAATGTTTTAAGACCTTTTCAAAAAGAATTCTAAATCAATTTTCTCTAAAAATTGTAATTATTTGAAGTGATCACGGTGGTGAATTTGAAAATGAAAAGTTTGAGGAATTCTGCAATAAAAAGGGTTTAACTCACAATTTTTCATTTCCAAGAACTCCACAACAAAACGGAGTAGTAGAATGTAAAAATAGGACGATTCAAGAGTGTGCGAGAACTATGCTTTCAGATAGTAATTGACCAAAGAATTTTTGGGCAGAAGCAGTTGCTACCGCCTGTTATATTTTAAATAGAGTTTTAATTAGACCTTTAACAGATAAGAAGTCTTATGAACTTCTTTATTCAAAGAAACCTAAGGTATCTTATTTCAGAATTTTTGGAAGTAAATGCTTTATTTTAAATACAGAAGATAATTTAGATCAATTTGATCCTAAATCCGACAAAGGAATCTTTATCGGATACTCTAATAGAAGTAAAGCATACAGAGTGTTTAATTTAAAAACTAACACCATTTAAGAAACAATGCATGTTTCATCTGATGAAAATTTCAAAAATTTTGAAGATACAAATGATGAAGAGGATTTAATCACTCAAAATCAAGAATCAATTGAAAGTAATAATGAAATTAATCATCCTAATAAAAGGACTAAACTTTTAAAAGATCATCCTATAGAAAATATACTGGGAGATATGCAATCTGTTGTTAAAACTAGAAATCAACTAAGTCAAACGAGTAATGTAGATTTTATATCAACTATTGAACCCAAAAATCCAAAAGAAGCATCAACTAATGGTTCATGGATTTTGGCTATGCAAGAAGAATTAAATCAATTTACTAGAAATGATGTTTGGGAACTTGTTCCTAGACCTGAAAATAAAACTATAATTGGAACTAAATGGGTTTATAAAAATAAAATGAACGAACAAGGAGAGGTAGTTAGAAATAAAGCTCGATTAGTCGCTTAAGGTTATTGTCAAGAAGAAGGATTTGATTTTGGTGAAACCTTTGCTCTCGTAGCAAGATTGGAAGCCATTAGGATTCTACTTGCTTTCGCAGATCATAATAATTTCAAATTATTTCAAATGGATGTTAAAAGTGCCTTTTTAAATGGATTTGTAAAAGAAGAAGTATACGTTGAACAACCACCACTTTTTGAAAATGATAAATTACCAAATCATGTTTACAAACTTAAGAAAGCTTTATATGGTCTAAAATAAGCTCCTTGAGCCTGGTATGATGACTAAAATCTTATTTATTACAATCAAATTTTGAAATTGGTAAAGTAGATAATACTCTTTTTATTAAAAGAAATAAAAATGATATTCAACTAGTACAAGTTTATGTAGATGATATCATTTTTGGATCAACTAATTTTGAAATGAATAAAGAATTTTTTAAAATAATGACAAAAGAGTTTGAGATGAGTCATGTGGATGAATTAAATTTCTTTTTAGGATTACAAATAAAACAATTAGATGATGGTATCTTTATTAGTCAAGAAAAATATGCTAAAGACCTAATTAGTAAATTTGGTTTGACTACTGCAAGTGGAAAACCCACTCCCATGGCAACCAATGAGTACCTTAGTAAAGAAGGTCTCTCGAAAGATGTAGATCAAAAATTATATAGAGGAATGATTGGATCACTACTCTATATTACTGCTAGTAGACCTGATATCATTCATAGTGTTTGTCTCTGTGCCAGATACCAATCCGAACCTAAAGAGACCCACTTAAAAGCCGTAAAACGAATCATAAGATATGTTAAACACACATCTGATTATGGTTTATTTTACCCTAAAAATGATTCTTTTGACGTAATATCTTACTGTGATGCTGATTATGCTGGTTGTAAATAACACCGAAAAAGTACAAGTGGGACTGGTCACTTTTAAGGGCATTCTCTGGTTTCCTGGCTTAGTAAAAAGCAAAACACAGTTTCTTTATCAACAGCTGAAGCAGAGTATATTTCTGCTGCTTTGGCTTGTTCTCAAGTAATATATATGCAACAAACTTTAAAAGATTATGGCTTAAATATCTCGAAATCACCAATTTATTGTGATAATACTAGTGCAATAAATTTATCCAAAAATACTACTCAATATGCTCGAACTAAACATATTGATATCGGACATCATTTTCTCGGAGATAATATAAGTAAGAATGTAGTTACTCTCGATTATATCAATTCTGAGAATCAAATTGCTAATATTTTAACAAAACCCTTAAATGAATCAATATTTACAAATTAAGATGAGAATTAGGTATTTGTTCAATAACTGAAATATAAAATATAAATATCCATTATAATAAATAATTAGTACTAAAATAAATCAAATAGTAGAAATATAAAGGAGCATGTCGACATCCCCCATATACCCATGTCGACATACAACATTTTTATTTTTTTTAAAACATTTCCCACCAAAATTCAAAAAATTGGTTATATATTCTTCTTATTTTCAAATTTTTGATCATTCTCTCTATTCTCTTTCTGTTCTATCTTATGAAATAAATAAAATCATGGCATCATCTTCCAAATCAAACATAAAATCAACATTTTCGTTCCCCTCTCCTACTTCTGGTCCATTCCAATGTACTACTCTCGCTCGTGTAACAAAAAGAGGAGTCTCTGAAGGATGCACTTCAGATGATGACTGAAATTCAAGTGATTCAACTCCGCATGGCAAAGGAACAAGAGAGGCAAGGCAAGATTCTTAGGAATTTGCAAAAATTTCTAATGGATAATCAATCCAATCCTATCTTGATTGGTGAAGATTCTTCACTTAATCAAGAACAAGAGGCCAGCGAAGAAGAAGAACCCATGGAAGAAGCACAAGCGAAAGATGACGACAAAGTCGTTTGCGTTGGAGAATTGTGCTTTGATAAAGATGGGAATCTTGTTGAACAACGTGGAAATTTCTATTTCCACTATCCGCATTGTTCGATTCACAGATCTCCTATTTAGTTTCTTTTCTTTCTTCTCCATTGATTGTGTTTCTTTATATGTAATGTGTGTTCTTATATGTTTTAGTTATAAGTATTATCATGGATTTTAGTTAGAACAGTTAGTAGTAAGTTTTAGTTTTAGATCTAAGTGTTGATTACTTATGATAACACTATCATTATAATCACATATCATAGGGTATTAGATTTAGGGGGAGTTATATAGTTTGAAGTTATAAAGTTTAGAGTTTGTTTTGTTGATGACAAAGGGGGAGAATTATAAAATAGGGTAATTAGGGCATAGATTAAGGGGGAGTTATTAGGATAGAAGTAATATTTTATAAACAAAGGTTGTCGTTATCAAAAAGAGGGAGATTGTTGGTCCGTGAGATGATGGTTTTGATGACAACAACCTTAGAATAGATTATAAAATATGAATACTAACAGTATAAGTTTAGATATATATGTATATGCAGGATTTAACCATGCAGGTAACAAGAATGAAGACTGTACAGTATAGAGATTCAAGATATCAAGATTGAAGACTCATGAGTATCAACATTATCAAGAGTTCAAGAATTCAAGTAATTTATTCTTTAATTAGAAATTTTGTTAAAACTCGTAGAAAAACACTGGCATCTTAAAAACCCAATTTATTCATGGAATGGAATCCACTTCGAGCCTGTTAAAGGGATGGAACCCTAAGTAGGATGGAACCTATGAAAAATCTAGTGGAACATTGTTTTGTATCCGCTAACTTATTATTCAAAATGATTTTTCAAAATGATTTTTCAAAATTACATCTTGTTTTCAAAATGATTTCAAAACTTTGCTTTTAAAAGATTCAAAAACTTCTATCCTGATTTTAAATAATTTTAGCCCCAAAATCATCTTTAATTTCAAAGTCAAATTACTCCTGATTTTAAACTATCTTTTAATATAATATATTTAACTTTTAAATATTTATACTTAAATTTAAATATAAAATTATAGTTAAATTCTAAATATATTATTCTCTATATTTACTGATGAATTTTAATTATAGTCAAGTATATTTATAAAGTTTAAAATAGTTTTAATATAAGATAAATGTTATTTTCAAAGAAAATCAAATCATCAAAAGTTGCCTTGGGATGTCGACATACTCATAGTGACCATATCGACATGGTGTCAGTGGAGTTCAAAATTTCAATTTCAAAAGAAATATCTATTCGCCATGACTCTTCACGAATGGACATGGTTGTTGTTCTTTTATAAATAGAGGTCAGTTTCAACGAATTTTAACATCAGATTTTCTGGTTTTTCACTTCTCTTCTTCTTCCACTTTTCTTAATACATACTCTACCATTACTCTGCCGAAATCTACATTGAATCGAACTCGATCATTCATAGTTTGATTCTCTATCATTATCTCAACAAGATCCTCAGTGATATTCTGAGTAATAGGCTTTTTGTAATCAACTTAGCGAGAAAAGGTGTGATTGTAGCCTTGAAAATCAATCAAGCGAGATAAGGTGTGATTGTAGCCTTGGGAAATCAATTGGGTGAACTAGTTGCCCGGAAAATCAAGTATCTCTACCCAGAGGAATGTGATTCTGGAGGGTGTACCTCGTAGCCTTGAAATCGAGAGTGTAATTGTACAATTGCTTTTGAAAGGAAATCTGTACTTGTGTGCAGGACTGGATGTAGGGTAACTCCGAACCAGTATAAAATCTGGTGTGTTCTTTCCTTTACTGTTTTTTATTTTATTTATGCATCTGTGTTTGTTTCTGTGATCGTATCTGTGTCTGAATATTGCATACATTTGTGTTTAAATTAACAAAAACTCAAAAAGATTTAATAATTCTCTAAAACACTATTCATCCCCCCTCTAGTGTTAATCCTAGCCTTAAGATCCGTAATCCGTATTTCTCACACAGTACACTGAGGCATCAAAGTATTTAGAATTGGATTTTTGAAAGAAATATAAGAGTAAATTTTGGAAGTGAAATAATTATAGAATAAAAATAAGAATGAATTTAAAAGAAACAAAAGTGATATTTAAAAATTGAAGTTAAATTGTAAAGTAGAGATTTAAAACAAGTTTTAAATCAAGTTAAATATGGAATTCAAGTTAGTGGATTGCAGTTTTAAACAAATAAAGTTTTTAAAATTTAAAATTATTTTAACAACTTGACTGTTAAAGTGGATTTTTAAATTGATTTGAACTTTAAAATGAATTTGGTTTTAAATTCCTTTAAACTTCTTTATAAAATGAGTAATTAATTTATTTAATGAAGTAAATAAATAGGTGGTTAATTACTGGTTGAGATTAATCAAGAGTGATTAATATTTGTGGTTTAATTAATGATTAATTACTTAATGTAATTAATTTAGATTAGGATAAATTAAAATGTAATTAGAAATCATTAATTTATATAATTAATGATGTAATTAAAGGTTGATTAATTAAGATTGATTAATCAATAATAAGTGATTTATGAGAAATTAATTAATATAAGTAATTAAGGATTAATGTAATTAATTATAGTTAATTAATTTATGAAGTAGTTTAAGATTAATTACAGTTTTGGTTAAGAATAATTAATTTGTGTAATTAATTAAAGATAATTACTTGAATGTAATTGAAGGATAATTAATCCAGGGTGATTAATTAAGATGGATAATCAAGGGATGATTAATTAATTGATTTGAAATTAATTAATGTTAAATGAAGGAATCTAAGTGTTTGAGGTTAGTAATTCAATTAGGATTAATTAAATTAATTTGGAAGTGATCAAGTTTGCTTATGGATGATTGAACGGTATTAGATGCCTTGAATGAGACTCGAAGAGACCGGGGTCGGGTATTAGAAAATACTCGAAACCACTTTGAATTTTTATAGATTGATATGAGAAATCAATAGGCTGAAATGAAATGATTTAAGTGAATTAGACTATTTAATCTAAATTTTGGTACTTAGAGAATTGATGTGTGAAATAAGTGATGTCTATAACAAATTGTGAATTTGTAAATTGATACGAGTTACCCCAGGTTTTATATAAGTTGTATGTTTTGTATTCCATGTTAGATGGGTTTACTCACGCTGGTTTCCAGCCTTACCCGGGTGTTACTTTGATGTAATGCTCGGGTCAGACCGAGTATTACAGATTTTCAGGTAAGGACGTTCTGGAGCTCAGGAGGCGAGCGGGATGGCAAGAACGTATGTAGTGTTTCCACTGTACTATATTGTTGTATATCTGAGACATGATGATTGCGTATATCAGTGTCTGTATATATGTGTAACTCTGATGTATTATAAATGTATTTGACAAATACGGAATTCCTTTGTAAACTGTTATTATTTGATATTATATTTTAATCCGCTGCGAATGCGAGAATCTTTGTTGTGTTTCTTCTTCTTCTTCTTCTATTTCTATCTTCTTTCCCTAACTATCTAGAATTTCAGGATCGAAATATCCGGGTCATTACAGTATATTTACAAAAATGTCTATATGGATTTCAAAATCAAATGTTAAACAACCCTTACAATATTTAAAATTCTAATTTTCAAAATCATGAATACAAGCATATACAGACCAGATTTAAGGATCTGTCAATATATTTTTCTATAAATTCTACAAAAATTTTCATTTTGAAAATTTCACCTTTTATATATGTACAGTTTTTAGTTTAAAATATGTTTCTGAATTTATATATTAGATTAAAGCAGAATTAAGTTACCTCACTGCACAACACAACTACCATCCCTCCTAACTAAGATAGCACAGCCAATGGAAACTCTCCGAGCATCTTCGCCGATGGCTAGATATTGCCTTACACTGCTCGACCAATCTTCAACACCGCGCCCTACCAGTAACGGCCCGATATTTTCAACTATTCGCATCCGCAAAAGTCGGACTTGAATTGCTCAAAATATCAGATTGTTAATTTAAATTTGGTAAACTTAACATATACAGTAAATAAATCAATCACAGAATCACGGATACAGAATAGTACAACAATACGCAGCGGAATAAATGAATAGTAGTTCATGAAGCTACTATATAAACATCAGAGTTAGGAATAAAATACAATAGAATATCTCAGATACAGTGAAGTCTCCAGTACGAGCAGATGACTTCTCTGAACCAATCAACTGGATGACTGAAAGGATAGATAGCTGGATCTTCAAGCAAAGCTCCAACTTCGAAGGCGAGTCTCAAATGTTGTATCACTCAGTCTGACCCGAGCGTAAAGCAAAACACAAAAACACTCGAGTCAGGATTAACATTCTTATATCTATAAATGCACTTCAAGTGAAATATCAACTGAAATATAAGTAACCTAAAGGATATTTGGGATAACCATCCCTTAAGGATCTACAGAACTATCTAAAAGGTAGAAATATACACTATAACACCATGGTCCTTTCAAATTAATTTATATTTCAAAACCAAAATATCATTTTCACTTCAATATAAAAATAGTATATATATATATATATATATATATATATTTTGAAAAATTTATAAAATAAATTATTTATAATTCCCTCAAGTTTCACCGATCACTTCAAAAATCAACCCGACTTTCCTATTCAGATTAAATTAAATCTCAACTTTCAGTTTCCATTCAATTTAGTCTTCCAAAGAACAAATTCAAGGCTCCATTCATCAATTCTATACAGTTCTCAATAAACCATTTAGATTTCAATGTGTTCAAAGCTTGAATTATTCAATGTTTCAAAACTAAATTAAATTGTTTCATTTATCTCCCCATTTAACTTCACTATTATTTAGTTTTGAAATATGCACTTAATAAATTCAATATCATTTAATTAACCTTAAATTACATCTTACTAAATATTTCCTTTAATTTATTTAAACGTGAAATATTCATTAAATCGCTTAAATCAAAATCCAGTTATCAAATCGTATCCTTAAATTTCAAATTCAACAGGTTTCAAATTGATTTGATTCAGTAAAATTCTCAATTAAATACAACTTCAATCAATTCAACTTTATCTTCCTTGACATATACAAACATTGGAAATCTATTTAAAATAAAATACTTAAACATATTCTATTAATTAAATCAAACTTTATTAAATTAAAGTTTACTATTAAATCTACTTACATTAAACATATTTATATATATAAATATTTCCAATATTAACTAAAACCCTATATTTCTCCTAAAACCATAGAAAATCATTTCAAAATATTTATATATGGACCAACGGCATCTGTATATACTTCTATCATATGGTTAAGTGATACGAATATTTATCATTTCAATCCGTAATTAAGTGTGTGTATATATATATACCGGTAGATTTCATTTCGACCCACAATCCCAATTCAGTTCAAATGAAAATCGCTTGGGTTTATATTTCAACCCATAACGATTTTCTCATATTCTAAAGTCCATTCGGGTATGTATCATTTCAACCCATATTAAATTCTATACTAACAGGGAACTTGCAGAGTGATAGCAGATAATAAAATAATAACAGGCATATATCATCAATAATTTAAATAAAATATAAACAACAGGATATGGTGTCATATCCCACAGGTGAAGAGTTACAGATAATAGCATATATAACAAAATAACTACAGCATTATATTTCAATTATCGTTTCAATTGAAATCAAATTTAATAAAATACAAGAACATTAATCGTGAGTGATTTCTCACCTTTCGAGGCTAGAGATTTTGAGGACTCGACAAGATACGAATTGGATCACGATCTAGACCATTGAATAGTCCAAACAACAACTCAAAGCAAAGTAAGATTTAAACACGAATTGGACGAACAAGGCTGATGATCAAGAATTGATAAAACGAATCAGAACTGGATCGATAAAGGTAAAAGGTATATAGGTGGATTTATATACTAAAGTCAAACATGTAAAATAAATTGTATGCTATAATTAAAACAATATTTGCTATGAATTTAGTATCGACGAAATCAACTTAAGTCCAAAATAGTATGTATATGTATAAACAAATATATGTAAGATATTTATATATATACCGCCCACTACATTCATGTTACTCAAATGTATCCAGACCCATTATAAATCTATGCAGACCCATCAACATACAAGTATAAGTAATATAGTAACCTTTATAATTCTGTTATGACTCACACTTTAAAAATATAACTGTAACTATTTATAAAAAAATTAATATAATAGGTTTTAGACTATGAATATATGCACAGCCTTTATAAAATATATGCACAGCCTTTTACAAAATATATGCACAGCCTTTTAAATTTCCAAATATCTACAAATCCTCACTACTATAAGCTAACCCACCCACTGCAACACGCAACTACCTACATATGATTATTTATGTATTATTTTAAATATAAGGTAACGTGCCTATAACACAAATATAAACTTATATACTAATATATCTTTACGTATTAGTTATGCGCATAATTATAGTGACATATGCAACTTACATTTTTATCAATAATAAAGTTTATTACTGCAAACGATATATATAATAAATTTGAATATAACCAAGAGATTATAACTTACTTTTGAATATAAATTGTAAATAAAAGGTCTGAATGTAAACCCATGTGTTAAAAAACATACATTAAAACTATAAAATACATATACTTATATATATGTGAACATATTATTTATATAAGACTTGTTGCAAAAAAAATGATCGATTTAAAAATAATGGTGTAAATCTAAATATATTCAGCTCTTACAATTATATATACAAACAAATATGCAGACCCTATATGTAAAATATGGCTAAATATGCACACACGCTCCTGTTTATGTAACCAATTGCATGTTGAAAAGTGTGTATATAACAATTGTATATATAAGCTATTTACAAATCATCCGCGTACTATATATATATATATATATATATATATATATATATATATATATATATTGATAAGACAACTTGTAATAATTCGTATGAATTCATATTTATAAGTATAAAAAGGTAAACCGATTATAGCTTTTAACTTTTAGGTAAATACAACACAATGTATTTATAATATAGATATTACCTTGTATAAAAGAATTGCAAAGGTTGCAGAGGAAAGGAGAAAGGTGGGGTTCGGAAAATAAAGGAGGAGGGGACTGCTATCTACAAGCATGCGAAATATTTTTTTCTTCAAAGAGAACAAAATGAGAAGTTGAATGGAGAAGAAGGCCACTTATATCCTTTATTGTATTCTCTCATAAGCAACACCAGATGGCTAAGAAGAGAAAGTGAAAGGACAAAGACAAACGTATAGATTTATATTGGGAATATCAAGGCCAAAAGTGAATAAATATAAAGGTGAATAAAGTGGGCCGTTTAAAATTTAATGAATGCAAAGTAACGTATAGCGTTTTATGAACGCAAAAATAACGTACCGATATAAATGTAAAGTAACGAATATGGAAAAATTCAAGCGCATATAAATGAAACGAAACGTACACAAATAAACGAAAACCAATGAAGTTGAAAAGGCAATAATAGTGTAAATGTGAATCGTTGCCACATAAACAAATAAAACGTATACAAATCTTTTACCGGTTATGTGATGGCAACGGTCATCCTTAATTGAGCTGAATAATAAAAGCAAATTTCTATTGTTTGAGCACCACGTTTCAAATTTGAAATGTAAAGTAAAAATATAAGGGAGGAAATCAATTGAAAAGTAAATGAAAAGCTGCACATTTTAGGCCTATCCACTTTCTTTTGAACGAATATGTGTATGCGGTGCATTTTGTTTCAGTCTCAAGATGAAAGCAATATTATAAAACATTATAAAGAAATGTATGGAATTAAATATAAGCAGTTTTAGTGGAAAGAAAATGAACAGCTTGAGTGACCAAGTGACGTGAAGATTTTTAATACATACATAACATATATATATTAAAATTTTAAAGCAGGAACGAAATAGTGAAAAAAAGAAAGTAGAAATAAAAGGTCAGGAAAAGTAGCAATGAGTATATATGTTAGAAAAGTAATAATTTTATTAGCAACGGTCATCCACTGATTTAGCTTCCTTATTCAAGTGAATAAATAATTTGGTCCAGCTGTAACGTTTCAAATTTTGAAACGAAGGAAATAGAAATGGGACGGTTTGCAAAAGGAAAGCCACACATAAATGGAATAAAACGTTAACCATGAAACGTGCCACATTCAATGGAAACAAACTGAAATGATAACGTCAAGCATGGGAATTAAGGACAATAAAGTAGAAAGTATGAGAAACGTAAAAGTGAATAAACGAATGAATGCAAGCTACATACATATACATACATACATAAATATATATATATATATATATATATATATAATGATGTAAACTCTGCCAGAGAGAAGAGAAAATGTTTGAAATGGAATCAATAGGGAAGGAACAAACCCGAAATGAAATAGCAACGAATAGAAAATTAAGGAGCTACAGCACGAATACAGGGAGTAATAAAGGTAAGGTATTGATTGGTTTGTAACTGATGTAAAATTTGAATGGACAGGAAAATAAAATTTATGGTAACAGTCGATTCCCTTGATTTCATTCAAATTTCTGAATCAATTATAATTATACGTAATCCAAATGTTAATTTTTTTTTCAAAATTTTATTATTAATAATTTCTCAAAAATCTGATTCAATATGTTATAAACCAATTAAAAATTTCCAAAATTTTATGGGTCGTTACACTCTCCCCCACTCAAAACTTTTCGTCCCCGAAAAGGAACAAAGTAGGAGAATAGAAACAACCAGATGAAAAATTAGACTTTGAAAAACAAATTAAGCAATTTATTTAAAACCATATACCTTTTTTTATTTAAATTAATTAATATTTAATAGTTTGGTTAAACTCATTTTATTAAATCCATTCAATTAATTATGAGATCAATTATTTATAAAGCACTAAAAAAATTTACTACTAAACCAGGTAGTATATAAATAATCAATATTTTAAAGGATATATTCAAAAGAAGGAAAGAGGATAGATTCGGAAAAGAGAATATAGGTGAATAATAAAGCTGAGTAGATAAAGTAGATTCAAAAGAATAGTCTCGGGCATGAATAATTAATTCAAACCAAAAGAATTTCAATTTCAAATATAAATACAAAATTTATATTTCAAATAATTTGGATAAATTGGGATTTAGTTGAAATGGTATTAAATTAAGAATTTTATTTGTTGGAAATACCTTTACAATAAAATACTTTTATAACTCGATGTTTCAACAAGCTTATCCTCATTCTTGCAGACTCTGGCCATGCGTTGATCAGGCGCAAAGCTAGAATTCTTCAAGTACTTAGTAGGCCCGTTTCAACACCCAGTGAAAATACTTGAAAAACCCTCAAACTGATATGGAAAGTACAATCCAAACAAAACAACCAAACCAAAACCTTTGTCTAACCATGGTTCGCAGATACACAATGGTTACACCTGGATCCCCTAGGAAACAATCCATATCCGTAAGCTTTCTCAGCCCTGCGAGTTATGACATGATGACTAGTAGAGTGCAGGATACACAATGGTCATGTCTGGATCCCCCAGGAAACAATCCGTACCCCTAGGTCGTCTCGGCCAGGCGGTTTTGCTACTAATGCGACCTACATAGAGTGCAGGATACACAATGGTTACGCTTGGATCCCCCGGGAAACAATCCGTACCCCTAGGCCAGCTCAGCCAGGCAGTTGCGCTATGCAGTCGCGCTCGTAAGAAACGCCGTGGTGGGACACTCGAGTATCACATCCAGAAAACCAAAAATCAGAGAGAATAATATCGATAGAATGAATCCACAATGTGGCCACAAAGCGGATATCAAGCAGAAGGCACTTCCCATATCTTTACTTCGAAAATATATATCATATAGTACCTTTCAAATCACTTTCAAATGTCATACTTATATAAAGTCTATTATATATGTAACAACCCGCATATTTATCGATTTTATATTTAAATATTTTGTTTAAATATTTTTTCGATACTCGAAATTTAGTCCGAAAAGCTACTTTTTGCATATGGTCGAATTAGGACTCGGGACCACTTCCATTGAGTTCAAAACACCGTTTGCGATCTTTTTGAGTATAAGCTTTGATATGTTTGGAGTTAGAGGAATTTTGCTACTTTTTCACTTAGGGCTTTGGTTTGGGCTGAACCCATTAATCACTTACTAACTCAGTCCCAACCCCCTTCTCCTCTTCATTACTTCATTCCTCATTTCCTAATACTCAAGCTTTTATAACAATGGAGAGTGGAAGAGGAAATAAAAACTCCAAGCCCTAGTCTTCATTAGCAAATCTAACTTCTAGCTCCAAATTCAAGTGAACCCGTTGGTAAGCCTTCTCTTCTTCTTCTCTAACTCATTCTCTTATCAATTTCAGAAATTCCTAAACCTAACTTTTGGAATGTTCTTCTTTTAAAGCTTAGAATCAAGCTTCTTGAGTTGGATTTGAAGAGTGGTTGATTCTCCTTTGCTTTCAAGCTTCTTCTTCATTTGTTTGGTTTCAAAAGTGAGATTTTTATCTCACATCTTAGTCTATAATTATCTTCGATTGTTAGGTATGAATTCCTAACACTTATTCTTGTGCAATTGATTTTGGTTTGGATTGATTTGGTGTATATTACAATTTTTGGTGTTTTGAAATCAAAATCTATGAAAATCCTTTTATAGATATTTGGACATTGATATTTGAGGCGTATCGAAGAGCCGTTAGGGCTGGGTTGTCGCTTGGCGTAAATCCTTAGTCATTGTCGCTCGATCGATCGCTTCCGGTATCCATTTGGCCATTTTTGGCTTAGGTTCAGGGAATGCCCTGAACCCTTGATTCAGACGACTAAAACATAGTATTCAGACGTCTGAATAATATACTGGGAATTTTAATTCCCCAGTATTCATACGTCTGAATCTATATTTCAGACGTCTGAATTGGTTCATTTGGAACCAGAAAGGAAATAGGCTACGTCTGAAATCAACGATTCAGACGTCTGAATTCTGTTTTGGAAAATATTTTATTTTCCAAATTCAGACGTCTGAATCCTTGATTTCAGACGTCTGAATCTACACTCTTTTTGCCTATTTGCTTGAGAATTCCAACTTTAATCGATTCGTGTTGATTCCCCTTTGTTATTATCACTTATTATCGACTTTGATGACATTTTCTTCGTGATTTTTGGGAATATCCATTTTGATGGATTGGGTATCGATTTCTTTGGATTTTATTCACGTCTTCGAATGTGAATTTTAGTGATTGATTGTTCCTACAATCTTTTTTTTTGTGATTTGTCACTTTAAAAATATAAAGGTTTCAATACTAGTAGTAAATATCAAAAACTCCTTCGTCAAAACGATTTCAACACTATTTTATTACAAAGCTCGTTTCTTAAAACCTTTTTCCAATCTACTAGTATATACAAACCTTTACCTCACTCGTATGAGAAATCTAATTAAACGACTTAGTAAAACGAGTGGTATGAAACGCTTGCGTTTACTTCGCCGGTTAATTCTGGGACTTATTCGATTGAATCTCTTGTGACAAATTTTCTAGTGGAGATCTACAATTTGTTCGTAAATATTTAAGTTAAGCTAGTGGTTATTGGACATGAAGCTAAGCTCATATATTTACTAGCTTACTGTAGTTGACACTTCTTGATGATCATGACGATCATTTTTGTGATTTAGACTAGCAATTGTGCGATGTCTCTTTGTCTGTGATTTAGACTAGACCCCGTTTCAGTGTGATTTCGATTCACACATGTGGGGTAGCGCCCCATGGTCTTCGGGCCGTTCGTGTGTCAAAAATTAATGGCTAGCTACTGTGAGATAGCGTCTCGTTCGTGTGATACATATGTTGGTGAGTTTTCATGCTCCCGTTCGTGTGATAGGCCTCCCCCCTTTTTATGATTTCTGGATTTCGTGTGTTGAATTCTGGAATTTATGCTTCACCAATTTTAGTGATTTTCATTGATATGATTTATCAATTTTTGTGCATTGGTGAATTCGTGTGTCATTGACTTGTTGTGAATACAAGTTTTGGGTGAAACCCTTTTTGGATCTTTGTGAAGATTTTTGTGATATTGATTAATCTCATGTTGAGTTTCAATCACATACTTATTGTAGTATGCCCGTATGGTTATCATATGTTTATGCCATATCTCTTATTCTATATCATGTCATCTGATATTTATAGCTAGACAGATCCGTTTATTATTTTCTTATAAATAATACTCGGGTCAGACCGAGATGTTACAGGTGCTTCTGTTTGACTCCTCTTCTGGGATTTTGCTACTCTGACTTTTGGCTAACTATTTAGATTAGCGGATTTTGTTGTATACATTTGAGATTTAGACTCACAGTTGTATTCTTTTGTATAACACGTGTTGCTATTCTTTTGTATTATTGTGGATCTTTTTGACCACTACTCTGATATACACTTTCATGTTTGGTTATATATTCATATCTTCTTCCGCCTTTGTGATATGAATTATCTGTGACTGATTTGTGTTATGTTTATTTCTATATTTGTTTCCGAAGATTATTATAGCCACTGTGTAGTAGCTTTGTGTTTGTATCGGTATGTCGGATTTCCTCTTGGAAAAAAAATGCATGTTATACTATCTGACATATCGGTGCTCGCGCAAAGCAATTACACGGATGGTCGCTCCTCAACAACCTTATTCTCCATGCTAGTTGATAGCATTACACCGTAGTGTTCTTGGCTAGCGTGGGTATAGAGGTGGGGCGTCACAATATAGGATTTCATTATCAAATCGAATACTTTCCAAAATCAATAGTATATCAAATCATACTTATATAGACTTCGATTATATAAGATTTCTCTTTCAAAATTGAGTATCTTTCTTATACAAATCCATTTATATAAGTTCGATAACTTTCAAATCAAGTATTTAGTAACATATGGTTCTCAAATTTCAATCTATTTCAATATCAATATAGTTTCAAAATCATATATGATTTCACCAAATCATTTCTTCCAAATTAAATATCTCCAGTTTCAAAGTTTCCAAAATAATTGGTTTAGAAAACAATCCCAGTTTCCAAATTAACATAATTCAAGCCAAACAAATTTATTTCCAAAATCACCCTATAAGTATTGGTTCTAATTCCAATCTAATTTCAAAACCAAATATTTTCTCAAAATCAATTATACTCAAAATGGTTTCCAAATTTATAACTATCCCTTTAAAACCTTTAAACTATTTATTTCTATATGAAAAATCCAATTTTCCTTTTTCAAATTATTTATTTAACAAAAGTTTCAAATTTACTTAAGTCATACTCTTCATACTTTAAACATACAAAACTAAACTTATATTCTTTATCAAATATTTTATACTCTTCGAAATTTCTTAGTTTTAAAATTTTAAACCTTGATTTGGAAGTGCTTGAACCTTCAAAATAGTCGGTGAAATCAAATTTCAAATCCAAGAGTTGGAAATCAGTAACAAATCAGTAAAAAAAAATTTATAAATAGAGTTATACTAAATCAAATCGAAAACTCGAGGCTTAAACACCGGCTTCCTTTAAATTATTTTAAATATATATACATATATCTTTTGAATATCGAATTATACTTTGGAATTTGAAATCAAAATTTGTTTCACAATATCACTCACATAGCAAAGCTACTAGAGTGGCCTCTCCCCCACTCTGAAACTCGAAAATCAATGTCGATGATGCGTGCACTCATCACCGAAATTATTTCCCAGTGACAAAAGTGATTTCTGGACTTCTATTTTCTTGAAACTTCTTTTAGAAAAATCTCTTCGAAATCATTGGAATTCATTCGAATTCATTTGAAACATTTCTTATTCGGAAAATATCTTTTAAATCGTATTATTATATATATATTTTTCCAAAATCTTAAAACCAATTTCAAAACACCGGAGTTCAATCTCTCAAATTTCCAATTAAAACCCTTCAGTTATAAATTATTTTCATATAAATCCATTTCATGTATATTTTCAAAATTTCAAATCCTTTCGAAACTTTATATATAGAATAACATTTCTTATTCATTTTATATATAGGTATATAATCCTTATCGAAAACATTTTCTCCTTTATATATAAAATAAAATCATAGTTACTTAAATAAAAATTTCGGTATATAAACAAATTTAAAATACAAACAAAACCCGATTTTCAAAGGTTGA
Organism: Allium cepa; assembly: GCA_030765085.1. Taxonomy (NCBI): domain Eukaryota; kingdom Viridiplantae; phylum Streptophyta; class Magnoliopsida; order Asparagales; family Amaryllidaceae; genus Allium; species Allium cepa. The sequence goes on along the minus strand of CM060939.1, from coordinate 189,294,906 downwards.
TTCAAGAATGGATTTCAAATAAAGATAGAGATTTAAATTAGAGGAACTATAATCAATAGAGTCCTGATTCGAAGATAGACTCAATCGAAGATGAGATAATTAAATTACAAAATAGAAGATGGATATACTTCTATAAATCGTGGGCGACCATAAACGGGTCAACTGTGACTTCAGGAATATAATCGATGCGGAATTCCAAAACAAATTGACATTCGATCGCCAGAGATAGAATTCGGCATATCAAGATATAACAGCATCGTAAACCGAGGATACAGAAATCTTCGGTGAATCAATGCCAATTGTAAAGGAGTTTTCACCCCCTTTACAAATCATTCAATGGAGTTACGGGATACTCCAGAATCAAACGAATATAAATAGGGAGAGACAAGAATGAATTTCGGAACCGAAGGACATTCCAAAATTCAAAGGAACTTCCAATCAAGAGAAGGGAGTTCAAGCTCGAACGAAAGTGATTCCGTAATTAAATTTTCCATACATGCTAAATTTTCCTAGAGCCAAAGCTTTGATACCAACTGTAACGGCCTGATATTTTCAACTATTCACATCCGCACAAATTGGACTTGAATTGCTCAAAATATCAGATTGTTAATTTAAATTTGGCAAACTTAACATATACAGTAAATAAATCAATCACAGAATCACGGATACAGAGTAGTACAATAATATACAGCGGAATAAATGAATAGTAGTTCATGAAGCTACTATATAAACATCAGAGTTAGGAATAAAATACAACAGAATATCTCAGATACAGTGAAGTCTCCAGTACGAGCAGATGACTTCTCTGACCAATCAACTGGATGACTGAAAGGATAGATAGCTGGATCTTCAAGCAAAGCTCCAACTTCGAAGGCGAGTCTCAAATGTTGTATCACTCAGTCTGACCCGAGCGTAAAGCAAAACACAAAAACACTCGAGTCAGGATTAACATTCTTATATTTATAAATGCAACTCAAGTGAAATATCAACTGAAATATAAGTAACCTAAAGGATATTTGGGATAACCATCCCTTAAGGATCTATAGAACTATCTACAAGGTAGAAATATACACTATAACACCATGGTCCTTTCAAATTAATTTATATTTCAAAACCAAAATATCATTTTCACTTCAATATAAAAATAGTATATATATAGATTTTGAAAAATTTATAAAGTAAAGTATTTATAATTTCCTCAAGTTTCACCGATCACTTCAAAAATCAACCCGACTTTCCTATTCAGATTAAATTAAATCTCAACTTTCAGTTTCCATTCAATTTAGTCTTCCAAAGAACAAATTCAAGGCTCCATTCATCAATTCAATACAGTTCTCAATAAACCATTTAGATTTCAATGTGTTCAAAGCTTGAATTATTCAATGTTTCAAAACTAAATTAAATCGTTTCATTTATCTCCCCATTTAACTTCACTATTATTTAGTTTTGAAATATTCACTTAATAAATTCAATATCATTTAATTAACCTTAAATTACATCTTACTAAATATTTCCTTTAATTTATTTAAACGTGAAATATTCATTAAATCGCTTAAATCAAAATCCAGTTATCAAATCGTATCTTTAAATTTCAAATTCAACAGGTTTCAAATTGATTTGATTCAGTAAAATTCTCAATTAAATACAACTTCAATCAATTCAACTTTATCTTCCTTGACATATACAAACATTGGAAATCTATTTAAAATAAAATACTTAAACATATTCTATTAATTAAATCAAACTTTATTAATTTAAAGTTTACTATTAAATCTACTTACATTAAACATATTTATATATAAAAATATTTCCAATATTAACTAAAACCCTATATTTCTCCTAAAACCAAAGAAAATCATTTCAAAATATTTATATATGGACCAACGACATCTGTATATACTTCTATCATATGGTTAAGTGATACGGATATTTATCATTTCAATCCGTAATTAAGTGTGTATATATATACGGGTAGATATCATTTTGACCCATAATCCCAATTCAGTTCAAATGAAAATCGCTTGGGTTTATCATTTCAACCCATAACGATTTTCTCCTATTCTAAAGTCCATTCAGGTATGTATCATTTCAACCCATATTGAATTCTATACTAACAGGGAACTTGTAGAGTGATAGCAGATAATAAAATAATAACAGGCATATATCATCAATAATTTAAATAAAATATAAACAACAGGATATGATGTCATATCCCACAGATGAACAGTTACGGATAATAGTATATATAACAAATTAACTACAGCATTATATTTCAATTGTCGTTTCAATTGAAATCAAATTTAATAAAATACAAGAACGTTAATCGTGAGTGATTGCTCACCTTTCGAGGCTAGAGATTTTGAGGACTCGACAAGATACGAATTGGATCACGATCTAGACCATCGAATAGTCCAAACAACAACTCAAAGAAAAGTAAGATTTGAACGCGAATTGGACGAACAAGGCTGATGATCAAGAATTGATAAAACAAATCAGAAATGGATCGATAAAGGTAAAAGGTATATAGGTGGATTTATATACTAAAGTCAAACATGTAAAATAAATTGTATGCTATAATTAAAACAATATTTGCTATAAATTTAGTACCGACGAAATCAACTTAAATCCAAAATAGTGTGTATATGTATAAACAAATATATGTAAGATATTTATATGTATACCACCCACTACATTCATGTTACTCAAACGTATCCGGACCCATTATAAATCTATGCAGACCCATCAACATACAAGTATAAGTTATATAGTAACCTTTATAATTCCGTTATGACTCACACTTTAAAAATATAACCGTAACTATTTATAAAAAATATATATAATAGGTTTTAGACTATGAATATATGCACAGCCTTTACAAAATATATGCACCGCCTTTTACAAATATGTACACAGCCTTTTAAATTTTCAAATATCTACAAATCCTCACTGCTATAAGCTAACCCACTCACTGCAACACGCAACCACCTACATATGATTATTTATGTATTATTTTAAATATAAAGTAACGTGCCTATAACATAAATATAAACTTATATACTAATATATCTTTACATATCAGTTATGCGCATAATTACAGTGACATATGTAACTTATATTTTTATCAATAATAAAATTTATTACTGCAAACGATATATATATAATAAATTTGAATATAACCAAGAGATTATAACATACTTTTTAATATAAATTGTAAATAAAAGGTCTAAATGTAAAACCCATGTGTTAAAACACATACATTAAAACTATAAAATACATATACTTATATATATGTGAACATATTATTTATATAAGACTTGTTGCAAAAAAATGATCGATTTAAAAATAATGATATAAATCTAAATATATTCAACTCTTACAATCATATATACAAACAAATATGCAGACCCTATATGTAAAATATGGCTAAATATGCACACATGCTCCTGTTTATGTAACCAATTGTATGTTGACAAGTGTGTATATATCAATTGTATATATAAGCTATTTACAAATCATCGGCGTACTATACATATAGATAAGACAACTTGTAATAATTCGTATGAATTCATATATATAAGTATAAAAAGGTAAACAGATTATAGCTTTTAACTTTTAGGTAAATACAACACAATATATTTATAATATAGATATTACCTTGTATAAAAGAATTGCAAAGGTTGCAGAGGAAAGAAGAAAGGTGGGGTACGGAAAATGTAGGAGGAGGGGACTGCTATCTACGAGCATGCTAATTTTTTTTCAAAGAGAACAAAATGAGCAGTTGAATGGAGAAGAAGGCCACTTATATCCTTTGTTGTATTCTCTCATAAGCAACACCAGATGACTGAGAAGAGAAAGTGAAAGAACAAAGACAAATGTATAGATTTATATTGGGAATATCAAGGCCAAAAATGAATAAATATAAAGGTGAATAAAGTGGGCCGTTTAAAATTTAATGAATGCAAAGTAACGTATAGCGTTTTATGAACGCAAAATAACGTACCGATATAAATGTAAAGTAACGAATATGGAAAAATTCAAGCGCAGATAAATGAAACGAAACGTATACAAATAAATGAAAACCAATGAAGTTAAAAAGGCAATAATAGTGTAAATGTGAATCGTTGCCACATAAACAAATAAAACGTATACAAATCTTTTACCGGCTATGTGATGGCAACGGTCACCCTTAATTGAGATGAATAATAAAAGAAAATTTCTATTGCTTGAGCACCACGTTTCAAATTTGAAATGTAAAGTAAAAATATAAGGGAGGAAATCAATTGAAAAGTAAATGAAAAGCTGCATATTTTAGGCCTATCCGCTTTCTTTTGAACGAACATGTGTATGCGGTGCATTTTGTTTCAGTCTCAAGATGAAAGCAATATTATAAAACGTTATAAAGAAACGTATGGAATTAAATATAAGCAGTTTTAGTGGAAAAAAATGAACGGCTTGAGTGACCAAGTGACGTGAAGATTTTTAATACATACATAACATATATATTAAAATTTTAAAGCAGGAACGAAACAGTGAAAAAAAGAAAGTAGAAATAAAAGGTCAGGAAAAGTAGCAATGGGTATATATGTTAGAAAAGTAATAATTTTATTAGCAACGGTCATCCATTGATTTAGCTTATTCAAGCGAATAAATAATGTGGTCCAGCTGTAACGTTTCAAATTTTGAAACGAAGGAAATAGAAATGGGACGGTTTGCAAAAGGAAAGCCACACATAAATGGAATAAAACGTTAACCATGAAACGTGCCACATTCAATGGAAACAAACTGAAATGATAACGTCAAGCACGGGAATTAAGGACAATAAACTAGAAAGTATGAGAAACGTAAAAGTGAATAAACGAATGAATGCAAGCTACAGATATATATATATATATATATATATATATATATAAAATGATGTAAAATATTATGTTTCTGCCAGAGAGAAGAGAAAACGTTTGAAATGGAATAAATAGAGAAGGAACAAACCCGAAATGAAATAGCAACGGATAGAAAATTAAAGAGTTACAACACGAATACAGGGAGTAATAAAGGTAAGGTATTGATTGGTTTGTAACTGATGTAAAATTTGAATGGACAGGAAAATAAAATTTATGGTAACAGTCGATTCCCTTGATTTCATGCAAATTTCTGAATCAATTATAATTATACGTAATCCAAATATTAAAAAAAAACCAAAATTTTATTATTAATAATTTTTCAAAAATCCAATTCAATACGTTATAAACCAATTAAAAATTGCTAAAATTTTATGGGTCGTTACACTACCACCCAGACTTCATCGTTGCTCACAACTCGCGACACAATCACTACACATCTCTTCGATGCCTCTACTCTGGCGACCTACTCGAGTTCGCTACAGACGACAAAATCGAGCTACCGCCGCGACCAAAAACCCTCGAGCTCGAAGACGCCTTCATAGTCGCGAATCGATGGCCACTCTACTGCGTGCACTGGCGTGCCTTTCCTTCCTCCCAACCCTAAATCGAAGACATCAGGAGCTAGAACAAAACCCGGCTTTAAATCTCGGTGCTGGATTTTAATTGAGGGAACGCGATTCAGATTCGAACGGCAAAAAGAATAAAAAAGAAGTGCGATTTTGAAATGGGTTACGGCCATTAAATTTCTTTGAGAAAATTTGGTTTTGGAATTAACGAAGAATGGAAGGGAAAATGATTTGTTCGTTATATTTTTCTTTTTTAAAAAAAATGCACGGCTGTCGATATTTTTTTTAACGCGTGTAAAATCAACGAACACATGTTAAAAATTAAAGGACAAGTGTTTTAAAAGAAATGCCAAGTGTTAGAAGAGAAGAACGTTAAATATAATTTGTCTTGTAAAAATATTAAATTTAAATTTAAATCGTCTCGATTCCGCAACTCAAAATCTTGACATCCTATCGAGACGTGCCGCTAGGCGTTTATAATGTTAAATCCCTATTCCGAACGCAATGGAAAATGTTTCGAGTCCTAATTCGATCGTATAGAGAGGATAGCTTTTTGGACCCAGTTATAATATTAAATTTTCGATATAGATTTTAGCGCGTTTATCGAACATACGATCATACGATCACTCCAAACACTACGAAAATTGAAATCTAATAATAATATACTATTACGGATCTAATGTTTTCGTCGAATTTCGAGACTGTGCCTCGGAATGCTATTTTTAAATATCGATTTAAACGATATAATTTCAAAACTGAACCAAGCACCCTCAAACTCAAATTTAACACTTCTACTATCTCCAGTAAAATCAATATAATTTTAGAAGCCATTGAAATATTTTTAACCAGCTTAAAACTCAAGATTTAATATTTTACCCAATCTCTAATTATTAAATTCAATAATTTAATTGCCAAATAATAATGATATTTGAAATTCTAGTTAAACCAACTTTCAAATATTTAAAATAAATTAAATATTCCAATTTCAAATATCTAAAAATTCCAGGTTGTCACACCGTTGGATTTGAAAATTAAATCTTGTGCAACCATGTCGTAGGCTCGCTGGGAACCGTCGAAAGAAGCACGGACGCACATGATCGAATAGAAATCGAAAAACACGTCATCGCTTAACACTAGATGAATCCAAATATGTACACAGGTCGACCGCCATGTCGACCTATGTATGGTGGGGGTTGACTTATAGGCCGACCCAGCTATGGGGAAGGTCGACCTGACCTTATATAAATTTTTTTCTTTTCGTTCGTTTTCTTATTTATTTCGTAACTTCTTCATTTTAACTCGGATTTTGACAAACTATATATGGAAATTGATCAGAAAATCACTATGGACACAATGGTGCAGCTCCTATGTTCCAATTATAAAAATTTCACAAACTTATTTTATTATTTTATTAATTCGTTAATTAATTACTATAGCTTAAATTTCGAGTTGTTACACTTTATGCACAAAATTTGTCTATCTTATGGAATAATATTTCGTGATTGCTTGGTTGAATTAAAACAGTTTTTATGAGGAAAAATATCATTGAATGTGGCCTTCTATCATTGTAACGTTAATATGATTCATATTACTTTGTATCTAGAAATATTATTCAAAACCATGTGTTGGGTTTCTGTTATATTTGTTAATTCAAATCACCAAAATTCCTAATTTTGCCGCATTACATAAATATGCTTATGCAGGGTGGAAATTAAGTCCGATCTTCGTATTTTCAGTTTGGTTCCAGTTTCCACCACGTTTAATCAACTATCTTTTAAGAGGAACTGATTTTCAAAATTTGATCGGACACAAATATATGATACATGAGAAGAAAACAAATGTCAATACAATGTAGCTGAATAGTTGCAAATTTGTGATGCAGAGTTATAATTTGAAGCTCTTATTTAAATTGAAATTCTGTGGATATATTCAAGTTGTTATTTGGAATTATGTGCATGCGGTCAGTAATAGTTAGACATTATAATAGGCTACGCAAATTGATTGCTCCTTTGAACTTTTATCCTTTATATCATGTGTACTTTTCTATCTATGAAATTAACTTGCAAATAGTTGATAGGTCCATGGAAGTTCTTTTCTTCCTGCACGCTCTTATTTTTCTTATATATTTTTAAAGTTAATATACACAAACATGTATCGTTGATTAAATATTTGCTAGAATTTAAAGGTATATAATCATCTATATGATAATGAGTTATTTTAAAGCTTAAAATAACTTGAGAACTAGCTATTCAATGTTTCAGTGTTTAAATTCTAATTAAGTATGCATAACTAAAGAACTTTTATTTTACAGGTGGATAGATGTATTTTATGCAAAAAAAGTAGTAACATCCTACAACAAGTTATGGATTCGAAGTTACTTTTGATGTCAGAACTACATTTTGCTTTGTATGCTCATATGTATTACTACTTTTGGTCATTAGCTGCTGCTTGTTCTATATTGTGAAATATTATGGACGTATTATATGTTTTGATGTAAGAATATTGCATATGTTTATTATATAATGTTACATATTGATTATTAGCCATGATTAATATAATATGTGGATTATGAAATGTATGTGTTTAAATTAACCGTTGTGCTATATATGAAACGGGGCTGCAACATGCTATATATGTTGATTATATTGGACATTAGACAACAACCTTTTTGAAACGCTGTGAAAACATTCAACAACGTTAATAAACATTGTGTAAAAATTGAACAGCGTTTAAATAATGCTATAAAAAGGTTCTTACAATGAAGAAGCTTTTATAGCAATATATAGAACCACTATAAAATAACACCCAGAGCATCACAATAAACGCTGTAAAAAATATTATGGCAACAACTAACACGCCGTAAAAAGAAGTCACGTCAATGGAAAGAACGCTATTAAAAGTTTATTACAGCATATGATTACCGCTATTAAATATATTTGATAACAGAAGATAAACGCTAAGAAAAACAATTTAGCTCATCAGCACAAATGCTTTAAAATGTATTAATAGCATCAGTCAAACACTATCAAAACTTACTTTCTACGGCGTTTTTCGTATTCCTATTGTATGTTTCTAGCCTATAATGGCATGTCGTTCCACAGCGTAGTAAAAACACTATTAGACGCTATTATAGCGGCTTTTAAACGCTATTAGAGGTCGCTTTGTTGTAGTGTTAACAGGACTTTAGTCAAACCATCCCTTTAAACAAATGGTCGAACAAAATTTAACCAAACCTGCTCATCTAAAAGTAGCTTGAAATAATCCAATTTGCAACGCGTTGAAATTTCACAAAGCCCGCTCATTTCAGATTTCGACGGATTAATATTTTACTCTTTATCCTCATTCCCCCCGAATTTGAAAAAACCCTAACCAAATATCAATTTCTGCTCATATTCCCCATCATGTTCTCTACGATTTTCCCCTATGGCTTGCCGCTGGCCGCCGCAACGATGCCTTCAGAAGCCGCCTCTACCTTGGTGGCCCGGTTAGCTATCTCCACCTCGATCGCTACTACATTTGGCACTTTTCTACCTACAACTCCACAAATTAACACCTCCGTCCAATGATTTTTAATTCTATTGATCCGTATTTACTGGAATTAGGGCAAGCGGCAAGGTAATTGTGTGTGAGGCGACACTGGTGACTGGATTAGGTATTAATTCTAATTCCATTTTATCTAGTTTTAACTCCAACTTTGTATTTGTGTAGAGTTACATTTCACCTGAATATCCAATGGCTCAGTTTTTTTTTCAGTCTAATTAATTAAGTGATATATTGATATATTTATATATAATATGATGTTATTCAGAGAAATGAATGGCAAAGATTCAAGCTTCCACGTCCAGCTTTATGCGTTGGTGGATTTTTGCATGTTGAACCGCTGGGCCGGTTAAAGTGCATCCAACCAGTAACTTGTATTGCATATGGTGATTTTTCTATTCTAGTGCATTTATTATTATGACATGAGTTACTAATGCCTTTCCAGTAAACTCTAATATGGTATTATTTTACTTATGTCATAACATATGCTTGAAGTGATTGGACCGGTACCTTTTCTTATTTTCTTTGGAAAATTTGTGTTTGTGTTAGCATAATTTATAAATACAACAGTACAAAAATTCTATCAGCTCTAATAAGTAGGATAACATACTTCGGGCATTTTATCATTGTTTTATGCATACATAATCGTCTCAAACTCTCAGAGCTTAATTTTCCATCCACTACATTATTACATTAATAGAAGTTTCTTGTAGGTGGATTGAGTCATAGTCAACAGTATTTGGTGATTAGTGTATTAAGAAACTTAGGCTTATTTCTGTTCAGTTGCACAAATTATAGCTACTGATAGAGATCAATTCATTATACTTTCCACTGAAAGAATAGGTTTTCTTAACTGACAAAGGATGGTTACCGAAAGAGATCAGATAATCGTACTTGTTGGGTAGGTAATTTTTTTTGAAAAAAGAAATATATATAAGCCAACTCCAAAAGCTGTCAACATGCCTGACATGTAACCAGGAAGAACGAAAAGAAATAAAAAACCCGCGAAACAAAAAAAGACGACAAAACAGGAACAAATGCCCTTAAAGAACAACAGAAGCAGTCGCGCAAGAGTGGAAGACCGCTGGACAGGAAACATGCACAGATCAATCTGGATGAGCTCCGGAAAAACCACCGTCCATCTAACATCGCCATCGAGCTCCGGCAAGGTCACCTCCCAATGACGATGTCGAATGAAAACCGTACAAAACAGGCTAAAAAGACGAGTCACCAGCGCTAGCGAAGAAAACCACTCCGAATACCAGAAGGAGAGAAGACGACAGTAGACCCCGGACTAAACTTGATAAGCCAGAACCTGAAAAACCAGCAACCACATAAGAAGAAAAAAGGGGGGAGCGAGGGCATGATGGGCGGAACATCCCGGCCCTCGAAAAGGCCTCAGCCGATTCCAACTCTAGAGGAAGCCTGATCACAGGAAATCGATAAAAGCCCCACTAGCCGTCTAGAGCGGGAGCCAACTGAACTCTTAAAAGGTCTGCCATGAAAAGCCAGGAAGACATCATTCATAACCCGCCGAATAATGGAAGATGGATCCATCGGAGAATCCTCAAAAATTGCCTTATTCTACGCGCACCAGAGGTGCCAGCAGATCAGGCAAGGAATCAACGGGAAAGGATTGAGCGTAGAGATTTATCAGGGATCCCGAACAATCAGGTTCTCTGTAAATCAGCATGAGAGCTGTTGTTGCCTCGGATACCTACCAGATTTTCGAAGTAATTCCATTAGGATCTTGCAGTGAAGCCCAGAGAAAGCAAATGACCCAAGGATTCCAAATCTTCGATGCCGCAGCACCTACAGCGAGAGACGGTAAGAATGCCAATCCTTTGGAGGTTCTCGTCTAATGGCAACCCATCATGAAGGGTTCGCCACATAAACAGAGAAACTTTAGGTGGGATTCGAGAATCCCAAATGAAAGAGAACAAGGGGAGAACCGGAGCTGGGTTACGAGCCGAGCTCCAGGCCTTAAAGATAGAAAACGAGCCGCTATCCCAACCGGATTGACCGCCATGAGAGTCAGAAAACGGTTTTACCGATTGCATGTGTTTTCAAGTCTCGCTTGCGTAAGATGGAGAACCGGTGAAACCAGAGCTCGCCAGCCTACGGTACTTAGCGTGAAGGAACGACGCCCATAAGGAGTCGTTTGCCCCAAAGCTGTACCACAACTTGCAAGCAAAAGCCGCGCAGATGTCCTTAGGATTGCGCAAGCCTAAACCGCCCTCGCTTTTGGGATGGCACACGACGTCCCAGGAGACCTAGTGATGGCGGTGGACATCAACCTTGGCCCTCCAAAAGAAAGGCGGGGCCAAAGATTGGAAAGACCGGAAGAAGGAAGAGGTAGGGGTCATCGCAGCGAAGACATGAGTGCCCATCGAGCCTAAGACCGACTTGATGAGAACCAGTCTACCTTTTTGGGAAAGAAGAGACGCATTCCAATGGATAATCTTTCTCCTAACTTTGTCTGTCAAGGGATTGAAAATAGCGTTTAGTTTCCTACCTCTGTAGAGAACTATTCCAAGATAAGGTAGCGAAAGGGGTGCTTTCTTGAACCCGGTAAAGTTCTCTAGCCAAGAAGCCTTGGAAGGAGATATGTCCTTCGCATGGACGAAGCAACTCTTGGAGGAGTTAACGAGCTGGCCCGAGCACCTCTCCTAAAGATGAATGAAGCGAAGAAGCTGACGAACAGAGGAACGGTTGCCATTGGAGAAAATGACAATGTCATCTGCAAAAGATAAGGAGGAAACGAGCGGGCACCCCCTCGGCAGCCCAAATCTATGGATCGACTGTAAATCGAGAGGGTTTGAAGCCCGCGAATGAAAGCTCTGCCGCGATCACGAATAGAGAAGGCGATAGTGGGTCTCCTTGACGTAAACCCCTTCCCGCCCTGAAGAATCCATTGGCCGATCCGTTAACGAGAACGGAGAAGCAACAGTTGGAGATGAGGCTCCAAACCAAATCAATAAGGGTTTCCGAAAACCCAAAGGCTCGCAAAACCTTGATGACGAAAAACCACGACAAGCGATCGTAAGCCTTTGCCATATTTAGTTTGAAAACAACATTAGAGCCTCCGACCTTCCGGTCAAGCTGGGAAATCAATTCCTGGGCTAAAAGGACGTTATCTGTGATTAAACGGCCTTTAACAAAACCCGCTTGAGTGGGGTAGATGGTACGATCAAGGTACGAGGCCAAACGATTGGCCAGCACCTTGGAGATTACTTTTTTTGAGAAGTTACACAAGCTGATGGACGAAAATCCACGTAAGACCGAGGATTATCACACTTCGGAATAAGGACCAAGTTGGTGGAAGACCAACCAATGGGCAGAGAACCATCAGAAAAGAAGTACTGGATTGCCAGACAGAAGTCTGGCTGAATGATAGGCCAAACACTTCGGTAGAAAACACCGTTGAAGCCATTCGGCCCACTGGCACTATCGTTGCTTAGAGCAAAGACACATGCACGAATCTCTTCCGATGAAGGAAGGTCAGCTAAATCGGCACTAACCGCCGGAGAAACCATTCGGGGGATGAAGGAAAAAAGGACCGGATCAGAATCCGAAACAGAAGGAGAACCCAGAAAGGATTGCAAGTGAGACAGAATGGTCTCTTTGACTTCAACAGAGGTTGAAGCCACAGAGAGATCCGACCGAAGAATCCCACGAATCGATAGAAGGCTGTTCTTCTTACGAATAGAAGAATGAAAATTTTTGGAGTTCGAGTCTCCTTCGACCACCCATTTGACCCTCGCCTTTTGACGAAGATAGGTGTTCTCGACACGAAGTTCCGAGGAGAAGGCCATCTGGGCTAATGCCCACTTCTCCTTGTTGGCAGTGGACGGATTCTCGTCGAACAGAGATTCGGCAAAGATGAGAGTCTCCTCTACCGCCCGCACACGATCGAAAATGTTTTCGAAAACTTGAACGTTCCAGGCCTTAAGGAAAACCTTGAGACGTTTATGCTTTGGGAGAAAACCACCATGGGGGAGGCTGCAATAGGAGAGCACCACGATTCCTCCACCACCCGATGAAAGGTATGATGGGATCTCCACATACTCAAGAAACGGAAACATGACGGACCCGAAATAGAAAGGGGGGAACAACGCAAAATCAACGGGGCATGGTCAGAAAAGGTCCGATGGAGATGCGAGATAGAGAAGGAGAAGGGGAGATTGAGCCAATCTTTCGACCCAAAAACTCTGTCCAGCCTAGAGAGGATACAGTTCGGGCCCTCTTGGTTGTTAGACCAGGCAAAAGCAGAGCCAACGAAAGGGATTCGAGAAAGGCCCGAGCTAACAATGGAAGAGTTAAAGTCCGTCACTGAAAAACGGTTGACGGGCACCCCTCCTTGTTTTTCAGCCTGGCTAGCAACCACATTGAAATCACCGCCCACAACCGGTACGAGAAGCCCAGCTCAGAGAGCGAAAGAATATCAGACCAGAGGGATAACCTCTCAATCCGATCACACTTAGCGTAGACTTCCGAGAAAAGAAAAGGGTGAGAGAAGTGAGTAGCTGAGCAGGCCACAGAAAAAAGCTGGACCGAGTCAAAAACAGGACGAATCACAAAGACTTTGGACCAAAGAATCCAAATCTTACCCGAAACATTGGACAAGGCACCGCCAAACCCTAACGACAACACAGTTTTGGTTGCCTTTCCAGGATCCATAAAAGGTTTCAAAAAAGCAACCAAATAGACAGAATGTTTCTGAACAATGCGCTTCAGCCTAGCTGAAGACGCTTCATTGCCAATACCACGGATATTCCAGAAAAGGAATTTCGACATGATGAGGGGAAAAGCAAAGAGATAGGTAGCTAGCAGAGAAGAAAAGGAAGAGCTAACTCAACTCAGATAAGATACAACGAATATCGAGTAGACCTGTCGGTCTGCTCAGACGCCGCTATAGAGCAAGTGCGGATCATGCGAGGGGTGGCAGGAGCACCTCTCGGTTTGCGACGAGACGAACGAGAACGGGGAGCTGAATACCGAGGGGAGGACTCCGGAGAGAACCCAAGCGGCTCAGACGATCCCGACTGCGGAACAATATGCCTAGAAGATGCCGAGTTCTTAGTGAGGCGAGCTAGACGATCATTAATGATCGCAATTTCCGCCTTGCTAAGCAGCAGGATGGAGATCAATAAAGAGCAGGGGGAATAGGGAAGAGAGCAAAGAGAAGAGCAACAAGAGGTGGAGGAGGCCACGGGATTCGGAAGAGCCGGAGAGAAACGGAAGAATGTAGGGGAGCTGACAAGACGCAGCCCACGTTGTTGAAGGAATCTTACAAAAGCCGGACTGTCACAAAAGAGACAGCCCCGCGAGACAGGTAATGTTCGCGGGTCGGCCCTATCAGAGGGAACAACAGGGCGGACCAAAGAAAGCTGGCAAAAACTCAGGCTGTCTGAATAGTGGTCCGAATCAGAGACCACTATGCGACCAGGGCTGGAAGATCGCCCGAGCCAAACGCTCCAGGCCCGTTGTAGCCTCCGAAGAGACCAACGGTGGCCTGATAATCTAGGGAGACGTAGAAGAGTCACTGACGACACAGAAGAGGCCTCGCAATGACTCATCACAAAAAACTAGCAAAAGGGCCCCATCAGAACGACCTATATGAGAAGATTGGTATGGACACAACCGACGCAGCAAAAGATTTCCTGCGAAGCAAATAGAGGACAAGGTCTTTGATGCAAGAAGCAAGACAAGTGGACAAAATAAGATGAATCGAAAATCACTAAGCTAAGGGGATCTGACACGCCGCCAGTCAACGACGGGACAACAATGTCAGGGATCACACACCTAGGTGTGTCATGGCTCAAGCACAAAAAACCACCACCATCAGCCAACAACCAGCAAATAACGGAAAACCCAGCATCATTAACCAAAAAGGAGATAAAAGGAGAAAACTCACCTGCCTGCAAGGGGCAGCACTTACCAGCTGGTCTGGAGCATGGACCAAATCAAGAGGATCTCTCAACTGCTGCTCACTAACCAAGACGGCCAACAAAGAAGGAATAACAAACTCATCATCACTATCTGGCAACATGCCGCAAGAAGTCAAAAAACATCTGCTCACGGCCAAATCAGAAGGAGCCTGCTCGACTCCAAGAAAATGACTATCCCAAGAAGCAAGAGCTGTAGGTTAGCACCTTACGGCCAAAGCAGACTCTCTCAACCTAGCTCGCGCGCAGCGTTGAAAGCGACGCCGCCGCCTCATTCTCTGAGAAGCGGACTGAAGCCGCAAAGAAAAGACAGAACCATGACCAGATCTGATTGGGTGATGAAATCCCCAACAGATGTCATGCTGTCAAGCAAATCAGAGCCAAATCAGCAAACCCTCCATATTCCACCGAACCAAACAAAAAAGGCAACTCCTCCGATTTCAAAATCTCGCACGAATCTGCAAAGACCAAGACAGGCTCGAAGCGGGTGATGAAATCCCACCACGAGTCAACAGCAGACAAGCAAGAGGAGTCCGAAACCACATTCGAAGCAGAAACCTGGGTGTTTCGCCCACTAGGGGAAACGAGACATTAACCCAAGATCGAAAAAGGGGATTATTTCCATAAAACAGCCATCAACCAACAAAAAACACGAACGACAGAGATCTACAAAACTTGCCATCGGAAAAACCCTAATCTCGACCGAGCAACAATCAGTAAAGACAACATACATGAGACCAGCTGCCGCCGCCTGAATGGCAGTAGCTATTGCGGCGAACGATGGGCAATCTCTCAAGAACGATCCTGTGAGTATGAACTCACCATCGCCCATAATCATCATCGAAGAGAAATTAGGGCCTGGCAAAACCAGAGAACAATCGATCAGAAAGCTCACAGAAGAAGGCAACGGCGAAATTTGAGCAAGCAAGAAGAAGGGGAGCATGGGGAATTAGCTCTGGGAAGCCACCATTTTTTTGACCGTTGTGTATATTAAATGTTATGTCATCTATTGTACTTGTTGGATAGCTAAGTATCCAACATGTTAAATTTATATCATCACTAACTTGATGCAAAATAGTCAATTATTTTCCAAGTGGAATATGATCTTAATTTCGTGTAACAACCCGTATATTTATCGATTTTTATATTTAAATATTTTATTTAAATATTTTATCGTTAATCGGATTTTGGTTCGAAGCTACTTTTTGCAAACGGTCAAATTAGGACTCGTGACCACTTCCATTGAGTTCGAAACGTCGTTTGCAATCTTCTAAGTATAAACATTGATATGTTTGGGGTTAGTGGAATTTCACCACTTTTTCACTCGAGCCTTTGGTTTGGACTTTTAGCCCATTAGGCCCAAGTTCCACCCCCCTTCTTCTTCATTGCTTCATTTCATTTCCTAACACTAAAGCTTCAACAAAAATAGTGAATGGAATGAGAAATTAAAACTCCAAAGTCTTTGTTTTATTACAACTCCAACATTCAACTCCAAATTCAAGAAGAAGACATCGGATTCAAGCTTGTGGTTGCTTCTCCATTTGCCTTCAAGCTTTGTTCTTCATTTTCATTGGGTTTTGGAGCAAAGGTGAGATTTTTATCTCATAAATCTAGTTTATATCTATCTTGGATTGTTGGGAATGATTCCCTATCACTTTAGCATTCATATTTGCTTTTGGTTTGGATTGGATTGGCGAAAAACTCCGATTTTTGGTGTTTTGGTGAAATTTCTGCATTTAGGTCGTTCTGGCCATTTTCGTGTTTTCGGAGTTAGGTCGCTCAGGACCTTAGGTCGTAGGTCGCTCAGGACCTTAGGTCGTAGGTCGTATGGTCGTTAGGTCGCTCTGCTTTGACTCTGGCCATTTTTGCTCACTCGCAGTTAGGTCGCTCACGACATAGGACTTAGGTCGCTCGCGAGTTAGTGGCTTAGGTCGTTGGGTCATATAACCCATTAAGTCGTGCTTTTTTAGGTCACGCCTCTTTTAAGTCGCCCTTCTCTGGACCTTGTTAGGTCGCTCAACATTGACCTCGTTAGGTCGCTCAACACACCGTGTCGCTAGGTCGCTCGACTCTGGACTTCATTAGCTCGCTCAACCGTCTACCTTTATAAGTCGTAGGTCGTCTCCGACCTTAAACCACTCGGCCGCATTAGGTCGCGTACCTTTTAGGTCGCGTGTTGCACTAGGTCGTATGACCTTAGGTCGTTAGGTCGTATGGCTTTAGGTCGCTAGGTCGTATGACCTTAGGTCGTTAGGTCGTTTGGCTTTTAGGCCGCTTCCACGCTAGGTCGTTCGACTCTTAGGCCGTAACTCTTAAGTCGCTAGGTCGCGTGCCTTTAGTTCGCGTTTCTTTATTAGGTCGCGTGTCTTCGTTAGGTCGCTGACCTTCTTAACTCGCATGACCTAACCCCTAGGTCGTTGGGCCTTGTTTCTTCTTAGGTCGCTGCTTCTTGTAGGCCGCTCGGCTCCTTAATTTCTTTAGGTCGTTTGAGTGTTAGGTCGCGAACCCATTTTAGGTCGCATGACCTATACCCTTTAGGTCGCTGGACCACTAGGTCGTGCCCCTTAGACCCCTAGGTCGCAACCATTAGGTCGCTCGACCCTATCCCTCTTAGGTCGTTAGACCTCATTTTGTCTTCACTAAGTCGTACCGTTTTGGACGGGGCGCTGCCCCGCACCCCGCCGGGGGCGCTGCCCCCTGGACCCCCGCGACCTGACCGGGCAGGTCGAACCCCGTAAGCGGTGGCGTTGCCCCCGCACCCCCACCTTGGGGGGTTGCCACCCCCCCTGGACCCCCCCCCCTCTGTAGGGGATCTTATCTGAAAAACATTGAGCTGATTTCCTTGGATTTTATTCACATCTCCGTATGCGATCTTTGTGACTGATTGTTTCTACAATTGCTTCTGTGTTTTGTCACTTTATAATATAAAGGTTTCAATACTAGTAGTAAATATCAAAACTCTTTTAACAAACAATTTCAACTCTATTTTTAATAACTAAGCTCTTTTCTTAAACCGTTTTTCAATCTATTAGTATATACAAACCTTTACCTCACTCGGATGAGAAATCTAATTAAACGACTTAGTAAAACAAGTGGTATGAAACGCTTGCGTTCCTTCGTCGGTTAATTCTTGGACTTGTTCGATTGAACCTCTTGTGACAATTTTATTAGTGAAGATTTACAGTTTGTTCGTAAATATTTAAGTTAAGCAAGTGGTTATGGGACATGAAGCTAAACTTCTATATTCACTAGCTTAGTGTAATTGACACTTCTCGTTGATCATGACGATCATTCTTATGATTTAGACTAGCAATTGTGCGATGTCTCTTGTTTGCGAGGTTAGACTAGACACCACTTGTGTGATTTCATTCACACATACCTTTTTGCTTTTTGGTTAGTCTAGACCTCATTCAGTGTGATTTCGACTCATACATATGGGGTAGCTCCCCATGGTCTTCGGACCGTCATGTGATAGGCCTCTTTCCCTTTTTATGATTTCTGGATTTCTTGTGTTGATTTCTGGAATTTATCTCTTTGACTTGTCATGAGTACAAGTTTAGGGTATGATGCCATCTTTGGATCTTTGAGAAGATTCTTGTGATATTGATATACTTCTTATCGGTTGATCTCCTGTTGATCATTATTTGCATACTTATAGTAGTATGTCAGTATGGATATTTTATGTTTATGCCATATCTTTTATTTTATATCATGTCATCTGATATTTATAGCTAGACTGATCCGTTTATTATTTTCTTATAAATAATACTCGGGTCAGACCGAGATGTTACAGGTGCTACTGCTTGACTCCTCCCCCAGTGATTCACTACTCAGACTTTTGGCTACTTGTTTAGATTAGCAGCTTTTGTTGTTTACACTTGAGATATAGACTCATAGTTGTATTCTTTTGTATAGCACGCGTTGCTATTCTTTTGTATGATCGTGGATCTTTTTAGACCACTACTCTGATGTACACTTTTATTTGATATATATTCATATCTCTTTCCGCCTTTGTGATCTGGATATCTGTGATTGATTCGCATGTTATGCTTACTTCTATATTTGTTTCCGAAGATTATTTTATAGCCACCGTGTGATAAGAAATTACATGGATGGTCGCTCCTCAACAGCCTTATTCTCCGCGCTAGTTGACAGCACTACACCGTAGTGTTCTTGGCTAGCGTGGGTACAGAGGTGGGGCGTCACATTTCGAATCGAATAATTCTATATTTTTATTTGTTTGTTCGTTTTATTTTGTATGTGTAGACCTTGGTATTTTTCAAATAAAATTGCATTCAGCCAAAGAATTATTGTCTTTTACTTCTTTGTTGGGTTTCAAAATCAGTTTGTATATATAGATGCTGTGTTACTTCCCAATCTATAACCATTGTTCTATAATTTAGGAAATTGGGATAATACTTGCATATGTTTCAATCACTTTTGCGAACAGAAGAAATATACAGTATACTTCATAATACTTCAAAACTTAAGCCTGAATATTTGGGTCACAGTATTAGTTATGGGTTCTCTTTATGTATAAAGTATAACTGTAGTTATTTGAAAACCTTACATTTTTGAAAATATCTCATCAACCACTTTAGAGAGAAAAAATGTACTAACAATTAACATGGGTAGTGTGGAGTAGCTGTAATTTTTGGCTTTGTCCCTGGCAGTTTCACAACAATTCTCGGGAAGGTCGACTATGATTGCAGTTTATAATTAACCATCCATCCATCCATATATATATATATATATATATATATATATATATATATATATATATATATAGTCTCATTTCGACCATGACAACAATTCTCACTGATTCTTTGGAGATAAGTATTACCTTCTTTTACTTCAGAAATAGTCCTCATATTTTCAATTTATTTATTTATTATTATTATTATTATTTAAACAACTAAATTTGAATTTTATAAATAAACACCAAAAACTGTCAATATGCCTGACAGGTAACCAAAACAAAAAAGGAAAAACGTAAGCCGCCGAATCAAGCAAATAGACAAACAATAACAGAAGACCATAACAACAGCGACAGCAGGCAAAGACGCTCTCCTGAAATAGTCGCTGAACATACCGGCTGATAATCGGAAAAGACAACCGCTCAAGAGAACGGCGATAACGAGCTACGGGAAATCCTCCGCCCGAGATCCAATATAAGAAGAGGAAATAAGTCTCCGATCCAAACCTGAATATTCAGCCTGAAAACCAAGAGCCACAAAATCAGAGAAAAGAGGGGGGGCAGGGGGAGGGGGAGTTTCGGAGACGGGAAAGCCAGAACCACCTGGCTCGGAAGCGGGCTTCATGCAATTCCCGCTCTATAGGAAAACTGAGAACAGGTAATAGATAGCAGGTCCACAAGGCGGCCAAAACGGGAACTCGCCGACCCCTTGAAAGGTCTTGCACGAGAAGCCAAGAAAACATCGTTTCTAACCCGACGAATAATGGAAGAGGGATCCATGAAGATTCCTCAAAAATTGTCTTGTTCCGCGCCACTTAGATGCCTATTCTGGCATTTTCAATTTAGTTTCCAAATGGCAGCCATGTAGAATAGATGCCTATTCTGGCATTTCCCTTCGCCACTTTGTTTTGGTATATAAGCAGACGTCCTTTGCCAGATGCACTGAATCTGATTGTACTAGTGTACATGGCAGCTTTTAATGTCAAAGTCATTGGGGGTGTAAAGCAAATTTGCATCCAATGCCAGTTAAAGCTAGCACAGCTGATGTGGCAGCGACGGTTGTTGCATTGGTTGTTCCTTATCCTAGACTAGCTTGCTTTAAGGTAATATCAATTTATTATTTATAATCTGACATAAATACATATCCAAAAAAAGGCAATGTAAATTTGTTTTCTTAGTAATTTCCGTGTAAAACGTCATGTCATATATAATACATAACTGTATGCTGTAAATTAATGTATAAATTTGTTAAAAATTGTAATAAACATGTGTATTCTCCTGTAGATCTATAAGGAGGAATCCATGCCATCTGTATGGATTCATGCATTTACTTTTGGATATTAAAGTATTATATAAATATATTGCTTAATAGGTTTTTATTTTAAATATTGGTTTTTATGCATGCAGATATAATCCATCATTTAAAAAAAATTAGAAAATGGTTGTATCCAATTTATTAATTCTTTATTGGGTTGTTTCCGATCTTAGCCCAGTAATAGAAAGCAAGAGGCTGAGGATTTTCAGTAAGTATTGTTGTTCCTTACTGTCTGTATTCACACCGATTCACAATCGTAGAATCTAGTGTTACGAAACAGGGTAAAAAGAAGCAAATACGTACCGCTAATGCAGTTCCGTGATAGAATGATCATTGTCCGAGTCCAGTATCGTATATCGTTCCCTTAAACAGAATTGCTCCCCCACAGTGGCGCAAAAGGATTGACCAACAACTGCTTCGCAAGGTAAAACGGACCAGGTTCTGCAAGGCCGCGCAAGCGATGCAGAATAACGGCGAACTCAAGTGAAGATGTGTGGCAAGAACAGAACACAGAGGAAGAAGAAGATGATCAGAGAAAAAGAATAATCTGTTTTTCAAAATTCTCAGATCTGCTATTTATAGGAGTAGTACGTGACCGTTACCAATTGGCGTGTCATTTCAAACAGTTGTTACCGTTGAATTCAAACTGTTTCGGCTTCTAAAAATATAGTGTGACGCGAACCAATTCCAGTAGCCCAAATGCCTAATGCCAATTGCACGTTGCTAAGTTCCTACAAGACGCTTCAAACGCCCATTCGTCCACGCCGCGGACGCGGGCGCGCGCGGGGTGGTGCGTTGTACCACCCGTCAAGATGGTCATGCTCATGTCTCTCTTATTGTCTCATTGTAATTATAATAGAGACCATATCTTAGTATATATACAATATGATGGTTATTATATTATAAGACGTGTGACTATTCATATTTCAAGACAATAAATACTTCAGTTTTCAATTCACTATTTCATTAATGCTTATTCAATTTCCAAGAAGTGTTTGGAAGATCTTTTTACTAGCTCAAGATCATGGATCTTTGTTAAATGATATCATACCCATATATTAATGCATAACTTAATAGTCTTTGCCACTTATTTAGTACAGGCTGCAGTCATAAGATGTATTGACATCACATACAAAATTCTTCATTTAGTAGCTATGTTTGACAGTGCAATATCGTTAATTTTATTTTTATGTAGCAATTATATTATTTCTCACTTGCACAAGCACATACACACGTCAGTTTGGTCAGTACAATATATGAAGTTATTATAAAAGCATGACATACACTAGTCTCACTATGACGTAATGAACTATTTATCTTACATGGATACAAGAATTAAACAAATGCTTTTCTAAAGCATTTTGAAGTGGCGATCGCTCATGTTGGAGGCGAAATTTTAAACACAAGATTAACATGAATGCTTCCATGTGATTGATTGTTTTACTTTTCACCTTGTAATAATATATATGGATTTCGGTAATTTAGGAAATTAAAGCAGATGTTCAATATACATTATTAATTAATCCTTTGTGTTCTAAAACCAAAATACCTATTTTATCAATTATTTGTGCATATTTGTTGTGGAAAACTAGTTTATAAGCTTATCCTAAAGTACATTCAAAACAACATTATAATACGGGCCTATATCATTCTTGTACATGACAATTGATGAGCATAATTGTGACCGTCTTACAGTTGATAACACTTATGCTACTTTATATTTTATACAGTAAATTTGATTCAGTTTCTCTTGCTAATCTGACAATTGATGTGCTAATTTAGTAAATTTGATTGATCTTCCTGGGTTGACAAAGGTTGCCATAGGTATACATTTAGGGTTTTTATTTGTTCTGTTAACTATGTCTACGGTTCTCTACTAGGAGATTGAGAAGCATGAATCTAGGCAGAAGCATCAGGTAAAGATTCATAAAAGTAATTATTAAGTGGAAAGATCATGTGTACTTATGTGTGTATTACATTATGTTGTATTATTTTGTGTTAATAGTTACATATTTGTGTATTGTATCACTTTGTGTTGGAACAATGTTAACTTATTTTGAATGGTAAAAATTAGGAAAATTATTATTGTTTGAATCGATGAATTTTATATATTTGAATTTTATATGTTGACTTATTTCTACAAACAATTTTATTGTTGATTGGTGAACTATTAACATTTAATGTATAGAGAAAACGGTGAAATAAGAAAGTAGAAATTAAACTAATGTTACCGATGGAATACAAAGTGAATACCGATGGAATAGAAAGAGTACCAAAGGAATATTCAAATTAAACCATCGTTAATAGTGACAAATTACTGATATATGTTTAATGCTAAAATCACATAAATTAAAATTCTCTGTTGCCAAATCCACACAATATAGTTAGGGTTTACCGTTGGATATATACTACAAAAAAATATTTGTTATGCGACGTCAGAAAAACGTCGGTAAAACTTTTAATTTTTTTTTTTTTTTTTGATGAATGATGGAAAATTGTCGGTGAAGTCACGTTAAATTCTGTTGCTAGATTGACACTAGATTACTGACTTGAATTTATCGGTCAACGACATCCATTGTCAAAATTCATTTTAGCGAGGGATTTTGCCACTGCAAAATCAATGTTTTCTTATAGTTGGTCCAAATGCCACATTACAAACGTTGGGGCGTCTGACGTGTCTGTTGCGTTGGACCAACCGTCGACGGTAACATACCATTTTTCGGCTGCGAACGACACCTAAGTTATACATGCAGTTACACATGTCAAAATAATGAAAATAGAATGTGATATATACTTACTCTAAAAATGGTTTTACCATGTCATATTCTTTAGGAAAGTCAAATGAGCATTTTCTTTCTCATTAGATAACAACGTAATCGTCAGCAATTTGAAATTGGAAGTCCTTCAAGTATTGCATAGTTTTCATAATGTTCATTTCGACCATGTTTCTCCTCTATTTGTGATGATATTTTTAAAAATTCATAAAAAATTTCATTAATAAATTCATGGATTCTTCTACAAGATAGGACTCTGCAATACACCCTTCAGTCGGTGCATAGTTTCTTACGTAATTTTTAAGTGTCTTCATATACTTTTCAAAGGGGTGCATCCAACAAAAATGGACTATCCACACAATTGATATATTCTTCTAAGATAAATTGTTAAATGTATATTTATATAAAAAAAGAAGGTTGAAAATAACTTTCAAGATCGCACAAAATTATAGTGATCTCATCATTGAGGATGCTGCTTTTTTCCATATCAATAACACATCGACATAGTTTATTGGAAAATGAACTTAAGTAGATTATTGTTTTCCTCTTCTTCTTTGGCAATAATTCTCTTATTGCAACCGATAATATTTGTTTCATTAAAACATGCTAATCGTGAGACTTAAAGCCACTAACTTTGCAATCCTCGAATGATATACATCTTTTTAAATTTGTGAAATAACCATCATACCCTCGAAATCATATAATTTATTGCAAAATATTTTCTTCACAACTTGACACTGTAAACGGAGCCGGTGGAAAATATGTTTTTTTAAACGAGGTTGTGCAAAAAGACTATGTCGAATTCCTCAATCCTCTAAATCCTTTTTGGAACTAGGTCCAACTTTTAATTTGCCGTCACACAACATTGTACCCAATATGCTTTCTCTAACATTTTTTTCGACATGCATTATATCAAAATTGCGTTGCAATGGAAGTTCCTATAAACATCAATAATATAACATTTTAGCATTATAATTTTTCACTGCTAAATCAACGTTGAAAAAAACTGAACACTAACCTCCCAATACGGCAAATCAAAGAAAAAGAAAGTATTTTTTACCTTGATAACTCTATTTTTATTGGGTCATCATCACTACAAGAAAAAGGCAGAATACCGACAGCCAAGACCGACGGCTTCCGACGGCCATTTTCCGACGGCTTTCGACGGGCCGTCGGCTGCCGTCGGAAGCCGTCGCAAATTTGCGATTATACCAGCCAGCCGAGCCCTTTCTTCCTCCTCCATTTCATACGAAAAAAACCTAAAAAACCCCCCAAATTCAACCCCTAAGCTTCCAATCCCTAATTTTTAGCTTCCGGATCTTCCAACGCACTCTAATCAAGCTTCAGTACTCTTAATCTCAGGTATAATCTCTTATTTTTATGAAAAATTCAGTTTTTACCCTAATTATAGATTTGCATAAATTGATAAATTAGGGCGAATTAATGATTGCAATTGTTTCCACTAGCGTAATAACGGTTTATAGCATCACATGGTATACCGATTTCATCTTTTATCGTGAAATTGTGATAAACACGTATAATTTGTGCATGTTCATGTATATGTATTTTGTTGTGTATGCCTTGATTCGACGATTGTATACGTTATTTGGAATAAGATAAAATGATTGAATGAACTAGGAGTATTATATTGTGCACGTTTTTACTTATGACAAAAAAAAAATGCATTACTCTAAATTATAATTGTGTGTATTGAAAAATGACAAAATGTTAAACCAGCCCTAAGTTGATGCGTAATACGTCGAATAAATGTGTGAAATTAATATATAAATGTGAACAGTGAGTAAAACTGTATTTTTGAGTAAAATGCGCGCATGTTAACCGACAAATGTCCCTTAGAGAGTTTTTGGCCCCGTCTGACGAGTGTTGTACATGATCGTTGTATAAATAGTCGTTTTTTTCGAAAAACGACCATTTATATTCATCTGGTACAATGTTTGTCGGATTTGTCCCTGTATTGGACAAGTTATGAACACAGTAAGAATTTACATTTTGTATACTACTTCGTCTCAAACGGTTCATAAAATTTCGCCCTAACTTTTCTTTTTTGTTTCCTGCGTACACGCATTTGTGTACAATGCAGGGAACAAAAGGGAAATGCTGCCGAAATTTTATTGAATCGTTTGGGACGAAGTAATATACGAAATGTAAATGCTTACTGTGTTTGTAATGGGAAGTAGGATGTCTGACCAATGAAAAAAAATTATATATTTTTAATCGTTACGTACGTTAAAAAATGAAATGTGCCCTATTTGAAAATATTTTTAAATTTGTGAAGTTGTTCTTTAAATTCAAAATATTATACGAACATGAAAATAATCTTTTTCGAATGTGTATTCTTCAAAATAAATATTAAATTTTGAACTTCTCATTTTGTCAAATAGGAAAAATGATTGATTATTTTGTTGATCGAAGGAGATGGATGTACCAAAGAAAAGGAATGAGGGGCTCAATAAAAGAAGATTTTTATAACGGTATAAACGTGTTTGTTGAATTCGCCTTAAGTAATAACGGAAACGATCCAGAAATTCGTTGTCCGTGTAGTAGGTGTAGACATTTGAAGTTTTTGTTACCAGATATTGTGAAAGTTCATTTGTGCCAACACGGTTTCACACCCGAATATTATGTTTGGGATCGGCATGGAGAAGTTGTAGCAAATACTTCTGTAGAGTCTGAAAGTGTCGTTAACGAAATAGTTTCAACGACCCGTATAGAAAATATGGTCGAAGATGCAGCACGATCAATGTTTCCTATGGTTGAAGTTGACGACGATGATGTAAATGTTGAAGAACCAAATATTGAAGCTAAGAAAATTTATGATTTGCTAGATGCAGCTAAAAAACCTATTTGGGATGGTTGTAAAAGCGGCACGCAGCTGTCAGTAATCGCAGAATACATTGCGATGAAGTCAAAATACAACATCACTGAAGCTGGGTTTACGGCTGTTGTACAAGCTGCAAAAAGACATATGTCGCCCGATAATCTAATGTGTGAAAATCACTACGAAGTTAAAAAACTTATGTCGGCTTTTGGTTTACCGTATCAGAAAATAGATACATGTTTAAAAGGATGCATGTTGTTTTGGAAAGAAGACGCAAACCTTAGAAATTGTAAAGTTTGTAACCAGGAGAGATACAAACCAAGAAAAAAGAAGGGTAAGGAAGTTCCGTACAAGCATATGCACTACTTACCCATAACTCCAAGACTTCAAAGATTATACGCATCTTCTGTAACTGCGTCTAATATGAGGTGGCATAGCGTGAGAACGGAGGAAGAGGGTACGTTGACACATTCGGCCGATGGAGAAGCATGGAAGCATTTCGATAAAACGTATCCAAATTTTGCAGCGGAGAGTCGAAATGTTAGATTAGGATTATGTACGGACGGTTTTTCTCCATTTTCTCAATTTGGTTCTAAATATTCATCCTGGCCCATTATCGTCACACCGTATAATTTACCTCCATGGATGTGCATGAAAACGCAATATATGTTTCTTACTGTTGTCGTTCCTGGCCCCGACGATCCGACACAAGGAATCGATGTATATTTACAACCGTTGATTGAGGAGTTAAAAATACTGTGGAACGAAGGAGTAGAAACATACGATGTGTCAAAGAAGAAAAATTTTCGTATGTTTGCTTCTTTGTTGTGGACTATAAGTGATTTTCCTGCCTATGCAATGCTTTCGGGATGGAGTACTGCCGGTCGTCTAGCATGTCCATATTGCATGGATGAAACACGAGCGTTTTCTTTACCTCATGGTAAGAAAATTTCATGGTTTGACTGTCATCGATATTTTCTCCATGTAAATCATCCCTTCAGAGGAGACAAGAAAAACTTTTTAGCTAATAGAGTAGAAAACAGACAACCACCGACGATATGGTCAAGCGAAGACATATATGAACTTGTTAAGGACTATCCAAAGATATATGAAACGGGGGAGCAAACAGAAATTGAAGGCAAATCAGTTGTTCATAACTGGTGCAAACAAACTATTTTTTGGGAGTTGCCGTATTGGAAACATCTTCTGCTTCGCCATAACATAGATGTGATGCACAATGAGAAAAATGTATTTGATAATGTGTTTAACACAATTTTGAATGTGAAAGGGAAGACGAAGGATGATTTGAAATCAAGACGTGATATAGAAGAATTATGCAAACGTCCCGAGCTTCATATGAAACCAAATGACAGTAAAAAACCAAAAGCTTGTTACGAATTAGATAATAATCAAGTTAAAGCTGTGTTAAAATGGGTGGAAGGGTTAAGATTTCCTGATGGGATATCATCAAATCTTCGTAGATGTGTTGACTTTAAAAATGGTAGATTGAGCGGAATGAAAAGTCACGACTGTCACTTAATGATGGAAAATTTATTTCCCGTTATGTTTAAAGAACTACTGCCGTTAAAAGTTTGGAAGGTAGTAACGGAGCTTAGTATGTTTTACAAAGAGCTTTGTTCGACTACTTTAAAAGTGCAACGTTTACGTAAACTTGAAGTGGACATTCCTATATTGCTTTGCAAATTAGAGAAAATATTTCCGCCAGGTTTTTTTAATGTGATGGAACATTTACCTGTTCATCTTCCATCTGAAGCACGACTTCGAGGTCCTGTCCAATACGGATGGATGTATCCATTTGA
Source organism: Allium cepa (assembly GCA_030765085.1). Taxonomy (NCBI): domain Eukaryota; kingdom Viridiplantae; phylum Streptophyta; class Magnoliopsida; order Asparagales; family Amaryllidaceae; genus Allium; species Allium cepa. The sequence goes on along the minus strand of CM060939.1, from coordinate 189,266,510 downwards.
GAGGTATGTAATATGTTATAACGTAATTTAATTGCATTTGAAAGATGAAGTTAATATAAATTAATGTTGCATAGATATTTGAATCATCTGAAGAAAAAAGTGAGACAAAAAGCACGAGTTGAAGGTTCGATATGTAAATCTTACATCGAAGAAGAAGCTTCGTTCTTTTTCTCTCACTATTTCAGTGACCATGTGAATATTTCATTTCAAAGTGTTCCTCGTAATGATGAAGGCGACGAACAAGAGTCCTCTCAAGCAATGTTATCTATTTTTAGACAACATGGTCGGCCTTCTGGAAAATGTGTGGAAATATGGCTAGACGATAGAGATCTTCGTGTAGCACACACTTATATTCTTCTAAATTGTGCCGAGGTTGCACCGTTTGTTAGGTAATCTGAAATAATAATTTTTGTTTTATTCTTTTCTGTAACTCCTTTCTGATACGGGTCGAGAGCAGCTGACGACCGATGAAGAGGACGTTATTTTTGAGTCCGTTATGAGTCCACCAGAGCATGGTCGACGATACGGATTTGGCAATTTAGCGGTAAATAATTTAATTTTTCTTAAAATACTTAAAATATGATATTCTTACCTTTTCAAAACAATAAACTTTGATTTTATTTATTTTTCAATTATTGCAGTCCAGTAGTCAGAGTAGGAGACGGCGGAGTAGACCTCAGAGCGAGCTAGCAAGTATAGAAGAATTGCAGACTAGAGTTCAGCAGTTGGAGGAGCAGAACCGCCAACAGGCCATGCAGACGGCACAGTTATTTGAGAACATGCAGCAGTTTGGTGGCCGCTTCCCTTCATCGTCTGGCTCTGGATCTAGGGCAGATTGATTCATTGCTTTCTAATTCGTTCGTGCAGGTATGTTTAGTTTTAGTTTACAATGATTTGGTAGAAGAAACAATTAATTGTTGATATGTATAATTATGTATAATACACTTGGTTCTGTAGCTGTATCAGGATATGCATGATTAGAACAGTTATTGTTAGTATTATTGTTAATGTTGGAATGTTATGTATATTTTGTATTTTATTTTTATTCTAATTTTGTTTATTTCTGTGTCTATTGAATATTTTGGAGTATTGGTTTGCATGTTTGGTTGGATTATTGTGTATTTGATTGTGCAGTATTGATATTGTAGTGTTTGGAAGAGAAATGTGGTTGGAAGGCTCTATTTGCAGCAGATTTAAAAAAAAACAGCAGGTTTCCGACGGCTTCCGACGGCTCCCGACGGTTTATTGGTCGAAATTTTCCGGCGGTTTCCGGCGGTTTTCCAACGGCTTATTGGCCTGATTTCCGGCGGTTTCCGACGGCCGTCGGAAGCCGTCGGAAACCGCCGGAAACCGCCGAAAGCCGTCGATAATGTATACGGCATCACCCGTCGGTAGCCGTCGGAAATACTGCTCCCCGACGCCTTCATTTCCGACGGCTTTTTCGGACGGCCGCCGACGGCTTCCGACGGCCGCCGACGGTTTTCAGCCGTCGGAAATCCCCCCTCCCCTTGTAGTGCATCCTCATCATATTCATCTTCTTTATCATGGACATTCTTTCTATTTCTACTCACTTTCTTTTTTATTTGCTTCTTATTTAGTCTCTTCACATTTTTTGCCTTTTATTTTGTTTCATCTTTTTTATCTTTTCAAAAATCATTTGGAAAATTTCAAAATAACAGAAATATTTCTACCTATTTGAATTCTAGGCTTTTTGTCTGCTCCACGGTATTAACAAACCAAGTCTTTTGTTTCCTCAATGAATCTAAAGGAGGTAGAAATCTTCTATTATCCATACACACATTCTTCCGACTATGATTCAACGATTGATGATGAGTGTTAAAATCGCATAGCAGATAAGCTTTTTTACTTTTACACAACATCCAACAATATTTCCATAAGCGGGTAAGTCATTTATCGTCCGTAGTAAAATTGCTTTTAATTGTTTTTTTACTAAATCCATCATAAATATCAATACATTTACTCCATAAGTGATGTAAGTCTTCTACCAAATCCGTTACTCCACAAGTGAAATATGTCTTCTACTAAATGTGCTAATACATGCATACATACGTACGCACACACGCGCACACAAAAACACACACACACACACACACACACACATATATATGTATGTATGTATCTGTGCGTGTGTATCTGTATACAAAATTGTTTCCCGATTGCTTTGGACCTGTAATCACAACTAGTAATATGATTTTTTTTTTCATGCACAACATAGGCAGAAGATTATATATCATGAGCATTACTAGCCAACAACTATATTTAAAACTCTTAATGGCAAATTGATCGAAGCCCGTAACAAGACCAAGCCTGAAATGATGCTTGAAAACAATTTCTATTTCTCATCTACCTTATTCCAAATTACAAAATACATAGGATGATGCCTTTTCCAATCATTATGTTTATTAATATAATGCCACCTTAGATTTTCTACCATCCTTTGGGATCTAAACATTCTCCTATTGTGACGACCCAGAATTTTGGACATTTGAAATTGAAATATTTAATTGATTTTAAATATTTAAGAATTAATTTTTAGCTTGAATTTCAAATATCAGTATTTATAGGATAATTTAATTATTGAATTAAATAATTGGAAATTGGTCAAAATAGTGAATCTTGGTTTTTAAGCTGGTTAAAATATTTCAAAGGCTTGTAAAATTTATATTTATAATATCGAAGTTAATAGAAGTGTTAAAATTGAATTTTAAGGTGATTTTTTCAGTTTTAAAAATATATCATTTAAATCGATAAATAAAAATAGCCTTCCAAGGCATAGTCTCAGATTTCGACGAAACCAGTTCTGTTGGATCCTTAATAGTGTATTATTATCGGATTTTAAATTTCGTAGCGTTTGGAGTTGTCATGTGATCGTACGACAGGTAAACGTGCTGAAATCTATATCGAAAATTGAATATAATAACTAGATCAAAAAAGCTATCCTCTTCATACGATCGAGTTAGGACTCGAAACCTTTTCCATTGCGTTCGGAATAGGGGTATGACATTATAAACGCCTGACGGGATGCTCGATAGGAGGTTAAGATTTTGAGTTGCATTTATCGGGATGATTTAAATTTGAATTTAAATCTGATATATATATATATATATATATATATATATATATATATTAAATTCTAAATAACTTTCAGCTGTAATCCCATTTACATCAAATCTTTTTCTTTCTTTCCTGTCACTGTAGCAGAATAATGTTTTCACCCAAGACAATTAAACACGTTTCCTCCCTTATAACATGCGTCTCCTTGAAATAATTTATAAGATAAATTGGCCGTCAAGTTCCCTTATTTAAATCACGTATTATCATTCCCTTTCTGGTTCAATCGAAAACCAGAGCAATTCTAAAGAAAATATCAAGCCTCTCTTCTCCTCTCTTCAAATTCAAATCGTCACGGAAAATAATAAATGAACGAAGATTCGTTCGAATCTGTTAGCAATCGAATAACGGTTCTAAGCAGATCTAAATCGAGCCTTCCCTCCAGTTCGACTGAATCAAATCAGTAGAAAGATGTAGCTCTCGTGATTGGGAATCTAGAAGGCACTTCGGAGTGGTGGCGTTGTCGACTGCATGATGGTTTCGAGCTCGAGACGCGTGAGTTCAGGCGCGGCGGTGGGTAAAAAGCTCAGCTGCGACTTGGAGGAGGTCGTAAGTTCGAAGTGAGTTCGCTCTCTGAGGCCGATAAGGCGGTGCTGGGGGATTGCCAAGCCGAGATTAGGGATTCTGCTTTCGAGTGGGTAGTTGTAGTGAGGTTAGGCTGTTTGTTTTTTTATTTAAACTTTTACAGAGAAAAAAATGACAGTGTAGTGTAAACATTTTTATTTTCAAAAGAATTTTATTTCCATAAGAATTTAATATATATATATATATATATATATATATATATATATATATATGCTTATAGGATCTAAAAGGAAAATATTTCAACTAAACTGTTTTAAGGAAAATTTACAGTACAGTAAAGCAATTTTTTTATATAGATAAGATTTGGAAAAGTAGGAAGTTTTAAAATGTTTAAAGTTTATGTAAAATTGGATTTTTAAGCCTATATAGATTATTTTATATTCAGTTTGAAAATGAAGGAAAATAAAATACAAATTTACTAGGTTATGCTAAAAATAATTTATTAAGGTGATTAATTTATTTAGTAAACTTATTTAATTATTTAGTTACTAAAAGATTTTTCTTAATTAAAAAGGGAAAATTATTAGTTAACTTAAATTATTTTTTAATTAAATTATAAATAGTAGTAAATTGTTCAATCAATTCAAATGTTAATAAACTATGTAATGTCTATACATGGTCGAAATCGAGAAACCGAGAAGGGACTGAAGTGGATGGCAAAACAAAAAGAAAAGGTGAGTTAATCTCACTCATTTTGATTACCATTTAAATTTAAATAGTTAAATTTAAATTATTGGTTGATTGCTTGAATTAATGATTTATTATCAGTCTGGATGCGGTATATTATATATAGTAGTATATATATTGGAGTGATTGATATTCCCGCATTATATAGCAGATGAGACCCTATGCCCTCCGCATAATAGCGGATGACCCTTTATACCACGATATCCCCCTCGAAGTGGGATTGATATTATTATACTGTGCTAACATCTGTGGATGCAGGGAAACAGGCGGGAGGGATCCAACTGGATTCCACAAAATATTGAAATTATCTCCATAATCTATGATATGTTTTATTGATATCCTGTAATAGATTGTATTGGAAATCTAAGTTATTCGATGCTATGGTTTGGATGAATCTATTTTGTATTTTAAATATAGAAATATAATGAATTGGGTTCTTAAAAGAAATGAAAAGATAATTTTTGGAATAAAGAATGAAATTGATGCTTTAGATTTAAATAAGAATTTTAAATCATAATAAAGGGTGAATTTGGTGTTAATGGATTTTGGAATTGATTTTGGATAAATCAAGAGATAAATTTTAAAGGGAATTTAACTCAGGAAATTGGTTTGAAATCGATTAAATGTTTTGGAAACTGTGATTTAAAGGATAATGAGGAATGGAAATTTATAAACTGGTTTTATAAATAAAGTGAAATATTTATCACTGGATAAATTTGAAAGTATAAATTCATGGTGGGAAATTATAAGGAGATGGGAAATGTGTTTTAAAAATAAAAAGTGGTTTTATTTTTAAGGTGTGGGAAAGAAATTAACGGGTTTGAGACGTAAATTAAATTGGGATAAATCGAGAAGGATTTATTAATTGATTAAATAGACTATTTTGTGATGGAAAGTGTATTTTCCTGAAAAACCAAGTATGTTTTCAAAGCAGATTTTTAAGTATAAGTTAGAGGTTTTAAAGTGGTTTTAAAAGAATGTTTTTGAAGAAATTATTATTTAGCGATTTTAAATTTTTTAAAAGTAAATGTTCATTAAGTTAATTATATAAGTAAATTATTTTAAAGGTTTAACTAGTATTATGATTTAAAAGATAATTATTTAATATTTATACCTTATAGAATAACTTTTATTTTAAAATTTGTTTTGGCTTAAGTTTTACATAAGAAATTATTATAAAATTTCATAACTAGTATTTTAAATAAAGTGTTTTAAGTAGTTTTTATTTTAAGTCTTTAAAGTATATATTTTCAGATAAAGTGATTTAAATTATAAAAAAACCTAAGTTATTAAGACTTGGTGATTTTCAGTGGAAATAAAACAATTGGGTGGAAATTTATTCCGCAAGAGAAAAAGTGATCTGGAAACTATTTTCAAAGGGTTGAAGTGTGGAAAAATATCTTGCGAAGATATTCTGAAATAAATAATTTGGGAAATTATTAAGGCCTGATGGTTGTTTGTGGATGTTATCTGATAGTTAAATAACCAACTATCAATATTGGCCAATGCGCTGATCGTTTCGAAAAGACCGGGATTGGGATTAATTTTCCAAAAACCACTTCGATCTGGTTTGAATGTTTCGTGAGGAAGACAAGAGCTTTGAGTCGAAGATGGGGCAATGAAGTGCAAGGGTTAATCCCTACTATTCCTGAGGGTGATTCCAAAATGGCTGTAATAGGAGTAGTGCCTTCGGTTCCATTTGGATCGGGAACGAACTTGTATGGATGAATGCTATCAGAACATCATCAGGAGGACGATGAGCATTCTAAGTGAGATGCGTTCTAAAAAGGTAACATATACCCTCGAGCCTCATCAACCGGGAATGGCTAAAACAAGGGAGCTGCAGCAAGGCTTTGTGGCTAGCAACCAATTAGGGTAAGGTTATCCCTGTCTAGATGTTCCTTTTTATTCAGCTGTGTGGGCGGTTTGTCACGACCCGATTTTTCGAGACCTGAAAGTCGACATCAGTACGTCCACTGTATTAAATGCGAAACAATCGAACGCCGGAAAACCACACCCTAAGGGAAAGAAAAGGAGGTAGAAGAAGAAATAGAAAATAACATCAGAATCTCATAAACGCAGCGGAACAATATTAATAGATAAATGACTGATCTTTATACAGAAAGAACTATATCTATTTTATACATTACACCATCAGAGTACAACACAATCAATAGCAAAATACTGGACAGTTATAATAACTTGTCCTCACAAAAGCTGACTATACAGCTACCATACACAGTGGAAATAAGTCAGATACATGTGATACGTCTTGCCATCCAGCACATCTCTTGAGCTTCATAGTAGTCCATCCAGAATCTGTATTCTATAATACTCTGTCTGACCTGAGTATTATAGTGAAATAACACCTGAGTCATTCTGGAAAACCAACGTGAGAAAAACACACTCAATTGGATTGTTAAAGTTTCAAAAATTCTTTGAAATCAAAGGTATCTCGTAAGACCACGTCACAAACAAACATGCCGGGTTTTTACCTTACGATAACCAAAATATTTTTATCAAATCTGTCTGATATTATAATAGTGTCTATAGAAAGTAAAATAGAATCTAGCTGAAATACTTGCATCTCACGTTTCAGCAATAGTTGGGCATAATCAAAACCGTATAGGCGCTTATTGGAGATTGGATTCCATACAATGGCAGGGCTGATTTGGGGTTGTGACGCCCCACCTCTATACCCACGCTAGCCAAGGACACTACAGGGTAATGTCGTCTGCTAACACGGAGAATAAGGCTGGTTAGGAGCGACCATCTATAGCCTTGCTCTAACTATCTTTGAATACATCGACAATAGACATACCAAGCAGGTCGACATACCCAATGAATACTTAAAACAAAACCATAGGTGGTTGGAGGATCTATCAGAACAGAATATAACAACTCAAATGTAATATACATCACAGAACAGTAGATCATCATATACACATATTTGATACATAACAGAGTTTACAAACTGATACACGTCAAGTGGTAAAGCAAACCACAATATACAGACGAATTAAAAATAATACATATATCAGAGTTACAATAAAAAGGACTACACAAAAGCTTTAACAAAAAGGAACAAGCTGGATAGTCCATGCGGAAGCAAAATAGGCTAAGTCCAAATGCGCCTAACCTGAAACATCTCGGTCTGACCCGAGTATAAAATACACGGGTTAGTCTAGCTAAACAAATCAGTTAGATAAACTGAACAACAGTAACCTGCAAGGTCACAATGTAAACAAATATCTCTAAAAGAGAGAACACAATCATCTAACAAAAGATGAATCATATCATAACAAGCCTCATATCATCGGCAACACAACAAACAAAGGATATGAATATCCCAAAACAAACCAAAAAGGCAATAACAAATGCCAATGAAGGTAACACAAGTTCCACAAGGTAATTGCTACATATCGTGCGGTTCAAAAAGACCAACACCGAAGGGCGATACCTAGGGAATATACATATCAATGAAACATCATAAAATTTGCACGTGCTCAGTACTGTATAAACAAGGATCCATAAGTCCGAAGACTCCAAACCCAATATCACTCGAGCGGCTCATAAAGCCCAACTCCAAAAGCGATACTATAAGACAACAAACCCGAAGGCACAAACCCGAAGGTACAAATCCGAAGGCAACATACCCGAAGGCAACAAACCTGAAGGAGACAGTCCGAAGACACTATCCCAAAGGCACAAACCGTAGTGGTGAAGGTCCGGAGGCCTAGTACTGGATACCACTAACTGGCAGAATGTGTCACAACTCTCAAAAAGAAATCCGAAAAGTGGTAACGTGAGTCCCATAACCACTCGTTCGCACTAAACGGTTTAATATCCGTTAGTTTATTTCACACTCAAAGCAATACAAAGTTTACCTCGTTTCATCGGTAAACCAAACCCAAAGGTCAAAACGTTCAAACGAATAGATTGGGAATTAATTGAAAAGATGAACGCACGTATTCATTGCATGCATTTTATCTAATCATTTAATTCTCCTCCCACTTCGCTCGGAGTGCGAAATTGTGTGTGTTTTAAATAGAATTTATGAATTGGGGAAGGGAGCTTTTAATACGATTTAGAGGGATTATTTATGAAAACCTGTGAATGAAGTCAAAAATAAGTCATCAAAGCCAAAGATGCAATAACAACCACTAAGAACCAACTTGAATCGATAAAATTTGGAAAACCAATCAAAATGAGCAAAAATAGGCAAAACAGGAATAGGAGCAGGTCGGTCGACCGGACTTCCCGAGTCGGTCGGCTGAACCAGAGGCAGAGAAGTGCTCGGGGTAGCAGGTCGGTCGACCAGACAGGGCTTTCCGTCGGCCGGAGCTGGAACCTGGGCTGATTTCAGCCTATCCAAATGATGAGCAAAATTTCCCTACTTTCAATCGTACGAGCACGGACGCTAGGAGTTCACGCCTAGCGGCTACCCGGCCCAATAAGCACTTCGGTTCATCACCAAAACAAGATCAAAACATCCATAAGAGAATGTTCATAAAAATTTGACTTTGAAACTCAAGAATTGGAATATTCATAAAACCAATCCAATCAAAAATCAAATGCATATGAATAAGTAATAGGAATTCATACCCATCACCCATGATATCAAGAGATAAAGATGTGAGTTCAAAACTCACCTTTTTACACACAAACAAAGATGAGAAGCACAAACACAAGAAGGAGACTAACTACTCTTCGCTTCACTCTACAAGCTTCAATCTAAGAATAAAACGCATATTTCCCAAATTCGGTTTAGGGAACTTTCTGAAATTGAAGAGGATAAGAGTTGGAGATGATGAAGAAGAGGCTTATCAATATCTTTTCTTTGATTCTGGAGCAAGAATTCAAGTTGCAAGAAGAAACTAGGGCTTGGAAATTCTAATTCCTCTTCCTTTACCCTATTTTCAGTCTTGGCTTGAGTTTTAGAATGGAAAATGAGTGAATGGAAAGAGAGGGACTGAGTTAGGGTATTTAGTTAGCTAGTGGGATGAACCCAAACGCAAAACCCAACTAGAACAAGTAGAAAAATTCAACTTACTCCAAACATATCAAAGCTTATACTCAAAAAGATCGCAAACGCCATTTTGGACTAAATGGAGGTGGTTTCGAGTCCTAATTCGGCCATTTGCAAAAAGTAACATTTCAGACCCGAAAATCCGACTAACGACGCTATATTTAAATAAAACATTAAAATATATAATCGTTAAATATGCGGGTTGTTACGGGGGTACCGCCTGTCACAGTACCTGGTCTAGATCAGAGTACCGAGAATCCCCCTGATCCCCTGCAACACTAGACCAGAGCTACCCCTTACTCGATAGTCCGAATAAGATCACCCCGCAGTTCGGATCAGTAACCGCCCACACAGCCGAAATAAAGGGACATCTAGATAGGAATGACCTTACCCTAATTGGCTGGTAGCCACATAGCCTTGCCGCACCTCCCCTATTTTAGCCATTCCCGATTGATGAGGCTCGAGGCTATGCGTTACCTTTTTAGCAAACATTCACTTAGAATGCTTATTGTCCTCCTGACGATGTTCTGATAGCATTCGTCCATACAAGTCTGTTCCCGGTCCGAACGGAACCGAAGTCACTACTCCTACTACATCCATTTTGGAATCACCCTCAGGATTAGTAGCGATTAGCACTTGCGCTTCACTGCTCCTTCTTTGACTCCAAGCTCTTGTCTTCCCCATGAAAAAGTTCAAACCGGATCGAAGTGGTTTTCAGATAATTAATCCCGATCGCAGTCTCTTCAATAACGATCAGCGCATTGGCCAATATTGATAGTCGGTTATTTAACTATCATATAACATCCACAAATAACCATCAGGCCCTAATAAATTTTCCAAATTATTTATTTGAAAATATCTTCGAAAGATATTTTTCTACACTTCGACCCTTTGAAAATAGTTTTCAAATCACTTTTTCTCTCGCGGAATAAATTTCCACCCAATTGTTTTATTTCCATTGAAAATCACCAAGTCTTAATACCTTAGGTTTTTTTAAATAATTTAAATCACTTTATCCAAAAATATACTTTGAAACACATAAGATAAAAACTACTTAAAATAAGAACTACTTAAAATACTTTATTTAAAATACTAGTTATGAAATTTTATAATAATTTCTCATGTAAAACTTAAGCCAAAACTAATTTTAAAATAAAAGTAATTCTATAAGGTATAAATAATAAATAATTATCTTTTAAATCACAATACTGGTTAAATCTTAAAAATAATTTACTTATATAATTAACTTAATAAATATTTACTTCTAAAAATTTTAAAAGCACTAAATAATAATTTCTTCAAAAACATTCTTTTTGAACCACCTTAAAACCTCTAACTTATACTGAAATATATCTTTTGAAAACATACTTGGTTTTTCAGGAAAATACACTTTTCATTCCAAAATAGTCCATTTAGTCAGTTAATAAATCCTTCTCGATTTATCCCAATTTAATTTATGTCTCAAACCCGTACATTTCTTTCCCACACCTTTAAAAATAAAACCACTATTTATTTTAAAACAAATTACCCATTCTTTATAAATTCCCACCGTGAATTTATACTTTCAAATTTATCCACTAATAAATACTCTCACTTTATTTATAAACCCAATTTATAATTTCCACACCCCCATTTCCCTTTAAATCACAGTTTTCAAAACACTTAATCGAGTTCCCAATCGACTCTCTGAATTACTTCCATTTTGAAAATTTATCTTGACTTACTCAAATTTTATTCTAAAATCCATTAATTCCATATTCACTCCTTTATTATGATTTAAAACCTTACTTAATCTGAAAATATCAATTTCACCCTTTATTCAAAATTCCCCTTTTATTTTTTCAACTCGTTTTAAACTTGAATTTTTAAAATAAATTCTTTTTATCTTTAAACAATATCTCTTAAGTCGTCAATTTCCTTTTTTCCGTTTACACAAAATCTCCACTTACCCATATTCGGAATTTATTTAATAGTGTTTCAAAATCAAACTTTTTATTCTTCTCCAAATTCATTTCTTTAATTTATCCAAATTCACTATAATTATTTTAGTTAAAAATTTCCCTTTTTATTTCCCTTAAAAATCCAAACTTTATATATTCTTCATTTCTCATAGTACCAATATATTTTCAACCAAGCCATAGCATCTAATAATTTCAATTTCCAATATAATCCATCACAGATTTATCAAATAAATCACATTACTGAATGTAAAATAAATTCAACATTCTTGAGGAATCCAGTTGGATCCCTCCAACCTGTTTCTCTGCATCCACAGATGTTAGAACAATGTAAAATACTAATCCCACTTCGAGGGGGATATCGCGGTATAAAGGGTCATCCGCTATTATGCGGGACGCATAGGGTCTCATCCGCTATATAATGCAGGAATAAATCCTCTAATATATGTACTATTATATATAATATCACATCCAGTCAATTCAATCATTCAACCAATAATTTAAATTTAACTATTTAAATTTAAATGGTAATCCAAATGAGTGAGATTAACCCACCTTTGATTTTAAATTGCAACCCAGTCTAAACCGGCTTGTTTTCTTCACGATTTAAGACCTTTTACAAGCATTATATGGTTTATTAATATTAAAACTAATAGAATAATAAATTACCATTAAATAATTTAATTAACTAACAATTTACTTTAAAATGATAATTTCCCTTTTTTTAAAAAACTTTTGTAACATAAATAAATTAAATCAGTTTATTAAACAAATTAATCACTAATATACATTATTTAAAATAAAATGGTAGATTTAAAAAATGCGTATATGTATATATTTTTCATTTCTAAACTACATATAAAAGTAATTTATATAGGCTTAAAAATCTAACTTTTATGTAAACTCTCTTATATTCCAAAATCTTATGCATGTATATATTTTCTATTTTAAACCTTCTATATAATCACATAGAAATGTTTTTATACTTAACTATATTTAATTTTTTCCTGCTTTCTGAATATATATATATATATATATATATATATATATATATAAAAATTGAAAACTGCATTTACATATACCTTACTGTAAATATATTTTTTTGTTTCAAACGATAAATATATTTCCCAATCTGAGTGTATATATATATATATATATATATATATATATATATATATATATGGTAAATCAAGTTAATTGAAAAAAAATCGAATAAATCAAGTTAATTGAAAAAAAATCGAATGCCTCGCCGCCTAACACTTCGGTCGCGACATCCAATCTAGCGTCCAACAAATCGAAGGCCGCCACAACCCTAACAAAGCCCTGCCCTTCGCGCTTTCGCCCCCACACGATCACTACTTCGAATGCCGACCCCAACAAGTGCTTTACTTCCATTAGCGAACTCGCCTCACATCGGCGACCACCAGAAGTCGATGTCATTCCCTAATCGGCATTTTCCTCGACCTTTAGATCATGATGCATGCCGCGCCGCTCGAGTCTGCCTTCGGAGCCGTCCCACTCGATGAGGTTCAATCACGAATCGATGTCCATTTATTTATTTATTTTGAATGGGAATCTGCGTTTATTTTTTTGGTATATTGATTTGTGAATGAAGAAAAAGGGAATGAAGGGCACACGATTTCTATATCTTGATCGATTTGAATATGTTCTGCCATTTTTAATTTTGAACTAAATCGTTATCTTTTTCTTATTGAAAAAGGCATGTCCTCAGGGAGGACAAGTGTTGGAAGTGGTCTATGGTGCATTAAAGGAAAACATAAGGTTCCGATGTTAGGAAATTTGACCAGTCAACCCAAAACGTACACATTATATTTAAATTTATATCGTCTCAGTTTTGCAACTCACAATATCGACCTCCTATCGAGGCGCGCCGCTAGACGTTCATAATGTTATACCCCTATTTCAAACGCAATGAAAAAGTTCCAAATCCTAATTCGATCGCATGGAGAAGATAGCATTTTGGACCAGTTATTATATTAAATTCGATATAGATTTCAGCACGTTTATCTATCGTACGATCACACAACAGCTCCAAACATTACGAAATTTGAAGTCCGATAATAATATAGTATTACGATCCATTGGAACTAGTTTCGTCAAATTTCGAGACTGTGCCTATTTTTAAACGTCAATTCAAACGGTATATTTTCAAAACTAAACAAATCAACTTTAAATTCAATTTTAAAGGTTCTATTATCGTCAGTATTATTAATATACATTTACAAGCCTTCAAATTATTTTTCACAAGCTTAAAACCCAAGATTCAATGTTTTATCCAATTTCAAAATATTAAATTCAATAATTTAATTGTCAAATAAATAGTGATATTTAAATTTTAAGTTAATACTAGCTTTCAAATATTTAAAATCAATTAAATATTCCAATCTCAAATATTCAAAAATTCTAGGTCGTCACATTCCTCCCCCCTTAAAAAGAATTTCGTCCCCAAAATTACTAGTTAAGAAGAATGGTCCATAATCCATTAATTATTTCCCCAATCGAAATAGTTTTTAACAACCGCACAAAACCAAACAGTTTTTAACCACTTCCCCAAAACATCTTTATTTAATACACACTATCACTTCCACTTACTTTCCAACTCACCAATAGGTTTCAAACAATATCACTTACTCAACCATTTCATTTTTAATTCAAATCCAAATTTTAAGTTATCAAAATTCTCTCAAAATTTTTCTAACTCCCTAAATTTTCGAAAAATTTCGCCAACGTCTCCTTTATGCGGCTAGATCGGTACAACTATAAAATGCCTCTACGGGTCCCCAAATTTCAAAAGAAAACAAAATGCCAAGTGGCTAGATCAAAACGCCATCAAATTTCATAAGGCAATTTAAATACGTACCTTTTTGTCGGGCCATACAGTTTTATCTCCTAAAATAAAAATCAATAATTTCATTCGATCACACAATTTCACTTTCGAACTTGTATCGTCCAACCGACTTCCTAGTGCAGACTCATTTCTGGTTTCTTGATCAGAAAACGTCATTCTCCTTACATAGTTACAACTACGATAGAGAATTTTCAAAATCAATCAAAACCCATATCCAGGGTTCGCCGTCAAAAATCGAGTGAAAAATCTTGTCACGACCCAAAATCCGGCATTCGGAAATCAACGTCCAATACCTTACTTGTATTCGAATGTCAGAGATTCAAACTTCGGACTCCAGTTTGGTGGAGCTTATAATAACATTAGATGATACAACACAACGGAAACAAAAGATAATTGCGTTGATCACAACATAGATACAACATGAATACACATTTGATTACAACAATAACCACCATCATTCGAGTGCTATATACATGATACAACAACAGAAAAATAACACCACAGTGGAACAACAACTGGGCTACAATAACTTCAATAGAGTCTTCCGAAAGAAGGAGAGAACGAGAATCTAACATACTTCGACTTCGATAGGGTCTTCCAAAACTCCAAGGACTTTCCAAACCAAAAGCTTCCAAAAACTTCAAAGACCAAAGGCTTCAAAAGACATCTAATCCAAATCTACATTCCAACTTCGCTCTAGATCACGGATAACCTATTTCTAGGCTGCCCGTGTGGAAAATTATGGGCACCTAGAGTTTAGGAAGAGAACAATAAACTCCGGGTCAGTCATGGAACTAGTGTGAGTAAAAAAAACAGTTGTTTGAACAAAACAATTTTAAAAGAAATCTGTTCATGCTTTTGGAAAATGAAACTACCATAAGGCCTCCCGGCACACACATAATGCTATCGCACACTTGGGGGAGATTTCTCCTTATGATAGTCAAACATGCTTGTTACGAGAAAACTCTATTGATATTATTATTAGTGCATAGTGTAGAAAAGATTTCGAAAATATAATATTAATCATAGCCAGCACACATACATTATAGTATGCCTACTATAGCTACCATGTTAAATGGCAGGTTCTACAACTAAAACCGTACAGGGGTTGTATTGTATGATTGGATTTCCAACAATGGCCAGGCTAAGGAACTTCCTTTCGAATGGGTACGCCTCTGGAGGGATGCCCCGAGAACTTAACCAGCTCTCTGCAACACAAGGACGGGTTACCTCTGTAACCAGGTAACTACTGACATGAGTGTGCCATCCCCCGGTCGTAACCGACCTTTATCAGTGGCCCCAACAACAACAAATGACAACCACATAAGTTAAGTATCTGGGCTCCATACCAGAATACCACTTTTTATCCAAAAGGAAATTCATATACCCTAAGGGGCGCTACCCTCGTAACCTTGCCGCATCCTTTCAGTTTCAACCATTACCAGGGTGTGAGGTTCGATGAATTCTCGTCCCATAAAGCTACGCTTTTCCCAAAAGCCATGCTTAGATCAACAAATGATCAACACTCAGCGTGCCACACTACCAAATTGGGAGTATATCACTAATAACCATCAACTATATAACCTCTGAGCTCGTACGTCTTAGAGAAGGGTGTTAAGCTAAGAGAATAAATTCTTAGACACCAAACATAAATGTATTTGATAGGAATCAGCTTTATATCTCAAAGTGTAATGTTAGACATACAACCATACAAGTCCATCCTGGGTCTGAATGGAAACGAAGGCACTTCATCCAATAAAGGAAGAAGCCCTTGCAAATCCGGGTATCCACTATCCCAACCGGACTCCCAATCACATATAGAGATCTCTATGCCGAAGCAACTCAGTGCAGAGACGATCGATATGTAATCCTTTCCTTCTCGAAAATACCCGGTCTTCAACCACCATCTTCAAATGCACACCCATTACGTTGTATCATTATTCGGAGTGGGTTTTATGACTTAATGTCCTCTCCCGGCTTAACCGAATAATGAGCGCTTATTTTAAAACACGTGGATATATAAGTCACAAAGATTCACCATTAAGATTCGCTGTGGGTTTTGGATAACCATTTGGAATCCGACTCCCTGTCGCATCGAAATTCAAACGCCATCTAAAGGCCAACAGTTTTCACATTCACACAGTAATGTATCACGGATATCACAACTCAATTCACAACAATTCATATCACAAAGTATCACAATCACATATCAGAGATATCAACCAATCCAAGGCATTCAATAATAATCAATCATCTATAAGCAAGATTAATTAGTCATGTGATTTTAATTAATTAATCACACAATTACCTTCATTAATTATCCTTAATTAAGGACAAATCATCCTTACTTATTAATTAATTAGTCTTAATCACTTATTAATAATTCTCAAATTATTAATTAATTAACTTTTAATGAATAATTAATTAACTCTTAATTATTTTTTTATTACTTATATTAAGTAATTATTCTTTAAGTAATCAACCTTTAATTACTTTCATTAATTAATCAATCTTTACTTACTTAAAAACTTAATTAATTAAAAGATAAACCATTTATCTTAATTAATTACTTAATTATCTTTTAAAATCATTAATTAATAAACCTTGGAATTAATTAATACTAACACATAAATTAACTATTGGTATTTAAGTTAATTAGCCTTTTAAAAACATTTAATCTTCTTAATCAACTCCTTAATTACATTTTTAAGTTAATTTAAAAAATAAAGGTTATATACTATTCAAAACATTTTAAACTAAACTAATTTAATTATAAAAACCTTCACTAATTCAAACTTAAATAAAATCTTAATTATTTAAAAGAAATAAGTTAAGAAAATTATTTAAATTAAAACTTGAGTAGTTTTAAAATTTTAAAAACTTGGCATTTCACCAAAATTTCCAGACCCGAGTCTTACTCGAGTCACACCCAAGCAAAACCCCGAGCAAAATCCCATACCCTCGTCTTCGAGTCCAACCCTGTTCAACTTTGAGTTCGACACAGAGGCAATGCCTTTCTTCCCAAACTCCACAAGGAACCCAGATATGCACATTTACATGTGCATGTCCACAGCCGCTCCGATCACCTCTGGTCGATGCTACGACCATTGACAAGTCAGCGACGACCTCTCCGAGCCACATGACCATCCAGATTCTCAGAACGATGGAGAACTAGAGAACGAGCAACCTGACCCAACCTGGAACAAAAACTTGATCAACCAATCTTCCTCGTGCCGACGACTCAGGCCACCAGAGGCCACGAAATTCTAGCCACAACCTCGCCGTTCAACCACACACCGATCCCCCACTGACCGATCGTCTCTATTTCCTTATCGACGTCGCAATTGTCTTGAGAACAATAACAACCCATACTGGACATAAAACCCTAAATCGATCTCATTCTTCCCCCACGATCAACTAAAAAATTCACGAGCATTTTTCCATGAATCCCCATCACCCAGGCTACCTCCAGCCATGACCATGACCTCCCTCATCACGCGATCACCGGAAATCACTAAAAGTACCAAAACTGATCAACTCGTAAATTCTCCGTGAATACGCACTTAAAAATTATGATTCCACTTTTAGAAATCATCGTTTTTGAAAACGTTTCAGATGATATACCTGAAACCATAAATCACGATGCTTGAAATTCCAACGTATTAAGTTTCCTGTATTCCTTGATTTTCCAGAAAATACTTTAATCAATTAGGCTTGAAATTATTTTTAAAAGATGAAACATGATTATACAAACATGTTTTGTTTAGATCTTAAAGTCTAACAAGAATCATAGGAAGAGAAACTTGATTTTTGAAATAGGTTTGATACATGTAAGCCTAGAACAGAAGTAAATGTCTGTTACCAGAAATGCACAACCATATCCACATACATATATACACATATTTGTATACATGCAAACAATTAACAATTTTACTTTAAGCATGATTACAAACAATAAGTTAAAATCCAATTTTTTAAAGAGTTTACTCACCTGGTACTTAAAACAGAAAGCCTGGAAAATGTTTTTGCACTTGAGTTTGAAAATTGGGATTGATCTTGCTTTTAACTTGAAACTGATGGTTGTTTGATCTTGTTGAGCTAAATTACTCTTTACTTGATTTGATTTATGTTTAGTTTGAATCTTTGCCTCAGCTTAAATGAAAACTTGAAGCAAGTTTTGAATCTGATCTTGATCTTGAACTGCTTGGTATTTGAGATGATTTTTTCTTTGATTTTTGTTGTTGTTTTAGTTTAAATGTTGAAGAGGTTGTTTGCTTTGACGTTTTTCTGGTTTTGTTTTCATTTTCTCAGGCTTTTGGTTTTGGAATGAAGAACTTGCACTTGTTAATCTATGTGCTAAAAATTTAACACTTGTCTTTTTGCCTTGTTATATAATTTTAAATTATAATTTTTTATTTTTTTCCTTTTATAAACACATTTCCTTTATTTAAAAATATATATATAATTTAAAAGAAAATGATTTAGAAATTTATTATATAACACATACATTATTTTTAAATCCAAATTATTTTTAAAATATTTATTATTTTGAATTTTAAATTCAAATTCAAGTTACAATCTATTCATATATATATATATATATATATAAATCAATACTTATCTAATTTGTTTTGAAAATTTTCAAATTAATTTCAAACTTTTATATTAATTACTAGTTTAAATTTGATTTAAAAGGGGGATGGTTACAGATTTTCCCCTTAAGAAAATTTCGTCCTCGAAATTTGAAAGAGAGAGACAACCAAAGAATATATGAACACATATGAAAAGATAGAGAAATGGCTTACCAGATTAAGCCGAAATATCCACTCTACAATTAGGATAGGACTTTTGCATGCTATCCTCTGTTTCCCAAGTACAATCATTTGAATCACCACCCCACTGCACTTTTATCAATTTCACCACTTTATTTCTCAGTTGCTTTTCATCTCGATCAATTATCTTCAACGGTTCTCTTTTTACTGCCGGATTTGGTGTGATCTCCAAATCCTGCCGAGCGGCCTCCTCAATGGCACAGTCTGGATCGTGTACATATTTTCAAAGATGTGAAACATGAAACACATTATGTATGCTAAATAACTAGTTCGGTAACTGCACTCGACAAGCCAAAAGACCAATCCTCTCCGGTATAGGAAAAGGACCTATATATCGCGGTGCCAGCTTACCAGTCTTTCCAAATCTCAATACTCCACGCATTGGAGAAACCTTTAAGAAAACAAAATCTCCAACTTGAAACTCTAGAGTTCTCCTACTGCGTTCGACATAACTTTTCTATCGACTTTGGGCAGTTTTCAGTTTCTTTCGAATAAAATCAACCTTTTCGGTAGCTTCCTTTATAATATGTGGTCCAAGAACAAGCCTATCACCTGACTCAATCCAACATGCAAGAGATCTACACGTATGACCATATAATGCTTCGAAAGGAGCCATTCTAATACTAACCTGATAACTATTATTATATGAAAATTCAACTGGATGCAAATGGTCCTTCCATGAACCGCCAAAGTCAAGAATACAAGCACACAAAAGATCTTCCAAGATTCGATTAGATTGCCCATCAGACTGTGTAACGACTCGATATTTTCAACCATTCGCATCTGCACATGTCGAATTTGAATTGTTCAAAATACCGCGTTGTAAATAAAGTTTGGCAAATCTCAAAATATACCGTAAATAAATAATCACAGAATCACAGACACAGATATCAGAAAACTCACAACAGAATTTAAAAATACTTAGTGGTTCATGAAGCCACTATAAATAGTCTCAATCAAATAAAAATTACATAGTCTTTAATCCAAATATAGTATTAAATCATCAGTAGAACAATCCAAATGTCCACTAGTCTCGATTTCAAAAATTTAGATAAAGAACTGGAAGGGAAGTTTGCCAACAGCTTGAAAGTGATCTACAGAAATCCTAGCTTCGGGACGAAACTGAACTGCAACTCAGGCTGACCCGAGCATAAAATAAAACATAAACACTTGAGTCAGGACATACATACTTATACAGTGTAAGCTAATTCAAGTGAACTGTAATATAAAGCAAGTAACTTAAAGTATGCTTGGGACCTCCCATCCTCTAAGGATCCGTTAAACTATTTACTATATAGTAATATTTTCGCTATTATAGTAGTGTCTATATTAAAATAAACTTACTTTTAAATAACGTTAAGGCTTTACATTTTCCATCTTAACACATAATATATTCGCATAGTCTATACAGTACGTAATGTCCCCCGGAATGGGCGTCGTCAGAGGGCACTCCATAGGTATGGTACAAAACCAAAATTGTATAAGGCTCGCTATGGTAGGTGACACCGCACAACTAGGCAATGCCAGGGTAGATATACCAATTACGCATCCGGACCGGTGGAAACGCGTAGCGCGCAGCTACCGCCCACCTCGAACAACAATCGCAAATCGAAGGTGTGCACCAAAATAATCACAAAAGTGATAGAAGAGCATACGAAGAAGTGCGTCCGATCAGATGTGCTTCCTCATTAATCCGAGAATCGCTCCTGTTTTAGCCACATTATGCCAACTCACAGGAGTCGGGTCCACGTATTTACCTTAAAGGAAACGTCACCACCTTCCTGCTTCATTCTGGAATCTCCACCGCGTGCGCGGTTGTCAAAGTGATTTTCGGTATCGAAAGAGAGTATGCCAGATATCCGATCCCGGTCTCTTTAACAACCAAACGTTATTATAACCCGTGGTTACAACTTTTAAAAATTGTATTTATACTTTAAAAATCAAAATAAATTTCAAATACATTTCAATATCATAATATCATTTCAAACATCATTTATTTAAACATCGGTCATTTTATTTAATATAAAATACCATTTAAATCTATTCAGTTTATTTAGGAATTAATTGCCTTTCAACTCACATTTAAAAGTTAAATTCTTCCATTTAAAACCATTTAAAGTCAATTCCTTATTTTTATTAATTACATATTAAATTCCAAAATTTAAGCCTTTTTCCCAAAGATTATTAAATTTTATTAAAACAATCAAAAATTCAGTTTCCGTAGCACTTATAAAATGCTACCTAAAGTTATAGGTTAAAACAGTTCATTTACAAAAGACAGCATTTAAATGCTCTAATAGATTTCTTTATTTCCAACAAAACTTTAGTTATCTTTATCAACTATAGCACTTACAAAGTGCTATAATAGCTTTTAGTTCAAATTAGCCTTTAAGTTCATTTAAATTTGACTACAACATTCACAAATGTTGTAATATCCTTTATATTTAATTTCAAGGTTTAACTATAATTTCATAACTAAGTAAATTTTTATTTAAGTCATCTTTAACTTACAAATCATATATTTTCACATGATGAAGTCATAATTTCAATACTCATATTTTTATGAATTTATAAGTAAATTTCATACAAAAATCAAATTTTATTACGAATCTCTTATTTAAATCCAAATATTAAATTCCCATTTCTTTAATTAAATTATTAACTTAACAATTAAGTTTCAGAATATAACTTATTATCAATTATTTTACTTTATAAAATCCCACTTTTAACAAAAATTCAGAATTTCCCAAAATAAGTTATATTTCAAAATTTTGCTTAAACATTCATTTATTTAACATTTGACTCATTCAAAAATCATTATAAATTTTATAAAAATCATTTAAATACATTTTAAACCAGAATATTATAAATTTTCCATTTAAAAATGATTTTAAAACATTTCAGAAAAATATTATATAAACCACGGGTCTGTATATAGTTTTCTAGCCTAGGTCAAGCGATACGGATATATATCATTTCAATCCGCAATTTACAAAGAAAACCCGGGTTCTATCATTTCAAACCCGTAATCCCAAGTTAAATAAATCACTAAATAAATAAATGAATGCATAAATAAGTAAGTATCGTTCAGGCCTATCATTTCAGCCTGTAATGATCTCTTTTTTTCTTCAGGGAACTTGCAGTGTGATTTTTAAACAGTAAATAATAATAAATAGTATAACTGCAAAATATAACAATAGATAATGCAAAAAATGATGTCAATTAAATAATGGGGTTTAACATCATAAGTTAATATCACAGGCAGATAAAATTAAATAAAATAAGTTTACAATTACACTTGTGATTAATTTACAAATATACAAGTATGTTTGTTTGGTGAGGAATACTCACCTGAATGCCGTCGAAGATTTGATTTAAAATGATGGTAACACTTTGAAAAGAGAATGCACAGAAGCACGATCAAAGTTGCGAAGGCTGCGACCAGATTTTTTTATTCTTGAAAAGGAAACGAATAAATTCAACATCAAAACTAAGTAAAATTTAACACAAAAATTTCAAAATAAACTGAACGAATGGAATCAAATATTGACTTGACCACTTCACTAGATGGAGAGAGGAAGGTAGGGTGTAGATGAGCATGAAGTGGACGACAAAATATAACAAACAAAAAGAAGAAGGAAGGAAAAAATGAAAAAAACCATTACCTGATTTCCCTGCTCACGAAAAAGAAAGAAGCAAATAGAGATGCAGAAAATTTTGATGTGAGGAAATGTAATATGAGGTTTGTATTTATAGGCAGAAGCTTTGCACGCAAGGAAAAGTAACGTGTGCAAATCAAACGGGAACAAAAAAGGCAAGCAAATATTTTTGCTTTGATATGTGATGTTGAATTATTGCGTTTATAAGGCAAAGAATATTTAAATCAAATAGTTAATTTTTGCAGTGGTATCTTGGACCACATATCCAAAAGTAACGTACATTGATTTGATAAAGGAATGACAAAAGAAATTTGTTTTTTTTTTTTGACTGAGTATTTCCAAAAGGGTTTGCATGATTATAGGAAGAAACATCAAAAATATTTTGCTTTGACTGAAGAGGAAATTTCGAACGTTGCCAATAGTTTCAGGTAGGAAATAATAGATATGTAATATATGGTATCCGTTTCTTTCTGAAATAAATTAGCAGTCTATGCATGCGATATCTAAAGTTATTGCATTGTTTTTATCATTTTCTGCCATGTAGGTTAAATTACATTTAGTTGCAAATATAAAGCAAATTTAACTGAAATTTGGTTCTACTACATAGAAAATGAAGTTTGACATATTTTATTATTACAGGAATAGTTTTACTTCGCAATCTTTCAAAATGAAGTTAAGGGAGGCAAGCTGATAGGAAAAAAAATATACTGCTTACGTGACAAGAAACTTGCATTGATGATTTAGTTTAAAAGATGAAAGTTTTACTGATAGATAAAATAAGGAACGCAAAAATTAAGGATATGAATGTTAGAAAAATCAAAGATTTTGTACCAAATAAAATAGTTGCAGCAAAAGAGAAAAGGAATGTCCCTAAAAGGTAAATGGCTTGTCACGGTTAAAGGAAAATTGAAACGGATATGCTTCCCTCTTACTCAAAAATGTACGTTTACTGATTTATTTAACCATTTTTAGTTACGGTATACACATTTGGAATGCGCACTATAGACGCAATAACTAACTCAAAATTTTACGCTCAAAATGACGCCTAAATTCTTATACGTTTTCTTATATACATTATTTACTCCATTAGATAACGTGCCCTTTAAATGCATACTTAAACAGTTTCTTTATGAATCTTGAAATTTATTACTTATTAAGATATGTTTTGTTTACACTGGGTTTTTATTCATTCATTTATCATTTACGCAGAATCTATTACAAAAGTGTATATAAGTAACGGTATAAACTATTTTATTTTTGAAAGGTATACAATCTATTTTAAAGAACAAAAGTGAAATAAAAGTTGTGAATTTATTCAATTAAACTAAAAGATTTGAAAACTAGAATTTAAAAAAGTTTTAGATTCTGATGAACGTTAATTTATAACCAAAATATGCATTTTAGAGTTTTCTTATAAATAAAAATCTTGGGCGAGCTAAATTTAGAAAAGGAAAAAAAAGAAAAATGGAAAATGAATGGCTACAAGAATGGTAAGAAATAAAGAGGCTAGAATTGAAAAGGTCATAAGTTTAAGGTAAAAGAAACATATATATTAAATCTTATATGCAAATAAAAAGGAATGAGATAAAGAGAAGATTTTGGAGTGATTAGGAAGAGTTATACATAACTAAAGTATGGTAATTAAATAGATAGGTAAATAAAAAGTTAAGAAATAAACAATTTAGCGTATGCGTAATTTAAAACAAAGTAACGTATGTATAATTGAATTTTTTTTCCAAGCTATTAAATAAAAGATACACATAAGAAATATTTAATAGATAAAATAAGGTCTAGACAAATAAATAAAGAAATAAATGTCAAGAGATAGACATAGGAAAATAATACAGAGACTAGGCAAATAAAAATGAGAAGTGGGAAACAAATTTTTTTATTTGAATGGCAAAAAGAAATACACAGTTATGAATGAGGTGGAGGGCTAAGGTAAGAAAGAAAGAGGGTATAAATGAATAACTTGATGTATTAAATTTTCTTTCTTTCTAGAATTGCATGAGAGATGAGAATGATTAGCTTTGTATGTGAATAGCAAGTACAATACACGACCAAAAAAAATGAACAGCTAAAAGAAATAAAGAGTAGGCAATTAAAAAGGCAAGCAATTAAGACAATATAACGCATACCCTTTTAGTTTCTTCCAAGCCATAAATAAAAAATATAAACAAGCAACAATCCAATAAATAAACATGACTGTCTAGACAAAATAAAAATAGAAAGATAAAATAGAGGTGCATATAAGAAATAATAATAATAAGAACACACACACACACACACACACACACACACACACACATATATATAATATGTAATAAAAGTAGAAAAATTTATTGCGTGTAAAACGCTGTATTTTATCAAAAAAAAGTATAAATTTCAAATTCCCAATATATTCATATATTTGATTTCTCAATCATGTTATTGAATCGACTATTAACTTATCCTCTTATGGGTAATATTAAAATTGGTTTTTATACTAATACATAATACAAAAATTCCCAATTCATCCAAATTTCAATTAATTACTTTCCAATAACTACCATGCTTTAATCCTACTCTTTTATTAAATCTGTTATCACTCTATAAACCTAGTTATTATTTGTTTATCTTTGCTTACAAAAATATATATTCCAATTTTCATCTTTCTTTTGTAATAACTTGTTATTTTCAATTATATTGAATTTCCCAAATATATACATTTATCATAAATAAAACCTAAATCAATTTATTCAACTTGGTTTCATTCCTTTATTTCAACTTATGAATGAAATATAAATTTCCATTTATGTCATTTCATTTACATTCACACATTACAATTACAGTCCTATCTCACATTAATGAACATTTACCTACATTTAAATGTAATTGACTTCCTACTCTGAATTTAGCAACCCTGAATAAAAAGGTGACTTGCATAAATGTTGTCACTAACTTTATATACACTCAAGTTTATTATTTCCACTAATTATCAGAATTGCTTATATAATGTTGAATTCACTCCATTACCATATGTTTATTTGCATATATTCAATTTAATACCCAAATGTAACAGTTATAACTACATTAATTGACCAATTAAATAGTAACTTACAACCGTTACTATGTCCTTTTTATTTTCATTTCATTTTAAACACTCACTTCATTATAAATTATAAAGGTTTTTTTTCTTTTTTTTTCTTCTTAAATTTAATTACAAAAATCTTATTAAATTAACCAGTTTAATTATCGAAATTTACAGATCATTACACTCTCCCCCACTCAAAACTTTTCATCCCCGAAAAGGAAGGAGGTAGGAGAATAGAACACCCTGAAAGAAAACTAAATTGAAAATCAAAATAGAATCATTTATTTAAACCATATAAATTCAATTTAAATTAATTAATATTCAATAATTAATTTAATTCATTTGATTTTTACTGAAGTTAAATCAATCTTAACTATTTCCAAATTAATTATCTTATTATCCAATTATTTTGAAATTAACAATTTCTAAAATCATAAATTTGTATAGTCATTTATAATAATCATCTTTTATTCAACAAATTTAATTCTTCTTTATTCCGGATTATTATTAAATATATTCTACTTAATATATCTTATCGCACATATTAAGTAGATTACATTTATTATAACTATTCCAATTTATTTCTAAATTTCCTTTAACACCATTTGATATTGTATATTATTCAATTATTATTTTATTCTATTTACCTCTATTTGTCTTTTTGTAACTGAAACTTTAAGTGTATAACATTCATTATAACCACTCAAATTTTATTTATAAAATTCTTTTATATTGTACATTATCCAATTACATAGTTAATTTCTGAATGATTTAGGTAAGTTATATTGGCATGCAATTTAATATTATACAAGGAAAATTTTTTCCAATTCTATTATTCAAGTTTAAATATCCATTCAAAATTTGACTTTATTTTATCATTAGAATCACCTTTTAACATAAATTTATGAATTAAATTTCTAATTAACTTCAAACACTTTAGAGATAAATAAATAGATACATATAGTATATGTCAAATCAAATTTAAATCATATATCTATATATATTATAAATTAAGTCATATTTTAGAAATTCAAATCAATTATATTTTTGAAGCAAAACTACAGCGTGGTCTTTTCACTTCGATACTCGAAAATGAATGTCGATGATGCTGCAGTCATCACCGAAATTATTTTCCAGCGACAAAGAGAAGAGCATTAATTTTTAAAACTTTAAAATTCTTTGGAAACAAATTTCTATTCGAAAATAATTCAAATAATAATATATCCTTTTAAGACTTTAAACACAAGGTTTGAAACTATCAGAAATTAAATTCTTAAATTCTTGTTTTAAATTCATTTCTGTTCCCAAATAAATTTATAAACATGTTTTATAGTTCAGCTATTTATATAAGACAAAACCAATGGTTTACAAAACCATAAATAAAATCAAACACTATTATCTCTAAACAACTAGTTAAATTCTGAAAATTATACTTATATATATAATATTAGATTTTTCCCAAATATAGGAACAAATTTTCAAAACAAATATAGAGATTCAAATTTGAAGGACTCAAATCAAAGAGAATTTTGATTTTTGATCTGATGATTAAATAACAGAATAAGGAACCAGATAAGTTTATATAAATCGTGGGCAACCTTAACCGGGTCAACCGTGACTTAAAGAATAAGATCAATGTGGATTTTCTAGGGTAAATCCACATTCGATCTGAAGAGATAGAGTTCAGAATAACCAAAGATACTAGCATCTAAACCGAGGATAAATATAAATCTCTGGTGAATCAATGCTAATTGCAAAGGAGTTTCACCCCTTTATTAGAATATTAGCGAGACCGCCAATTCACTATAAAGATCATCCGAAGTGGGGTTATGGGGTACTCGAGAATCGAAAGAAAATGAATAGTGAGGGACACGAATGAACTTCGGAACCGCAGGGAACGTTCCAAAATTCGAAAAGGAAGAGATTCAAGCACGAATGAAAGTGATTCTGTAAATCAAATTTACCATACATTCTAAGTTTTTCCTAGAGCCAAAGCTCTGATACCAAATGTAACGACCCGATATTTTCAACCATTCGCATCCGCACATGTCGAACTTGAATTGCTCAAAATACCACGTTGTAAATAAATTTGAAAAATCTCAAAATATACAGTAACTAAATAATCACAGAATCACAGACACAGATATCAGAAAACTCGCAGCGGAATTTAAAAATACTTAGTGGTTCATGAAGCCACTATAAATAGTCTCAATCAAATAAAAATTACATAGTCTTTAATCCAAATATAGTATTAAATCATCAGTAGAACAATCCAAATGTCCACTAGTCTTGATTTCAAAAATTTAGATAAAGAACTGGAAGGGAAGTTTGCCAGCAGCTTGAAAGTGATCTACAGAAATCCTAGCTTCGGGACGAAACTGAACTGCAACTCAGGCTGACCCGAGCATAAAACAAAACATAAACACTCGAGTCAGGACATACATACTTATACAGTGTAAGCTAATTCAAGTGAACTGTAATATAAAGCAAGTAACTTAAAGGATGCTTGGGACCGCCCATCCTCTAAGGATCCGTTAAACTATTTACTACATAGTAATATTTTCGCTATTATAATAGTGTCTATATTAAAATAAACTTACTTTTAAATAGCGTTAAGGCTTTACCTTTTCCACCTTAACACATAATATATTCCCATAGTCTATACACTACCGTAATCTCCCCCGGAATGGGCGTCGTCGGAGGGCACTCCATAGGTATGGTACAAAACTAAAATCGTATAAGGCTCGCTATGGTAGGTGACACGACACAACTAGGCAATGCCAGGGTAGATATACCAATTACGCATCCGGACCGGTGGAAACGCGTAGCGAGCAGCTACCGCCCACCTCGAACAACACTCCTAAATCAAAGGTGCGCACCAAAACAATCACAAAAGTAACAGAAGGGCATACGAAGAAGTGCGTCCGATCATAGGTGCTACCGCATTAATCCGAGAATCGCTCCCGTTTTAGCCACCTTATGCCAACTCACGGGAGTCGGGTCCACGTATTTACCTTAAAGGAAACGTCACCACCTTCCTGCTTCATTCTGGAATCTCCACCACGTACACGGTTGTCAAAGTGGTTTTCGGTATCGACAGAGAGTATGTCAGATATCCGATCCCGGTCTCTTTAACAACCAAACGTTATTATAACCCGTGGTTACAACTTTTAAAAATGGTATTTATACTTTAAAAATCAAAATAAATTTCAGATACATTTCAATATCATAATATCATTTCAAACATCATTTATTTAAACATCAGTCATTTTATTTAATATAAAATACCATTTAAATCTATTCAGTTTATTTAGGAATTAATTGCCTTTCAACTCACATTTAAAAGTTAATTTCTTCCATTTAAAACCATTTAAAGTCAATTCCTTATTTTTATTAATTACATATTAAATTCCAAAATTTAAGCCTTTTTCCCAAAGATTATTAAATTTTATTAAAACAATCAAAAATTCAGTTTCCGTAGCACTTATAAAATGCTACCTAAAGTTATAGGTTAAAACAGTTCATTTACAAAAGACAGCATTTAAATGCTCTAATAGATTTCTTTATTTCCAACAAAACTTTAGTTATCTTTATCAACTATAGCACATACAAAGTACTATAATAGCTTTTAGGTCAAATTAGCCTTTAAGTTCATTTAAATTTAACTACAACATTCACAAATGCTGTAATATCCTTTATATTTAAATTTCAAGGTTTAACTATAATTTCATAACTAAGTAAATTTTTATTTAAATCATCTTTAACTTACAAATCATATATTTTCACACGATGAAGTCATAATTTCAATACTCATATTTTTATGAATTTATAAGTAAATTTCATACAAAAATCAAATTTTATTATGAATCTCTTATTTAAATCCAAGTATTAAATTCCCATTTCTTTAATTAAATTATTAACTTAACAATTAAGTTTCAGAATATAACTTATTATCAATTATTTTACTTTATAAAATCCCACTTTTAACAAAAATTCAGAATTTCCCAAAATAAGTTATATTTCAAAATTTTGCTTAAACATTCATTTATTTAACATTTGACTCATTCAAATATCATTATAAATTTTATAAAAATCATTTAAATACATTTTAAACCAGAATATTATAAATTTTCCATTTAAAAATGTTTTTAAAACATTTCGGTAAAATATTATATAAACCACGGGTCTGTATATAATTTTCTAGCCTAGGTCAAGTGATACGGATATATATCATTTCAATCCGCAATTTAGAAAGAAAACCCGGGTTCTATCATTTCAAACCCGTAATCCCAAGTTAAATAAATCACTAAATAAATAAATGAATTCATAAATAAGTAAGTATCGTTCAGGCCTATCATTTCAGCCTGTAATGATCTCTTTTTTTTTCAGGGAACTTACAGTGTGATTTTTCAACAGTAAATAATAATAAATAGTATAACTGCAAAATATAACAATAGATAATGCAACAAATGACGTGTCAATTAAATAATAGGGTTTAACATCATAATTTAATATCACAGGAAGATAAAATTAAATAAAAATAAGTTTACAATTACACTTGTGATTAATTCACAAATATACAAGTATGTTTGTCTGGTGAGGAATACTCACCTGAATGCCGTCGAAGATTTGATTTAAAACGATGGTAACACTTTGAAAAGAGAATGCACAGAAGCACGATCAAAGTTGCGAAGGCTGCGACCAGATTTTTTTATTCTTGAAAAGGAAACGAATAAATTCAACATCAAAACTAAGTAAAATTTAACACAAAATTTCGAAATAAACTGAACGAATGGAATCAAATATTGACTTGACCACTTCACTAGATGGAGAGGGGAAGGTAGGGTGTAGATGAGCATGAAGTGGACGACAAAATATAACAAACAAAAAGAAGAAGGAAGGAAAAAATGAATAAAACCATTACCTGATTTCCCTGCTCACGAAAAAGCAAGAAGCAAATAGAGATGCAGAAATTTTTGAGGTGAGGAAATGTGATATGAGGTTTGTATTTATAGGCAGAAGCTTTGCACGCAAGGAAAAGTAACGTGTGCAAATCAAACGGGAACAAAAAAGGCAAGCAATTTTTTTTGCTTTGATATGTGATGTTGAATTATTGCGTTTATAAGGCAAAGAATATTTAAATCAAATAGTTTATTTTTGCAGTGGTATCTTGGACCACATATCCAAAAGTAACATACATTGATTTGATAAAGGAATGGCAAAAGAATTTGTTTTTTTGTTTTTTTTTGACCGAGTATTTCCAAAAGGGTTTGCATGATTATAGGAAGAAACATCAAACATATTTTGCTTTGACTGAAGAGGAAATTTCGAACGTCGCTAATAGTTTCAGGTAGGAAATAATAGATATGTAATATACGGTATCCGTTTCTTTCTAAATTAGCAGTCTATGCATGTGATATCTAAAGTTATTGCATTGTTTTTATCATTTTCTGCCATGTAGGTTAAATTACATTTAGTTGCAAATATAAAGCAAATTTAACTGAAATTTGGTTCTACTACATAGAAAATGAAGTTTGACATATTTTATTATTACAGGAATAGTTTTACTTCGCAATCTTTCAAAATGAAAATATGGGAGGCAAACTGATAGGAAAAAAAGAATACTGCTTACGTGACAAGAAACTTGCATTGATGATTTAGTTTAAAAGATGAAAGTTTTACTGATAGATAAAATAAGGAACGCACAAACTAAGGATATGAATGTTAGAAAAATCAAAGATTTTATACCAAATAAAATAGTTGCAACAAAAGAGAAAAGGGATGTCCATAAAAAGGTAAATGGCTAGTCACGTTTAAAGGAAAATTGAAACGGATATGCTTCCCTATTACTCAAAAATATACGTTTACTGATTTATTTAACCATTTTTAGTTACGGTATACACATTTGGAATGCGCACTATAGACGAATTAACTAACTCAAAATTTTACGCTCAAAATGACGCCTAAATTCTTATACGTTTTCTTATATACATTATTTACTCCATCAGATAACGTGCCCTTTAAATGCATACTTAAACAGTTTCTTTATGAATCTTGAAATTTATTACTTATTAAGATATGTTTTGTTTACACTGGGTTTTTATTCATTCATTTATCATTTACGCAGAATCTATTACAAAAGTGTATATAAGTAACGGTATAAACTATTTTATTTTTAAAAGGTATACAATCTATTTTAAAGAACAAAAGTGAAATAAAAGTTGTTGTGAATTTATTCAATTAAACTAAAAGATTTGAAAACTAGAATTTAAAAAAGTTTTAGATTCTGATGAACGTTAATTTATAACCAAAATATGCATTTTAGAGTTTTCTTATAAATAAAAATCTTGGGCGAGCTAAATTTAGAAAAGGAAAAAAAAGAAAAATGGAAAATGAATGGCTACAAGAATGGTAAGAAATAAAGAGGCTAGAATTGAAAAGGTCATAAGTTTAAGGTAAAAGAAACATATATATTAAATCTTATATGCAAATGAAAAAGGAACGAGATAAAGAGAAGATTTTGGAGTGATTAGGAAGAGTAATACATAACTAAAGTATGGTAATTAAATAGATAGGTAAATAAAAAGTTAAGAAATAAACAATTTAGCGTATGCATAATTTAAAACAAAGTAACGTATGTATAATTGAATTTTTTTTCCAAGCTATTAAATAAACGATACACATAAGAAATATTTAATAGATAAAATAAGGTCTAGACAAATAAATAAAGAAATAAATGTCAAGAGATAGACATAGGAAAATAATACAGAGACTAGGCAAATAAAAATGAGAAGTGGGAAATAAATCTTTTTATTTGAATGGAAAAAAGAAATACAAAGTTATGAATGAGGTGGAGGGCCAAGGTAAGAAAGAAAGAGGGTATAAATGAATAACTTGATGTATTAAATTTTCTTTCGTTCTAGAATTGCATGAGAGATGAGAATGATTAGCTTTGTACGTGAATAGAAAGTACAATACATGGCCAAAAGAAAATGAACAGCTAAAAGAAATAAAGAGTAGGCAATTAAAAAGGCAAGCAATTAAGACAATATAACGCATACCCTTTTAGTTTCTTCCAAGCCATAAATAAAAGATATAAACAAGCAACAATCCAATAAATAAACATGACTGTCTAGACAAAATAAAAATAGAAAGATAAAATAGGGGTGGATATAAGAAAATAATAATAATAAGAACACACACACACACACACACACACACACATATATATATAATATGTAATTAAAGTAGAAAATTTATTGCGTGTAAAGCGCTGCATTTTATCAAAAAAATGTATAAGTTTCAAATTCCCAATAAATTCATATATTTGATTTCTCAATCATGTTATTGAATCGACTATTAGCTTATCCTCTTATGGGTAATATTAAAATTGGTTTTTATACTAATACATAAAAAAATTCCCAATTCATCCAAATTTCAATTAATTACTTTCCAATAACTACCATGCTTTAATCCTACTCTTTTATTAAATCTGTTATCACTCTATAAACCTAGTTATTATTTGTTTATCTTTCCTTACAAAAATATATATTCCAATTTTCATCTTTCTTTTGTGATAACTTGTTATTTTCAATTTATATTGAATTTCCCAAATATATACATTTATCATAAATAAAACCTAAATCAATTTATTCAACTTGGTTTCATTCCTTTATTTCATCTTATGAATAAAATATAAATTTCCATTTATGTCATTTCATTTACATTCACACATTACAGTTACAGTCCCATCTCACATTAATGAACATTTACCTACATTTAAATGTAATTGACTTCCTACTCTGAATTTAGCAGCCCTAAATAAAAAGGTGACTTGCATAAATGTTGTCACTAACTTTATATTACACTCAAGTTTATTATTTCCACTAATTATCAGAATTGCTTATATAATGTTGAATTCACTTCATTACCATATGTTTATTTGCATATATTCAATTTAATACCCAAATGTAACAGTTATAACTACACTAGTAGACCAATTAAATTGTAACTTACAACCGTTATTATATCCTTTTTATTTTCATTTCATTTTAAAAACTCACTTCATTATAAATTATATAGGTTTTTTTTCTTTTTTTTTCTTCTTAAATTTAATTTCAAAAATCCTATTAAATTAACCAGTTTAATTATCAAAATTTACAGGTCATTACAGACTGCGTGTGGTAAGCAGTATTGAAGTTCAACTTGGTTCCTAGTGCGGCTTGAAATGCTTCCTAAAATTTGCTAGTGAAGATCGGGTCACGATAATCACTATACTTCTTGGTATACCATAGAGACGAACAATCTCTTTCACATACAATTCCACCAAACTCGCTGCTGTTCGGGTAGACTTTACTGGGATAAAGTGGTCATTCTTGGTCAGACGATCCACGGTAACCTAAATCACCTCGTTACCCTTTCGAGTTTGTGGCAACCCGTTTATTAAATCCATAGACACTTGATCCAATTTCCACTTAGGCACCTTCAATGGTTGGAGTGAACCCGCCGTCTTCATCTGATCACTTTTGATTTGTTGACAAGTTGCACAACGAATGACATAAATGGATATATCCCTCTTCATTATTTTCCACCAGAAGGTCCTTTTGATATCTCGATACATCTTATTAACCCTTGGATGGATACTAAGCTTGGGCTTGTGACACTCGTCCAAAACTTCTCGTTTGAGATCAAGGATGTCTGGAACACACATCCTGCCTTTCAGTCTTATAATTCCACTACTATGGATTCCAAAGCTGGAATCTTCACCACGACGAATTCTCCCGTAAATTTCTTGAAGAAACTTGTCTTCTATTTGCTTACCAGCAACTTTCTCAAGAAGAGTAGGAGTGACAACAATATAAGAAAGAAGAACATGTCTTCTACTCAGAGCATCGGCTGCCACGTTGGCTTTTCCGGGCGTATACAGAATATCCATGTCATATGATGCTAGGATTTCCAACCAACGTTGCTGCCTCATATTCAAATCCTTATGGGTAAAGATATACTTCAGAGATTTATGGTCGGCGAACAATTCGAATTTTCCACCTAAAATAAGGAGGGTTTATTAAGTGTATATATTAAGTTAAGTTAAACTTTTAACATTCTAGAAAAGCAGAAAGAGAGTTTTACCCAAAAGATAATGACGACAGATTTTCAAAGCAAAAATAACAGCCAAGAGCTGAAGATCGTGGGTCGGATAGTTTTTTTCATGTGGTCACAATTGTCTACTCGCGTAGGCAATCACTCCACCCTCCTACATTAGAACAGCACCCACACCTTCACCACAAACATCTGTATAAACAGATAAACCATGGTTCCCGTTAAAACAAGAATGGGAGTAGTGGTCAACCTTCTCTTTAACTCCTAGAACGCTTCTTCACACTTCGGAGTCCAATTGAATTTAGCATTTTTCATAGTAAGCTTAGTTAACGGACTGGCTATCTTGGAGAAATCCTGGACAAATTTTCAGTAATATCCCATTAATCCCAGAAAACTTCTGACTTCTTTTGGAGTTGTGAGTTGCTTCTAATCTAGGATAGCAGAAACCTTGCCAGGGTCTACAGAAATTCCCTTTTCGGTAACAATATGTATGAGAAATCTAACTTTCATGACCCAAAAATGACACTTAGAAAATTTAGCAAACAGAATGTTTCTCCTTAATATTTCCAAAACAATCCTCAAGTGTTCAACATGCTCCTCTTCAATTTTGGAATAGATCAAATTATCATCAATAAATGCAAGAACAAATTTGTTCAACACTTCTCGAAATACTCGAGTCATTAAGTGTACGAAATATGCGGGGGTATTGGTTAGTCCAAAAGGCATAACTAACCAATTGTAGATTGTGTCAGGACCCCTAAAAGCAGTTAAATGAATACAATCTTCAGCAATTCTCTGCTGATGGAATCCTTGGGCTTGATCCATCTTTGAAAAGAATCAAGCGCCATGCAACTAATCGAACAAGTCGTTGATTCTGGGAAAAGGAAATTTGTTTTTAAGAGTTAATTTATTGAGATCATGGTAGTCTACGCACAATCTCAAAGATCCATCAGACTTGGCCACAAACACTACATCTGAACCCGAACTGGAACAATTGGGATGTATTAATCCTTTCTCCAGCAAATCTCGGGTTTGCTTGACCAGCTCTATTCTTTCCCTTGGAGCCATCCCGTGGCTTGCATGAACAACAGGACGAGCATTGGGAACCAAGTCGATTCTGAATTCAATTTCCCTGTGTGGAGGCAAAGATTCAAGTTCTTTAAATACGTCCGGACAATAGGAATGGATTCCAAACTAGGTTCGGGATACATTAGCTTATCTCTCTTAGGACTCCGATCCTCACAAGAAATCACAATGAAATTGCCAAATTTGGTTCTACCCGAAGTCATTCGATTGTTACAATCTAATTTAGCTTCGTATTTAGTTAATCAATTCATTCCGAGTAAGATTTCAAATTCGTTAAAGTCGAGAACAAAAAGACTGATAGGAAATTGATGATGAGAATACAAGATATGAACCTCTCTACATCGTAGACAAAGATTCACAGGGCCACCAGCCAGATTCTTCACACAAATGGGTTCGTCTATGAATTCAAATTCAAGTTTTAATTCGTTTACGGTTTGTTAGGAAATAAAGCTATGTGTGGCTCCCGTGTCAAACCAAACTCTAACAAATCTATCATAAATAAGAAGGTTACCTTCTAAAACTCCTTTCCCTTCATCCACCTTTGAAGTTGAGGGGACCTCTTTCATTGCATACACTTTCGCTACTTGAGCTTGCTTCATTGTTGGGCAATCTTTAACTTCCTGACTTATGACAGTAATAACATTCCCTGGCTCCTTGACTTTTCTTCATAGGTTGATATTTCTTTCCTTGCTTTTTAGGCTTCTTGCATTTACTTGAGTAATGTCCCTTCTCCAAACAATTAAAACAAGTTACATCCTTGGCCTGGTTCTCCTGATTATTCTTCTTCTCGTTGCCTTGCCATGGTTTCTTCCCTTTGAATTTCCTTTTCTTCCAATTCGGATTGCTTGCACTTCCTTTCTCCTCCGGAACTTCTTGTTTATCCAAGGTAGCATATCTATATCCCATGTCTATCAAATCAGAAAAAGATTCCTTCATGTGGGCTATCATTCTCTCATGGAACTTCTTAGTCATCCCTCAAATAAATCTTTCATTCTTCTTCAGGGGGATGTTCACCAATTCTGGACCAAACCGAGATAACTCGTTAACTTGTTCAAGTATTCCTCAAACGGTAGACTCCCCTGCTTCAAGTTAGTAAACTCCTGGTACATTCTAGAGATACCAGCAGACGGCATATAACGCTGCTCAAACACCTCTTTGAACCGATCCCAAGTAAGTTCATCTTTCGGCTCAGCCAATGTAACAGTCTCCCACTAAGCTAAAGCCTCTTCCAGGAGCTGCCAAGAAGCTATCAATCTCATATGATCATCTTCTAACTTCAATCTTTTTGAAAATCCTTTCGCACGATCGAATCTTGGCTTGTGCTTCAATCATAATTTCCTTGCCTGTGAATAGCTTTCCCTCAAGTCTTGAGAAATTTCGATATAGATCAGCCAGATTCGGCTGAGGTTGAGTAGGAATAGCTGCTTTCGTTGTTGTAGGTCCTTGACCAGTTGTAGTGGTACTTCCCCGTCCCCTAACTCGTTCTCTTCTTGCGCTCATTCTCACTATTTGTAAATAGCAAGAAAACTTCATTTAGGCATACGGACGAGATATCTTAGGGACATACTCATTCTAGGGTATTTCTAATCCTATCTCTAATGAGTCACCCAATGTGTTATACTCTAAAGCTAAAGTTCTTACTCAACCTTTAGCTCCGATACACTTGTCACGACCAGAAATTCAGCATTCGAAAATCGACATCCAATACCTCACTTGTATTTGAATGCTGGAGATTCAAACGTCGGACTCCAGTTCGGTGGAGCTTATAACAACATTAGATGATACAACACAGCGGAAACAAAAGATGATTGCATTGATCACAACATAGATACAACATGAATACAACATTTGATCACAACAATAACCACCATCATCAGAGTGCTATATACATGATACAATAACAAAACAATAACACCACAGCGGAGCAACAACAGGGCTACAATAACTTCAATAGAGTCTTCCAAAAGAAGGAGAGAGTGAGAATCCAACATACTTCGACTTCGATAGGGTCTTCCAAAACTCCAAAGACTTTCCAAACCAAAAGCTTCCAAAAAAACAAAGACCAAAGGCTTCAAAAAACATCTAGATCCAAATCTATATTCGAACTTCAATCCAGATGACGGATAACCTGTTTCTAGGCTGTCCGTACGAAAATTATGGGCACACAGAGTTTAGAAAGGGAACAATAAACTCCTGGTCAGTCATGGGACTGATATGAGTAAACAAAAACAGTTGTTTGAACAAAACAATTTAAAAAGAAATCTGTTCATGCTTTTGGAAAATGAAACTACCATAAGGCCTCCTGGCACACACACACACACAATTCAATCGCACATTTGGGGGAGATTTCTCCTTATTATAGTCAAACATGCTTGATACGAGAAAACTCTTTTGATATTATTATTA
The DNA here is from genome assembly GCA_030765085.1 of Allium cepa. Taxonomy (NCBI): domain Eukaryota; kingdom Viridiplantae; phylum Streptophyta; class Magnoliopsida; order Asparagales; family Amaryllidaceae; genus Allium; species Allium cepa. The sequence goes on along the minus strand of CM060939.1, from coordinate 189,228,095 downwards.
GTGCATAGTGTAGAAAACATTTCAAAAATATAATATTAATCTTAGTCAGCATAAGTACTATTATAGTATGCCTACTATAGCTACCATGTTAAATGGCAGGTTCTACAATTAAAATCATATAGGGCTCATATTGAATGATTGGATTTCCAACAATGGCCAAGCTAAGGAACTTCCTTTCCGAATGGGTACACCTCTGGAGGGATGCCTCGAGAACTTAACCAGCACTCTGCCAACACAAGGCCGGATTACCTCTGTAACTAGGTAACTACTCACATGAGTATGCCATCCCCGGTCATAACCGACCTTTATCCGGGCCCCAACAACAACAACCAACAACCACATAAGTTAAGTATCTGGGCTCCATACCAGAATACCACTTTTTATCCAGAAGGAAATGCACATACCCTAAGAGGCGGTACCCCCGTAACCTTGTCGCATCCTTCCTGTTTCGACCATAACCGGGGTGTGAGGTTCGATGAAGTCTCGTCCCACAAAGTTCTTTTCACAAAAGACATGCTTCGTTCAACAAATGATCAGCACTCAGCATGCCACACTACCAAATTAGGAGTATATCACTAATAACCATCAACTACATAACCTCTAAGCTCGTACGTCTCAGAGAAGCGTGTTAAGCTAAGAGAATAAATTCTACGCCACCAAACATAAATATATTTGATGGAAATCGGCTTTATATCTCAAAGTGTAATGTCAGACATACAACCATACAAGTCCATTCTGTGTCTGAATGAAACCGAAGTCACTTCGTCCAATAAAGGAAAAGCCCTTGCAAATCTAGGTATCCACAATCCCGACCGGACTACCCATCACATATGGAGATCTCTATACCGGAGCAACTAAGTGCAGAGACAATCGACAGACAATCCTTTCATTCTCGATAATACCTGGTCTTCAACCACCATCTTCAAATGCACTCCCATTTCATCATATCATTATTCGAAATAGGTTTTATAACTTAATGTCCTCTCCCGGTTTAACCGAAAAATAAGCGCTTATTTTAAAACATGTTCACATATAAGTCAGAAAGATTCAACATTAAGATTCGATGTGGGTTTCGGATAACCATTTGGAATCCGACTCCCTGTCGCATCGAAATTCTAAAGCCATTTAAAGTCCAACAGTTTTCACATTCACACAGTAATGTATCACAGATACCACAGCTCAATTCACAGCAATTCATATCATAAAGTATCACAATCACATATCAGAGATATCGACCAATCCAAGGCATTCAGTAATAATCAATCTAAGCAAGATTAATTAATCGTGTGATTTTAATTAATCAATCACATAATTACCTTCATTAATTATCCTTCATTATTAATTAATTATTAATTAATTAATCTTAATCGCTTATTAATAAATCTTAAATTATTGATTAGTTAACCTTTAATCAATAATTAATTAACTCTTATTTATTCTTTTATTACTTATTTTAAGTAATTATTCTTTAAGTAATCAACCTTTAATTTTTTTTTTGTACACAAACAACACACTTCCATTAGCACAAGCAGACTATACAGTCACTATCACCTATATACCCAGCACTAGTTGCAATCAACCTTTAATTACTTTCATTAATTAATCAATATTTAAGTACTTAAAAACTTAATTAATTAAAAGATAAATCATTTATCTTAATTAATTACTTAATTACCTTTAAAAATCTTTAAATTAATAAACCTTGGAATTAATTAATGCTAATACATAAATTAACTTAAGGTATTTAAGTTAATTAACCTGTTAAAAACATTTAATCTTCTTAATTAACTCCTTAATTACATTTTTAAGTTAATTTAAAAAATAAAGGTTATATATTATTCAAAACATTTTAAGCTTAATTAATTTAATTATAAAAACCTTCACTAATCCATATTTAAACAAAATCTTAACTATTTAAAAGAAATAAGTTAAGAAAATTATTTAAATTAAAACTTGATTAGTTTTAAAATTTTAAAAACTTGGCATTTCACCAAAATTTCCAGACCCATGTCTTACTCGAGTCACACCCGGGCAAAACCCCGAGCAAAATTCCACACCCTCGTCTTCGAGTCCAACCCTGTTTGACTTCGAGTTCGACCCCGAGGCAATGCCTTTCTGTCCAAAATCGACAATGAACCCAGATACACACATGTACATGTGCACGTCTGCAGCTGCTCCGATTACCTTTGGTCAATGTTATGACCATTGAGAAGTCAGGGACGATCTCTCCGAGCCACACGAATACCCAGATTCTCGGAACGACGGCGAACTCGAGAACAAGCAACCTGATCCAACCTGGAACAAAAACTTGATCAACCAATCTTCCTCGTGCGGACGATTCAGACCACCAGAGGCCTCGAAATTCTGGCCACAGCCTCACCTTCAACCACGCACCGATCCCCCTACTGACCAATCATCTCCATTGCCTTATCGACGTCGTAATTGTCTCAAGAACAATGACATACCATATTGGACATAAAACCCTAAATCGATCTCATTCTTCCCCCATGATCAACTGAAAAATTCATGGGCATTTTTCCATGAATCCCTATCACCCAGGCTACCTCCAGCCATAACCACGACCTCCCTCATCACGCCGATCACCAGAAATCACCAAAAGTACCAAAACTAATCAACTTGCAAATTCTCCTTGAATACGCACTTAAAAATTATGATTTCACTTTTAAAAATCATCGTTTTTGAAAATGTTTCAGATGATATACCTAAAACCATAAATCATGATGCTTGAAATTCCAACATATTTTAAGTTTTCCTATATTCCTTGATTTTCCAGAAAACACTTTGATCAATTTGGCTTGAAATTATTTTTAAAAGAAAAAACATGATTATACAAACATGTTTTGTTTAGATCTTAAAGTCTAACAAGAATCATAGGAAGAGAAATTTGATTTTTGAAAAAGGTTTGATACCTGTAAACCTGTAATAGAAGTAAATGCCTGTTCCCAAACATGCGCAGTCATATCCACATACATATATTCACATATTTGTATACATGCAAACAATTTACAATTTTACTTTAAGCATGATTACAAACAACAAGTTAAAATCTGATTTTTTAAAAGAGTTTACTCACTTGGTACTTGAAGTAAAAAGCCTGGAAAAGTTTTTGCTCCTGAGTTTGAAAATTGGGATTGATCTTGCTTTTATCTTGAAACTGATGGTTGTTCGATCTTGTTGAGTTTAATTACTCTTTACTTGATTCGATTTATGTTTAGTTTGAATCTTTGCCTCAGCTTAAATGAAAACTTGAAACAGGTTTTGAATCTGATCTTGATCTTGAACTGCTTGGTATTTGAGATGATTTTTTTTAATTTTTTTGTTTGCTTTAGTTTAAATGTTGAAGAGGTTATTTGCTTTGATGTTTTTTTGGTTTTGCTTTGATTTTCTCAAGCTTTTGATTTTGGAAATGAAGAATAAAAGAAGATAGGAGAGTAGAAATGGAAATATATACACATTGCCTTGTTTTCTTTAATTTGAAAATGAAAGGAAAATAAATTTTTTGACACTTGTTCATCTATATGATAAAATGATTTACACTTGTTAATTTATATGTCTTATTAACTTACACTTGTTAATCTATGTGCTAAAAACTTAACACTTGTCTTTTTGCTTTTTTATATAATTTTAAATTATAGTTTTCTATTTTTTTCCTTATATAAATACATTTCCTTTATTTATAATATATATATAAAATTTAAAAGAAAATGATTTAGAAATTAATTACATACTAATAAAAATTACACACACATTATTTTTAAATCCAAATTATTTTTAAAATATTTATTATTTTGAATTTTAAATTCAAATTACAATCTATTCATATATATATATTATATAAATCAATACTTATCTAATTTGTTTTGAAAATTTTCAAATTAATTTCAAAATTTTATATTAATTACAATTTTAAATTTGATTTAAAAGCGGGATCGTTACAAATCCCAACTCAGATCGATATAACTATCTTGAAATTCTATGCTTAAATCTGGATCAAATCATTATGCAAATAAAATAATATACGCACTTACGCATTTATCTCAATTGATTATTAGCTATATCAATTTTCTTTTTATTCACATTTATTTTGATTTCCATTCACCTATCCACAATTTTCTTTTTTCTCAACTTTCAGTTTATTCTTCATTCAATTATTTACCCAGACATTTTCCCAATACCAGTTTTACTGAAAAATTTCATCATTCATTTCTTAAGTTCAATATTAATGTTTTATATACTTCTTGTAACTATTTTCACTTCAACATTTTGGTTTATATCTACTTCTATTTAAATTAAATCTCAAATTTCCATATGAATTCAATCTACCTTCATCATTAAATATTGAATTTCATTCATCTCGTCTCAAACCATATTTTATTAATCATTTCTATAATAAGTTCCACTTATTGATTTATTTTAAATCTCAGTGGATTTTATTTTCAAACCTCTCATGTTTTATCTTTAATTTCTTCGAACTAATTTTTCATCCTCTCTTTACTTTACTTTACACAATTTAAATTAAATATCATTCCAATATTCAATTTTAACTTATTTGCAGACCCATTTAAATCAATTAGCTTCGTTATTAATTTTATTTTCAATCTTTTGTTCATTCACAAATTCATTTCCAGCTAATAAATTTTATTCCATTTAGTCTACTAGACTTTTCCTCAAATTCGCTTTTATTTACTAGATTCAATTACATTCACTTTCGTTCAAATTTTTAACTTCCATAAGTTTTTCACTTATTTAAATTCTGTAAACATTTTAAATAAGATTCCAGAGTCTTTTAAACAATTACTCAACATTTTAAAAAATCATGTTTGAAATCAATTGAATATACCTAATTCTTTTGCATATCAAATTATCCTTTGAATTTTAAAAAAACCCAGTTTTGCGAATAACTCCAATTTAAAACATTCAGGTAGCAATTCCTCCCTTGGAAACTCGAAAATGAACATCGATGATGCTGCAGTCATCGCCAAAGTTATTTTCTAACGACCGAAGTGAATTCAGTGCTTTTATTCTTTTCAAAAACATTTTCAAATATTTTTAATTCCAAATCTCACCAGATTTCATATTCTATTCAAAAATATTTTCGAATAATATCATTGTTATTTCTCCAAAGCCTTTGAAATCCATTTTCAAACCAAAAGAATTTAAATGTTTCCCAAATTTCAAATCTCAAATCCTTCCAATCCATCTTCAAACATTATTCTGGAATTTTATTTCATTTTCAATTATAAACCACATTTATAATTCACATTTACAAATTGCATTTTATTATATGAATTTATTTCTTAGCTTTTGTTATGATTTCATTTTCTTATCCAATTTCCGCACACTAATGATAATAATTTAATATTATCACTCCCTAACAACCAAGCGACCATATATACTAAAATAATTATCCGAAAATTATTCCTTTTATATATAAAAATAATTTGGGCAAAATTATTTCACCTACCCTATTTAAAGCAATACCGTGTCGAATTGTTCTATTCAAGTGTTTAGAGATCCCTATCAATAACGTTAATTATTCGTATTGACCAGAATCCATTAACTACTCCATAAACCAATCGACGCAATATAATTTTTTATTATTCACTAACAAATACGCGCTCATATCTACTAATACACTCAAACTCATTCTAGAGTACTACAGACTCTATTTTTAATGAGTAATCCTCACCAGAGCCAAGGTTCTCACTTGACCTTCTGCTTTGATACCCACCGTCATGACCCGATTTTTCGATGCTCGAAAATCGACATCAATACATCCACTGTATTAAATGCAGAACAATCAAATGCCAAAAAACCAGATCGTAAGGGAAAGAAAAAGAGGTAGAAGAAGAAATAGAAAACAACATCAGAATCTCACAAACGCAGCGGAACAATATAAAATAGATAAATGACCGACCTTTATACAGAAAGAACTATATCTGTTTTATACATTATATCATCAAAGTACAACACAATCAATAGCAAAATACTGGACAATTATTATAACTTGTCCTCACAAAAGCTGACTATACAGCTACCATACACAGCGAAAATAAGTCAGATACGTGTGATACGTCCCGCCATCCAACGCATCCCTTGAGCCCCATAGCAGTCCATCTAGAATCTGTATTCTATAATACTCGGTATGACCCGAGCATTATAGTGAAATAACATCCGAGTTAGTCTGGAAAACCAGCATGAGAAAAACACACTCAATTGGATTATTAAAGTTTCCAAAATCCTTTGAAATCAAAGGTATCTCGTAAGACCACGCCACAAATAAATATGCCAGGTATTTACCTTATGATAACCAAAACATTTTTATCAAATCCGTCCGATATTATAATAGTGTTTATAGAAAGTAAAATAGAATATAGCTGAAATGCATACATCTCACGTTTCAGCAATAGTTAGGCACAATCAAAACCGTACAGATGCTTATTGGAGATTGGATTCATACAATGGCAGGGCTACTGGGGTACCGTCCGTCATCGTACCTGGTCTAGATTAGAGTAATGAGGATCCCCTCGGATCCCCTGCAACACAAGACCAGAGCTACCCCTTACTGGATAGTCCGAATAAGATCACCTTGCGGTTGGGATCATCAACCACCCACACCGTCGAAATAAAGGGACATCTAGATAGGGGTGACCTTGCACTAATTGGTTGCTGGCCATTTAGCCTTACCGCACCTCCCTGTTTAGCCAATCCTGGTTGATGAAGCTCGAGGCTATGCGTTACCTTTTTAGCACACATTCACTTAGAATGCTCATCGTCCTCTTGACGATGTTCTGTAGCATTCGTCCATACAAGTCCGTTCCCAGACCGAATGGAACCGATGACACTACTCCTACTACATCCATTTCGGAATCACCCTTAAGATTAGTAGCGATTAGCCCTTGCACTTCACTACTCCATCTACGACTCCAAGCTTTTGTCTTCCCCATGAAAACGTTCAAACCCGATCGAAGTGTTTTTCGGGAATTTAATCTCAATCCCTGTATCTTCGAAATGATCAGCGCATTGGCTTACATCCACAAACACCTTCATTTCCCTTTAGATCATAGTTTCAAAACACTTAATCGGTTTCCTAATTGATTCTCTGAATTACTTCTATTTTGAAAATTTATCTTGACTTACTCAAATTTTATTCCAAAATCCATTGATTCCATATTCACTCCTTTATTATGATTTAAATCCTTATTTAATCTGAAAATATCAGTTTCACCCTTTATTCAACATTCCTCTTTTATTTTTTCAACTCATCTTAAACTTGAATTTTTAAAATAAATTCTTTTTATCTTTAAGTAATTTCCCTTAAGTCGTCAATTTCTTTTATTTCCATTGATACAAAATCTCCACTTTCCCACATTCGAAAATTATTTAATAGTGTTTCAAAATCAAACTTTTTATTCTTCTCCAAATTCATTTCTTTAATTTATCCAAATTCACTATAATTATTTTACTTAAAAATTTCCCTTTTTATTTCCCTTAAAAATCCAAACTTTATATATTTTTCATTTCTCATAATACTGTAACAACCCTGTATTTTGTGATTATTTCTATTTGTAAATTTTAATTATTTTAATTGAAATGCCTGATTTAAAAACTTTATTATATTTATTAAAATTGATAAATTTTGTTTTTTAAAAATAAGTTTTGTTTTTTATGTGAATTATAATTCCAAACCTGAATAAATAGAATATTTCCTTAAAAGTGGATTTTTGTCCATCTGGTCAAACTTTGACTTTTAAAATTAAAATTTAAATATTTTAATTCTTGAATTTTATCTTTTATTAGGAAAATAGACTAAATTTTATGAATATTGCCTTTCATTTCGTTGAAATCCGATTTATATTGTGAAAGTTATGCTTTTTATAATATTGTGTGTAAATTGATTTATTTAATAAAATTGTCTATTTTAATTTATATAAATGATATTTTTATTTGTTTAATCATGTTCTAATATATGTTATATGACATGTTAGGTATATATTTTATTTTGAAACATTTTTAAAGTGATGTTATAATTTTACCAAAACTTATTGTATTTATTTTCAATTTTTAAAACCTAGTTTCTATTTTTAAGCTATTTTCTTAATTAATTTATATTTATCTAAAATTTATTTTTTTATTTTTATTCACTCATTATTTTGTTGTGTTTTTATTTTGTTTATATTCACTCATTATTTTGTTGTGTCTTTATTTTATTTATATTCATTTTTATATGTTTAAAAATGCATAAAGAATAAAGGAAATTTGAAGAGTTTTAAAACCTTTTATATACATTAGACTTTTCACCTTCTTTGCCTTTTCAATTTCAATCAACATATGTATTAACATTTGGCCGACCATACCTCATTCCTTCAGCCGCATCTCACATCATTTTTCACGTACAAAAATAGTTTCTCAACCTCAAAACTATCGGCCATCATCTGAAACAAAAATTTGGTAATGATTTTTATCGTTTTCTTACTCTCTTTTTTCTTGTTTATGCATTCACCTTGCATATGCTTCACCTTCTATGTTCGGCCTCTAGCCTTCACCATGCCCACCACCTCCATCAACACCTTGCCCAGCTACAAACACCTCCATCTCCTCTGATCCAACTGGCCGTGGCCATCCCTGATGTGAAGCTCCACAAAAATTAAAAAGCATCACCTTAAACATGCTAGCCGAACTCACATATGCATCACCACTTCAACACAACCCCTTAGCCACCCTTTGCACCACCTTCCACCAGTCCTGCCTAACCAAAAGACCCCTGCCACATCATTACCTGACCCCACCAGGCCTGGCCATGCCAAATAAACCAATGACATCCACTTTGTTGCCTTGTGTTTGTATTTTCATTCATACCACTCCCATACCTTCATTACCTTAGTTAGGCCGAGCACATTTGACCCATACTTGACCAAACACAACCCATGGCCGTGCCTTATCACTCTTTGGCCGAGCATTTGATAGGTGAAAGCAAGTGCAAGTTGTGTGTGATATATTGTTGCGTTATTTTACAACTTGTTTAATGATATTTGGGTTGTATATTAATGTGAAATATGTGGTTTTGTTCCATATGTACAAGACAATTATTTTGGCTCTCCTCTCATTTGAATCTATAATCATGCCTTCATGCTTTCCAGGTGTTTGTTTGTGTGTCTGAATCGGTTATCTCCAGCTTGTAGAGGAGAGTATTTCTCACCAGACATTCCATACTTATATAAGTAGTAAATTGACATCCTGTGAATCTGTAGTTCATATTATTATGTTATAACTGCCTGTGATATTATTTATATGATGTTCACCCCTATTTATTCACCTGTTATATCATCTGTTACTGTTATATAATGTTATTCTGTTTATTTATATCAGTTTATCACACTGCAAGTTCCTTGTAGATTAGAATCACTATGGGTTGAAATGATACATACTCGAACGGACTTTAGAATAAGGAAAAATCGTTATGGGATGAAATGATAGGCCTGAACGATTTTTATTTATTTCATTTAACTTGGGATTTCGGGTTTGAAATGATAGAACCCGGATTTTTCCTTTGTAAATTACGGATTGAAATGATATATTATCTGTGTCATTTAACTTAGGTTAGAAAATTATATACAGACCTGTGGTTAATCTATATTTTTCTAAAAATTTTAAGATATTATCAAACGTAAATGTTATGATATTTAGATTTAAATTTAAATTTAAAAATGATTTTTAAAAAATATTAGTGATTTTCTATAAGTTAAATAAATGGAATAAATAAATGGTAAAGTAGGATTTGAAATATAAGTTAATTTTGGAATTTATGGTTTTGGTTATAAATGAAGTTTAAGTTAAGTAAGAAAATATGATAATTTGATTTAAATTTAAATTTAAAAATGATTTTATAAAGTGTAATGATTTTCTATAAATTTAAATATATTTAAATAAATAAATGTTAAAATTGTAATTTGAAATATAACTTAACTTAGAAAATGTGAAATGTATTTAAAAATGAAAAGTTAAGTTAAGGAAAATAAATGGAATTTAAATTTAATTTATGAAATGGTACATTAAATTTAAATTTTAAGTAAATGAAATTTTATAAATTTGTACATTAATTTATAAGTGAATTATTAAAGAAATTTGACTTTTGTATGAAATTTCACTTTATAAAATCTTAAATTAAAGGGTATTTAAATGATCATTTTTTAGTGAGAAAATACGATTTTATAAGTTAAAAATGGTTTAAATTAAAGTTTAATGGTTTATGGAATTGTATTTAAATATGAAATTTAATTTAACAGCATGTCAGAAATACTATCATTTCTGAAGTAAAGGATATTACAGCATTTCTAAGTGCTGCAGTTGATACAAATAAACAAAATGGCTAAAATTGAACTAAGGGCTATTATAGCACTTTGTAAGTGCTGTAATTGCAGAATTTTACCAAAGCTTTTGTTTGGAACTTAAACTATTACAGCATATCTGTAAATGCTGTCTTTATTATATTAAATTGTTTCAAATGAAATTTTCCGTAACATTTCCTAAGTGCTACGAAAGTTGAAATTTAACTGTTTAAATAAATTTAAGCAAATAAACTGAATTCTGAAAAGTCTAAAACTTTGGGAATTAAATATTTGATTATTTAATATGATAACTTCATTTTTAAATGGTTTAAATGAAGTATTTTGATTTGAAATATAAAACCATTTGAAATGTGATTTGAAATGGTATTTAAATTTAAATAGAAATGAATGAGGTTTGGAATGAAATGGTATTGTGATATTTTGAAATGGATTTGAAATGATATTGAATTTTGAAATGATATTTGATTTAGAAGTATAAAATACCATTCTGGAATTTTAACCACGGGATGTATTTAATTTATGGTTTAACTGATCCTTAGAGGATGGGCGATCCCAAGCATCCTTTAAGTTATTGTGCATTACTACTACAGTTCACTTAAGTTAGTTTACATTATATAAGTATGTATGTCCTGACTTGAGTGTTTTGTGCTTTACTTTACCCTCGGGTCAGCCTGAGTATTTACAGCTTAGCTTTCGATTTCTTTTCTGGAGCTAGGAATCACTGGAGATTCTGCTGTCTAGTAATCTATTCCCTTTTAGTTTCAGTTGTTCTATTTCAGCTCTGGTATTTATAAACTTCTATGTATTTTGGATTTCTATTGTATATGTTTCTGGTTGATATTATGTATTTTGTTTTTAGATTTTGTTATAGTAGCTTCATGAACTACTATGGTATTTTAATTTCCGCTGCGAGTTATTCTGATATTTCTATATCTGTGATTATGTAATTGTTTTCATTTGCTCCAAATTTATTTACAATGCGGTATTTTTAGCAATTCAAGTCCGACATGTGTGTCTGCCATTGCACTTGGAGGGTGCAACATGATAGCGGGTTCTCGCTTCCTGGTTTGGTAGCGAACGGTTGACTATTACTCCTACATGTCCCCGCGGGGTTTGGTGGTGCAGTCGAGAGGCTTGCCGTAAAGGCAGAATACAGGTACCAATGTAAGCTTCGGTGGGCGTTACCCCACTGGCGCGGCCCGTTACAGTTGGTATCAGAGCTTTGGTTTTTAGGCAAATCTTAGCCTGCGGAGCAAAAACTCATTAGAGATAGGGTAAAAATACCCTAGAATGAGTGAAATCAATCTCAGAATCATATCTTTGTGAGAGAATGTATTTTCGAAGTATAAAATGATTTCCAAATGATTTTAAACACTACTACAAAACAGGTCATTTGCATCGGTTGTTTACCCCTCTTTTGCATCAGTTCAACAACCGATGCATATGCAACCAATGCAACAGGCTTAACACTTTTGCATCAGTTTTGAAATCGATGCAAAAAAGTCCTTTCTGCATCGGTTGTTACTAACAACTGATGCAAAATATCATGGTTGATTGCTTGGACACAGCCCCCATGTTGCATCGGTTGTAATGAAAACTGATGCAATAAAGGAACTTGTTGCATAGGTTGTTGTTGAAAACCGATGCAAACTAATCCCTCTATTGCATCGGTTTTTTACAAAAACCGATGCAAACTAATCCCCCTATTGCATCAGCTATTTATACCTGATGCAAAAAAGCCATTCTCAGAAACCGTTATTACAATACTCAAATAGACTATATATATTATTGATTATAACAAACAATTATTGCATGCAATATTACAATCATTCAAAATTAAATTTGATGGCAAATACATAATCAGATTTAATAAATAGCATAAGTGCACGGGTTAATACATAATCAAATTTAATAAATACAGTACTCTTAGATTTAATAGCATAAGTCCACTTACATCAACTAAGCATGGCCAAGCCATCTGCAACCTTCACTTCACTACTCTATGTCACTTCCTTCTCAACATAAACCACAACAACAAAAATCAACTTACTGCAACATACCAACCGAAATGCACATACCAACCACGTCCTCCATCAACAACAAACATATCACAGTGCTACACATAACCACTATTACATTGCCACTGCGAACATACTCCACATAACCATAACCCACCACCATTCTCACAAACAAACCCAGTCCTTACACCCCTGCCATCCCCTACCATACATTACTGCTACAACATACTTATGCTGCAAGAATCAACAACCCATCAACACATACACTCACTGTCCATAATAACCACCAAACCATTTGCATTCATCCACTACTGCTCATAATTCCCTTGCCACTATCTTCACTGCACTACACTGCCCACAACAGTTCAACAGTCATCAACAACTCCCCATAACAAACTTCTTCCCAATGCATACTTCAAACTCCATCTACATCCTTGGTCCATACATCCATCATCCTCCTTTCTGCCCACTTTTGTAGCCACACAAACTCCACAAACCAGTCACCAGTTCATCAACACTGCCCACTACATCACCGGTCATCACTACCACTACTATCGTACATTTCCTCCGACCTGCCTGTACACTTCTACACTCCATTACTTATTCACCTCAACATCCACTCATCACAAACAATTCTCCTTCACTTGCCACCGTCAAACAATCATGTTACTGACTCCACTTTTATTGCCCATTAAACTTTATCAATATATGCAGTAGATCTAGCTCTAGCTGGGCCTGTTCTTCTTCACATTCTTCTCAAACTTCCTGCTCCAATATTAAAATATCCATTTCTTTATCAGTAAAAACTTAAAAGAGTGTGGTAACCAGATGTATTATAACTATCAAATATTTAGTCTACTGAAGAAGCAACAACTGAATTAATATTTTGTTTAAAACTTCAAATTTTCAAACAACAATGCAACAAGCAAAAAAATAAAAAAAAATATGTTCACCTGACTCGAGAATAGAATAGCGAGTTTGGAACAATGATGGTAAATTTCTCAGCAGTTATCTAAACTTGTGGTTGTGAGTCCCATTTCCATGATTTGTCCTTCAATTGATCCAGCCTGCAATTATAAAGTACTGTTAAGACTACAGTAATGATCAAAATAAGAAGAGTACAAATATGGTGAAGCATTAAATTGGTCATCTACTCCAAATTGAATATAATTATAAATTAATTTCAACTGCTTTTTTCCTAACATCATTATAAAAGTACAACTTTCGATGACACAAAAACTATATAAAATGATGGATACAAAAAAATGGATAATGTCTACAAAATGCATAGTACATTAAGAAATCAAGGCATTGTGTAAAATAATACCTAAATCATGGTCGAAGTTCTATATGGAAAAACATTACATAACAAAATATGTTTATAAAAATATAAGTAGAATTTAAAATTGTACTTTTATAATATTAGCACATGCAGTGACGAGCTACAAACTATTTGAGTTAGAAACATTTTCCAGTGTTAATTTATCATATTAAATTGTTAGATTCATGGGTTCAATAAGCAATTTACTGTTAAACTTCGGATGTAGGCATTTTTGCTTATAGTGGATATTTGTTTTCATTTTTGGATTAATTATACTTTGCTATTATTTTAGTTAATTAGTTAGATATTTAATGTAAAACAAAACGGGTTGAAAATTATCCATTGTTGGATAAAGTCTCAAATTTAGAAGGTGAAAACCCAAGGTGTTGATTTGTGTATCCATGGATTAGAAGTGCTTAGAAGTCAAGCTACAGTTTAGTGGGTTATCATGCTGCTGACTATCATATACTGCTTCCATATCCTCCATTTGGCCAAATAGAGGATGCCACCGCCAAATCCTGGTATAAGATACATTGCAGCAGTTCGAACTGCAATACAACATTATAGATTGATAAGTGCAGACATGCTATTCTACTATTCAACAGATAATATATTACTGTACTTGAAATTTGGAGTTAACGATATAAGCATGCTTAATGAAGTAAAACAAAAGATAATTGCTAACTCTGCAACTTATGCACTATTGCACACTACTGCTTCATGTACAACAAGGGCTGGTACAATGCTCACAGATTTGCAAACAACCTCCAACTGTTTAAAATTAAATAATACCTACCTTTTTGTATCAAAATATGTTGACACGTAAAGGTAAATGTAACCTAGTCATTGTTAAAAATATGTATATGCGAACCAGATTTGCAGCATTGTCCCTTCATCATCCTTACCATTGGCAGCTCCAAAGATTAAAAAGGAATGAGAATCTCAAGGCAAGTCTCCTTTGGCACCTCCGACATATCTGAAAAATATTTGCAGCAGTGATATTCGTGGTGTTTGGATGCCGAAGGAGAGTTGCACTGTAAGTCTCAGACCCAAACATAACTCTTCTTATTACTTGATACAATTGAATGGTTCAATCTCTGTATTTATAACACAAAAATTAATGTGGATATGCTAATTAGATATGCCCAGGTATTATGCTCAAGGACTAAAGAACGCCCCCTGGCCTCTTGTATTCTTAATGCCCTTTGCTTTTTTTCTCTCTGTGTGCCTTGTCCTTTAATTTCTTCCGCTTGATTTCTTTTATGAATTTCTGCATACATTTCTTCTTCATAGGCTTCCATAGGCGAACACGAGAATTTATGAACCAGTTAGATACCTATACCATGTTATCCCATATTCACAATCTAAGAAATTAGTATTACCTAAGTGTAACATATAAAAAGAGAAGTACATAGCACATATTATTTGTATGTTTGGAAATAAAAGAAGCGAAAAATGTATATAAATGGAGTTCCAAAAATGACTACCTGACTCCGTGTTAAACCACTTTGTATGGCAAGAATTTGCTTCTCACTGTCTTTTGGATACCTGAATTGAAAAAATAAATAAATTCTTTATTAGTCCAAACACCTGTTACTTTCTACAGTTGGTCACTAAATTCAGCATTAGACTAACAAAAACACGTTTGACTATGTGTTTCTACTGAAGTTAAAAACTAAAACCTTTGAAAACTACTGTGATTTCTCAACAGTGATAACTTCCTATGTTAATAGTCTGGAATTTCGGAGTGTTCAAGAAACGACTGTAATTTTAGTTTTAGTTGAACTCACGGATGTAGAAAGTTCTGGAACATCCAAGCCTTTAATACAAAAACAGATTTCCAGTAAATGGAAAATAAGTATAGGTAAAATGGAAAAATAGATATTGAAAATATGCGGAAGGAACATTATTTTTATGTTATATATGTAACTTTTTGGCACCTAAAATTTTCATATTGTTAATTACATGTTGAATGGGTAGGAGACTCCATTATCAGAAACATTATCTGTTTTTTTATGTTAGAATTACACTTGGTGAGCGCATTGATATGCCAGAATATACTCAATATGCCATCGGAACTTTTTTTTCTACAAATAAATAGAGATAGCATCAGATGATGCCAATGTTAATGCAATGATGTTAACGATGACGAAATATTAATGCATGATAATAGAAAATAGATTAGGTACTGGCACTGTTGTGGAAAACTAGAAAATGACCGTAGAGACGGAAAAGAAGTGGAAGAGAAACAACTTTATTGTTGTTGTTAACCTTGCGATCTTGTAGAGGCCAAAAGTTTCATTATATCTAAGCTTATGTATGTATTAGTTAAAATTTTCGATTTAATTTAGGTACCAAGTATGAGTAACATGTGTGAAGTTGTTAATTAGTTAAAATAAAATATAAGTTATACAGGTTTAGAGCTCCTGTATAGGAAAGAAAGATGAATTGGAAAAGGTTCCGCACTAATTTTGGTTGTAGGTTCTATTATAAAGTATAGAGAAGGTAAGAACACAATAGTTAAAATCTGATTCCAAAATTGATAGCATTACAATAAAATGAATTTAGTTGGAATCATTCATTAAGTGTAGCTATAGTCTAGATTATGAGATGCAAAGTTGGAGAAACTTTAGTAAATATATAAGTGAATTGCAAATTAGCTTTGTATACATACAAGTGTAAGGAAAATTGAGTGTATAAAATATAAAAACTTATTTTCAAATTAATAAATTAAAATTGTGAAATCAAAGAATGGTTAAGTGAAGAGCTTATTAGTTGCAGGTTCTATTATTCAAGTAGAAAAGTGATTATATGACGAATATGATTAACATTTTGAGGTTCTACCAAACCAGAGGTGTCTATAATAAATGAAGGGTGTCAACTGGATTAAATAAAAATCATATGCTGTTGGTTGTGTTATTTATAAATTTCCATGACAGAATATCTTTTCGCATACAAGTAACATCATGCGCTAAACAAATGCAGATATTGGGACTGGACGCATAAAAGTTTGAATTCACATAAAATATATTCGTCAAACCTTATACCCAATTGAGTACTCCCCTGTTTCTTTTGGATATGATAATGACCATTTTTCAGAAAGTTTAAGCCAATGTTTTAATTAATACTGTCAATGCATCAAGTTGAGTTAAATTCTTACTATTCCTCATCAGGTGGATCCTTAGAGCAAAAGGATTCAAACCAATATAATTGTTTATTGGCAACCCATATAACTCTTAATAACTTGTTAAGCAGCTAATAAAAACTTAGGGCCAATTGTTACCCATCAGCCATTTACAAAATGCATATTTACCCCATAGGTTTTTCATTTATACCCTCTTTCTGCTTCTACTACATAGTCGTTAAGAATTTGAAATAAATTTACATAATTAAGCCCAAATGAAAATGAAGTTTCACGGACTACCTACGGATGTAATTCTGCCATTAATGTATAATTTCAACATAAATCTCATTATTAATCAAACCATAAAATGAGAAACATTTTTCAATTCCTAAGTTGCAATTCCATAAGAAGAAGAAAATATGTAAACCATCAGTTCTTATTATACCCTTTTTTAGTATCAACATTTAGGTTTTTTAATTATTGACTATCACAGGAACTTTACTTTATGAAAATAACAAAAAACCTACTTTTTTTTACATTCAAATTCATTTTGCAGCAAAATTTGTAATATTAGAAAATTAAATGGGATTTAACCATAAACATATGAAAATAGAAAATAATGCCTTGCACTTAATTTGACTAGATATTAAACTGAAACATATTCAACCACTTCCACTTCAGTTAAAATTTGTTTTCCTACATCGAATTTTAAATGAAAATGCATTACAATAGCACACATTCATCTCGACTGCAGTTGAACAGCTACACACACAACATTACAGACACATACTTTCAAACACCTGAGACGCAAGGAAAAACAAGGCACAAAAACTCTGGTAATACACACACAATATACTTACACTCATTCAGCTAAAGGAGCACACGTCTCCACCTAAACTCAACAGTAAACTCCGTATACCCATCAAAATCAATAAGTTATAATACACAGGGTTCAGTGATGTAACTAGCATCAAGGACTGATAAAATTCGAAGTAAAACAAAATGAGGAATAATGTACTAGTATTAATATTTGATCCACTTGTACCGAATTCAATAAATCAGACACACACAAAATGAAGAACAGTAATAACTCTCACCGAAGTTCGTTTGGGATTTCTGGAGACACTTGTTCACACAGCAGATCAATTCGCACACAATATATCGGAGATGCTTTTAGGGATCTGGATTGGCTATGTAGATAGACGTTACGTGTAACTAGGGCTGGAAATTTTTCCACTTTACCTATTTTCCAGTAATCTCAAAACAGGCGTCAACGTCGAAGTTCCTACACCCCTCTCTTTTGACCCCAAAACAAACGAAATTACCTGAACGACGTCGCGAACCCAACCCTTTCACCTTTAATCCAAACTCTCGAGCATTAATTAGAGGAAATTAGGGTTTGAGATGAGAGAGAGGAGAAGAAGGTGAAGGAGAAAATGGGAGAGGAATTAGGTTGATTAAATCATGGATTTGGTTAAGGTCTAGGGTTTTTTCTTTTTGGAAACAGCGAAATACCGAAAACGAATGAAAAAATAAGCGGCGGTAGAAAAAATTGGATGGCAGGAATTAACGAAAGTGAAAGTGCGTAAGGAAAGAGATGTAAATTAATTTAGTTGCATCGGTTGACTTTAATACCGATGCAAGTACAACTATTTGCATCGACGTATTTGCATCGGTTGTTGGTGACAACTGATGCAAATTTGATTTTTTATTACCTATTGCTTTCTACGTACTAATTGCATCGGTTATTAAGACAGAATTGATGCAAATAGTTCTATTTGCATCAGCTTTTACTTCAACTGATTCAAATGAGGTGATGCAAATGGCCTGTTTTGTAGGAGTGAAAGTATTTTCAAAGATTATATTGGTATAAAATTTTCCTTATTTTGAAATCAATATTTCTAAACTTCATCCCTTCGGTATCCACCTTGTTAGAAATGTCTTGGTTTGGATTCTTATCGATTATGATTCCTTGAACTTTGGAACGCTCCTACTTGTTATGAAGTCCAGTCTTGTCTTCCTTATTTTATCCTTCTGATTTTGGGGCATTCATAACTCCACTTTGAATGACCTCTATAAAGGTCTATGATTCTGCAAACCTATGAATGATTTGTAAAGGGGTGAAACTCCTTTACAATTGGCATTGGTTAACCGGAGATTTCTATATCCTTGGTTTACGATGCTATCTGTCTCCTGCTTTACGCAAATTCTATCTCTGGCAATCGAATGTCGATTTGACTTAGATTCCTGCATTGGTTATATTTCTGAAGTCACGGTTGACCCGTTAAGGTCTCCCGCGATTTATATATGCTTGTTCATCTCCTATTTGGTAATTAAATTATCTCATCTTCGTTCGAGCTTATCTTCGAACCAGAATTATATTTGATTAGAGTTCCTCTAAATTTGAATCTCTGTTTGTTTGAAATCTAATCTTGAATCATCCCTTGGAAATTTGTGATTGGTCGTATTTTGAAATTTGCATGCATCGAAATTATTATTTTGATAAGGATGACCATCTTTTAATATAAAAGTGAAATGTTTTCGATAAGGATTATGTACCTTTTTAAAATAAAAAAAATTTGAAGCTTTGAAAGGATTTGAAATTTTGAAATTTATAAGAAATGTGATTTATATAAAATGAGTTATAACTGAAGGGTTTTGAATTTGAATTTTGAGGAATCGAACTCCGGTGTTTTGAAATCGGTTTTAAGATTTTGAAAAATATATATAATAATAATAGGATTTAAAGATATTTTCCGAATAAGAAATGTTTCAAATGTATTCGAATTAATTCCAATGATTTCAAAGAGATTTCAAATAAGTTTCAAGAAAATAAAGTCCAGAACCCACTTATGTTGCTGGAAAATAATTTCGGTGATGAGTGCATGCATCATTGACATTGATTTTCGAGTTTCTGAGTGGGGGAGAGGCCACTCTAGTAGCTTTGCTATGCGAGTGATTTTGTGAAACAAATTTTGATTTCAGATTTCAAAGTATGGTTTGATGTTCGAAAGATATATGCATGTATATTCGAAATGATTTAAAGTAAGCCGGTGTTCAGTCCTCGAGATTCAGATTTGTTTTAGTATAACCTTATCTATTGGAATTGATTTATTGATTTGTTGGTGATTTCCAAATTTTCAATTTTAAATACGATTTCTTCGACTATATTTTAAAGTTATAGCACTTCCAAATCAAGGTTTATAAATTTTCAAAGCTAAGTAATCCTGAGAAAAAAAATATAATTCATTCAATTAGGAAAATGAGTTAAAACTATTTTGTCAAGTAAATGAATAAGACTATTTTGAATTATACCGATATGGAATTTAGTTTTGGAATGTTTTGAATAAAATTTAGTTTTTAAATAGTTTGAAAAAGGTAAATCGATCTTTTGAATAGAAATAAATAGTTTAAAGGTTTTAAAGGGATAGTTATAACTTGGAAATCATTTTGGGTATAATTGATTTGAGAAAGATATTTGGTTTTAAAATAGATTGGATAGTAAAACCCAATATTTATATGATGGTTTGGAAATGAATTTGTTTGACTTAAATTTTGCTGATTTGAAAATTTGGATTATTTTCTAAATCTCTTATTTTGAGAAACTTTGAAATTGAATATATGTAATTTAGAGAGAAATGATTTGGCGAAATCATATATGATTTTTGAAACTAAAACGTTATTAAAAGGAATTGAAATTTACAACCTTGTTTTACTAAATACGTGATTTGGGAGTTATCGAACTTATGTAAAATGGATTTATATAAGTATGAAAGTGATTTGAAAACTATTGATTTGTAAGGGTACTCAACTTGTCAATTGAAATCTCATATAATCGAAGTCTATATAAGTGTGATTTGATATACTATTGATTTTGGGAAGTATTTGATTTGAAATGAAATCTTATATATAATGGACTTTATGTAAGTATGATATTTGAAAGTGATTTGAAAGGTACTATATGATACATATTTTCAAAGTAAAGATATGGAAAGTGCCTTCTGCTTGATATCCGCTTTGTGGCCACACCGTGGATTCATTCTATCGATATTATTCTCTTTGATTTGGGTTTTCCGGATATGATACTCGAGTGTCCATCGAATTCCGTGGCGATCTCCATGGTCTTATGTTTGCGACTACATAGCGTAATTCGCCTGGCTGAGATGGCCTGGGGGTACAGATGTTTCCTGAGGGATCCAGGCGTAACCATTGTGTATCCTGCGATCTATGTGGATCGTAGTAGTAACGAAATCCGCTGGCTAAGATAGCTTAAGGGTACGGATGTTTCCTGGGAGATCCAGGCGTAACCATTGTGTATCTGCAGTCTACTACATCATGGCGTAATTCGTAGGCCGAGATAGCTTACAGGTATAGATGTTTCCTGGGGGATCTAGGCGTAACTATTGTGTATCTGCGATCCATGGTTAGACAAATGTTGGGTTTGGTTGATTCGTTTGGATTGTACTTTCCATATCTGTTGTTTTAAAAGGTTTTCCAGTATTTTCACTGGGTGTTGAAACAAGTCTACGAAGCACCTAGAGAATCCTAGCTTTGCGCCTGATCAACGCGTGGCCAGAGTCTGCAGGAACGAAAGTAAACTCGTTAAGACCTCGAGTTATAAAAGTATTTTGATAAAGTATTATATAAAGGATATTTTGATCATTTAATTTACTTTTCTAAACAATTTAGAAATGTTTTAAATATTGTTTACTTCGAATTATCAAATTTGAATCAAATGGCTATTCATCATATTATAAAATGAGTATTATAAAATACTTAAAATGTTGTAAACAAAATTTTGAATTGAAATGTATATGGTTTTAAAATATGGTTCATGCTTATCTTTCAACCTACTTTCCCTTCTAGCTATTTCTATCTTCTTCTTCTTCGAGGGTCCTTTCTGCATTATGGAAAGAGTTGGTTCTTAGGCTTATTGCTTGGATTTGCCTGAGAAACTTTCGGGAGTACATGATGTGTTCCACTTCTCGCATCTTCTCTGGTATCTTCATGACCCATCTCTTTTTGTTCAGCCTTCTGCTCTTGATAGTTTGGATATTTAGCCTAATCTGACTGTCGAGAGTAAGCCACTTCTTATTGTCGGCAAAGGTACGAAACAACTAAGAAGAAAATTTGTTAGTCTGATCAAAGTACTATGAAGTACTGATGATAGAGATTGTATCTGAAAGACGAAGGAGTGCATTCGTGCTTCGAATCCGGAATTGTTTGTTTCAGGTACTAATTTGTTTTTCTATCTTGCTTTTCCTTATTTTCCTTGCTCATTCCTTTTTAGGGACGAAAAGATTTGAGTGGCGGAGAGTGTAACAACCTTGTATTTTGTGATTAATTCTATTTGTATATTTTAATTATGTTAATTGAAATGATTGATTTAAAAACTTTATTATATTTACAAAAATTAATAAATTTTGTTATTTTAAAAATGATTTTTTATGTGAATTATAATTCCAAACCTGAATAAATTGAATATTTCCTGAAAATGGATTTTTGGTCAATCTAGTTAAGCTTTGACTTTTAAATTTAGAATTTAAATATTTTAATTCTTGAATTTTATCTTTTATTATGAAAATAGATTAAATTTTAAGAATACTGCTTTTCGTTTCGTGGAAATCTGATTTATACCGTGAAAGTTATGCCTTTTACAATATTGTGTGTAGATTGATTTATTTAATAAAATTTTCTATTTTAATTTATATAAATAATATTTTTATTTGTTTAATCATGTTCTAATATATGATATGACATGTTAGGTATATATTTTATTTTAAAACATTTTTAAAGTGATGTTATAATTTTTCCAAAACTTATTGTATTTATTTTCAATTTTTAAAACCTAGTTTCTATTTTTAAGCTATTTTCTTAATTAATTTATATTTATCTAAATTTTGTTTGTTTATTTTTATTCACTCATTATTTTGTTGTGTTTTTATTTTATTTATATTCATTTTTATATGTTTAAAAATGCATAAAAGAATAAAGGAAATTTGAAGAGTTTTAAAACTTTTTATATACCTTAGACTTTTCACCTTCTTTGCCTTTTCAATTTCAATCAACACATGTATTAACTTTTGGCCGACCATACCTCATTCCTTCAGCCGCATCTCACATCATTTTTCACGCACAAAAATAGTTTCTCAACCTCAAAACTATCGGCCATCATCTGAAGCAGAAGTTTGGTAATGATTTTTATCATTTTCTTACTTTTTTTTTCTTGTTTATGCATTCACCTTGCCTATGCTTCATCTTATATGTTCGGCCTCTAGCCTCCACCATCACCACCACCTCCATCACCACCTTGTCTAGCTGCAAAGACCTCCATCTCCTCTGATCCAACTGGCCATGGCCATCCCTGATGTGAAGCTCCACAAAAATAACATAACATCACCTTAAACATGCTAGTCGAACTCACATATGCATCACCACTTCAACACAACACCTTATCCACCCTTTGCACCACATTCCACCAGCACTTCCTGACCCAATGACCTCTGTGACATCATTACCTAACCCCACCAGGCCTGACCATGCAAAATAAACCAATGAACGAAGCTTGTGTTTGTGCAAAAATCCACTTTGTTGCCTTGTGTTTGTATTTTCATTCATAACCACTCCCATACCTTCATTACGTTAGTTAGGCCGAGCATATTTGACCCATACTTGACCAAACACACCCCACGGCCGTGCTTTATCAATCTTTGGCCAACCATTTGATAGGTGAAAGCAAGTGCAAGTTGTGTGTGATATTTTGTTGTGTTATTTTACAACTTGTTTAATGATATTTGGGTTGTATATTAATGTGAAATATGTTGTTTTGTTTCATACATACAAGACAACTATTTTGGCTCTCCTCTCAGTTGAATCTATAATCATGCCTTTGTTCTTTCTGGGTGTTTGTTTATGTGTCTGAATCGGTTATCTCCAGCTTGTAGAGGTGAGTATTTCTCACCAGACATTCCGTACTTATATAAGTAGTAAATTGACATCCTATGAATCTGTAGTTCATATTATTATGTTATAACTTCCTGTGATATTATTTATATGATGTTCACCCCTATTTATTCACCTGTTATGTCATCTGTTACTGTTATAGAATGTTAGTCTGTTTATTTATATCAGTTTATCACACTGCAAGTTTCCTGTAGATTAGAATCACTATGGGTTGAAATGATATATACCGAACGGACTTTAGTATAAGGAAAAATCGTTATGGGCTGAAATGATAGTCCTGAACGATTTTTATTTATTTCATTTAACTTGGGATTGCGGGTTTGAAATGATAGAACTCGGATTTTTTCTTTGTAAATTACGGATTGAAATGATATATTATCCGTGTCATTTGACTTAGGTTAGAAAATTATATACAGACCCGTGGTTAATATATATTTTTCTAAAAATTTTAAAATATTATAAAATGTAAATGTTATGATATTTAGATTTAAATTTAAAAATGATTTTTAGAAAATATTAGTGATTTTCTATAAGTTAAATAAATGAAATAAATAAATGGTAAAGTAGGATTTGAAATATAAGTTAATTTTGGAATTTATGGTTTTGGTTATAAATGAAGTTTAAGTTAAGTAAGCAAATATGATAATTTGATTTAAATTTAAATTTAAAAATGATTTTATAAAGTGTAATGATTTTCTATAAATTTAAATATAGTTAAATAAATAAATGTTAAAATTGTAATTTGAAATATAACTTAACTTAGAAAATGTGAAATGTATTTAAAAATGAAAAGTTAAGTTAAGGAAAATAAATGTAATTTAAATTTAATTTATGAAATGGTACATTAAATTTAAATGTTAAGTAAATGAAATGTTATAAATTTGTACGTTAGATTTTATAAGTGAATTATTAAAGAGATTTAAAGCAAAAATTATCGGCCATCATCTGAAGCAAAAATTATCGGCCATCATCTAAAGCAAAAATAGTTTCTCAACCTCAAAACTATCGGCCGTCATCTGAAGCAAAAATTTGGTAATGATTTTTATCATTTTCTTGCTCTTTTTTTTCTTGTTTATGCATTCACCTTTGCCTATGCTTCACCTTCTATGTTCGACCTCTAGCCTCCACCATCACCACCACCTTCATCACCACCTTGTCCAGCTACAAACACCTCCGTCTCCTCTGATCCAACTGGCGATGGCCATCCCTGATGTGAAGTTCCACAAAAATTAACAAAGCATCACCTTAAACATGCTAGCCGAACTCACATATGCATCACCACTTCAACACAACCACTTAGCCACCCTTTGCACCACCTTCCACCAGCCCTACCTGACCCAAAGACCTCTGCCACATCATTACCTAACCCCACCAGGCCTGGCCATGCCGAATAAACCAATGACCGAAGCTTGTGTTTGAGCAAAAATCCACTTTGTTTCCTTGTGTTTGTATTTTCATTCATGACCACTCCCATACCTTCATTACCTTAGTTAGGCCGAGCATATTTGATCCATACTTCACCAAACACACCTCATGGCCGTGCCTTATCACTCTTTGGCCGAGCATTTGATAGGTGAAAGCAAGTGCAAGTTGTGTGTGATATTTTGTTGCGTTATTTTACAACTCGTTTAATGATATTTGAGTTGTATATTAATGTGAAATATGTGGTTTTGTTTTATATGTACAAGACAATTATTTTGGCTCTCTCTCATTTGAATCTACAATCATGCCTTCGTTCTTCCAGGTGTTTGTTTGTGTGTCTGAATCGGTTATCTCCAGCTTGTAGAGGAGAGTATTTCTCACCAGACATTCCGTACTTATATAAGTAGTAAATTGACATCCTGTGAATCTGTAGTTCATATTATTATGTTATAACTGCATGTGACATTATTTATATGATGTTCACCCCTATTTATTCACCTGTTATATCATTTGTTACTGTTATATAATGTTATTCTATTTATTTATATCAGTTTATCACACTGCAAGTTCCCTGTAGTTTAGAATCACTATGGGTTCAAATGATACATACCCGAACGGACTTTAGAATAGGAAAAAATCGTTATGGACTGAAATGATAGGCCTGAATGATTTTTATTTATTTCATTTAACTTGGGATTTCGGGTTTGAAATGATAGAACCCAGATTTTTCCTTTGTAAATTACGGATTGAAATGATATATTATCCGTGTCATTTAACTTAGGTTAGAAAATTATATACAGACCCGTGGTTAATATATATTTTTCTAAAATTTTTAAAATATTATAAAATGTAAATGTTATGACATTTTGATTTAAATTTAAATTTAAAAATGATTTTTAAAAAATACTAGTGATTTTCTATAAGTTAAATAAATGAAATAAATAAATGGTAAAGTAGGATTTGAAATATAAGTTAATTTTGGAATTTATGGTTTTGGTTATAAATGAAGTTTAAGTTAAGTAAGAAAATATGATAATTTGATTTAAAAATGATTTTATAAAGTGTAATGATTTTCTATAAATTAAAATATAGTTAAATAAATAAATGTTAAAACTGAAATTTGAAATATAACTTAACATAGATAATGTGAAATGTATTTAAAAATGAAAAGTTAAGTTAAGGAAAATAAATGGAATTTAAATTTAATTTATGAAATTGTACATTAAATTTAAATGTTAAGTAAATGAAATTTTATAAATTTGTACATTTAATTTTATAAGTGATTTATTAAAGAAATTTGACTTTTGTATGAAATTTCACTCTATAAAATCTTAAATTAAAGGGTATTTAAATGATCATTTTTTAGGGAGAAAATATGATTTTATAAGTTAAAAATGGTTTAAATTAAATTTTAATGGTTTATGGAATTGTATTTAAATTTGAAATTTAGTTTAACAGCATTTCAGAAATACTATCATTTCTGAAGTAAAGGATATTACAGCATTTCTAAGTGCTGTAGTTGATACAAATAAAAAAATGGCTAAAATTGAACTAAGGGCTATTCCAGCACTTTGTAAGTGCTATAGTTGCAGAATTTAACAAAAGCTTTTTATTTGGAACTTAAACTATTACGGCATATCTATAAATGCTGTCTTTATTGTATTAAATTGTTTTTCAAATGAAATTTTCCATAGCATTTTCTAAGTGCTAAGAAAGTTGAAATTTCACCGTTTGAATAAATTTAAGTGAATAAACTGAATTCTGAAAAGTCTAAAATTTTGGGAATTAAATATTTGATTATTTAATATGATAACTTCAGTTTTAAATAGTTTAAATGGAGTATTTTGATTTGAAATATAAAACCATTTGAAATGTGATTTGAAATGGTATTTAAATTTAAATAGAAATGAATGAGGTTTGGAATGAAATGGTATTGTGATATTTTGAAATGGATTTGAAATGATACTGAATTTTGAAATGATATTTGATTTAGAAGTATAAAATACCATTCTGGAATTTTAACCACGGCATGTATTTAATTTATGGTTTAACTGATCCTTAGAGAATGGGCGGTTCCAAGCATCCTTTAAGTTATTGTGCATTACTACTACTGTTCACTTGAGTTGGTTTACATTATATAAGTATGTATGCCCTGACTCGAGTGTTTTGTGTTTTACTTTGCGCTCGGGTCAACCCGAATATTTACAGCTTAGCTTTGGATTTCTTTTCTGGAGCTAGGAATCACTGGAGATTCGGCTCTCTAGTAATCTATTCCCTTTCAGTTTCAGTTGTTCAATTTCAGCTCTGGTATTTATAAACTTCTATGTATTTGGTATTTCTATTGTATATGTTTCAGACTGATATTATGTATTTTGTTTTGAGATGTTTTTATAGTAGCTTCATGAACTACTATGGTATTTTAGTTTCCCTGCGAGTTATTCTGATATTTCTATATCTGTGATTCCGTGATTGTTTTCATTTGCTCCAAATTTATTTACAATGCAGTATTTTGAGCAATTCAAGTCCAACATGTGTGGATGCGAATGGCTGAAAATACCGGGTTGTTACAAATACCAGCATATTTTCAACCAAGCCATAATATTTAATAATTTCAATTCCCAATATAATCAATATAATCCATCACAGATTCATCAAATAAATCACATTACTGAATGTAAAATAAATTCAACATTCTTAAGGAATCCAGTTGGATCCCTATAACCTGTTTCCCTGCATCCACAGATGTTAGCACAATATAAAATACCAATCCCACTTCGAGGGGGCTATCGCGGTATAAAGGGTCATCCGCTATTTTGCTGGGTGCATAGGGTCTCATCCGCTATATAATGCAGAAATCAATCACTCCAATATATATATACTATTATATATAATATCTCATCCAGTCAATTCAATCATTCAACCAATAATTTAAATATAATAATTTTTAATTTAAATGTTAATCCAAATGAGTGAGATTAACCCACCTTTGATTTTAAATTGCAACCCAGTCCAAACTGGCTTGTTTTGTTCACGATTTCAGACCTTGTACAAATATTATATGGTTTATTAATATTTGAATTAATAGAATAATCAATTACCATTAAATAATTTAATGAGCTAACAACTTTCGTTAAACTGATAATTTCCCTTTTTTTTAAAAAACCTTTTGTACATAAATAAATTAAATCAGTTTACCCAACAGATTAATCACTAATATACATTATTTAAAATAAACTGGTAGATTTAAAAAATGCGTATATGCATATATTTTTCATTTCTAAACTGCATATAAAAGTAATTTATATAGGCTTAAAAATCTAACTTTTATGTAAACTCTCTTATACTCCCAAATCCTATGCATGTTTATATTTTCTGTTTTAAACCTTCTATATATTCAAATAGAAATGTTTTTATGCCTAACTATATTTAATTTTTTTCTACTTTCTGAATACGTACACACACACACATATATAAATTGAAAATTGCATTTACATATACCTTACTGTAAATAATTTTTTTCTATTTCAAACCAAAAATATATTTTCCAATCTGAGTATATATATGTGTGCATGCGCGCGTGTGTGTGGTAAATCAAGTCAATTGAAAAAAATCGAATACCTCGCTGCTTAACACTTTAGTCGCGACATCAATCTAGAGCCGCAACCCTAACCAATCCCTGCCCTTCGCCCTTTCGCCCAACGCGATCACTACTTCGAAAGCCGACCCCAACAAGTGCCACACTTCCATAAACGAACTCGCCTCACATCGGCGAGCACCAGAAGTCGATGTCATGCCCTAATCGGCATTTGCCCCGACCTTTAGATCGTGATGCATGCCACGCCGCTCGAGTTTGCCTTCGGAGCCGTTTCACTCGATCGCAGTTCGATCGCAAATCGACGTCCATTTATTTATTTATTTATTTTTGAATGGGAACCTGTATTTATTTTTTTGTAAATTGATTTGTGAAAGAAGGAAAAGGGAAAGAAGGGCACGGATTTCTATATCTTGATCGATTTGAATCTGTTCTGCCATTTTTATTTTTAAACTAAATCGTTATCTTCTTTTTTAAAGAAACAAAAAACGCATGTCCTCAGGGAGGACAAGTGTTGAAAGTGGCCTATGGTGCATTGAAGGAAAACATAAGGTTATGATGTTAGACAAATTGACCAGTCAACCTAAAACAATACATTATATTTAAATTTAAATCATCTTAGTTTCCGCAACTCACTATCTTGACCTCCTATCGAGATGTGCTGCTAGGCGTTTATAATCTTATACCCCTATTCCGAACGCAATGGAAAAAGTTCCAAATCCTAATTCGATCATATGGAGAAGATAGCTTTTTGGACCAGTTATTATATTAAATTCGATATAGATTTCAGCGCGTTTATCTATCGTACGATCACACGACAACTTCAAACACTACGAAATTTGAAATCCGATAATAATATCTATTACGGATCCAATGGAACTGCTTCTGTCAAATTCTAAGACTTTTCCTCGGAAGCCTATTTTTAAACGGTATATTTTCAAAATTGAACAAATCAATTTTAAATTCAATTTTAAAGGTTCTATTATCCTCAGTATTATTAATATATATTTTATAAGCCTTCAAATTATTTTGCACAAGCTTGAAAACCCAGATTCAATATTTTATCCAATTTCAAAAAAATTAAATTAAATAATTTGATTGTCAAATAAATAGTGATATTGAATTTTAATTTAAAACTAACTTTCAAATATTTAAAATCAATTAAATATCCCAATCTCAAATATCCAAAAATTCCAGGTCGTCACAAGGTTGCTGATCCCAACCGCGAGATGATCTTATTCGGATTATCCAGTAAGGCGTAGCTCTGGTCTTGTGTTGTAGAAGTTCAGGGGATCCTCGGTACGCTGAACTAGACGAGGTACCGTGATGGGCGGTGCCCCAGTAGCATTACCATTGATGGAAACCCAATCTCCAATAAGTGCCTTCAGACTTGTTTGTATACCTATTATGTTGGAATTTAATGAATGTAACAATTTCGGCTATTTCAATAAGTATTTGTATATAGACACAACTGTAATATCAGAGGATTTGATAAGAAATATTTTGGTTATCGTAAGGTAAAAACACAACATGTTTATTTGTGGTGTGGTCTTACGAGATACCTTTGATTTTTAAAGCATTTTGAAAACTTTAATAATCCAATTGAGTGTATCTTCTCACACTGGTTTTCCAGACCGATTCGAGTATTGTTTTAATGCTCAGGTCAGACCGAGTATTATAGAGTACAGATTCTGGATGGACTGCTATAGAGCTCAGGGGATGTGCTGGATGGCAAGATTTATCATGACGTATCTGTCTTATTTCTGCTGTGTTTGGTACGCTGTGTAGTTAGCTTTTGTGGGGACAAGTTAATAAAACTGTCAAGTATTTTGCCATCGATGGTGTTGTACTCTGATGATGTAATGTGTAAAAGAGATATAGTTCTTTTTGTACAAAGATTAGTTATTATCAATTATATATTGTTCCGCTACGTTTGTGAGATTCTGATGTTGTTTTATAATTCTTATCCTTCCTCCTTCTTTAACCCTAATGGTTCGTATTTCGGTCTACTTTGAGTTGAACTGTTGGAGAATATTATCGGCTCAAAGGGGTTCGGATTTGTGGACCGTTACAGTTGGTATCAGAGCTGAAGGTTAAATGAGAACGTAGGCTCTGGTGGGGATTACTCATTAGAAATAGAGTCCGTAGTACTCTAGAATTAGTTTGAGCATATTAATAGATATGAGCGCGTATTTATTAGTAAATAAAAAAAAGTTATATTATGTTAATTGGTTTATTGAGTGGCTTATGGATTCCGGTCAATATGAATAATTAACGTTATTGATAAGGATCTCTAAACACTTGAATATAACAATTCAACATAGTAGTTTTAAAATATAGTAAATGAAATAATTTTGCCCAATTTTTTTTATATATGAAAGAAATAATTTTCAAGAATTATTACAAGTATACATGGTTGCTTGGTTGTTAGAAAATGATAATATTAAATTATTATCATGATGATGTGGAAATTGAATAAGGAACTGGAAATTAAAATCAAAAATTAGGGAAATAAATTTATGTAACAAAATGGAGTTTGTAAATGTGAATTATAAATGAGATTTATAACTTGAAATTCCAGAATAATATTGAATATGGATTGAAAGGTTTTGAAATTAAAAATTTGGCAGTTAATTTCCTTTTAGTTTGAAAATGACATCCAAAGGTTTTGGGAAAATATTGGTGATATCATTCGGAAATATTTTTGAGTTGGATACGAAACTGGTGGGAATTGTGATTAAAAATATTTGAAATATTTTAAAAGGAGTAAAAGCACTAAACTCTTTTGGGTCACTGGAAAATAACTTCGGTGATGACTGCAGCATCATCGATGTTCATTTTTGAGTTTCCAAGGGAGGAATTGCTGCCAAAATGTTTTAAATTTGAGTTGTTTGGAAAACTGGGTTTGGTTTTAAAAATTCAAAGGATAATTTGATATGCAAATGAATTATGTATATATAATTGATTTCAGAAATGATTTTTGAAATGTTGAGTAACTGTTTAAAAGACTCTAGAATCTTATTTAAATGTGTTTGGAATATAAATGAGTTTGGGAACTTATAAAATTTGAAATTTGTTTGAATAAAATTCAACTTGGAAAGAGTTAAATAAAAGTAAGTTGACAATAAAAGGAAGTGAACTGGTGAGATTAGTAAATGGAATTTAAATAAGTAGAAAACTTATGGAAGTTTAAAATTTTGAATGGAAGTTGAATGTAATTAAATCAAGTTAAATAAAAGAAAATCTTGAGGAAATGAATCTAAGTAAGCTGAATGGAATGGACATCGAAATAAAATTTATGAAGTCTGAAATAAATTTGTGAATGAACAAACTAATTTAAATTTGTAAGTAAATGGAAAATTAGTCAAGTTGGACTAAATAAAACAAATAATTGAAAGTAAAGCTAGTAAGTAAACTAATTGATTTAAGTGGGTAAGAAAATGAATTGAAAATTGAATATTGGAATGATATTTGATTTAAACTGTGTCAAATAAAGTGAAATTGTAGAATTTGTTCAAAGGAACTAAAAGAAGTAAAAAGTTTGAAAATAAAACTTTTATTTAGATTTGAAATTCAATTTGGAAATGAAGTGATAAAACAAAATTTGTAAGTTAAACAGATTTGAAATTGAATTTGGTTGGAAAAGAATTAGTTAATGGAACTAATTCAAAAAAATGGTTAATTATGAATGGGTTTGAGGTAAGGTGAATAAAATTCAATATTAAATTTGATTTGGGAATAAATTAAGAATTGAAGATAAAATTAAATTCGAAATGGAGTTGGAAATTTAAGTTAAATGTAAATAGATGTGAAAGCTTAAGTGTTGAAGTGAAAATAAATACAAGAAGTGTATAAACTATTCATATTAAACATAAGAAAGTGATGGTGAAATTCATAAGTAAATTTGGTTTTGGGAAAAATATTCTAAGTTAATATTTGAATGAAAAAGGGAAGCGTTGGATAAGTGAATGGAAACCAAAAATAAATGTGAATAAAAAGAAATTGACATAGCTAATAATCAATTGGGATAAATACGTAGGATGTACGTATATTATTTTATTCGCATAGGGATTTGACCCAGAGTCGAGCATAGAATTTTGAGATAGTTATATCGATCCGAGTTGGGATTTTTCACTCGATTTTAGACGGCGAACCCTGGATTTGGATTTTTGATTGATTCTGGAAATTCTCTATCATAGTATATGGCTATGCAAGGAGATTGATGGTTTTTGATCAAGAGGCCTGATCAGAGTCCGTACTAGAGAATCGAGTGAACGATACTAGTTCGAAAGTGAAATTATGCGATCAAGTGAGCGATCGGATTTGGTATTGCGTACGAATGATATGTGTACATCGTATAGAGTTGAATGAAATGGATATTTAAAATTTTGTAAAGAAGTGAGTAAAATGATTTTTGATTATGTGATTGGGTATTTTACTGAGTAGGGGTAGGTATTTAAACGCAATAGGAAATTGGTGTCTTTGATTTCAGAAGATAAAATGAATTGCCCGAGAAAAAGGTATGTATTTAATTGTCATATGAAATTTGACGAATTCTAATTTAGCCACTTGGCCTTTTGTTTTCTTTTGAAATCTGGGGGCTCATAGAGACATTTCGTAATTGTACCGATCTAGCCGCGCAAAGGAGCCGCTGTCGAAATTTTTCAAAAACTTAGAGAGTTATAAATCTTTTGAGAAAATCTTGATAATTTAAAATTTGGTTTTAAATTATAAGTTGAATGGTTGAGGAAGTAATATTGTTTGGAAACTATGGAAGAGTTTGGAAAGTTAGTTAGGGTAATAGTGTGTCTTTAATAAAAAGATTGTTTTGGGGAGTCGTTGAAAAACTGTTTGGTTTCGGAAGGTTGTTAAAACTATTTGGATTGGGGAAATAGTTAATGGGTTGTGGACATTCTTCTTAACTAGTAATTTCGGGGGCGAAATTCTTGTAGGGGGGAGAAATGTGACGACCCAGAATTTTGGACATTTGAAATTGGAATATTTAATTGATTTTAAATATTTACGAGTTAATTTTTAGCATGAATTTCAATATAAATATTTATTGGATAATTTAATTATTGAATTAAATAATTGAAAACTGGTAAAAATAGTGAATCTTGGTTTTTAAGCTGGTTAAAATATTTCAAAGGCTTGTAAAATTTATATTTATAATACTGAAGTTAATAGAAGTATTAAAATTGAATTTTAAGGTCATTTGTTCAGTTTTAAAAATATATCGTTTAAATTGATAAATAAAAATAGCCTTCCGAGGCACAGTCTCGGATTTCGACGAAACTAGTTCTGTTGGATCTATAATAGTGTATTATTATCGGATTTCAAATTTCCTAGCGTTTGGAGTTGTCGTGTGATCGTACGATAGGTGAACGCGCTGAAATCTATATCGAAAATTGAATATAATAACTAGATCTAAAAAGCCATATTCTTCATAAGATCGAGTTAGGACTCGAAACCTTTTCCATTGCTTTCGAAATAGGGGTATGACACTATAAACGCCTGGCGGCACGCCTCGATAGGAGGTCAAGATTTTGAGTTGCATTTATCGAGACGATTTAAATTTGAATTTAAATTTGATTTATATATATATTATATTCTGAATAACTTTCAGCTGTAATCCCATTCACATTAAATCTTTTTCTTTTTTTTCCTGTTACCGTAGCAGAATAATGTTTTCATGCAAGACAATTAAACATGTTTCCTCCCTTATAACACGCATCTCCTCAAAATAATTTATAAGATAAATCGGCCAACAATTTCCCTTATTTAAATCACATATTATCATTCCCTTTTTGGTTCAGTTGAAAACCAGAGCAATTCTAAAGAAAATGTCGATCCTCTCTTCTCCTATCTACAAATTCAAATCCTCATAGAAAATAATAAACGAAT
The DNA here is from genome assembly GCA_030765085.1 of Allium cepa. Classification (NCBI taxonomy): domain Eukaryota; kingdom Viridiplantae; phylum Streptophyta; class Magnoliopsida; order Asparagales; family Amaryllidaceae; genus Allium; species Allium cepa. The sequence goes on along the minus strand of CM060939.1, from coordinate 189,193,381 downwards.
GAAGATTCGTTCGAATCTGTTAGCAATCGAATAAGGGTTCAAAGCAGATCTAAATCATGCCTTCCCTCCAGTTTGACCGAAAAAAATCAGTAGAAAGAGGTAAATCTCATGATTGGGAATCTCAAAGGCACTTCGGAGTCGCAACTTTGTCGACTGCGGGATGGTTTCAAGCTCGAGATTCGTGAGTTCAGGCACGGAAGTGGGTAAGAAGCTCGACGGTGAATTGGAGGAGGGCGTAAGTTCGAAGTGAGTTCGCTATCGAGGCCGATAAGGCGGTGCTGGGGGATTGCCAAGCCGAGGCTAGGGATTCTATTTTCGAGTGGGTAGTTGCTGTGAGGTTAGGCTGTTTGTTTTTTCATTTAAACTTTTACAGAGAAAAAAAATGACAGTGTAGTGTAAACATTTTTATTTTCAAAAGAATTTTATTTGCATTAAAATTGAATAAATATATATGCTTATTAGATTAAAAGGAAAAATATTTCAACTAAACTATTTTAAGGAAATTTTTTATAGTACAGTAAAGCAAATTTTTTTATATATATAAGATTTGGAAAAGTAGGAAGTTTTAAAATGTTTAAAGTCGATGTAAAATTGGATTTTTAAGCCTATTTAGATTATTTTATATGTAGTTTGAAAATGAAGGAAAACAAAATACAAATTCACTGGTTTATGTTAAAAATAATTTATTAAGGTGATTATTTTGTAAACTTATTTAATTATTTAGTTGCTAAAAGATATTTCTTAATAAGGGAAAATTATTAGTTAAATTAAATTTTGTGTTAATTAAATTATAAATAGTAGTAAATTGTTTGATCAATCCAAATGCTAATAAACCATGTAATGTCGATACAAGGTCGAAATCGGGAAATCGAGACGAGACTGAAGCGGATGGCAAAACAAAAAGAAAAGGTGAGTTAATCTCACTCATTTGGATTACCATTTAAATTTAAATAGTTAAATTTAAATTATTGGTTGATTGCTTGAATTGATAATTTATTATCAGTCTGGATGTAGTAGTAGTGTGTGTGTATATATATTAGAGTGATTTATATTCCCGCATTATATAGCGAATGAGACCCTATGTTCCCCGCATAATAGCGGATGACCCTTTATACCACAATATCCCCCTCAAAGTGGAATTGATATTATTACATTGTGCTAACATCTGTGGATGCAGGAAAACAGGTTGGAGGGATCCAACCGGATTCCTTAAAATATTGAAATTATTTCCATAATCGACGATATGTTTTATTGATATCCTCTGGGAATCTAAGTTATTCGGTGCTATGGTTTGGATGAACCTATTTTGGTGTTTCAAATATAGAAATATAATGAATTGGGTTCTTAAGGGAAATGAAAAGAGATTTTTTGGAATAAAGAATGAAATTGATGTTTCAGATTTAAATAAGGATTTTAAATCATAATAAAGTGTGAATTTGGTCTTAATGGATTTTGGAATTGATTATGAATAAATCAAGAGATAAATTTTAAAGGGAATTTAACTCAGGAAATCGGTTTGAAATCGATTAGTGTTTTGGAAACTGTGATTTAAAGGATAATGACGAATGGAAATTTATAAACTGATTTTATAAATAAAGTGAAATATTTATCAGTGGATAAATTTAAAAGTATAAATTCATGGTGGGAAATTATAAGGAGATGGGCAATGTGTTTTAAAAATAAAAAATGGTTTTATTTTTAAGGCGTGTGAAAGAAATTTACGCGTTTTCAAATTTATGGATTTAAGACGTAAAAAAATTGAGATAAATCGAGAAGAACTTATTAACTAATTAAATGGACTGTTTTGGGATGGAAAGTGTATTTTCCTGAAAAGCCATGTATATTTTCAAAGCAAATTTTTAAGTATAAGTTAGAGGTTTAAAAGTGGTTTTAAAAGAATGTTTTTGAAGAAATTATTATTTAGTGGTTTTAAATTTTTTAAATGTAAATATTTTTTAAGATAATTGTATATGTAAATTAGTTTAAAGGTTTAACTAGTATTATGATTTAAAAGATAATTATTTAATATTTATACCTTATAGAATAAATTTTATTTTAAAATTTGTTTTGGCTTAATTTTTACATGAGAAATTATTATAAAATTTCATAACTAGTATTTTAAATAAAGTGTTTTAAGTAGTTTCTATTTTAAGTGTTTTAAAGTATATATTTTTGGATAAAGTGATTTAAATTATAAAAAAAACCAAAGGTATTAAGACTTGGTGATTTTCAGTGGAAATAAAACAATTGGGTAGAAATTTATTTCGCGAGAGAAAAAGTGATTCGAAAACTATTTTCAAACGGTTGAAGTGTGGAAAAATATCTTGCGAAGATATTTTGAAATAAATAATTTGGAAAATTATTAAGGCATGATGGTTGTTTGTGGATGTTATTTGACAGTTAAATAACCAACTATCAATATAGGCCAGTGCGTAGATCGTTTCAAAGTGACCGGGATCAAGATTAATTTCCCGAAAACCTCTTCAATCCAGCTTCAATGTTTTTGTAATGAAGAAAAGAGCTTGGAGTTGAAGATAGAGCAGTGAAGTGCAAGGGATACACGCTAGTAATTTATGAGGATGATTATAAAATGGATGTAGTAGGAGTAGTGCCTTCGGTTCATAAACGGACTTGTATGGATGAATGCTTTCAGAACATCGTTAGGAGGACGATGAGCATTCTAAATGAGATGTGTTGTTAAAAGGTAACACATAATCTCGAGCCTCATCAACCGGGAATGGCTAAAACAAGGGAGGTGAAGCAAGGCTAAGTGGCTAGCAACCAATTAGGGCAAGGTCATCCCGGTCTAGATGTTCCTTTTTATTCGGCTGTGTGGGCGGTTGCTGATCCCAATCACAGGGTGATCTTATTTGGACTATGTAGTAAGGGGTAGCTCCGGTCTTGTGTTGTAGGGGATTATGGGGATCCTTGGTACGCTGGTCTACACTAGGTACTGTGACGAGCGGTACCTCAATATCCCCGCCATTGATGGAAACCCAATCTCCAATATGTGCCTTCGGACTTTTTTGTATACCCATTATGCTGGAATTTAATGAATTTAACAATTTTGGCTTGGACACTACTATATATTAGAGTATTTGGTAAGAAATGTTTTGGTTAACGTAAGGTAAAACATATTTATTTATGGCGTGGTCTTACGAGATACCTTTGATTTTTAAAGCATTTTGGAAACTTCAATAATCTAATTGAGTGTGTTTTCTCACGCTGGTTTTCCAGACTGACTCGGGTGTTATTTTACTATAATGCTGGGGTCAGAACGAGTATTATAGAGTACAAATTCTGGATGGACTTCTATGGAGCTCAAGGGATGTGCTTGATGGCAAGACGTATCATCACGTATCTGCGTCATTTCTGATGCGTTTGGTACGCTGTGTAGTCAGCTTTTGTGGGGACAAGTTAATATAACTGTCCAGTATTTTGCTATCGATGGTGTTATACTCTTATGATGTAATGTGTAAAACAGATATAGTTCTTTTGTATAAAGATCAGTTATTATCCATTATATGTTGTTCCGTTGCGTTTGTGAGATTCTGATGTTGTTTTTAATTTCTTCTTCTACCTCCTTCTTCTTTAATCTAATGGTTCATATTTCCTTATACTTTGAGTTGAACTGTTGGAGAATATTGTCGGCTCAAAGGGGTTCAGATTTGTGAATGTTACACTTAACCTTGGAATGATTCGAAAATATCTTAGCACTAGGGTCACCTTATATAATCTCTCTTGTACTTGCATTTATCTTCCATCTTGAAGAACCACATTTGAATGACTATTCAAATCTTTGTACTCTTTTCTAAAAAGCCAACATTCATTTTTACAAGCATGAATCTTCTCCAAAACCACATCAAATATTTTAATTTATTTTTACTTCATGTAAAGCCTAGAGAAGTGCACTATTCTTTGGCAATAATACCTGTACCAAATTTAATAGCATATCAAAACTAGTAATTGATAAACCAGTCTTACATTTAAGATTATACAAAGCAGTGATAGTAGATAATTTTGTCTGGCATGCACAAATGGGATACAATGAGGTTTCTGCATCTACCCAAATCTTATGTAATATATCGTTTTGTCTTTGTGCGCCATCATTGTCTTTATCGTTGGTAAAAAAAGTATAATTGACAAAATCTTCATCTTCATAGTGAAAGGTTTAGAATAAGTTATATGTTTCATTCAGCTTCCTTTCTTCGACTACGTTTATTTGTTCACTGCGATTATATCATCTATTACACTTGCAATTATAATCCGCTCCTTTTATAATTAAATGCTTAAAGACAAATTTGTCATAATGATGACTAAGATTTTGACAATCTATGCAATGACATAATTTTTTTCCCCATAGTTACTAATTTTTTTTCACGGTATGCACAAAAACTTATGCACCTTGCTGGTATGCTATAATAATTCTATGATGAAAAATAGACAACATAAATATTGACTTTAATATCAGGTTTTTAAATCCTCAAATTAAGTTTTGAGTTAAGTATTATCCTATTACCTGATCGAGTAAGGGTGTGACGACCCACATTTTGGAAGGTTTAAATCGACAATAATCCACACACCTCCGACTTAAACAATCCGGAACGGAGATAATCAATAGGGTTAAATAAGAAAAATAAGAAGAGAAGAAGAAAACAAAACACAGAATCTCACAACAGAAACGATAAATAATAATAAGCAAATAAAAATTCAAAAGTTGTTTACTACACATCTGATCATAATCCATACACATTTATCAGAGTTATATTTATACATTATGGATAAATAATCAATACAGCAGAATAGCATGATAAGGGATGATAATAATAATAGTAATATACCAAAACTCCGTGTTCGTCCTCTAGAGAATAGTCTTCAATATGCTGAAAAAACTCAGGACTGACCGGAGCGTAATGAAAAGACAAAACACTCGGGTCAGGACTAAAATACTCTTATGTAAGTCAAATCAATATCATAAATATGAATGCAATAACTTAAGAGATGTTATGGGATTTTCCACCTCCCAAGGATCCGTTAAACTATTTATATATAGTATATGCTATAATAGATAATGTCTAGTAGTAAAATACATGTCAAAATAGAATTAAGGCTTTACATTGATCCACCTTAACACAATTTACAATTTAAACCAAAGTTGTAATGGGCTTGTAAAGGGATAGATATGACAAGGCGCATGAGGCAATGCCTAAGGTAGGATTCTACCAGTTTACCCTTTCTGGATGGTCGTAACCCATCCGTGGGCGACCGCGACAATTAATCCAAATGACAAAAGGTGCACCATCGAATACGAATTCACAATAGTAATACGAAGGATCAACGTCGCTAGAGGTAGCTAACCTCAATGGCCAGACATAGGCTCCTGTTTTAGTCATTTTAATTATGACACGAATGTCAAGGCTATCCATCATCGTTCTCTTATTTCATTCCAGTAAACGTCGTCAATTCAACCACTACATTCTGGATATCATCCACCGCGTGCACGGTTGTTAAAGTGGTTCCAATATTGAAAGAGAGTATTTCAATAAGAGGCCCCCGTCTCTTTAACAACCCATCGTCATTTTACACACCGGTTTATTTTTTTACATTTCGAAAACAATTTGCACTTGATATCAAAATATCATATTTGTTTCAAAATCAAATCCATTTCGAAATTATCTTTATTCGCTTTAAAATCAAATCCATTTCGAAATCATCGTATATTCAAAATTATCAATTTTGTTCGATAAATCAATTTCACTTCCAAATTTCGATTCGAAATTCAATTTAGGTTATAATCTTCACTTTTCCTAGTTCACATTTAAATCCAAGATTTAAATATAAACAATTTACCCTTTAACCAGTTTGAATTTTAGAAAATAGTTAAATAGTTTAAAATAGTTAAAAATAGTTTAGTAATTTGAATATAAAAATGGTTTATATAATGAAATAGTTTGAATATCTAAAGAATATGTATTTTAAATCATTTATACTAAAATATTCACTTATAAAATAATTCCAAAGTCAAACTGGTCAACTTCCCAATTTCCTACCTAACTCAATTCCAAATTCCATTTTGTTTTAATTGATTCAATTCTGATTTCAACTCGAATAAATTTCGATTCCACGTAAATTTCAATTTCAATTCACAAATTTCTTTCACTTTCAATTTCCATTTCCAAATTAATTTGAATATCAATTTGAAATTAATTTGAATTCCAATTTCAAATTAATTTCAAATTTCAGATCTGGTTCCAAATTCGATTTCAAAATATAGATTTAAACACTTAAATCAGATTTACTTTTAATACCAAATTTAAATCTAAATTTTCAATTCCAAACTCAAATTCGACATATCATTTCATATTAAATTTTCTTAGAATTTTCAAAGTTCGAATAAACGACCAATCTTTTAAAACAAATCAACTTTCAAAAATTTACGCCGTATTTCAATTTTTAACTTAAAAAATAAAATCTAAACTTCGATTAATTAAACAATTTCATCAACCAAGTTTAAATTCCAACATTTTGAGCTTCAATTCAAAATAATTCAAATTCTATAAATTGGATTTTATTCTTAAAAACTATTCATTTAAGTAATTTCAAAACAATTTTTAAAAATTATTTAACTTTACCAACCCGGTGTCCGTATATAATTTTCTAACCTATAGCCAAGTGGATAATTATTTCAATTTAATTTCAAGGACGGATATATATCATTTCAATCCAATTAGATGTAATAGGTATATATCATTCCAACCTATTTCTTAATTCATTCGAAATAATTTAATTTACAGTTTTATATACTACAAATTATAGACATGATGATAGCATGAAGTATTAAATTAAACAAACATCCAAATTAAAACCAATAGCATCCATCACAACCAATCATCCATATAGTCAATATAATTCACAATAATTTTAAAATTATCTATATCGAGTATAATATTGCCAATAAGATTTAAATTTATTTTAATGGTCAACTTAAATTCTATCAATAAATTCATATATCAGTATAAATGATACTTAAACCTACCAAACAATAGCCAATAAATTTCATATCATTTCAGAATATAAATTTACCTAACAAAAAATTATTTTAGTCAAATGCGAGTGTATAAATACTCATCTTTCTGTTTGAAACTGAAAATATGCCAGCTTCAAACAAAACCCCAATCTGACTCCAAGCTGCAGATGACGTCGATACGCTCACAACCCAATTTTCTCGCCCGAATCAAAAATCGTATGCAAATAATTCGATTCCTTTTTTACGATATAATTTCCATTAAAATCTACGTAAAAAATTTGAAATAAACAAAAAAAAACAGCTACCTCTCGCTTGTTCGACCTTCACGTTAATACCCAAAACCCATGAGCAAACCCTAGTTCTCCTATCAATTGCGACTTGCATTGAGCAATTTTTTTCCGATCAGCCATCTACATCTCGCCGGCGCCCGTTCATATGCGCCACCCTATGAAGCCGCCGTCCTTCCACTGCCTGCCTCATCGCCATCTGCTCCACCCTATGCCAACACAAACCAACGCGATGCTTTACGGATCAAGTTCGAGCCTTAGGCTCGCGTGCTTTCTCCCCCTAGCGCGAGCATGATGTAACAACCCTGTATTTTCTGATTATTGTAATTGTATATTTTAATTATTTTAATTTAATTTCCTAATTTAAAAACTTTATTTTATTTATTAAAATGAATATATTTTGTTAATTGAAATATAAATGTTGATTTTGATGTGGATTAGAATTTCAAACATGCATAAATTGAATATTTCCAGAAAATGTGAATTTTGGTCAATCTGGTCAAACTTTTACTTTTAAATTTAAATTTTAAAAGTTTGAAAATTTGAATTTTATCTTTTATTATGAAAATAGACAAAATTTTAAGAATACTGCTTTTCGTTTCGTTGAAATCCGATTTATATTGTGAAAGTTATACTTTTTACAATATTGTATGTAAATTGATTTGTTTAACAAAATTGTTTATTTTAATTTTTATAAACAATATTTTATTTGTCAAAACATGTTCTAATATGTTTAATATGGCATGTTATGTATATAGTTCATTTTTAAAATATTTTTAAAGTGTAGTTATAATTTTCCAATGTTAAGTGTACATTGTTTATATTTTAAATGCTAGTTTCGATATATTAGCTATTTTCTTAATTCTGTTTTATATGTACTTAAATTTTATTTTATTTTTTTATTTTTATTTTTTCTTTTCATTTTATTATGTTCAGTTTTTATTTATATTTTATGAAATTTATTTGGTTTTATTTGAATAAAGAAAAAAAGGAAATTTCAAAAGACTTTGACCTTTAACTTTTGACCTTCCATCTTCACACCCCTTCATTTTCTTTGGCCGTTCCTTTCTTTATTGTAGCCGTACATTCCTTACTTCATTTTCACGTGAAAAAATCCTCATCCCCATCACAATTCACGGCCAAAACATTTCTGAAAGAAAAGGTAATGGTGTCTTTAAAATTTTCTACTCTTTCCTCTTCTTTTATTGATTTTCTATTGATATTTGCTTTGCCACTTCATGTAGTTTGCTCGGCTAGCCTCTTCCTCCATCAGCTCCACCATCACCACCATCATGTACAGCAGCTCCTGACCTCTTCCTCCTCTGATCAGCATGTGCCGTGACCTTTGGATGAAGCCATCCCCTCAACTTTGCACAAAAACCCTTCCAAACAATGCCTAGACCACATATGCTTCACCTACCCTTCATCTATCACTTTGGCCACCCCCTTAGCCACCATCACCAGCCACTACCTAACCTTTTTCCACTGCTGCACCATCACCAGATCTGAAACAAGCATGGTCGAGCCACCACTTTCCATAGCCAAGCCAAGAAATGTGACCAAAACCCATAAAATTTTCAAGCTTCACAATCAAATGCCTTGCAAAGACACAAACTTCACCATAGTCTTTCATATTCATTTCGGCCATAACCCTAGCTCCACCACCACTTGCCTATAGCACCTCTGGACATCAGCTTCAGATCTGACCTGACCTAATTGACCTATGGCCGAGCTCATGTGTGATCAAGCCAAGCCTTGTGTGCACCAAAATCATTACTATTTTGCCTTGAACCCATGTATGCTTCATGTTGTAACTCTTCCACCACCTTCATCCACTTGTAACCTGACCTATATGATACCATACTTGACCCAAATACACATCATGGATGAGCATAGAGTCCCCTAAGGCCAAGCATTGAAGTGGTTGAAGCAAGGTCCAATCTATCTTGTTCATTTTTGCTTTGTATTTCAAAATTGTTTCAATGTTATTTTGTGTTGAATATTTATATATTGTCTTGTTTGTTTTGTTTTGGGTTGTTGATACAAAATCATATCTTGTCTCTCTCCACTCATTCAAATCAAGTTGTGCTTGTCGTGCCTTTGGAATCACTCTTGGGTGTGTTGTTTGTCTCTAGTTTTGATAAAGGTGAGTCTTTCTCACTCTGACATTTATACTTATGAAATAGTGAATTGATGACAAGTGTTTAGTAATATAAAATGTTATGCAAGTTAATGATGATCATATGATATGCTATGCCATGTTATTACCATGTTAAAACTGTTAATTATCACCTGACATCTGATATATGACATTATATTGTGACATTGACATTGTTTATATTGTTTATGCATATATTCCCACTGCAAGTTCCCTGTTAGAATAGAATCACTATGGGTTGAAATGATACATACCCGAATGGACTTTAGATTAGGGAAAAATCATTATGGGCTGAAATGATAGGCCTGAGCTATTTTTATTGTATTTTATTTGACTTGAGATTGCGGGTTTGAAATGATAGAACCCGGGTTTTCTTTGTAAACTGCGGATTGAAATGATATATATCTGTACCACTTGACCTAGGTTAGAAAATTATATACAGACCACGTGGTATATTTTTAAATGATTTTTCATTAAAATATGTATTTTTTTAAAAGTATGAAATTTTGTTTTAAAAATATATATTTTATGGTTTTAAGAAAATTAAATATTAAGTCTTGAAATTGTGAATTTAAGTATGTAAATTTGAAGTAATTGTGATTTTTGACTTTAAATTTTATTTTAAAATGTAAATAAATAATGGAAATTAAAAAGTTTTGGAATGATATTTGAAGTAAAATGTTAAGTTTTATTAAATTTATAAGTTAATAAATAGTGAATTTTCACTTAATAAATTAATGGAGTTTTTAAATTGAATATTTGATCTTAAAATTTTATTGTGATAAATCATATGTTAAAATTATTTAAATGTGAAATTTTGAAGTCTACAAATATGATTTATAAGTTTAAAATTTGTTAAATTGAAGTTTTATTGTTTTGAAAAGTTAAAATAAAATCTGGAATTTTATAGCATTTCCAAAATGTTGTCTTTTGACCGCATTTTAAATGTTGTTGTTTTTGAACTTGACTATGTTTGAAATAACTAAATATCTATTACGGCATGTTATAAATGCCTTTATTCTTGAACTAAACTAGTTTGGAAACTATAATCTACTATAATACTGTATAAATGTTGTCGTGGCTTTAATTTGACAACGTTTTGAAATGTTATAAAATTTAACACGGTTTGTGTTATATTTTAAAGTGTTAAATGATTTAACTTTTGAAAATTTATTATTTGTGAATATAAGGAGTTTCGAATATATTTTAATATTTAAATTTGAATTTTTATGGAATTTAAAATTTGAATTTGAATTTAAATAGGGTTTACTTGGTTATGTGTTAAATGGAATGAAATGTAATGAGATAAATGAATTTTTGAATGGAATTTTTAATGTATTTTGTAATGATACTTGAAATAACAAATGGATGACTTATTTGATTTAAAAATGATATTTAAATTTGAGTATTTGAATTTGAATTCAAATACTGATTTGATAATAAGGTTTGGAAATGATTTGATCTTTATTTTGATAAAGAATATGATTGGAATGATATGTACTTTTGATAAATGAATATTTGAAGTTTATATTGGTATGAAAGGATATTTGGTTTAATTGTAAATTGATTTTATTTAAATAATATTGGATTTATGAAATGAATATTTCAAAACTAAGTAATAATGAAACTAGATTTGAGATATATGAAATTATAAAATTTAATTTTTGAAATGCGGGATATTAAAGCTTTGAAATATATTAAAAATTACAGTTTAATTTGTAGATCAAATCTATATTTGAAATTGATATGATTTGAAATGGTTATTGGGAAATTTAATTGAAACTAATGGTTTGAATTGAATTAAGTTGGAAATTGATATTTGGGATTAATTGAATGAATTGTAAAATGTAAAGAATTAAATGAATATCCCATGATTTCAAATGTATGATTTTGAAATGTTATGATTTTCAAAGTGTAATTGTTTCAAGTATTTTTGGTTTCGAAAGAGTTATACTTTGAAAATATTATGATTTTGAAACGAATATATGTTTGAAATGTTTTTGGTTTCGAAGTATAAACTATTTTGATTGAATAAATAGTTTGAAATAAAAATGGTTTTGGTTTCGAAGTATAAACTATTTTGAAAGAAATATAATTTGAAATGAAATGATTCGATCGTTTTGAAGTATAAACTATTTTGAAATGACCACGGCGTTATAATAACGTTTGGTTGTTAAAGAGACCGGGATCGGAAGTTGTCATACTCTCTGCCAACTCCGAAAACCACTTTAACAACCGTGTATGCGGTGGAGATTCCAGAATGAAGTAGGATGGTGGCGACGTTCTTGAGGTATATTACGTGGACCCAACTCTCGTGAGTTGGCATAAGGTGGGTAAAAAAGGAGCGATCTCGGGCCAAGTGAGGTCATTCCTCCGATCGGACACATTCCTTCGATACTATACTCTTACCGGTGATTGATTAGATGGCCATCCTCCGATTTTGATATGGGAGTGTGTTCCGAGGTGGGCGTATGTGGCTGCTGCGTTACCACCAGCCCGTGTGCGTAATTGGTATATCTACCCTGGCATTGCCTTGTGTGCCGTGTCACCTACCATACCGAGCCTTTACTACGAGTTTGTTTTTCTCCCGTAGCCCGTGTGGTATCCTCTGACAGTCACCCGGAGTGGAGATGGCATGATATTGGATGGACTACTGGGACTATTATGTGTGAAGGGTGATATGGGTAGTCCGGAACGCTATTTAAAAGTATGTTTATTTTACTGTAGACATTATTATAATAGCGAAATATTACTACATAGTAAATAGTTTAACGGATCCTTAAAGGATGGGCGTTCCCAAGCATTCTTTAAGGTACTGATGCATTTTTGTTACTGTTCACTTGAGTTGATTTACAGTTCATAAGTATTTATGTCCTGACTCTAGTGTTTTGCGTTTTGCTTTACGCTCGAGTCAGATTGAGTGAGCTAGCATTCAAGATTCACCTTCAGAGTTGGAGCTTTTCTTGAAGATGCAGCCATCTATTTTGCTTTCTGTATCCAGTGATTTTAGTGATGTATTATGATTTGTATCAGATGTATCTTGTTACTCTTCTGTTGTATCTTGTTTAACTCTGATGTATCTTATTTTTATATAGTAGCTTCATGAACTGCTATCTCTTTTATTTCCGCTGCATTATTATTTACTCTGTGTCTGTGATTATGTATTTACTGTATATTCTGAGATTTGCCAAATTTTATTTACAATGCGGTATTTTGAGCAATTCAAGTCCGACATGTGTGGATGCAAATCGTTGAAAAATATCGGGTTGTTACATTTGGTATCAGAGCTTTGGTAGCTCTAGGCAAAACTCAGCTTATAGAGTAAATGAATTTACAGAATCACTTTCATTCGAGTTTGAATCTCTTCCTTTTGACTCGATTCCTTTGATTTTGGAACGTTCCCTGCGGTTTCAAAATCCATTTCGTGTCCCTCACTATTCATCTTCATTTGATTCTGGAGTATCCCATAACTCAACTTTGAATGATCTTTACAACGAGTCGGCGGTCTCGCCAACCTCAAATTTACTTGTAAAGGGGGGAACTCCTTTAGAATAGCATCGATTGTCCAAAGATTTTATTTCCTCGGTTTAGATGCTAGTATCTCTTATTATGTTAAAACTCTATCTCTTGAGATCGAATGTTAATTTACCCCAAAATCCACATCGATCTTATTCTTTAGGTCACGGTTGACCCGTTTAAGGTTGCCCGCGATTTATATAAGCTTATCCATCTTTCTATTCTGTTATTTAATTATCTCATCTTTGTTTCCAACTTATCTTCAAATCATTCTCGAAGTGTAATTTTAAAATAATATTTAAAATGTTTAATATATTGTGTTTTTGAGTTGTTGATGTTGATTTGGGTTTCTGATCGATTCGTCTGATCAACGCTATCGATAAGATTTTCAAAACACTTGAACAGAACAAACTGACACAATATGTTGTTTTTTCAAATTTAGTAATGAAATAAATTTTGTGAAATAAATTTTGTAACTATATTATAAATCTTTATCTAGATTTTATTTGAATTGGTTGTTAAGCAATAATATTTAATTTTATATATCATTTTCTATTGTTTCATATATCTAATTGAACTATAAAACATGGTTATAAATTTATTTGGAAATTCAAAATGAATGTAAAACAAGAATTTGAGAATTTAATTTCTGATGGATTTCAAACTTTGTGTTTAAAATTTTAAAGGATATATTATTTAAAGTATTTTCGAATAGAAATTTGTTTCCAAAGAATTTTAAATTTAAATTTAGTGCTCTTCTCTTTGTCGCTGGAAAATAACTTTGGTGATGACTGCAGCATCATCGACACTCATTTTCGAGTTTCAAGTGAAGAGACCGTTCTGTAGTCTTGCTACAGTTTTGTTTTGGGGAATTTAATTGATTTGAATTTCTAAAATAAGACTGGATTTATAACATATGCTGATATATGATTTAAATTTGAATGGATATTTATATATATAGTATATGTGCATTTAGTTATCTCTAAATAGTTTGGAATTTATTGGAAATTTAGTTCCTAAATTTTATCTTGAAGGATAATTTTAAGTATAATTTCAAGATTTGGATAAATATTCAAGTTTGAAATGATTGAATTGGGAAGTTTATTTGCATAATACACAATTTCATTCTAATATAACTTACCTAAATTTTTAGAAGTTGAATATGTAATTGGATAATATACAATATAAAAAGATTTTATAAATAAAATTGGAATAGTTATAATAAATGTTATACACTTAAATCTTAGTTATAAAATAATTAACAGAGGTAAATATAAGAAAGGATAATTAAATAACTTACAATAAAATAACGTTAAAAGAACTAAGAATAAGATAAAGCAGTTATAATTAGTGTGAGCATATTTAACATAGGTGATAAAATATATTGAGAGGAATAAATTTAATTTTAATTAGTAGTGAAGAAGAATTAAATTTTATTTGGTACATTTTGAGTATAATAAAAGATTTTTCAAATACATGATTTTAGGAATTTGTTAATTTAAGATAATTGGATGATAAGATAATGAAATTAGAGATGCTTAAGATTTATTTGACTTATGTAAAATTAATTTTCAGTTTAAGTTGAAATTTTATGGTTTCAAAATTAATATCTTATTTTGTTTTTCAAACTATCTTTTGGTTGTCCTAATTTCCCTTATCTTGCTACAGAATGGGAGTCTATTGCTTATACCAGTCTGTTTAGAAATCTTTCTATAATCTTTAATAATCTTTGGTACTCATCTTTGAATCTAAGCACTGCTTGCCATCCACAGACCGTCGGTCAAATGGGAAGGGTGAATCAGATTCTAAAAGATTTTTTTCATGCTTGTGTTCTTGATTCTGGAAGATCTTGGAAAGATCATCTCCACATTGTTAAACTTACATATAGCAACAGTTATCAGATATAATTTTAATCTTCTTGTCATCATGTCTTAATACTATTTCATTCCATCTTTTTCTGTGCTTTCCCGTACCTCATTCCTTTTCGGGGACGAAAAGTTTTGAGTGGGGGAGAGTATAACAACCCTGTATTTTCTGATTATTGTAATTGTATATTTTAATTATTTTAATTTAAATTCCTAATTTAAAAACTTTATTTTATTTATTAAAATGAATATATTTTGTTAATTGATATATAAATGTTGATTTTGATGTGGATTAGAATTTCAAACATGCATAAATTGAATATTTTCAGAAAATGTGAATTTTTGTCAATCTGGTCAAACTTTTACTTTTAAATTTAAATTTTAAAAGTTTGAAACTTTGAATTTTATCTTTTATTATGAAAATAGATAAAATTTTAAGAATACTGCTTTTTGTTTCGTTGAAATCCGATTTATATTGTGAAAGTTATACTTTTTACAATATTGTATGTAAATTGATTTGTTTAACAAAATTGTTTATTTTAATTTTTATAAATAATATTTTATTTGTCATAACATGTTCTAATATGTGTAATATGGCATGTTATCTATATATTTCATTTTTAAAATATTTTTAAAGTGTAGTTATAATTTTCCAATGTTAAGTGTACATTGTTTATATTTTAAATGCTAGTTTCGATATATTAGCTATTTTCTTAATTCAATTTTATTTGTACTTAAATTTTATTTTTTATTTTTATTTTTATTTTTATTTTTTCTTTTCATTTTATTATGTTCAGTTTTTACTTATATTTTCTGAAATTTATTTGGTTTTATTTGAATAAAGCAAAAAAAGGAAATTTCAAAAGACTTTGACCTTTAACTTTTTGTTGAATATGCGCTTATATGATTTTTGTTTGATGATAATAAACATATATACATTCGTTTAAATGTATTTGACAATATACTATTTTATTTTTTCACAGATTAAATAAATATTTGCAGAATAAAATAAATAACACGAAATTTGAATTCAAACGAATATTTTATTCAAACAAATATTTATTACATCTTTGAATAGTACAATTTCAAGCTCTCACTATAACTATACAACTTTGATTACAATTACATCACATTTCACATTTACAATTCACCTCACTACATATCACTCACACTCGTATTTATCTTCAACTTGATTCCAGTTTTTGAATCCAGCATCTGAGCGATCTGCAAAAATATAAACTAACGCAGTAAAATTGAAAATAAAATATTTTTGCGATATAAAATAAAACGTGAATTTTTGAAAATGATATTTGCCTCAGTTATTTGGGTTGTTCGTCTTCATTTATATTTGAATTCATCATACACGAACAACTTGTGACATACACAGTATATTACTGTATATGCCACAAGGCCGTGCACGCCGATATATACACTTGATAGATATTACAGGGACAGGTAACCATAAGTGGCTGCAATACACACGTGTACATTCATACACGTGTGCACTGCCTCGCCAACTCGTATGCGCAGCCAACAAGAGCAAGTGTGCAAGTGCAAAAAGAAAGTCAATGATCAAGCAAGTCCAATTCGAATTCATGATAGCAGACAACTCAAATTCCAAATGCATCTGTACATGAATACAGCTCGACTACAACAGCCAGTCAAATGATTAAATAAACAAATGAATGAATGCAAAAGCAAACAGTTCAAAGCTTCAAACTGCATCAGTGACCAACTACAGGAACAGCAAGGTGATCAAACAAACAAAGACCAAAGCTACAACCAAGACCAAATGTCCAGACAACATCATAATGCAACAATCAATAGATGGTAGCACAAAGATATGACATCACAGCAAACATGACAGTATACGAAATGCACAGAAGCATCGGTGATATGCAGCAATATAAACACCACATTAAATTCAAGTGGTTCAGCAAGGCAATGCAATATGCAAATGTCAAGACCAACCAGAGTACAACTACTGAAGCTCAAGTATACCACAATATCAACAAACCCAAATGTCCAGACCAACAACAACAAATACAACTTTAATGCAAACAGTCAAGTTAATGCACAATGATGAACAAGGCAACAGTGAAGTACAATATCAATTCCAATGAATTGAAACTCAACTGTATGAAAAGTGTTTCAGTAATGAACAAAGACCAGGCTACACAATATCAAGGTGAAACCAAATATACACAAGTGCAGTGACCAGAAACTCAAGCTTCAAAAAGCTACAGCAACAATGCAAACTACAGGAATATAAAGCACAAAAGTGCAACAGTGAAGTTCAGCTATGCAAGTGAAACAACTACAGGCAGTGAATGAAGAGTAGTCAACAGGTGAATAATATAACATGGCCGAGCATTGTACAAGAAGTATGCAGTTCAACATGACAGCAAGTAAGTGAGTGCAACATGCTAGCATCAAGCTGCAGTTTTACCAAAAGTCAAGTATGCTACAAAAATAGCAAATCAACTTTATCAAGCATCAGAGGGAATCATCTATATCCAAACTGCAGATACAAAAATGTATCAAAGCCGTGTGTTTTAACAAGTCAACAGCAAAAGGAACGAAAACCGTGGTCATCACGAAATCAATTCAAAGCCGTGTGAATCAAGCTACTAGAAATACGAAATTGACAAAGTCAGATCAATCCTCAGCATCAAAGTGTAATCGAACGGCAAAGCAAGAATTGTTGAAGCAATCAATCGAACGCAAAAATAGGAAATCAAATCCTATTAAAACCCTAATCATCATTGGCATTTATGTGCATCGAGTTCAAGCATCAACCAGAAAAAGAAAAAGTAATAAAGTACTCACCAAAATTGAAATCGAACTCGATCAATCGAAGTGGCCGAAGCAAGGTACAAGGAGGCAGTCGATCGACAGGGCAAAGACGAAAATCACAAAATCGATCGACTAAAATAATATCGGCATCTTCGATTCTAGCCCTAATTAATTGAAGGAAGAGGAACAAACAAGAGCCGAAGCCCTAATCTCATCTGAAGAACAAGCCGACATTGTTACAAAGAAAATAAAAAGATTCGGGTTAAAGAATACTATTGGGCCGGCGTGTTTTACTTTTTTCTTAAGTTTTTTTTTGTTGTTGTTTATATTAGGGCTATTTTATTTTAATTGTTTTAATTGTATTTTCTTTTTTAAACCGTTTATATTTTCTAGTCGTGTGACTAGGGGACAAGCTACGGTGTGTAGCTTGAGAATTCGCAACTCGGTAGTTGAGTTGTGGCAGGGTTTTGAGCGTAGAGTTAGATTAGTCAACAGCGGTGTATAGCGAGTTTACATGTGTAAGCGAGGGACTATCTAATTTCTAGTAGAAACCTTGGGGGCAGCACGTAGGCAGGGTTTTGCCGAAGCTGGGTAAATTCTGTGTTGTTCTGTTTTATTCTGTTATTTATATTCTGCGATAACTGTGCTGCTATTCTGTGATCTGAATTGAAATTAATTTACAAGCTTCCGCGATTAATTTTTTAATAATTTACACTATCACCCTATTCACCCCCCCTCTAGGGTGAAATCGATCCTACAAGTGGTATCAGAGCTAGGAACAAAAGCCATTTTCGTTTTAAAAATTTTGATTTTACAAAAACCAATTTTTAATTTAAAAATTCGTGTTTCAAAAATCAATTTTTGTTTAAAAATTCGTGTTTCAAAAAATCAATTTTTGTTTTAAAAATTCGTGTTTCAAAAATCGGTTTTTTTGTTTTAAAAATTTGAATTTTTTTTAAAATGGCTTCTTCTAATAATGCTTTTGCAGAAGGACAATCCATAGTTAGACCACCAATGTTCAATGGTGAATATGCTTACTGGAAAAATAGAATGCAAATTTTTCTGAAAACCATTGATGCTTGGAATATTGTTGAGACAGGTTATAGTATACCAACTATAACTGTAGATAATCAGGAAATAGAGAAACCAAAGGAACAATGGACATAACTAGAAAATAAATTACAGAATACTAATGCCAAAGCTATGAATTCTATTATCTGTTCATTGGATCAATTTGAATTTAATCGTGTCTCACATTGTCTAACTGCGCAGGAAATATGGCACATACTAGAAGTGACTCACGAAGGAACATCTCAAGTCAAAGAATCTCGCCTTGCAATGCTAAGCAGCGAATACGAGAACTTCAAAATGGCGAAGGAAGAAAATGTCAAAGAGATGTACGGACGACTCTCCAATATCGTATACAAATCAAAAGCTCTCGGAAAAACATACACCGAATTAGAAATAGTCCGAAAAATCCTCAGAGTCCTTCCACGAAGCTTTGAAGCAAAAGTAACTGCCATACAAGAATCGAAAGATTTAAAACAACTTAAAGTTGAGGAACTCATCGGAAATCTCACCACTTATGAGCTTGAAATGAAATTCAAAGAAGAGCGTGAAGGAGGTGACACTCAAAAGAAATCAATAGCTCTCAAAGGAACAACCGAAAGTGATGATGATAACGATGAAGATGATGGAGCAGCAGAATTGGAGCTGTTAATAAGGAAATTCAAAAAATGGAATCAAAAACATGGAAATTCAGCTCGAATTCAAAAAGCAAAAAGCAGAATAGCCAAAGCACTAGACTACTCAGAAGAACAAAAGTTTATTTGTTATAATTGCAACAAACCCGGCCATATCAAGCCCGATTGTCCACAAATTAAATCCAGCCACGGAAAGAAACAGAAAAAGAAAAGTTTTGCAGCCACTTGGGATGAAATAGACGAGAATGATCAAAGCATTGGCAGTGAAAGCGAAAAGGCAGAATTGTGTCTTCGAGGTGATACAACTGACAGTGACGATGACGAGCCAAGTGAGGTATCAAAACTTACCCATTCTGAGTTGCTTATATATTTTCATGAAGTAAACGGTTGTTTTGAACGACTTAGGGAAAAATACGCCAAACTTGAATCTCAAAAAGATACTTTGATAGAATGTAATAAACAACTTGATCAATTAGTTAAAACCTATCAAAGTAGGATCCCTAAGTGTGATAAGTGTCCAACATTTGATGAGGAAATTAAAAAATCAGAAATTAAAATAAAATCGCTTGAAAATGAAATTCTGATTTTAAAGGAGAATGAAAATACTAGGAGAGAGAATTCTATTAAAAAGTGCACACAGTTGTTAAACGAAAATGAATCTCTCAAATCAAAAGTCCAACAATTGTCTACGACTTTAGATAAATTTTCAAAAAGTGAAAAATCGTTGAATATGCTATTAGGAAAGCAAACTGTTAATACAGTTAGACAAGGACTTGGATTTAATAATTCGAAAATTTTTGAAAACAAGATTAATCAAGTTAATTCTATGTGCACAATTTGTAGAAAATTTGGACACGATCACAATAATTGTTGGTATAGACCCAAACATGTGAAAACTATACCGATTTGGGTTCCAAAAGGCACAAATATAAAATCTCTCAAAGTTAAACAAATTTGGGTGCCAAAGGGAACAATTATAAATAGTTTTGGGTCTACACAAAATTATTTTTCAAAATTTTCTGCCACTAACAACCATGGACCTATAAAAACAAATAGGTCACATAAATCCTTTTCCGTGTAGGTGTGGTGGCAGGCTAAGGAACAACAATAGTGTTCTCTGGATTTTGGCTGTTTCAGAAACACAACGGGAGACAAAGCTAAGTTCCTTAGCCTAGTATAAAGGTGACAGAATCACAATGGACAACGACGGAAAAATATCATAAAGGTAAAAACAGGTAAAAGTATATTTATTTGAATGATATATTAAATGTGATAATCTGCACCATATTCTGAATTAAAATCAGCCAATATTGAGATTGATGAAAAGATGATGATTTTGATTCTGACTTATTCAACTTATTTTGGCTAATTATATTCTTATGCCAAAAACACTATAATAATCTCTAGATTCTTTGAATTACTTCATATATATCATTTTGGATTAAAAATAGTGTTTTTGTTGGATAATAAAATAGGTTATAATACGGCTAACTCTATATTCACGTTTTTCTAATTATTTACACGGCTTCAATCCAATTTCAAAAGAATGTCATTTAAATTGCTGTTAAAATTGAGTTTGAAATTTTTGATGCACACTTCATGGTTTGGTCTATAAAATTCAGTTGATGATAATTTCGAGTAAGAGAGAAATTTAGATGCAGATTACACTGGTAATCTAGTTGATAGAAAAATTACTAGTTGAACGTGATTTTTGAGACATTTAGTAACTGCATCATTTTCCAAAGAAAATATCTGCATATTCTTCATTTCAAATAATTTTCAAACAGCAGAAAATTTTCTTTTAAAACCCTGTGGAGAAAATCATTTTTGACCATATTTTCAGATTAGTCATTTTGAAAAATTGGTTTCATAATTATTTTTGAATTTGATTTTAAATGACTATATTGACTAATCTGACTCCCTAATGTTTATCGAAAAGAAAAATAGTAATAGAAAAAGTGATGAGTGTTGATATTTATCATATATTATAACTCGAGAAAGTATAATTAGAAAATTTCTTTAGAAATTTAAACAAGAGTTATAAAACTTTTTGTTGGTAAAAATTCCATGACCATCTCTATATCTATCATATTTCTAACAACCATCACTCATCAAAACTCTATATAGTTTGTCGATATGTGGTACTTTAAACAGGAATCGTTCGTTTTTCATTTTCACATTTTTTTTAAAAGCAAAAATAAATAAATAAATAAATACCAAAGTATTCACTCTCATTTAAAAGTCCTCACGGTTATGCATGGGTGAATTACTTGGAATTTGTTATGTGCTTCCATGCTCATTTAAAAGTCCTCACGGTTATGTATGTATGGAACGCATATCAAAAGTTGATTTTTTTTCTTTTAAAATAAACAAGTTGATTCTAATCCCATTTAAAAGTCCTCACGGTTATGCGTGGTTAGAAGATACTTGAATTCATTTTTTTTTAAAATAAAATAAAATAAAATTGGAATACTACTAATCTCATTTAAAAGTCCTAACGGTTATGCATGGTTAGTAGATATTCAAATTCCTGATATAAATATACCACAAATAGACACAACTGTATGGTTTTATATGATGACATCACTTCCATCATTCTAAAAGTGGAATATGCGCCTAACAAAATATTTATGATTTTTGTTTGATTTTTTATTGAAATTTAATATTTATATTCAATTGAGTTTTAGTGTTGGATTGATATTGATTACTTTATCTCTATTTTCTCTAATACTATTATTCTTTTGCTGATAACAAAAGGGGGAGAGAAAAGTTAAGATTTTGTCAAATAAAATCAAGCAAAGGTCAAATAATTTTCCATTTGCATATAGACTCATTCACACATTTTATTTGTATGCATATATGTAGGGGGAGTCATATATGTAGGGGGAGTATCATATAGAACGGAAGCATTCAAATAGGGGGAGCAATTGAAATTATCAAATACTTTTAATATATTCAAAATCTTAAATATATTTTTGTTATCATCAAAAGGGGGAGATTGTTGAATATGCGCTTATATGATTTTTGTTTGATGATAATAAACATATATACATTCGTTTAAATGTATTTGATAATATACTATTTTATTTTTTCACAGATTAAATAAATATTTGCAGAATAAAATAAATAACACGAAATTTGAATTCAAACGAATATTTTATTCAAACAAATATTTATTACATCTTTGAATAGTACAATTTCAAGCTCTCACTATAACTATACAACTTTGATTACAATTACATCACATTTCACATTTACAATTCACCTCACTACATATCACTCACACTCGTATTTATCTTCAACTTGATTCCAGTTTTTGAATCCAGCATCTGAGCGATCTGCAAAAATATAAACTAACGCAGTAAAATTGAAAATAAAATATTTTTGCGATATAAAATAAAACGTGAATTTTTGAAAATGATATTTGCCTCAGTTATTTGGGTTGTTCGTCTTCATTTATATTTGAATTCATCATACACGAACAACTTGTGACATACACAGTATATTACTGTATATGTCACAAGGCCGTGCACGCCGATATATACACTTGATAGATATTACAGGGACAGGTAACCATAAGTGGCTGCAATACACACGTGTACATTCATACACGTGTGCACTGCCTCGCCAACTCGTATGCGCAGCCAACAAGAGCAAGTGTGCAAGTGCAAAAAGAAAGTCAATGATCGAGCAAGTCCAATTCGAATTCATGATAGCAGACAACTCAAATTCCAAATGCATCTGTACATGAATACAGCTCGACTACAACAGCCAGTCAAATGATTAAATAAACAAATGAATGAATGCAAAAGCAAACAGTTCAAAGCTTCAAACTGCATCAGTGACCAACTACAGGAACAGCAAGGTGATCAAACAAACAAAGACCAAAGCTACAACCAAGACCAAATGTCCAGACAACATCATAATGCAACAATCAAAAGATGGTAGCACAAAGATATGACATCACAGCAAACATGACAGTATACGAAATGCACAGAAGCATCGGTGATATGCAGCAGTATAAACACCACATTAAATTCAAGTGGTTCAGCAAGGCAATGCAATATGCAAATGTCAAGACCAACCAGAGTACAACTACTGAAGCTCAAGTATACCACAATATCAACAAACCCAAATGTCCAGACCAACAACAACAAATACAACTTTAATGCAAACAGTCAAGTTAATGCACAATGATGAACAAGGCAACAGTGAAGTACAATATCAATTCCAATGAATTGAAACTCAACTGTATGAAAAGTGTTTCAGTAATGAACAAAGACCAGGCTACACAATATCAAGGTGAAACCAAATATACACAAGTGCAGTGACCAGAAACTCAAGCTTCAAAAAGCTACAGCAACAATGCAAACTACAGGAATATAAAGCACAAAAGTGCAACAGTGAAGTTCAGCTATGCAAGTGAAACAACTACAGGCAGTGAATGAAGAGTAGTCAACAGGTGAATAATATAACATGGCCGAGCATTGTACAAGAAGTATGCAGTTCAACATGACAGCAAGTAAGTGAGTGCAACATGCTAGCATCAAGCTGCAGTTTTACCAAAAGTCAAGTATGCTACAAAAATAGCAAATCAACTTTATCAAGCATCAGAGGGAATCATCTATATCCAAACTGCAGATACAAAAATGTATCAAAGCCGTGTGTTTTAACAAGTCAACAGCAAAAGGAACGAAAACCGTGGTCATCACGAAATCAATTCAAAGCCGTGTGAATCAAGCTACTAGAAATACGAAATTGACAAAGTCAGATCAATCCTCAGCATCAAAGTGTAATCGAACGGCAAAGCAAGAATTGTTGAAGCAATCAATCGAACGCAAAAATAGGAAATCAAATCCTATTAAAACCCTAATCATCATTGGCATTTATGTGCATCGAGTTCAAGCATCAACCAGAAAAAGAAAAAGTAATAAAGTACTCACCAAAATTGAAATCGAACTCGATCAATCGAAGTGGCCGAAGCAAGGTACAAGGAGGCAGTCGATCGACAGGGCAAAGACGAAAATCACAAAATCGATCGACTAAAATAATATCGGCATCTTCGATTCTAGCCCTAATTAATTGAAGGAAGAGGAACAAACAAGAGCCGAAGCCCTAATCTCATCTGAAGAACAAGCCGACATTGTTACAAAGAAAATAAAAAGATTCGGGTTAAAGAATACTATTGGGCCGGCGTGTTTTACTTTTTTCTTAAGTTTTTTTTTGTTGTTGTTTATATTAGGGCTATTTTATTTTAATTGTTTTAATTGTATTTTCTTTTTTAAACCGTTTATATTTTCTAGTCGTGTGACTAGGGGACAAGCTACGGTGTGTAGCTTGAGAATTCGCAACTCGGTAGTTGAGTTGTGGCAGGGTTTTGAGCGTAGAGTTAGATTAGTCAACAGCGGTGTATAGCGAGTTTACGTGTGTAAGCGAGGGACTATCTAATTTCTAGTAGAAACCTTGGGGGCAGCACGTAGGCAGGGTTTTGCCGAAGCTGGGTAAATTCTGTGTTGTTCTGTTTTATTCTGTTATTTATATTCTGCGATATCTGTGCTGCTATTCTGTGATCTGAATTGAAATTAATTTACAAGCTTCCGCGATTAATTTTTTAATAATTTACACTATCACCCTATTCACCCCCCCCTCTAGGGTGAAATCGATCCTACAAGTGGTATCAGAGCTAGGAACAAAAGCCATTTTCGTTTTAAAAATTTTGATTTTACAAAAACCAATTTTTAATTTAAAAATTCGTGTTTCAAAAATCAATTTTTGTTTAAAAATTCGTGTTTCAAAAAATCAATTTTTGTTTTAAAAATTCGTGTTTCAAAAATCGGTTTTTTTGTTTTAAAAATTTGAATTTTTTTTAAAATGGCTTCTTCTAATAATGCTTTTGCAGAAGGACAATCCATAGTTAGACCACCAATGTTCAATGGTGAATATGCTTACTGGAAAAATAGAATGCAAATTTTTCTGAAAACCATTGATGCTTGGAATATTGTTGAGACAGGTTATAGTATACCAACTATAACTGTAGATAATCAGGAAATAGAGAAACCAAAGGAACAATGGACATAACTAGAAAATAAATTACAGAATACTAATGCCAAAGCTATGAATTCTATTATCTGTTCATTGGATCAATTTGAATTTAATCGTGTCTCACATTGTCTAACTGCGCAGGAAATATGGCACATACTAGAAGTGACTCACGAAGGAACATCTCAAGTCAAAGAATCTCGCCTTGCAATGCTAAGCAGCGAATACGAGAACTTCAAAATGGCGAAGGAAGAAAATGTCAAAGAGATGTACGGACGACTCTCCAATATCGTATACAAATCAAAAGCTCTCGGAAAAACATACACCGAATTAGAAATAGTCCGAAAAATCCTCAGAGTCCTTCCACGAAGCTTTGAAGCAAAACTAACTGCCATACAAGAATCGAAAGATTTAAAACAACTTAAAGTTGAGGAACTCATCGGAAATCTCACCACTTATGAGCTTGAAATGAAATTCAAAGAAGAGCGTGAAGGAGGTGACACTCAAAAGAAATCAATAGCTCTCAAAGGAACAACCGAAAGTGATGATGATAACGATGAAGATGATGGAGCAGCAGAATTGGAGCTGTTAATAAGGAAATTCAAAAAATGGAATCAAAAACATGGAAATTCAGCTCGAATTCAAAAAGCAAAAAGCAGAATAGCCAAAGCACTAGACTACTCAGAAGAACAAAAGTTTATTTGTTATAATTGCAACAAACCCGGCCATATCAAGCCCGATTGTCCACAAATTAAATCCAGCCACGGAAAGAAACAGAAAAAGAAAAGTTTTGCAGCCACTTGGGATGAAATAGACGAGAATGATCAAAGCACTGGCAGTGAAAGCGAAAAGGCAGAATTGTGTCTTCGAGGTGATACAACTGACAGTGACGATGACGAGCCAAGTGAGGTATCAAAACTTACCCATTCTGAGTTGCTTATATATTTTCATGAAGTAAACGGTTGTTTTGAACGACTTAGGGAAAAATACGCCAAACTTGAATCTCAAAAAGATACTTTGATAGAATGTAATAAACAACTTGATCAATTAGTTAAAACCTATCAAAGTAGGATCCCTAAGTGTGATAAGTGTCCAACATTTGATGAGGAAATTAAAAAATCAGAAATTAAAATAAAATCGCTTGAAAATGAAATTCTGATTTTAAAGGAGAATGAAAATACTAGGAGAGAGAATTCTATTAAAAAGTGCACACAGTTGTTAAACGAAAATGAATCTCTCAAATCAAAAGTCCAACAATTGTCTACGACTTTAGATAAATTTTCAAAAAGTGAAAAATCGTTGAATATGCTATTAGGAAAGCAAACTGTTAATACAGTTAGACAAGGACTTGGATTTAATAATTCGAAAATTGTTGAAAACAAGATTAATCAAGTTAATTCTATGTGCACAATTTGTAGAAAATTTGGACACGATCACAATAATTGTTGGTATAGACCCAAACATGTGAAAACTATACCGATTTGGGTTCCAAAAGGCACAAATATAAAATCTCTCAAAGTTAAACAAATTTGGGTGCCAAAGGGAACAATTATAAATAGTTTTGGGTCTACACAAAATTATTTTTCAAAATTTTCTGCCACTAACAACCATGGACCTATAAAAACAAATAGGTCACATAAATCCTTTTCCGTGTAGGTGTGGTGGCAGGCTAAGGAACAACAATAGTGTTCTCTGGATTTTGGCTGTTTCAGAAACACAACGGGAGACAAAGCTAAGTTCCTTAGCCTAGTATAAAGGTGACAGAATCACAATGGACAACGACGGAAAAATATCATAAAGGTAAAAACAGGTAAAAGTATATTTATTTGAATGATATATTAAATGTGATAATCTGCACCATATTCTGAATTAAAATCAGCCAATATTGAGATTGATGAAAAGATGATGATTTTGATTCTGACTTATTCAACTTATTTTGGCTAATTATATTCTTATGCCAAAAACACTATAATAATCTCTAGATTCTTTGAATTACTTCATATATATCATTTTGGATTAAAAATAGTGTTTTTGTTGGATAATAAAATAGGTTATAATACAGCTAACTATATTCACGTTTTTCTAATTATTTACACGGCTTCAATCCAATTTCAAAAGAATGTCATTTAAATTGCTGTTAAAATTGAGTTTGAAATTTTTGATGCACACTTCATGGTTTGGTCTATAAAATTCAGTTGATGATAATTTCGAGTAAGAGAGAAATTTAGATGCAGATTACACTGGTAATCTAGTTGATAGAAAAATTACTAGTTGAACGTGATTTTTGAGACATTTAGTAACTGCATCATTTTCCAAAGAAAATATCTGCATATTCTTCATTTCAAATAATTTTCAAACAGCAGAAAATTTTCTTTTAAAACCCCCTGGAGAAAATCATTTTTGACCATATTTTCAGATTAGTCATTTTGAAAAATTGGTTTCATAATTATTTTTGAATTTGATTTTAAATGACTATATTGACTAATCTGACTCCCTAATGTTTATCGAAAAGAAAAATAGTAATAGAAAAAGTGATGAGTGTTGATATTTATCATATATTATAACTCGAGAAAGTATAATTAGAAAATTTCTTTAGAAATTTAAACAAGAGTTATAAAACTTTTTGTTGGTAAAAATTCCATGACCATCTCTATATCTATCATATTTCTAACAACCATCACTCATCAAAACTCTATATAGTTTGTCGATATGTGGTACTTTAAACAGGAATCGTTCGTTTTTCATTTTCACATTTTTTTTTAAAAGCAAAAATAAATAAATAAATAAATACCAAAGTATTCACTCTCATTTAAAAGTCCTCACGGTTATGCATGGGTGAATTACTTGGAATTTGTTATGTGCTTCCATGCTCATTTAAAAGTCCTCACGGTTATGCATGTATGGAACGCATATCAAAAGTTGATTTTTTTTCTTTTAAAATAAACAAGTTGATTCTAATCCCATTTAAAAGTCCTCACGGTTATGCGTGGTTAGAAGATACTTGAATTCATTTTTTTTTAAAATAAAATAAAATAAAATTGGAATACTACTAATCTCATTTAAAAGTCCTAACGGTTATGCATGGTTAGTAGATATTCAAATTCCTGATATAAATATACCACAAATAGACACAACTGTATGGTTTTATATGATGACATCACTTCCATCATTCTAAAAGTGGAATATGCGCCTAACAAAATATTTATGATTTTTGTTTGATTTTTTATTGAAATTTAATATTTATATTCAATTGAGTTTTAATGTTGGATTGATATTGATTACTTTATCTCTATTTTCTCTAATACTATTATTCTTTTGCTGATAACAAAAGGGGGAGAGAAAAGTTAAGATTTTGTCAAATAAAATCAAGCAAAGGTCAAATAATTTTCCATTTGCATATAGACTCATTCACACATTTTATTTGTATGCATATATGTAGGGGGAGTCATATATGTAGGGGGAGTATCATATAGAAAGGAAGCATTCAAATAGGGGGAGCAATTGAAATTATCAAATACTTTTAATATATTCAAAATCTTAAATATATGTTTGTTATCATCAAAAGGGGGAGATTGTTGAATATGCGCTTATATGATTTTTGTTTGATGATAATAAACATATATACATTCGTTTAAATGTATTTGATAATATACTATTTTATTTTTTCACAGATTAAATAAATATTTGCAGAATAAAATAAATAACACGAAATTTGAATTCAAACGAATATTTTATTCAAACAAATATTTATTACATCTTTGAATAGTACAATTTCAAGCTCTCACTATAACTATACAACTTTGATTACAATTACATCACATTTCACATTTACAATTCACCTCACTACATATCACTCACACTCGTATTTATCTTCAACTTGATTCCAGTTTTTGAATCCAGCATCTGAGCGATCTGCAAAAATATAAACTAACGCAGTAAAATTGAAAATAAAATATTTTTGCGATATAAAATAAAACGTGAATTTTTGAAAATGATATTTGCCTCAGTTATTTGGGTTGTTCGTCTTCATTTATATTTGAATTCATCATACACGAACAACTTGTGACATACACAGTATATTACTGTATATGCCACAAGGCCGTGCACGCCGATATATACACTTGATAGATATTACAGGGACAGGTAACCATAAGTGGCTGCAATACACACGTGTACATTCATACACGTGTGCACTGCCTCGCCAACTCGTATGCGCAGCCAACAAGAGCAAGTGTGCAAGTGCGAAAAGAAAGTCAATGATCAAGCAAGTCCAATTCGAATTCATGATAGCAGACAACTCAAATTCCAAATGCATCTGTACATGAATACAGCTCGACTACAACAGCCAGTCAAATGATTAAATAAACAAATGAATGAATGCAAAAGCAAACAGTTCAAAGCTTCAAACTGCATCAGTGACCAACTACAGGAACAGCAAGGTGATCAAACAAACAAAGACCAAAGCTACAACCAAGACCAAATGTCCAGACAACATCATAATGCAACAATCAAAAGATGGTAGCACAAAGATATGACATCACAGCAAACATGACAGTATACGAAATGCACAGATGCATCGGTGATATGCAGCAGTATAAACACCACATTAAATTCAAGTGGTTCAGCAAGGCAATGCAATATGCAAATGTCAAGACCAACCAGAGTACAACTACTGAAGCTCAAGTATACCACAATATCAACAAACCCAAATGTCCAGACCAACAACAACAAATACAACTTTAATGCAAACAGTCAAGTTAATGCACAATGATGAACAAGGCAACAGTGAAGTACAATATCAATTCCAATGAATTGAAACTCAACTGTATGAAAAGTGTTTCAGTAATGAACAAAGACCAGGCTACACAATATCAAGGTGAAACCAAATATACACAAGTGCAGTGACCAGAAACTCAAGCTTCAAAAAGCTACAGCAACAATGCAAACTACAGGAATATAAAGCACAAAAGTGCAACAGTGAAGTTCAGCTATGCAAGTGAAACAACTACAGGCAGTGAATGAAGAGTAGTCAACAGGTGAATAATATAACATGGCCGAGCATTGTACAAGAAGTATGCAGTTCAACATGACAGCAAGTAAGTGAGTGCAACATGCTAGCATCAAGCTGCAGTTTTACCAAAAGTCAAGTATGCTACAAAAATAGCAAATCAACTTTATCAAGCATCAGAGGGAATCATCTATATCCAAACTGCAGATACAAAAATGTATCAAAGCCGTGTGTTTTAACAAGTCAACAGCAAAAGGAACGAAAACCGTGGTCATCACGAAATCAATTCAAAGCCGTGTGAATCAAGCTACTAGAAATACGAAATTGACAAAGTCAGATCAATCCTCAGCATCAAAGTGTAATCGAACGGCAAAGCAAGAATTGTTGAAGCAATCAATCGAACGCAAAAATAGGAAATCAAATCCTATTAAAACCCTAATCATCATTGGCATTTATGTGCATCGAGTTCAAGCATCAACCAGAAAAAGAAAAAGTAATAAAGTACTCACCAAAATTGAAATCGAACTCGATCAATCGAAGTGGCCGAAGCAAGGTACAAGGAGGCAGTCGATCGACAGGGCAAAGACGAAAATCACAAAATCGATCGACTAAAATAATATCGGCATCTTCGATTCTAGCCCTAATTAATTGAAGGAAGAGGAACAAACAAGAGCCGAAGCCCTAATCTCATCTGAAGAACAAGCCGACATTGTTACAAAGAAAATAAAAAGATTCGGGTTAAAGAATACTATTGGGCCGGCGTGTTTTACTTTTTTCTTAAGTTTTTTTTGTTGTTGTTTATATTAGGGCTATTTTATTTTAATTGTTTTAATTGTATTTTCTTTTTTAAACCGTTTATATTTTCTAGTCGTGTGACTAGGGGACAAGCTACGGTGTGTAGCTTGAGAATTCGCAACTCGGTGGTTGAGTTGTGGCAGGGTTTTGAACGTAGAGTTAGATTAGTCAATAGCAGTGTATAGCGAGTTTACGTATGTAAGCGAGGGACTATCTAATTTCTAGTAGAAACCTTGGGGGCAGCACGTAGGCAGGGTTTTGCCGAAGCTGGGTAAATTCTGTGTTGTTCTGTTTTATTCTGTTATTTATATTCTGCGATATCTGTGCTGCTATTCTGTGATCTGAATTGAAATTAATTTACAAGCTTCCGCGATTAATTTTTTAATAATTTACACTATCACCCTATTCACCCCCCCTCTAGGGTGAAATCGATCCTACACTTTTGACCTTCCATCTTCACACCCCTTCATTTTCTTTGGCCGTTCCTTTCTTTATTGTAGCCGTACATTCCTTACTTCATTTTCACGTGAAAAACTCCTCATCCCCATCACAATTCATGGCCAAAACATTTCTGAAAGAAAAGGTAATGGTGTCTTTAAAATTTTTCCTCTTCTTTTATTGATTTTCTATTGATATTTGCTTTGCCACTTCATGTAGTTTGCTCGGCTAGCCTCTTCCTCCATCAGCTCCACCATCACCACCATCATCTACAGCAGCTCCTGACCTCTTCCTCCTCTGATCAGAATGTGCCGTGACCTTTGGATGAAGCCATCCCCTCAACTTTGCACAAAAACCCTTCCAAACAATGCCTAGACAACATATGCTTCACCTACCCTTCATCTATCACTTTGGCCACCCCCTTAGCCACCATCACCAGCCACTACCTGACCTTTTTCCACTGCTGCACCATCACCAGATCTGAAACAAGCATGGTCGAGCCACCACTTTGCATAGCCAAGCCAAGAAATGTGACCAAAACCCATAAAATTTGCAAGCTTCACCATCAAATGCCTTGCAATGACACAAACTTCACCATAGCCTTTCATATTCATTTCGGCCATACCCCTAGCTCCACCACCACTTGCCTACAGCACCTCTGGACATCAACTTCAGATCTGACGTGACCCAATTGACCTATGGCCGAGCTCATGTGTGATCAAGCTAAGCCTTGCGTGCACCAAAATCATTACTATTTTGCCTTGAACCCATGTATGCTTCATATTGTAACTCTTCCACCACCTTCATCCACTTGTAACCTGACCTATATGATACCATACTTGACCCAAAAACACATCATGGATGAGGATAGAGTCCCCTAAGGCCAAGCATTGAAGTGGTTGAAGTAAGGTCCAATCTATCTTGTTCATTTTTGCTTTGTATTTCAAAATTGTTTCAATGTTATTTTGTGTTGAATATTTGTATATTGTCTTGTTTGTTTTGTTTTGGGTTGTTGATACAAAATCATATCTTGGCTCTCTCCACTCATTCAAATCAAGTCGTGCTTGCCGTGCCTTTGGAATCACTCTTGGGTGTGTTGTTTGTCTCCAGCTTTGATAAAGGTGAGTCTTTCTCACTCTGACATTTATACTTATGAAATAGTGAATTGATGACAAGTGTTTAGTAATATAAAATGTTATGCAAGTTAATGATGATCATATGATATGCTATGCCATGTTATTACCATGTTAAAACTGTTAATTATCACCTGACATCTGATATATGACATTATATTGTGACATTGACATTGTTTATATTGTTTATGCATATATTCCCACTGCAAGTTCCCTGTTAGAATAGAATCACTATGGGTTGAAATGATACATACCCGAACGGACTTTAGATTAGGGAAAAATCATTATGGGCTGAAATGATAGGCCTGAGCGATTTTTATTGTATTTTATTTGACTTGGGATTGCGGGTTTGAAATGATAGAACCCGGGTTTTCTCTGTAAACTGCGGATTGAAATGATATATATCCGTATCACTTGACCTAGGTTAGAAAATTATATACAGACCATGTGGTATATTTTTAAATGATTTTTATTAAAATATGTATTTTTTTTAAAAGTATGAAATTTTGTTTTAAAAATATATATTTTATGGTTTTAAGAAAATTAAATATTAAGTCTTGAAATTGTGAATTTAAGTATGTAAATTTGATGTAATTGTGATTTTTGACTTTAAATTTTATTTTAAAATGTAAATAAATAATGGAAATTAAATTTAAAGTTTTGGAATGATATTTGAAGTAAAATGTTAAGTTTTATTAAATTTATAATTTAATAAATACTGAATTTTCACATAATAAATTAATGGAGTTTTTAAATTAAATATTTGATCTTAAAATTTTATTGTGATAAATCATATGCTAAAATTATTTAAATGTGAAATTTTGAAGTCTACAAATATGATTTATAAGTTTAAAATTTGTTAAATTGAAGTTTTATTGTTTTGAAAAGTTAAAATAAAATCTGGAATTTTATAGCATTTCCAAAATGTTGTAGTCTTTTGACCGCATTTTAAATGCTGTTGTTTTCGAACTTGACTATGCTTGAAATAACTAAATATCTATTACGGCATGTATTAAATGCCGTTATTCTTGAACTAAACTAGTTTGGAAACTATAAGCTACTATAGTACTGTATAAATGTTGTCGTGGCATTAACTTGACAATGTTTTGAAATGTTATAAAATTTAACACGGTTTGTGTTATATTTTAAAGTGTTAAATGATTTTACTTTTGAAAATTTATTATTTGTGAATATAAGGAGTTTCGAATACATTTGAATATTTAAATTTGAATTTTTAAGGAATTTAAAATTTGAATTTGAATTTAAATAGGGTTTACTTGGTTATGTGTTAAATGGAATGAAATGTAATGAGATAAATGAATTTTTGAATGGAATTTTTAATGTATTTTGTAATGATACTTGAAATAACAAATGAATGACTTATTTGATTTAAAAATGATATTTAAATTTGAGTATTTGAATTTGAATTCAAATAATGATTTGATAATAAGGTTTGGAAATGATTTGATCTTTATTTTGATAAAGAATATGAATTGGAATGATATGTACTTTTGATAAATGAATATTTGAAGTTTATATTGGTATGAAAGGATATTTGGTTTAATTGTAAATTGAGTTTATTTAAATAATATTGGATTTATGAAATGAATATTTCAAAACTAAGTAATAATGAAACTAGATTTGAGATGTATGAAATCATAAAATTTAATTTTTGAAATGTGGGATATTAAGGCTTTGAAATATATTTAAAATTGAATAGTTTAATTTGTGGATCAAATCTATATTTGAAATTGATATGATTTGAAATGGTTATTGGGATAATTGAAACTGATGGTTTGAATTGAATTAAGTTGGAAATTGAAATTTGGGATTAATTGAATGAATTGTAAAATGTAAAGAATTAAATGAATATCCCATGATTTCAAATGTATGATTTTGAAATGTTATGATTTTCAAAGTGTAATTGTTTCAAGTATTTTTGGTTTCGAAAGAGTTATACTTTGAAAATATTATGATTTTGAAACGAATATATGTCTGAAATGTTTTTGGTTTCGAAGTATAAACTTTTTTGATTGAATAAATAGTTTTGAAATAAAAATGGTTTTGGTTTCGAAGTATAAACTATTTTGAAAGAAATATAGTTTGAAATGAAATGATTTGATCTTTTTGAAGTATAAACTATTTTGAAATGACCACGACGTTATAATAACGTTTGGTTGTTAAAGAGACCGGGATCGGAAGTTGTCATACTCTCTGCCAACTTCGAAAACCACTTTAACAACCGTGTACGCGATGGAGATTCCAGAATGAAGTAGGATGGTGGCGACGTTCTTGAGGTATATTACGTGGACCCAACTCCTGTGAGTTGGCATAAGGTGGGTAAAACAGGAGCGATCTCGGGCCAAGTGAGGTCATTCCTCCGATCGGACACATTCCTTCGATACTATACTCTTACTGGTGATTGATTAGATGGCTGTCCTCCAATTTTGATATGGGAGTGTATTCCGAGGTTGGCGTATGTGGCTGCTGCGTTACCACCAGCCCGTGTGAGTAATTGGTATATCTACCCTGGCATTGCCTTGTGTGCCGTGTCACCTACCATACCGTGCCTTTACTACGAGTTTGTTTTTCTCCCGTAGCCCGTGTGGTATCCTCTGACAGTCACCCGGAGTGGAGATGGCATGATATTGAATGGACTACTGGGACTATTATGTGTGAAGGGTGATATGGGTAGTCCGTAACGCTATTTAAAAGTATGTTTATTTTACTGTAGACATTATTATAATAGCGAAATATTACTACATAGTAAATAGTTTAACGGATCCTTAAAGGATGGGCGTTCCCAAGCATTCTTTAAGGTACTGATGCATTTTTGTTACTGTTCACTTGAGTTGATTTACAGTTTATAAGTATTTATGTCCTGACTCTAGTGTTTTGTGTTTTGCTTTACGCTCGAGTCAGATTGAGTGAGCTAGCATTCAAGATTCACCTTCAAAGTTGGAGCTTTTCTTGAAGATGCAGCCATCTATTTTGCTTTCTGTATCCAGTGATTTTAGTGATGTATTATGATTTGTACCCGATGTATCTTGTTACTCTTCTGTTGTATCTTGTTTAACTCTGATGTATCTTATTTTTATATAGTAGCTTCATGAACTACTATCTCTTTTATTTCCGCTGCATTATTATTTACTCTGTGTCCGTGATATGTGATTATGTATTTACTGTATATTCTGAGATTTGCCAAATTTTATTTACAATGCGGTATTTTGAGTAAAGTCCGACATGTGCGGATGCGAATGGTTGAAAATATCGGGTTGTTATACATGAGCCCTCCTCCATGATCTGTCGCTTTCGGCCCTAAATCGATTCCTTTTTTATAGATCGCCTTCATTTTTTTCTTTTTTTCGATTTGTTTTTTTAAAGAGTGCATCCGATTAGAAATAGTGGGGGGAGAGAGAGAGATGCGGCTAAAAGAGGGATGGGTTTTTTGAATGAGTTGATTAGATTAGATATATTATTATTATCTAAATTAGAAAACATCTAGCCTAAGATGTCCGAATTTGCTCGAGCTTGAAATAAAGCATGCCGTTTGGAATTTATAATGTTTTACCCCATTTCGGACGCAATGGAAACATTCCCAAGGCCTAATTCGATCGTAAGCGGAAGGTAGCCTTTCAAATTCGATTATTTTAATTGAATTCGAAATTAAATTTCTATGCATTTCAAGCTCGTACGGCCAAATGACAAGTTCGATCGTTACGAAACTTGAAATCCTACAATAATTCACCATTACGGATCCTATGAAACTGGTTTCGTAAAAATACGAGACAGTGACCAAATCGGCTATTTTTTTCTTGTCAATTTATAATATAAAATTTCAAATTCCAAATTATTCACATTTAAATCAAAATTTAAATGATAACTATCTTCGTTTATATTTTGAACAACATTTAAATCAAATACCGTATCATTTTCCATCATCTTAAATCTTGAATCAAATTATAAAAATAATTTTCAGAAATTAAATTTTAAATAATTTAATTATCCAATAAACCAATATAAATACATCGTTAAATTTTATTTCTAATCATTTTATCCAATAATCATCTAAATTTCAAAATTTAAACTAGTTAAAAATACGGGTCGTTACATACTCCCCCACTCAAAACTTTTCGTCCTCGAAAAGACGTTAAGTAAAGAATTTAACATTCAATAGATTTTTATTCAAATAATCACTTATAACTTTAAAATCTTATTAGAAAATCTTTACTACGATTTTACTACATCACTCTGCTATCGGTTTACGGAAAATATTATTTATATAGAAAACAAGATATAAAATTTTAAAACTTCAAAAATTTTCTAACACCCCGGATTTACGGAAAATTTCGGCAGAGTCTCCTTTGCGCGATTCGATCGAAATTTTTTTACAATTCAATATATAACACAATATAACCAATATACATGAAATATACATCTCATCTCAATGATGAGGCATCCCTGTAACAACCATGTATTTTCAACCATTCGCATCCATTATAAGTGTATAGGTAGACACTCATGCCGGAATTGAATTGCTCAAAATACCGCGTTGTAAATAAAAATTTGGCAAATCTCAGAATATGCAGTAAATAAAAATCACAGATCACAGACACAGAGTAATAATAATGCAGCGGAAGTAAATGAGATAGTAGTTCATGAAGTTACTATATAAATATATCAGAGTTACGTAAAATACAATAGAAGAAATAAAGTACAACAGAAGTTTAAATATGATAACCAAGTACAAGCTGAATAGAACAACCGAACTGAAAAGATGAAACTTGACAAGTAGATAATCTCCAATGATTCCAATCTCCAGAAAGTGAAAATCCAAATCTGTGAATAACTCAGGCTGACCCGAGCGTAAATAAAAATACAAACACTCGAGTTAGGACATACATACTTATACAATGTAAACCAACTCAAGTGAACTGTAGCAAAGATACAAGTAACTTAGAAGATGTTTGGGACCGCCCATCCTCTAAGGATCCGTTAAACTATTTACTATGTTGTAATATACGCTATATACAGTAGTGTCTAATTAGTAAAGTATAATCATGTAAAAAATAGCGTTAAGGGGATGGTGAACCTTAACGCGGTCGGATCTTTAAAACCAAAATCGTAGTGGGATCGCTATAAGGAGATGACACGGCACGCGAGGCAATGCCAGGGTGGATACACCGTTTGCACTTCCGGACCGGTGGTGACGGCAGCCCAACAGCTTCCGCCCACCTCGAACAATACCCCCGAATCAAAGTGGCGCCACATATCGAATCACAAAAGTAATAGAATGGTTTCCGATGGAGCATGCTCGATGAAAGGGTGCGACCCTTTGTGTAACCCGGTATAGCTCCTGTTTTAGTCATTTATGCCAACTCACGGGAGTTGGGTCCACGTAATATACCTCGAGAACGTCGCCACCATCCTACTTCTTTCTGGAATCTCCACCACGTACACAGTTGTTAAAGTGGTTTTTGGTATTGGCCGGCTATAAGACAATATCCGATCCTGGTCTCTTTAACAACCAATCGTTTTTATAACCCGTAGTTATAACTTTTAAAAAAATGTTTTATACTTCAAAATAAAATATCATTTCAACCCAAATCTTTATCAAAATAAAGATTAAATTAGTTCAAACCATTTCAATATATCATCATACCATATCTTTCAAATTTATCAAAATAAATAACAAGTCATTTCTAACCATTTCAATATATTAAATTATCATATCCTTTAAAAACTTCCTTTCAAATTATTTTAATATATCAAAATATCATAACCTTCCAAAGCTTCATTTCCAAAATATCATATCTTTCAGGACTTCTTTTCAAATCATTTTAATATCAAAATATCATATCTTTCAAAACTTCGTTTTTCAAATCATTTAATATCAAAATATCATATCTTTCAAAACTTCGTTTCAAATCATTTTAATATATCAAAATATAATATCTTTCAGTACCACATTTCAAATCATTTTAATATATCAAAATATCATATCTTTTCGAAACCACATTTCAAATCATTATTCATTTTATTAAATTTGAAATACCATTTCAATTCATACTTCAAAACAGTTTATATTCAAAAAAAATCACTTTTAATCATAAAAATGAAGTTATTATGTTAATAATTAAATTATTAAATTTCCAAAATTTCAACTTCCAAAGTTCATTTATTCACTTACGTTTATCAAAACAGTGAAATTTCACTTTTCGCAGCATTTGGAAAACGCTACATAAAGTTACATTCAAAACAGTTCAATTTAACAAAAAAACAGCAATTAAAAATGTTGTAATAGGGTTTACTTAAATTCCAAATAAACTTAGTTAAATTCAAAAATTTATAGCACTTAAAAAAATTGCTATAATAGTTTTAAATTCAATTTAGCTTTTTAGTTCATTATCCTCAACTACAACATTTACAAATACTGTAATATCATTTGCATTGTAATTAATAGCATTTCAAAAATGTAGTCAGTTAACTTCAAATATTCAATATAATTTCTCAACCAATTATATTTTTATTTAAAACATTTTTAACTCATAAAATCATACATTTTCACATTTATAAACATCATTTAATTTTCCTCAAGTTCATGATTTTATAAAGTTAAATTTCCATTCAAAAATCAAGATTTAATAATAATTCACTTATTAAATTGCAATGTTCAATTTTAAATTCATTGCATTAAATTTCAACTTAACATTTAAGTTCAAATTCTCAAACATAACTTAGTTTTATTTTTATTTACTTAACTAAAAGTTCACTTTTAAGTCAATTTCATAAATTTCCAATTTAGTTATATTTCAAAATTTCAACTTAAAGTATTCATTCATTTCACATTTCAACTTTATTAAAAATCATTAATATGATATAAAATCACTTTGAATTCATTTAAATTCAAATTATCCTAAATTTATCATAATTTCATATTCAATTTAATTTCCAATTATAATTAAATCAAATTTTCCAAAATAACTTACGTTCAAAATTTTCTAACTTTTCATTAATTCATTTTACTTACAATTATTCAGAAAATCAATAATATTTTACAAAAATCCATTTTAAATAGATTTAAATCAAAATATTTCAATATTACATTTCTAAAATAATTTTAAATTTTTTAGAAAAACATATATTAACTACGGGTCTGTATATAATTTCTACACTAGGAAAAGTGGTACGGGTAATTATCATTTCGACCCGTAATTTACAAAGAAAATCCGGGTTTTATCATTTCAAACCCGCAGTCCCAAGTAAATAAAATAAATTGAAAATCATTCAGGCCTATCATTTCAGCCCATAACAATTTTCCCTTATTCTAAAGTTCGTTCGGGTATGTATCATTTCAACCCATAGTGATTTCTAATTTAAGGGAACTTGCAGTGTGATAAACTGATAAAATATACAGAATAGCATAAAATAACAGTAACATATGATATAAAAGGTGTAATAACAGGTGTGAACATAATATGATAATAATATAAGCAGTTATAACATGTTAATATAGTTCTACAGATTCACAGGGTATCAATTTACTACTTATATAAGTACATAATGTCTGGTGAGAAATACTCACCTGTATT
The DNA here is from genome assembly GCA_030765085.1 of Allium cepa. Taxonomy (NCBI): domain Eukaryota; kingdom Viridiplantae; phylum Streptophyta; class Magnoliopsida; order Asparagales; family Amaryllidaceae; genus Allium; species Allium cepa. The sequence goes on along the minus strand of CM060939.1, from coordinate 189,153,024 downwards.
AGCTGGAGATGACAAACAACTACACACAACAAAGATTTTCGAAGGCACGAAAGCATGAATATGATTTGAGAGTGGAGAGCCAAAGATTTATAGCCTTGGATACATGCAAACAAAACAAATATATGAAACATAAGTTTCAAAAACAAGATATACTTAACAATGTTAGAAATAGATGTATGAAACAAAACCAAAGACTTTCCACTTGCTTCCTATGCTTGTTTGCATGGCCTAGGGGATTAATAAGGTCAGGTTTGAACATGGTTTGGATCAGGTATGGGTAGGAAAAGGCGCGGTTACAAGGTGATGAAGTGGGTAGGAGTTTAAATGTAGAGAATATAAAAGGTTAAGGCATATATAAGAGTTTTGGTGAACTTTTTGGGCTCGGCTAAGACAAGTTTGGGCTTAGCCTTTCAGGTTTCAGATCTGGACAGTGGCTTAGGTGATGGGTGGTGGTCAAATCAAGGTGGTGGTGGTGGCCTAAGGTGGTGGCCTTGGTGGTGGATGAAGGTAATGAAGCAACTAGGCTAGGCTAACATGTCTTTAAGGAGTTTTCAAGGCTTTTGTGTGGAGTTTTGTCAAGGGGGAGGGTGCAGCCTGGTCAAGTCAGAGGAGGAGATGATGTTAAGTGGTGGATGGTGAAGAGGAGAAGGTGGTGGGGGTGATGGCCAAGGCTAGCTAGTGGTGGCCGAGCAAAACAAACAAAGAAAACAAGGCAAAAACAAGCAAAAAGGAAGGAGAAAAGGTAGAAAAATATAGAGAAGCCATTACCAATTTTTATCTAGCCGTGAAAATGAGAAGAGGAAGATGTTTTCACATGAAAATAAAGAAAAAGAAGTCAGCTGAAGATAGTATAAGGAACGGCCAAAATAACTGATGTATTGATTGAAAAAGAAACGGTAAAAGAAACTGTGAAACGACTTTACATTTCTTAGCTTTTAAAACCTTCCATACTTCCTTTTCTTTTAAATCAAATAAAACAAAATAAAATCCAGCAAGTACATCTAAAAACCGAAACAAAGTGAAATAAAATAAAAATATATAATTAAATTTAAAAAAAATAAAAAAAGAATTAAGGAAATTGCTTAAAAATTGAAAACAGGGTTCAAAAATTACAATTAAAACATCGATGGCTTTGGAAAAATATCTACTTCATTTTAAAAATATTCTAAAGAAAATTTTTGAAATAAATAATTTATTTGTCATTTCTAAAATAAAATAAATAATTAAATTTTAATTAAATAGAATTTAAATTAAGAAAATGGCTAAAAATTGCGAAGTAGACTTTAAAATTAGAAATAAATTCAATGCACTTTGGAAAATTTTTATATACTTGAAAAATATTTATAAATAAAGATAAGTACACAAAATAAAAATGAATTCACAAAATAAAATATATAAAATTAAATTTAAATATAATTTTGATGAAGAAAATAGCAGAAAATAAGAAAACAGCCTAAAAAAAAGAAATAAACACGGTAAACTTTGGAAAAATTCTAACATCACTAAAAAAAATGTTTTTAAAATAGAATATATATCTAATATGTCATATAACACATACTAGAACATGATTTGATAATTAAAAATATAATTTATAAAATTTAACATAAAGAAAATTCTTAAATAATTCAATGTACACACAATATTGAAAACAGTATAACTTTCACAATTTAAATCCATTTTCATCGAAACGAAAAGTGGTATTCATGTTATTAAATCTATTTTCATAATAAAATATAAAATTTATAAAATTAAAACTTTTAAATTTTTAAGTTAAAAATCAAAATTTGACTATTTTGACCAAAATCAACATTTCAGGAAAATATTCAACTTACACAAGTTTGAAATTATAATACACATAATAATCAGCATTTATATTTTTAAAATAAAATGTTTGAAATAAAACAAGTTCAAAATAATTTAAAAATAAATAAAGTCAAATTTAAATTATATGCAAAATCTACGGTTGTTACAATCCCGAAGGGCAAAAATATAAAATCGTGGTATGTAATCCGAGATACTTACCTTATTATTAATAATTCGAGCGAGTTCGCTCATATTAAGCAAGCAAAAGCATATAAATCCCCGTATACACCCAAACGATCTTCGTATGTACCTATCTCAACTCAATTCGAAATGTTAGTCACTTTTAATGATACAGTAATATGTATAAGTCTAACATAAGCATTTAACATGGGTTTTGAATCCAAACAACACAAACAATCACAAATACTTAACATACAACAATCATATGCAATCAAAACGGTAATAAAAATGGTTTGCAACAAAAGAAACCATCCAACTATTAGTATCCTTCCAATTAATCCAATTTAATTTTATAATCGAATTAGTATTATTCAATTTCAACTTTTAATTTATTCCATTAATTCCTTATTAACATTCATTTCATTAACATTTCCATTTATTCATATTTATTTATTTACTTTGAATCGACTTATATTCAATTTTATTTGTTCCCATTTTTTTTATTCATTATATGTTATGAAGCTCGCATTCACTTATTTACATTTATTTATTGTTTCCTTTATTTCTTTTCACTTCAATTATTTCATTTCAATGATTCATAAAATTAATTGCACTCAAGTAATTAATCTCATGCCACATTCTATATATTTAATTTTATTCACATTCACTTATTAATATTCATTGCATTAATCATACAATGGATTTATAATCTATTCAATCACTTTGATTTATTTACATTCGACTAATTTGGTTCCAATTCATACTTTTCTTCAATCAATATTTGTTGCATTCACATTTGATTTATTTCAATTCATTATACTTACATTCAATAGATTTGTTTCAATCACTTACATTTATTTCATCCATATTTAAATTAAATTTACATTCCTTTGATTTTCTTAATTCGTTGCAAATTCATCATTCAATTTTATTCAATTCAATTTGTGAAATTACAATTGCTTCATCCTTTTTTAACCTATTTCATATAAATTTATTTATGAACCATTTATAAAATTTTATTCCACTTAGTATATTCCTTTTCTTAGTTAATGCTATCATCGTTTATAAATTATCTAAGTTTATTACAAATGTGTTATACAACAACACTCACTTTTATTATTATTACTTCATATCCTAAGTTATTATTAATTCATCAATTCACTACATTTATTCAAGTTCATATTATTAATTTACTTATTTTATAAATCAATTCATATTAATACTTTTTTTCTTTCTTTTCACAATTAATTCATTCAGCTTCTCTTAAGTCCACTTTAACTTAAAAAAAGTTTCCCATAACTTATTCCATATTATACTGGTTAAAATTCAAATTTTTTTGATTTAAATGTCACGACCTGCCCTTCTCGACCCTCAAAAATCGACACAAAATACGCCACAATATAATATGCCGACGATCGAGTGTTGGAAATGGTAGATTATTGAGGAAAAGGAAAAAAATAGAAGGAAGAACGAACTAAACAATAACAGAATCTCACAACCGCAACAGAACAAAATATAATAGAAAATAACAGATCTTTGCACAAAATGAAAATATATCAATTTTACAGATTACATCATCAGAGTATCTCAAACACACAACAATTACCGGCCCGGCTGTTATAATAGCCCGCCTCAGAGCTTGTTGGCAACTTCAAACAACCACAACAGCAGAAATAAACAAGTACGGGTAATACGTCTCAGACTCCAGCTCCTCTCCTGGGCTTCCAAGCATCCTATCATGTACTTTATATGTAACGACCTAGAATTTCTGTTATTTGAAATTCGTATATTTAATTGATTTTAAATATTAATAAGTAAAATTTGTAAGTCGAATAATTTTTTTCTGAATATCTAGATTTAATTGGATAATTAAATAGATAAATTAATATATGAAATTACAGAAATAATTGGAAATTTGGTTTAATATGATTAAAATTGATTCGTAAAATTGTATTAAATCATATTGGAGTTAGAGTGATGTTATAGAACTTTTAAAATCGAATTAAAAGTTAATTTGCAGAAATTGAATATTTTAATATTTAATTGACGAGTAAAAATAGCCATTTTTCAAACAGTCTCGGATTTTGACGAAACTAGATTCATCGGATCCGTAATGTTATTTTATTGAATGATTTCAAATTTCGTGTCAATCGGATTTACGGTTTGCCCGGGGCAAGCTAAAACGCGTAGAAATCGATTTGAGTGAATTTTGAATTTAAATAGTCAATTCAAAAACTTATCTTTCAAATTTGATCGAATTGGCTCCCGATATATATTCCATTGCGTTCGGAATAGGGGTAAAACATTATAAACTCCAGGCGGCACGCTTCATTTCGAGTTCGAAAAAATTTCGGGTGAATAGTGTCGCGAGAATTTTCTATATAAGGCCCCTATTTTCATTATTTTGCAACAAAACCCTAACCCTAAGCTTCAGCCGCCGTTCTTTATTTTCAATGGCCGAAACCTTCCAACCCTCTACCTTTGATTTCTTCAAATCCACCAACAATCGTCGAAAAACATCCAACTACAAAGTTAAAGAGCGTGACGAGATTTTCAAGATCAACGGTGGAGATCGTTTAAGGTGTTGCCAATCAGCGGCAATTCGAGCTCAAAGACACCACGGTCACACACGTTTCCCGAGGCACAGGGACGATCGAATGCTTTGCGTTCATGGTGGTGGTAGTCATGGTGATGGGCTTCAAAACCATGGTGCTTGATCGTCGTGAAGTCGAGCGTGGGTCGCGCGACAATTAGGGTTCAATGGCGGCTATGGTGGGTTTCGGTTGCGTATTCACCGATGGGGGGAAGAAAAGGATGAGCGGTCATGATCTATAATCTTGGAGAACGGCCCAGATGTAAATTATGTTAAGAAATAAAAAAAGAAAATAGTAATTTATTTATTTTAAATTCGTGTAAATTTTAAAATGCTATAACCTTTTCATACGAGGTCCATTTTGGATGAAACGAATTGCGTTGGGTTCTTATGGATGAACACTACGCGATGGAGATGGATTGGAGTTGATTGGAGCTAGTGAAATTTTTGGGTAGAACGTTTAATTTTATTTGGAATAAAACACTGCGACTGTTATTGGAAGCAAGGTGAGAACTTCTCACTCAATTGAATTGCGTTTCGATTTAAATTTTAAATAGTTAGATTTAAAATTTCTTAATTGTGTTGATTGTGAGCTTGGATGATAAATTTTTATCTATTGTATTAAAATAGACCCGATACGCCGTATATTAAGAGGTTGTTATTTATTAAACAAATATACCACGATATTCCATCTTGAAGTGGAATTGGTATTATAGATGTACTTGGAGTTGATTTACCCGCATTATATAGCGGATGAGACCCTATTACACTGCACAATAGCGGATAATATTTTATATAAACTCATGTACCACGATATTCCATCTTAACGGGATTGGTATTGTGCTAACATCTGTGGATGTAGGGAAACAGGTTGGAGGGATCCAATTGGATTCCTCAACAATATTGATTTATTTACAAAAATTTGCGATATATTCTGTTATCATATTGATATACGACGTTTGGATGCCGTCGTTGTTATTTTAGTGTTTTTGCAGCATTGGGCCTATTTTTGGAGTTTTAAAAATGTTAAAATAACGATTTTGAATTTAAAAGGATTTTTAAAGTGATTTTTGAAAGTATACGTTTTATTAAAATTTTGAATTGATTCATTTTAAATAAATAAACGTTATAATTTTAATGTTATAAAATCTATGATTTTTGAGAAATATAGTTAAAATGTGATTTTTGAAATGTGGAGTTAATGATTTTATAAAATAGTTTACATTGAGATTTTTGAATTTATTATAAACGGTTTATATAAAAGATTTGTAAAATGATATTTATAAATTAAAATATTGGAATTATAAAACGAGTTTTTATAAGTGTTAAATGAAGTATAAATGGATTTCATAAGTGGATGAAATTTATAGATTTATAAATCATGAAGTTGTAAAATGAATAAATTTTGTAAAATAAAAGATTTATAAGTAATTAACTTATAATTTGGATTTTGGCATTTTAATGAGATATAAATAGAATTTGTAAATTAAGGGATTTTATGAGTTGAAGTCTTTATAAAATTATATAAATGTGAATTTATAAAAGTTGTTTAATAAATCCGAAATCGACTTATTTTGATAAGTTAATCATTATAGCTTATTAAAGGAGTATATTCACGATTTTGGGACAGTGGATAATCCTTTAAAATAAAATGTGTAGAAACGTTGAATTTGGTTAACGAAGTATATTCACGATTTTGGACAGTGAATAATATATTAAAGAAAAGTTTTGGGAAGTGATCTTTTAAATAGAATTAAAACGATTTAAAGATGTTTTAAAAAGCATTAACTATCGAAACCATAGATTTCAACATTCATTGTTGAAATAGACGTTTTTGAGAAATATAAGGAAATGGTGGACTATAACGTTGTTGTTATAGTAAATGATTTTCGAAAGGAAATGTTTTATATAGTATTGGGATTTATATATCTATCTTAATTTCAAATCCTTATACTAGTGATTTTGATTTGTCGTAACGATGTTTTACGCAACATTCGTTTTGACTCAAATAAATGTGGTTAAGGGAATGTTTTCCTTAAAGAATAAAATATGTACTTAATTGTGATTTAAATATATTGGATATTTTCCAAATGTTGAAAATAAATAGATTTGTGAATTACTTATTATCAAATAAGTATGGAAATGTTTTCCAACATGAAGTGAAATATTTTTGAGATTTTATCTTTTAAAGATAAATTGAAAGTGAATATTTGGAATCGATTTGAAAATCGTATATCAGTGGATATTTGGAAATTTAAATTCACATGGAATTTATAAAGGAAAGGGAAATTTGTTTAAAAATAAACATTGATTTATTTTTAAAATATGGGAATATATATATATATATATATATATATATATATATATATATATATCTTGTAAAGATATTTTTGGAAAATAAATAATCTGGGAAATTATTTGGAATTTGGTGATGATTGTGCATATCTATTGATAGTTAAATAACCGACTATCAATATTTACCTTTAAATGGGTATTTGTTGTGATTTGCTTGAATTTGAATGCTACACTTATTTTTAAAACAAGCGCTCGTTATTCGGTTTAGCCGAGAGAGGACCTTTAGGTCATAAATCCCATTACGAATAGTGATATGTCGAAATGGATAGCATTTGAAGAACGGTGTTGAAGACCGGATATTTTCGAAAATGGAAGGATTACCGTCGAATGACTCTGCATCAGCTGATCTCCGATATAGAGACTTTATCATCCTTTGTGATGGGAATTCCGCACGTGATTAGTGAATATCCAGATTGCAAGGACTTCTTTGGAAGTGCCTTCGATTCCGTTCGATCTTGGAACGGACTTGTATGGATGTGTCTGACGTTACAATTTGAGATGTAAAGCTGGTTTCAATCAAATATATTTATGTTGGTGGCATAGAATTTATTCTCTTAGCTTAACACCCTTCTCTGAGACGTACGAGTTCAGAGGTTATTTAGTTGATGGTTACTAGTGATATATTCCCAATTCGGTAACTTGGCATGCTGAGTGTTGCTAATCATTTGTTGATCAAAGCACAGCTTTTGTATAAAGCATAGCTTTGTGGACGAGACTTCGTCGGACCTCACACCCCAGTAATGGTCAAAATAGGAAAGATGCGGCAAGGTTATTAGGGGATAGCGCCCCCTTAGTGTATGTCATTCCTTCTGGATAGAGGTGGTATCATGGTATGGAGCCCAGATACTTAACCTATGTTGTTACTGCAAACTTATTATTTTGTGGTTGTTGGTGAATCCCGGGATTTAGGTCGGTTACGACTGGAGGATGGCATGTTCGTGTCAGTTGTTACCCAGCTAGGGGTAACCCGGCCTTGTGTTGGCAGAGATCCGGCTAGGTTCTCGGGGCGTCTTTCCAGAGGCGTACCCATGTGGCAATGGGAAGTTTCTTGGCCTGACCATTTGTTGGAAATCCAAACTCCAATACGCACCTTATACGGTTTTAGTTGTAGAACCTGCCATTTACTTATGGTGGTCACCACTGTTCAGATGGTAGCTATAGTAGGCACAGTGCGAAATGCCTACGTTGGCTAAGATTTATATTATACTTTCGAAATGTTTTCTTACACTTTGCACTTATAGTATAAATATCAAAGAAATTTGCGTATCAAGCATGTTTGACTATCATAAGGAGAAATCTCCTCCGATTCTGCGTTTGCATTGTGTGTGTGTGCGGGAGGCCTTATGGTAGTCTCATTTTATAAAAAGCATTACGTATCTAATTTAAAATAATTCTTTGTTTGTTCATAAAGATATAACTGTTTTAAGTTCTCACACCAGTCCCATGACTGATCTGGAGTTTATTGTTCTCTTCCTAAACTCTGGGTGCCCACCAATTTTAACACGGGCAGTCTAGAGTCAGCTTATCAGGTTATTCTGGAAATTCAGGAGTTGCTGTGGAGATCAGGAAAAAGCTGGATGGCATGGCATGTAACGACCCAGAATTTTTATTAATTTAAATTTGAATATTTAATTAATTTTAAATATTAATAAGTGAAATTTATAAGTCGAATAAATTTTTGTTTAAATAATTGGATTTAATTGGATAATTAAATCGATAATTCAATATGTTAAATTATGGAAATAATTGAAAATCGAGTTAAATATGATTGAAAATGATTTGTAAAATTTTATTTTATCATATTGAAGTTAGAACGATATTTTAGAACTTTTAAAATCGAATTAAGAGTTTATTTGTGAAAATTGAATATTTTAATATTTAAATCGACTAGTGAAATTAGCCAATTTTTGAACAATCTCATAATTGGACGAGACCAGTTTCATTGGATCCGTAATAGTTAGGTATTATCGGATTTCAATTTTCGTAGCAATCAGAGTTATCGTTTGACCGTGGCAGCTCGAAACGCATCGAATTGTTTTTAATATTAATTTGGCGAGTTAAAATAGCCATTTTTCAAAAAGTCTCGGATTTCGACGAAACCAGTTTCATCGGATCCGTAGTATGATATTATTGTAAGGTTTCAAATTGGGTGTCAATCGGATTTACCTTTTGCCCGGTGCAAGCTAAAACGCCTAGAAATTCGTTTAATCGGTTTAATTTTAAAGTGAACGTTTATTGCCATAACTCGCACAGATGACCTAATTAGCTTTCAAAACTTGTTCCATTGTGTCTGAAACGCGGGGTAAACCCTAGAAACGCTGGTCACCACGCGTAAATCGGAGTTTGGAAATTCCGGAATGAATAGTGTCGTTCGATTTCCTATAAATAGACCATACTCTCTTCACAAATAAAAAATAAAATAAAACCCTAATTCTACAGCCGCCGCCACTAACAATGGATGGCCGAAAAAATCCATCCTTCTCCCTCCATTTTCTCAAAATCCATGCATCGAATCGAATAACTTTCTAAACGAAAGTTGTAGAGCACAACACGATCTATAAATCCAACGGTGGATTTGAATAATCGTCGTAGTTTGGAGGAGTAATTGGGCCGTGTTCTCTGGCCGTTCGCACGTGATTTGGTGGAGATGTGGGGGGCCGAGCTCGAAGCTCTTCAGGCCGAGGGTGGTGTTCGTGAAGGCGCACGACGTGGAGGTGCCTGATCGAATTATAGTCGAGTGTATTGGTCGTAGGATGGAACCCTAGTTCGTGACTTTATGGGTTCAATGTCGTGTGTAACCCGTAGATCGCGTGAAGAGGAAGGAGAAAAGGCATGGTCTTGATGCTGCAAGGCAAGATCCAACGGTCCTGGGTAGTAGTAGGTTTAAAAATTAAAATAGATTTGTATATTAAGTTATATTATAATTTGGGAAACTTCAAAAATTCATAACTTTTTCATACGAGGTCGAAAACGCGCGAAACCATTTGCGTTGGAATCGTATGGACGAGCACTACGCGATTGAATTGGATTGGAGTCGTTTGGAGTTAGTGAGAATTTCGGGTAAAATTATTCGAAATAAATCGCTAAAACGAAATTGAAATCAAGGTGAGAACTTCTCACTCAATCGAATCGGTTTCGATTTTATTTTAAATAGTTATATTTAAAATATTTGAATGCATGTTTGAATGATGATTGTTATCTATTGATTGTTAAAATAGACATTATGCGCCGTTAGTAAGCGGAGGATATTTATTAAAAACATATACCGCGAATATTTCATAAACAGTGAAATTGTTATATATATAATAGCAATATATATATATATATATATTGGCATATGTATATATTGCAGTTGTTGATTTCCCGCATTGTATAGCGGATGAGACCTTATTGTGTCGTCTATTAAGCAGATAATATTTTAAATCCCATGTACCGCGATAATTCCGTACTGGAGCAGAATTGGTATTGTGCTAATGTTTGTGGATGCAGGAAAACAGGTTGGAGGGATCCAACTGGATTCCTCAACAGTATTTACTTGATTATGGATATTTTGATATTCGTGGATTATCATATCGATATATGATGTCGTTGTTGTCGTGATTGACTATTTAGTATGTAGCATCACTGGGCCAAATATTGGAATTTTAAAAGGATTTTAAAGTGATTTTTAAAAGTATACGTTTATAAAATATTTTTGGAATTGATCCATTTTAAATAAATAAACGTTATAATTTTTATGTTATAAAAATTATGATTTTTGAGAAATATAGTAAAAGGTTGATTTTTGAAAATATGGGGTTAAAGATTTTATAAAATAGTTTAAATTGGGATTTTTGAGTCTATTATAAAAAGTTGAAATATAGGATTTATAAAATTTTATTATTTTATAAATCAAAAACGGTGAAATTATAAAGGAGTTTAAAGATGTTTTAAAATAATAGTATAAATTGATTTATATAAGAGATTTATAAATTGATATTTATAAATTAAAATATTTGGAATTATAAAACGAGTTTTTATAAGTGTTTGAATGAAGTGAGAATGAATTTCATAAATGAATGAAATTTATAGAATTATAAACGGCGAAGTTATAAATGAAATTTTATAAGCAGTAGGTTTATAAAATTTGTAAAGTTATTTGAAGAATAGATTTGGTTAAATAAATGAATCTTATAAGTTATAAGATTTATAATTTGGAAAGTCTTAAAAAGAACAATTTTGTAAAATAATCATTTTATAAGCATTTAACTTATAATATGAACCTTTGGTTTATAATTGAGTTATAAATTGAAATAGCTTAATAAAGGAGATTTATAGAAAGGAGTTGATATAAAATAAATAGAAATGGAATTTATAAACATTGTTTTATAAATTCGCAATGACTTATTTTGATAAATTAATTTTTATAACTTATTTATGGAGTTATATTCACGTTTTATACAGTGAATAATCCTTTGAAATAAAATGAATAGAAATGATGAAATTGGTTAACGTAGTATATTCACGTTTTGAATAGTGAATAATATGTTAAAGAAAATGTTTAGGATGTGATGTTTTAAACAGAATTAAAACGATCTAACGATGTTTTCAAAACGTGTTAAGATTCGAAACCATAGATTTCAACATTCATTGTTGAAATAGACGTTTTCGAGAAATAGAAGGAAATGGTGGACTATAACACTGTTGTTACAGTAAATGATTTCCGAAAGGAAATGTTTTGTATAGTATTGGGATTTATATATCTATTTTAATTTCGAATCCCTATACTAGTGATTTTGGGTTGTCGTAACGATGTATTACGCAACATTCGTTTTGGCCCAAATAAATATGTTTGAGAGAATGATTTCCTTAAAGAATGAAATATATACTTAATCTCGATTTAAGTATATTGAATATTTTCCAAGTGTTGAAAATAAATGGATTTGTGAATTACTTATTAATAAATAAGTATGGAAATGTTTTCCAATATAAAGTGAATATGTTGAGAATTTATCTTTTTGAAGATAAATTGAAATGAATAATTGAAATCGTATATGCATGGATATTGTGAAATATAAATTCACCATGGAACTTATAAAACAAAGGGGAATTTGTTTAAAAATAAATATTGATTTATTTTTGACATATTGAAATTATATATCTTGTAAAGATATTTTTGGGAAATAAATAATTTGGAAAATTATTTGGAATCTAGTGATGTTGTGCATATCCATTGATAGTTCAATAACCGACTATCAATATTTGCCTTTGAAAGGTTTTTGTTGTGATTTGCTGAATTGGAATGCTACACTTATTTTTAAATTATTACGCTCGTTATTCGGATTACCCATTCCGAATAGTGATACGACGTAATGGATAGCATTGATGACCGGTGTTGAAGACCGGATATTTTTGAAAGCAAAAGGACAACTCGTCGATTGTCTTTGCACCGAGTAGCTACGGTATAGAGACTCCCTATGTGATGGGAAGTCCGGACGTGATTAGAGATTATCCGGATTGCAAGGACTTCTTTGTAAGTGCCTTCGGTTCTGTTCGAGCCCGGAAAAGACTTGTATGGATTGTATGACTGATGTTACAAATTGAGATATAAAGCAGATTTCTTTCAAATATATTTCTGTTGGTGGCGGAGAATTTATTCTCTTAGCTTAACACCCTTCTCTGAGACGTACGAGCTCAGAGGTTATGTAGTTGAAGCTTATCAGCGATATATTCCCAATTTGGTAATGTGACATGCTAAGTGTTGCTGTGAAATGATCATTGTGTTGATTATTTGTGATAGGATCATTTGTTTGATCGTTTATCTTGGTGATCATTTCTATGATCATTTGTTGACCCAAAGCATGGATTTTGTATAAAGTGTGTCTTTGTGGACGAGACTTCGTCGAGCCTCACACCCTGGAATGGTCAAAACAGGAAAGATGCGGCAAGGTTATGAGGGGTAGCTCCCTTTAGGGTATGTGCATTTCCTTCTGGAAAAGGGTGGTATCATGGTATGGAGCCCATATATTTACTCATGTTGAAACACTTTATTTATGATTGTGTGATGTTGATGACGAGCGCTCGGTTGAAAGGTCCCAAAGGACCGGGGGATGGCATACTCGTGTCAGTTGTTACCCAGTTAGGGGTAACCCGGCCTTGTGTTGGCCGAGATCCGGTTTGGTTCTCGGGGACATCCTTCCAGAGGCGTTCTCATGTGGCAATGGGAAGTTCCTTGGCCTGACCATTCGTTGGAAATCCAAAGAAACAATACGATCTTGTACGGTATTAGTTGTAGAACCTATCATTCACTTATGGTGGCGCCCCACTGTTTGGATGGTAGCTATAGTAGGCATAGTTTGAAATGTCTATGCTGGCTAAGATTTATATCTATATTTTCGAAATGATTTTCTCTACACTATGCACTAGTAATAATATCAAATGTTCTTTTTAATGCGTATCAAGCATCTTTGACTATCATAAGGAGAAATCTCCTCCGATTCTGCGTTTGCATGTGTGTGTGTGCGGGAGGCCTTATGGTAGTCTCATTTTTAAAAGCATTGCGAATTGACTTTAAAAATATTCCTCTATTTTGTTTTCAAAGATAAATAAATTGTTCTGAGTTCTCACACCAGTCACATGACTGACTCGGAGTTTATTGTTTTCCTTCCTAAACTCTGGGTGCCCACCAATTTCCACACGGGCAGTCAAGAGTTAAGGTTTGTCTGGATATTCTGGATATTCAGGAGTTGCAGGAGGCAAGCTGGATGGCATGGCGTATTATTAGTATATAGTATTTCTTTTTCCGCTGTTTGATGTTGTTTGTTGTTGTACACTCTGATGATGAAATGAAATGATGATGTAATGTAATGTATAAAATGTAATAACCGATATAGTTCTTTGTTTAAAGATTATTCATTTATCTATTATATGTTGTTCCGCTGCGATTGTGAGATTCTGATATTGTTCTGTTGTTTTCTGTTTCGTTCTATTTTCTTTTCTCTCTATTTTCTATCTTTTTCCCTCTTCTTCTGTCTTTTTCTTTTTCTTAAACATTGATAACTCGTATTTCTGTTCATCTTGAATTGATCAATGGAGATTAGTGTATATTCAAGGAGTACGGATTTGCGGGTCTTCACAGGTGGTATCAGAGCATATGGTTAAGCGATAACCATGGCTCTGTTGGGTATTACTCATTAGAGATAGAGTCAGTAGTACTCTAGAATGAGTTTGAGTGTAATAATAGATATGAGAGCGTATTTGGTAGTGAATATAAAATTGTTTTATATTGTGATGATTGGTTTGTTGAGTGGCATATGAACCTTCGTCAGCACGGTCTGGACAACTATGCCGAAGGGGTTTATAAACACTTGAATAGAACAATTCAACATGATATTGTTTTAAATTGGGTAAATGAAATAATTTTACCTTGATTATATTTTATATATAAAGGAATAATTTTTCAGAATTATTAAAGTGTATATAAATGGATTGTTTAGTTGTTTGAATAATCTAAATTAAAGAATAATTGTATAAGAAAATAAATTATGTAACGACCCAGAATTTTTATAAATTAAAATTTGAATATTTAATTAATTTTAAATATTAATAAGTGGATTTATAAGTCAAATAAATTTTTATTTGAATTATTGGATTTAATTAGATAATTAAATCAATAATTTAATACGTTAAATTATGGAAATAATTGAAAATTGAGTTAAATATGATTGAAAATAATTTGGAAAATTTTATTTAATCATACTGGAGTTATAGAAATATTTTAGAACTTTTAAAATCGAATTTAAAGTTAATTTGTGAAAATTGAATATTTTAATATTTAATAATCGACTGTAAAATAGTAAATTTTTGAACAGTCTCAGAATTGAACGAAACCAGTTCCATTGGATCCGTAATAGTTAGTTATTACCGGATTTCAATTTTCGTGTCAATCGGAGCTATCGTTTGACCGTGGCAGCTCGAAACGCATCGAATTATTTTTAATTTAAATTTGGCGAGTCAAAATAGCCATTTTTCAAAAAGTCTCGGATTTCGACGAAACCAGTTTCATCGGATCCGTAATGTGATATTATTGTAAGGTTTCAAATTTCAAGTCAATTGGATTTACCGTTTGTCCGGTACAAATTAAAACGCCTAGAAATCGATTTAAATCGGTTTAATTCAAATTGAGCGTTTGTAGCCATAACTCGCACATACTTCCGAATTAGCTTCCGAAACCTGTTCCATTGTGTCCGGAACGCGGGATAAACCCTAGGTACGCTGGTTACGGCGTCTAAATCGGAGTTCGGAATTTCCGGGTGAATAGTGTCGAACGAAACTCTATAAATACACCTCTCTCTTCATAAATTTGATAAAATATCATTCCAAACCCTAATTCATTCATGTAGCCGCCACTTTATGATGGATGGCCAGAAAACACTCGACTTCCACCTCGATTATCTTCCAATCCGTCGACATTTAGCCTTAGGTTTCAACTACAAAGATGAAGAGCACGACGAGAGCTACGAGATCAACGGTTGAGATTGAGTTTGGAGCATCGGAGGAGGAGCTAGGTGGGGCCGACCTTGCTGCCGTGCGCACGAGATTCTAGGCCAATCTTTGGGCCGAGCTCCACCAGGGTCAGGCCGAACATAGCTAAGGTGAGGAGCTTCGTCATGGTGTTGGTATGATCG
Source organism: Allium cepa (assembly GCA_030765085.1). Taxonomy (NCBI): domain Eukaryota; kingdom Viridiplantae; phylum Streptophyta; class Magnoliopsida; order Asparagales; family Amaryllidaceae; genus Allium; species Allium cepa. The sequence continues at coordinate 189,137,427 of CM060939.1, read as the reverse complement.
GGTTTCGTCGAGTATTAATGGCGAATTAATTAACCCTAGTTTGAGATGGGGTGGGTTCTCTTGCGTTTTGATTATCTGGATATGTTGCGTGAGGGAGATGGAGGATGGGAAGTCACGGCCTTGATGATGCAGTGCAAATCCAAGGGCCCATGTTGATTGTATGTTGAAAATAATTAAGTTATGTTGAATTTAAGCTATTAAAATCGTGTACGAACTTCATAAATTCGTATCTTTTTCATACGAGGTCGAAAAAATGCAAACTCAGTTGCGTTGGAATCGTATGGACGAGCACTACGCGATGGAGTTGGTTTGGAGTCGTTTGGAGTTAGTGAGAATTTCGGGTAAAATTAAACGCGCGTTTAATTTTATTCGAAATAAATCGCTAAAACGGAAATTAAAACCAAGGTGAGAACTTCTCACTCAATCGAATAGATTTCGATTTTATTTTAAATAGTTAGATTTAAAATATTTGAATGCATGTTTGGATGATGACTGTAAATTATTGATTGTTAAAATAGACATTATGCGCCGTTAGTAAACGGATGTTATTTAATAAAAACATATACCGCGAATATTTCATAAACAGTGAAATTGGTATTATATATAATATCAATATATATATATTGGCATATGTATATATTGCAGTTGTTGATTTTCCGCATTTTTTTGTTTAGCGGATGAGACCCTATTACGTCGTTATTAAGCGGATAATATTTATTAAGAACATATACCGCGATAATTTCGTACTGGAGCGAAATTGGTATTGTGCTAATGTTTTTGGATGCAGGAAACAGGTTGGAGGGATCCAACTGGATTCCTCAACAGTATTTATTTTATTTCAGATATTTTGATATTTGATGGATTATCATATCGATATATGATATCGTTGTTAGTCGTGATTGACTATTTGGTGTGTAGCATCATTGGACCCAAGTTTTGGAATTTTTAAAATGATTTTTAAAAATGATTTTTGAAAATATACTATATTTTTGGAATTGATCCATTATAAATAAATAAACGTTATAATTTTTAAAGTTATAAAAATTATGGTTTTTGTGAAATATAGTTAAAAGGCTGATTTTTAGAAATACGATTAAAAGTCGATTTTTGAGAAATATGAACTAATGATTTTATAAAATAATTTAGATTGGATTTTTGAATATATGATAAAAGTTTAAATATAGGATTTATAAAATTTGATTATTTTATAAATCGAAATGATGAAATTATAAAGGAATTTAAAGACGTTTTAGAATAATAATATAAACTGATTTATATTTAGAGATTTATAAATGGATATTTATAAATTGAAATATAGACATTATAAAACGAGTTTTTATAAGTGTTTGAATGTAGTGAAAGTGAATTTCATAAATGAATGAAATTTATAGAATTATAAACTGTGAAGTTATAAATGAAATTTTATAAGCAATAGGTTTATAAAATTTATAAAGTTATCGAAAGAATGAATTTTGGATAAATAAACAATCTTATAAATTAAGATTAATAATTTGGGAAGTTAAATGAACGATTTTGTAAAATAATCGTTTTATAAGTAATTAACTTATAATATGAACTTGTAGTTTATAATTGAGTTATAAACTGGAATAGGTTAATAAAGGAATTTATAAAAAGGAAGTTTTTATAAATAAATAGAAATGGAATTTATAAACGTTGTTTTATAAATCCGCAAACGACTTATTTTGATAAGTTAATTGTTATAACTTATAAATGGAGTTATATTCACGTTTTAGACAGTGAATAATCCTTTAAGTTAAAGTGAATAGAAATAATGGAATTTGTGAACATAGTATATTCACGTTTTTGAATAGTGAATAACATGTTAAAGAAAATGTTTTAGAATGTGATATTTTAAACAGAATTAAAACGATCTAACGATGTTTTAAAGGTGTTGAGATTCGAAACCATAGATTTCAACATTTATTGTTGAAATAGACGTTTTCGAGAAATAAAAGGAAATGGTGGACTATAACACTGTTGTTATAGTAAATGATTTCCGAAAGGAAATGTTTAGTATAGTATTGGGATTAATATATCTATTTAATTTCGAATCCCTATACTAGTGATTTTGGGACGTTGTAACGATGTTTTACGCAACATTCGTTTTGGCCCAAATAAATATGTTAAGTGAATGATTTCCTTAAAGAATGAATTATATACTTAATTCGATTTAAGTATATTGAATATTTTCAAAGGTTGAAAATAAAAAGATTTGTGGATTACTTATTTTTAATAAGTATGGAAATGTTTTCCAACGTGAAGTGAATATTTAGAATTTATCTTTTTGAGGATAAATTGAAATGGATTATTGAAATCGAATATGCATGAATATTTTGAAATATAAATTCATTATGGAATTTATATGTGAAAGTGAAATTTGTTTGAAAATAAATATTGATTTATTTTTGAAGTGTTGGAATTTTATATCTTGTAAAGATATTTTGGAAAATAAATAATTTGGAAAATTATTTGGAATCTGGTGATGTGTGCATATCCAGTGATAGTTCAATAGCCGACTATCAGTATTTCCCTTTGAATGGGTATTTGATGTGAATTGATTGAATTTGAATGCACACTTATTTTTGAATAAGCGCTCACTATTCGGGTTAACCGGGAAAGGACCATGGGGTCGTATAACCCATTCCGAATATGTGATACGTCGTTATGAATTGCATTTGAAGATCGGTGTTGAAGACCGAGTATTTGTGAAAGCGATAGGATGACCCATCGATTGTCTCTGCACTGGGTAGCTCCTGGTATAGAGATTCCTTAAGTGATGGGAAATTCGATCGGGATTGTGAATACCCGTATTGCAAGGGCTTCGTAAGAAATGCCTTCGGTTTTGTTCGAGCCCGGAACAAACTTGTATGGATTGTATGTCTGACATTACAAGTTGAGATATAAAGCCGATTTCTTTCAAATATATTTCTGTTGGTGGCGGAGAATTTATTCTTTGCTTAACACCCTTCTTTGAGACGTACGAGCTCAAAGGTTATATAGTTGAAGTTATCAGCAATATATCCCATTTTGGTAATGTGACATGCTGAGTGATGCTGAAATGATCATTGTGTTGATTATTTGTGATAGGATCATTTATTTGATCGTCTATCTTAGTGATCATTGTGTTGATCATTTATTGACCCAAAGCATGGCTTTTGTATAAAGTATGTTTTTGTGGACGTGACTTCGTCGAGCCTCACACCCCGTGAATGGTCAAAACAGGAAAGAAGCAGCAAGGTTATGAGGGGTAGCACCCTTTAGGATGTGTCCATTTCCTTCTGGAAAAGGGTGGTGTCATGGTATGGAGCCCAGATACTTACTCATGTTGAAAACACTTTATGATTGTGTGAATTGATTACGAGCGCTCGGTTGATAAAGGTCCCAAAGGACCGGGGGATGGCATATTCGGTCAGTTGTTACTCAGTTAGGAGTAACCCGGCCTTGTGTTGGTAGAGATCCGGTTTGGTTCTCGGGGATGTCCATCCAGAGGCATTCTCATGTGGCAATGGGAAGTTCCTTGGCCTGACCATTTGTTGGAAATCCAAAGAAACAATACGAAACTTGTACGGTATTAGTTGTAGAACCTGCTATTCACTTATGGTGGTCACCACTGTTTGGATGGTAGCTATAGTAGGCATATGATAATGGTCGTATGTTGGCTAAGATTTATATTCTACTTTCGAAATGAATTTGTTATACACTATGCACTAATAATAATATCAAATGTTATTTTAAATGCGTATCAAGCATCTTTGACTATCATAAGGAGAAATCTCCTCCGATTCTGCGTTTGCATGTGTGTGTGTGTGCGGGAGGCCTTATGGTAGTCTCATTTTTTAAAAGCATTGCGAATTGAATTTAAAAATATTCCTATTTTGATTTTAAAGTTAAATAAACTGTTTTGAGTTCTCACACCAGTCACATGACTGACTCGGAGTTTATTGTTTTCCTTCCTAAACTCTGGGTGCCCACCAATTTCCACACGGGCAGTCAAGAGTTAGGTTTATCAGGATATTCTGGATATTCTGGAGTTGCTGGAGGCAAGCTGGATGGCATGGCGTATTACTAGTTTATATAGTATTTCTTTTTCCGCTGCACTGTTTGTTGTTGTATGATGTTGTACACTCTGATGATATGATGTAATGAAATGAAGTTAATGTAATAACTGATATAGTTCTTTGTTTAAAGATTATTCATTTATTATTATATGTTGTTCCGCTGCGAATTGTGAGATTCTGTTGTTGTTCTGTTGTTTTCTTCTGACCCGTTCTATTTTTAAAATTCTTCTATCTTCTATTTTTCAAATTCTCTTTTTCTTTCTATTTCTAAATTTTCTATCTTCTTTTCCCTCTATCTTCTACCTTTTTCTCTCTTCTTTCTTTTCTTTTCTTTTTAAAACCCATAACTATTCGGTTTTTCGGCAACGAAAATCCGCGTACGTTACAAATTATAAGTATGAAATCATAATTAAAGTGATTTACAATTGTGAAATAAACTTATATATATATATAAGAAGTGAAACTATATGAATATATTTATGAATATGAGTTGTAAATAAAAATGAATTTAAAGTAAAATGGAAATATAACTTAAGTGATGTTGGATGAAGTTGATATTGATATCAAAGTAAATTAATAAAAGTTAAGTGATAGATGTGAACTAAAGTTATATAAATGAAATTCAACTTTTGTAATTGAATTGAATGAATGGATGGAATGTAAACCAAAATGAATGAATATAAGCAAAGAAATTTGGTTGTAATTAACATGCATTGGTTGTTATATGATAGTTAGTTGATTGTATATAATTCATTAAGTATTAATGAAATTGGAAGCTAAAGTAATTGGAATTCAATTGCAAGTTAAGTTAATCTTAAATAGAATTGAATTTGATTTGGAAGTAAACCAACTTGAATATGAATTAGTGAATATAAACTAATTGAAAATGAATGTTAGTAAGAACATCCACTGTTAATGAATCAAATGTGATTAAATTGAAAACCCAATTCATTGTATATTAATGAGAATATGAATGAATATTTATTGGTTATGAATGCTAGTTGGATGTTAGTTGGTTGATGGTTGAAAATATTGCTTTTGTTTCATTTGCTATGTTGGCATGTATAGTTATTATGTTGCTATATGATGTATATTGAGATTATTTTCATATATGCATGTTCTCATGTTGTTTGTTGAGTGTTTAGTAGGTGCGGATCGCGTTTGCTTCGCATTTGGAGCTCGCTTTCGCGCTATATTAGCCGTATATGCTCGCTAAATAAATATAAGGTACATTTCTCGGATTAAATATCGTACTTTTACACTTTTTCCCTACGGGATGCCTCATTACTTGATGAGATGTATATTTGTGATATATATACTATCATTTTTTTTCGGATCGAGCCGCGCAAAGGAGACTATGGCGAATTTTTCCGAAAATTTAAGGCATTAGAAAAAAATTTGAGAAAATTGGAAAATTTTGAAAACTAAACTTTGATTTTTGAGTTGAAAGTTAAACAATATTGGTTGTTTTTGAAAAGATAACTAAGTATGATTTGAAAACTTAGTAAAGTTATTATAAGAAGTTTAACTATGGATTTTGGAAAGTTAATAGATTCTGTAACTTTTCTTACTTAATAATTTCGAGGACGAAATTCTTTTAAGGGGGGAAGTATGTAATGACCCAGAATTTTTATTAATTTAAATTTTAATATTTAATTAATTTTAAATATTAATAAGTGAAATTTATAAGTCGAATAATTTTTTTTTGAATAATTGGATTTAATTGGATAATTAAATAGATAATTCAATATGTTAAATTATGCAAATAATTGAAAATTGAGTTAAATATGATTGAAAATGATTTGTAAAATTTTATTTTATCATATTGAAGTTAGAACGATATTTTAGAACTTTAAAATCGAATTAAGAGTTTATTTGTGAAAATTGAATATTTTAATATTAAAATCGACTAGTGAAATTAGCCAATTTTTGAACAGTCTCAGAATTGGACGAGACCAGTTTCATTGGATCCGTAATAGTTAGTTATTATCGGATTTCAATTTTCGTAGCAATCGGAGTTATCGTTTGACCGTGGCAGCTCGAAACGCATCGAATTGTTTTTAATATTAATTTGGCGAGTTAAAATAGCCATTTTTCAAAAAGTCTCGAATTTTGACGAAACCAGTTTCATCGGATCCGTAATGTGATATTATTGTAAGGTTTCAAATTTCGTGTCAATCGGATTTACCATTTGTCCGGTGCAAGCTAAAAAGCCTAGAAAATCGTTTAATCGGTTTAATTTTAAAGTGAACGTTTATTGCCATAACTCGCACAGATGACCGAATTAGCTTTCGAAACATGTTCCATTGTGTCCGGAACGTGGGGTAAACCCTAGAAACGCTGGTCACCGCGCGTAAATCGGAGTTTGAAAATTCCGGAATGAATAGTGTCGTTCGATTTCCTATAAATAGACCATACTCTCTTCACAAATAAAAATAAAAAATAAAAAAAACCTAATTCTACCGCCGTCGCCACTAACAATGGATGGCCGAAAAACTCCATCCTTCTCCCTCCATTTTCTCAAAACCCATGCATCGAATCGAATAACTTTCTAAACGAAAGTTGTAGAGCACAACACGATCTATAAATCCAACGGTGGATTTGAATAATCGTCGTAGTTTGGAGGAGTAATTGGGCCGTGTTCTCTGGCCGTTCGCACACGATTCGGTGGAGATGTGGGGGGGCCGAGCTCGAAGCTCTTCAGGCCGAGGGTGGTGTTCGTGAAGGCGCACGACGTGGAGGTGCCTGATCGAATTATAGTCGAGTGTATTGGTCGTAGGATGGAACCCTAGTTCGTGACTTTATGGGTTCAATGTCGCGTGTAAACTGTAGATCGTGTGAAGAGGAAGAAGAAAAGGCACGGTCTTGATGCTGCAAGGCAAGATCCAACGGTCCTGGGTAGTAGTAGGTTTAAAAATTAAAATAGATTTGTATATTAAGTTATATTATAATTTGTGAAACTTCAAAAATTCATAACTTTTTCATACGAGGTCAAAAACGCGCGAAACCAGTTGCGTTGGAATCGTATGGACGAGCACTACGCGATAGAATTGGAGTGGAGTCGTTTGGAGTTAGTGAGAATTTTGGGTAAAATTAAACGTCCGTTTAATTTTATTCGAAATAAATCGCTAAAACGAAATTGAAATCAAGGTGAGAACTTCTCACTCAATCGAATCGGTTTCGATTTTATTTTAAATAGTTATATTTAAAATATTTGAATGCATGTTTGAATGATGATTGTTATCTATTGATTGTTAAAATAGACATTATGCGCCGTTAGTAAGCGGAGGTTATTTATTAAAAATATATACCGCGAATATTTCATAAACAGTGAAATTGGTATTATATATAATAGCAATATATATATATATATTGGCATATGTATATATTGCAGTTGTTGATTTCCCGCATTGTATAGCGGATGAGACCTTATTGCGCCGTCTATTAAGCGGATAATATTTTAAATCCCATATACCGCGATAATTCCGTACTGGAGCGGAATTGGTATTGTGCTAATGTTTGTGGATGCAGGAAAAAAGGTTAGAGGGATCCAACTGGATTCCTCAACAGTATTTACTTGATTATGGATATTTTGATATTCGTGGATTATCATATTGATATATGATGTCGTTGTTGTCGTGATTGACTATTTAGTATGTAGCATCACTGGGCCAAAATTTGGAATTTTAAAAGGATTTTAAAGTGATTTTTGAAAGTATACGTTTATAAAATATTTTTGGAATTGATCCATTTTAAATAAATAAACGTTATAATTTTTATGTTATAAAAATTATGATTTTTGAGAAATATAGTAAAAAGTTGATTTTTGAAAATATGGGGTTAAAGATTTTATAAAATAGGTTAAATTAGGATTTTTGAATCTATTATAAAAAGTTGAAATATAGGATTTATAAAATTTGATTATTTTATAAATAAAAAATGGTGAAATTATAAAGGAGTTTAAAGATGTTTTAAAATAATAGTATAAATTGATTTATATAGGAGATTTATAAATTGATATTTATAAATTAAAATATTTGGAATTATAAAACGAGTTTTTATAAGTGTTTGAATGAAGTGAGAATGAATTTCATAAATGAATGAAATTTATAGAATTATAAACGGTGAAGTTATAAATGAAATTTTATAAGCAGTAGGTTTATAAAATTTGTAAAGTTATTTGAAGAATAGATTTGGTTAAATAAATGAATCTTATAAGTTATAAGATTTATAATTTGGAAAGTCTTAAAAAGAACGATTTTGTAAAATAATCGTTTTATAAGCATTTAACTTATAATATGAACCTTTGGTTTATAATTGAGTTATAAATTGAAATAGCTTAATAAAGGAGATTTATAGAAAGGAGTTGATATAAAATAAATAGAAATGGAATTTATAAACATTGTTTTATAAATTCGCAACGACTTATTTTGATAAGTTAATTTTTATAACTTATTTATGGAGTTATATTCACGCTTTATACAGTGAATAATCCTTTGAAATAAAATGAATAGAAATGATGAAATTGGTTAACGTAGTATATTCACGTTTTGAATAGTGAATAATATGTTAAAGAAAATGTTTAGGATGTGATGTTTTAAACAGAATTAAAACGATCTAACGATGTTTTCAAAACGTGTTAAGATTCGAAACCATAGATTTCAACATTCATTGTTGAAATAGACGTTTTCGAGAAATAGAAGGAAATGGTGGACTATAACACTGTTGTTATAGTAAATGATTTCCGAAAGGAAATGTTTTGTATAGTATTGGGATTTATATATCTATTTTAATTTCGAATCCCTATAGTAGTGATTTTGGGTTGTCGTAACGATGTTTTACGCAACATTCGTTTTGGCCCAAATAAATATGTTTGAGAGAATGATTTCCTTAATGAATGAAATATATACTTAATCTCGATTTAAGTATATTGAATATTTTCCAAGTGTTGAAAATAAATGGATTTGTGAATTACTTATTAATAAATAAGTATGGAAATGTTTTCCAATATAAAGTGAATATGTTGAGAATTTATCTTTTTGAAGATAAATTGAAATGAATAATTGAAATCGTATATGCATGGATATTGTGAAATATAAATTCACTATGGAATTTATAAAAAGAAAGGGAAATTTGTTTAAAAATAAATATTGATTTATTTTTGACATATTGAAATTATATATCTTGTAAAGATATTTTTGGGAAATAAATAATTTGGAAAATTATTTGGAATCTGGTGATGTTGTGCATATCCATTGATAGTTCAATAACCGACTATCAATATTTACCTTTGAAAGGTATTTGTTGTGATTTGCTGAATTTGAATGCTACACTTATTTTTAAATTATTGCGCTCGTTATTCGGATTACCCATTCCGAATAGTGATACGACGTAATGGATAGCATTGATGATCGGTGTTGAAGACCGGATATTTTTGAAAGCGAAAGGACAACTCGTCGATTGTCTTTGCACCGAGTAGCTACGGTATAGAGACTCCCTATGTGATGGGAAGTCCGGACGTGATTAGAGATTATCCGGATTGCAAGGACTTCTTTGTAAGTGCCTTCGGTTCTGTTCGAGCCCGGAACAGACTTGTATGGATTGTATGTCTGACGTTACAAATTGAGATATAAAGCAGATTTCTTTCAAATATATTTCTGTTGGTGGCGGAGAATTTATTCTCTTAGCTTAACACCCTTCTCTGAGACGTACGAGCTCAGAGGTTATGTAGTTGAAGCTTATCAGCAATATATTCCCAATTTGGTAATATGACATGCTGAGTGTTGCTGTGAAATGATCATTGTGTTGATTATTTGTGATAGGATCATTTGTTTGATCGTTTATCTTGGTGATCATTTCTATGATCATTTGTTGACCCAAAGCATGGCTTTTGTATAAAGTGTGTCTTTGTGGACGAGACTTCGTCGAGCCTCACACCCCGGAATGGTCAAAACAGGAAAGATGCGGCAAGGTTATGAGGGGTAGCTCCCTTTAGGGTATGTGCATTTCCTTCTGGAAAAGGGTGGTATCATGGTATGGAGCCCAGATATTTACTCATGTTGAAACACTTTATTTATGATTGTGTGATGTTGATGGCGAGCGCTCGGTTGAAAGGTCCCAAAGGACCGGGGGATGGCATACTAGTGTCAGTTGTTACCCAGTTAGGGGTAACCCGGCCTTGTGTTGGCAGAGATCCGGTTTGGTTCTCGGGGACGTCCTTCTAGAGGCGTTCTCATGTGGCAATGGGAAGTTCCTTGGCCTGACCATTCGTTGGAAATCCAAAGAAACAATTCGATCTTGTACGGTATTAGTTGTAGAACCTATCATTCACTTATGGTGGCGCCCCACTGTTTGGATGGTAGCTATAGTAGGCATAGTTCGAAATGTCTATGCTGGCTAAGATTTATATCTTTATTTTCGAAATGATTTTCTCTACACTATGCACTAGTAATAATATCAAATGTTCTTTTTAATGCGTATCAAGCATCTTTGACTATCATAAGGAGAAATCTCCTCCGATTCTGCGTTTACATGTGTGTGTGTGCGGGAGGCCTTATGGTAGTCTCATTTTTAAAAGCATTGCGAATTGACTTTAAAAATATTCCTCTATTTTTTTTTCGAAGATAATTAAACTATTTTGAGTTCTCACACCAGTCACATGACTAACTCGGAGTTTATTGTTTTCCTTCCTAAACTCTGGGTGTCCACCAATTTCCACACGGGCAGTCAAGAGTTAAGGTTTGTCAGGATATTCTGGATATTCAGGAGTTGCAGGAGGCAAGCTGGATGGCATGGCGTATTATTAGTATATAGTATTTCTTTTTCCGCTGTTTGATGTTGTTTGTTGTTGTACACTCTGATGATGAAATGAAATGATGATGTAATGTAATGTATAAAATGTAATAACTGATATAGTTCTTTGTTTAAAGATTATTCATTTATCTATTATATGTTGTTCCGCTGCGATTGTGAGATTCTGATATTGTTCTGTTGTTTTCTGTTTCGTTCTATTTTCTTTTCTCTCTATTTTCTATCTTTTTCTCTCTTCTTATGTCTTTTTCTTTTTCTTAAACATTGATAATTCGTATTTCTGTTCATCTTGAATTAATCAATGGAGATTAGTGTATATTCAAGGAGTACGGATTTGCGGGTCTTCACATGGCGTATCAACTAGTATGTAGTATTTCTTTTCCGTTGTTTGTTGTTGTAAACTCTGATAATGTAATGTAATGTGATGTAATGTAATAACTGATATAGTTCTTTGTTTTAAAGATTATTCATTTATCTATTATATGTTGTTCCGCTGCGATTGTGAGATTCTGATATTGTTTCTGTTGCTTTTTCTTTCTTTCTTCTTCAATCTTCTATCTCTTCTTTAACCCTAACGGTTCGATTCTTCGGTATTCGATTGCTCGGCAGTTAATACAGTGGACGTATTAATGTCGACTTTCGTGAGTTGAAAATCGCTATCGTTACATCTGTTATCAGAGCATTTGGTTAAGTGATAACCTTGGCTCTGTTGGGAATTACTCATTAGAGATAGAGTCAGTAGTACTCTAGAATGAGTGTGAGTGTAATAATAGATATGAGCGCGTATTTGTTAGTGAATATAAAATTGTTTTATAATGTGATGATTGGTTTGTTGAGTGGTATATGGATTCTGGTCGGTATAGTCCGTACAACTCTATCGATAGAGATCTCTAAACACTCATACAGAACAATTCTTCACGATATTGTTTTAAATTAGGTAAATGAAATAATTTTACCTTTATTATATTTTATATATGAAGGAAATAATTTTTCAGAAATTATTAAAGTGTATATAAATTGATTGTTTGATTGTTGAAAATGTAAGAATATATATAAGTTAATTAAAAGATGCTTGAATAATCAGAATAAAAGAATAAATTGTATAAGCAAATGAATTAGTTAAGATGGAATTATAATTAATGTGATTTACAATTGTGAAATAATCTTATATATAGGAAATGAAATTATATGGATATATTTATAAACATGAGTTGTAAATAAAAAAAGAATTTGGTTTAGCATAATAAATATATGATTTGAAATTTAACTAAAGTAAAGTTAAATAGAATTTACTTTAGAATTGGAATCTGAATTGGATTTATAAGTGGAAATTTAAGTTAAGTTAAACAAATGGTGTTTGAAATGAAATATAACTTAAGTGATGTTGAATGAAGTTGATTTTGGTATCGAAGGAAATTAATAAAGTGAATTAAATGGATGTGAACTTGAGTTATATAAATGAAATTCAACCTTATTTGTTAAATGAATTAGGAATTGAATTAATAAATGGATTGAATATTAATCAATCGATTGTAAAAGAATTGATATAGAATAATAAATGTAGCAAAGTAAAGAAATTTAGTAATGTTGGATATACATTGTTTATTAGATGATGGTTAGTTGATTGTATAGAAAATTCATATGAAATTCAATAAATGAAAATGAAAGCTATAAATCATTGAATATGATTTAATTTGGAAGTGAACCAACTTGAATATGAATTAGTGAATGTAAACTAATTGAAATTGAACATGAATAAATGCTCGTAAATCCAATGTTAATCAATCAAATGTGATTTAAATTGGAAAACCAATTCATTGAATATAAATGAGAAGTGAAAGTTTATTGATTTGGTTATGGATGTTAGTTGAATGCTAATTGGTTGATGGTTGGATTTGTTGCTTTTGTTGCATTGGCTATATTGACATATATAGTTGTTGGTATATGTTGTATATTGATATGACTTTCATATATACATGTTTCTCATTTATTTGTTGAGTGTATAGTAGGTGCGGATGGCGCTTGCTTCGTATTTGGAGCTCGCTTTCACGCTATATAAGCCATATATGCTCACTAATAATATATATGGTACATATCGTACTTTTACACTTTTTTCCCAGCGGGAGGCCTCATTACTTTGATGAGATGTATATTTTTGATATATATTGCCATTTTTTTGGATCGAACCGCGCAGAGGAGACTATGGCGAATTTTTCTGAAAATTAAGGCGTTAGAATATTTTTGAGAAAATTGGAAAACTTTTAAAATTATAACTTTGATTTTGGAGTGAAAAGTTAAACGATATAGAAAATTTTGAAAAGATAACTAAGTATGATTTGAAAACTTAGTAAAGTTATTGTAAGAAGTTTAACAATGGATTTTGGAAAAGTTAAGAAATTAAAATGAATCTGAAATCAAGTTGGAATGATTTGTTTTTGAAAAGTTAACGGATTCTGTAACTTTTCTTACTTGGTAATTTCGAGAAGTTTGTAACGACCCAGAATTCCTATCATTTGAAATTCATATATTTAATTGATTTTAAATATTAACAAGTAAAATTTGTAAGTCGAATAAATTTTATTTCGAATATCTAGATTTAATTGGATAATTAAATCGATAAATAAATATATAAAATTACAGAAATAATTGAAAATTGGTTTAATGTGATTAAAATAGATTTGTAAAGTTGTATTAAATCATGTTGGAGTTAGAGTGATGTTATAGAACTTTTAAAATCGAATTAAAAGTTAATTTGCAGAAATTGAATATTTTAATATTTAATTGACCAGTAAAAATAGACATTTTTCAAACAGTCTCGGATTTCGACGAAACAAGTTTCATCGGATCCGTAATGTTATATTTTTGTATGGTTTCAAATTTCATGTCAATCAGATTTACGGTTTGTCCGGGAAAAGCTAAAACGCGTAAAAATCGATTTGAGTGAATTTTGAATTTAAATAGTCAATTCAAAAACTTATCTTTCAAATTTGATCGAATTGGCTCCCGATATATATTCCATTGCTTCAGAATGGGAGTAAAACATTTTAAACGCCAGGCGGCACGCTTCGTTTCGAGTTCGGAAAAATTTCGGGTGAATAGTGTCGCGAGAATTTTCTATATAAGGCCCCTATTTTTATTATTTTGCAACAAAACCCTAACCCTAAGCTTCAGCCGCCGTTCTTTATTTTCAATGGCCGAAACCTTCCAACCCTCTTCCTCTGATTTCTTCAAATCCACCAACAATCTTCGAAACACATCCAAGTACAAAGTTAAAGAGCGTGACGAGATCTTCAAGATCAATGGTGGAGATCGTTTAAGGTATTGCCAATCAGCGGCAATTCGAGCTCAAAGCCAACATGGTCGCGCACGTTTCCCGAGGCACAGGGACGACCAAGTGCTTTGGTGTTCATGGTGGTGGTAGGCGTGGTGATGGGCTTCATAATCGTGGTGCTTGATCGTCGTGAAGTCGAGCGTGGGTCGCGCGACAATTAGGGTTCAACGGTGGCCATGGTGGGTTTCAGTTGCGTATTCACCGATGGGGGGAAGAAAAGGACGAGTGGCCGTGATCTAAAATCTTGGAACGAACGGCCCAGATGTAAATTAGGTTAAGAAATAAAAAAATAAAGTAGTAGTTTATTTATTTTAAATTCGTGTAAACTTTAAAATGCTATAACTTTTTCATACGAGGTCCGTTTTGGACGAAACGAATTGCGTTGGGTTCGTATGGATGAACACTATGCGATGGAGCTGGATTGGAGTTGATTGGAGCTAGTGAAATTTTTGTGTAAAATTAAACGCGCGTTTAATTTTATTTGAAATAAAACACTACCAATGTTATTGGAAGTAAGGTGAGAACTTCTCACTCAATCGAATTGCGTTTCGATTTAAATTTTAAATAGTTATATTTAAAATTGCTTGATCGTGTTGATTGTGTGCTTGGATGATAAATTTTTATCGGTTGTATTGAAATAGACCCTATACGCCGTATATAAAGCGGATGTTATTTATTAAACACGTATACCGCGATATTCCATCTTGAAGTGGAATTGGTATTATATATATATACTTGGAGTTGATTTTCCCGTATTATATAGCGGATGAGACCCTATTGCGCTGCATAATAGCGGATAATATTTTATATAAACCCATATACCGCGTTATTCCGTCTTGAAATAGGATTAGTATTGTGTTAACATCTGTGGATGTAGGGAAACAGGTTGGAGGGATCCAATTGGATTCCTCAACATGTATTGATTTATTTACAGATATTTGCAATATATTCTGTTATCATATTGCTATACGACGTTTGGATGCCGTTGTTGTTATATTTAGTGTTGTTGCAGCATTGGGCCTATTTTTGGAGTTTAAAAATGTTAAAATAACGATTTTGAATTTAAAAGGATTTTTAAAGTGATTTTTGAAAGTATACGTTTTATTAAAATTTTGAATTGATTCATTTTAAATAAATAAACGTTATAATTTTAATGTTATAAAATATATGATTTCTGAGAAATATAGTTAAAATGCGATTTTTGAAATGTGGAGTTAATGATTTTATAAAATAGTTTACATTGAGATTTTTGAATTCATTATAAACGATTTATATAAAAGATTTATAAAACTGATATTTATAAATTAAAATATTGGAATTATAAAATGAGTTTTATAAGTGTTAAAATGAAGTATAAATGGATTCCATAAGTGAATGAAATTTATAGACTTATAAATTGTGAAGTTATAAAATGAATAAATTTTGTAAAATAAAAGATTTATAAGTAATTAACTTATAATTTGGATTTTGGCGTTTAAATGAGATATAAATAGAATTTGTAAATTAAGGGATTTTATAAGTTGAAGTCTTTATAAAATTATATAAATGTGAATTTATAAACGTTGTTTTATAAATCCAAAATCGACTTATTTTGATAAGTTAATTATTATAGCTAATTAAAGGAGCATATTTACAATTTTGGGACAGTGGATATCCTTTAAAATAAAATGTGTAGAAACGTTGAATTTGGTTAACGAAGTATATTCACGATTTTGAACAGTGAATAATATATTAATGAAAAGTTTTGGGGAGTGATTTTTTAAATAGAATTAAAACGATTTAAATATGTTTTAGAAAGCATTAACCACCGAAACCATAGATTTCAACATTCATTGTTGAAATAGACGTTTTCGAGAAATATAAGGAAATGGTGGACTATAACACTGTTTTTATAGTAAATGATTTTCGAAAGGAAATGTTTTATATAGTATTGGGATTTATATATCTATCTTAATTTCGAATCCCTACACTAGTGATTTTGAGTTGTCGTAATGATGTTTTACGCAACATTCGTTTTGACTCAAATAAATGTGGGTAAGGGAATGTTTTCCTTAAAGAATAAAATATGTACTTAATTGTGATTTAAATATATTGGATATTTTTCAAATGTTGAAAATAAATAGATTTGTGAATTACTTATTATCAAATAAGTATGGAAATGTTTTCCAATATGAAGTGAAATGTTCTTGAAATTTTATCTTTCAAAGATAAATTGAAAGTGAATATTTGGAATCGATTTGAACATCGTATATCAGTGGATATTTGGAAATTTGAATTCACATGTAATTTATAAAGGAAAGGGAAATTTGTTTAAAAATAAACATTGATTTATTTTTAAAGTATAGGAATATATATATATATATATATATATATATATATATATATATATATATATTGTAAAGATATTTTTGGAAAATAAATAATATGGGAAATTATTTGGAATTTGGTGATGATTGTGCATATCTATTGATAGTTCAATAACCGACTGTCAATATTTAACTTTAAATGGGTATTTGTTTCGGTTTGCTTGAATTTGAATGCTACACTTATTTTAAAAACAAGCGCTCGTTATTCGGTTAGCCGGGAGAGGACCTTTGGGTCATAAATCCCATTACGAATAGTAATATGTCAAAATGGATAGATTTGTAGACTGGTGTTGAAGACCGGATATTTTCGAAAACGGAAGGATTACCGTCGAATGACTCTGCATCAGCTGATCTCCGATATAGAGACTTTATCACCCATTGTGATGGGAATTCCGGACGTGATTAGTGAATATCCGGATTGCAAGGACTTCTTTGGAAGTGCCTTCAATTCCGTTCGATCCTGGAACGGACTTGTATGGATGTATGTCTGACGTTACAATTTGAGATGTAAAGCTGGTTTCTATCAAATATATTTCTGTTTGTGGCGGAGAATTTGTTCTCTTAGCTTAACACCCTTCTTTGAGACGCACGAGCTCAGAGGTTATATAGTTGATGGTTGCTAGTGATATATTCCCAATTCGGTAACGTGGCATGCTGAGTGTTGCTGATCGTTTGTTGATCAAAGCACAACTTTTGTATAAAGCGTAGCTTTGTGGACGAGACTTCGACGGACCTCACACCTTGGTTATGGTAAAAACAAGAAAGATGCGGCAAGGTTATTAGGGGATAGCGTCCCCTTAGTGTATGTCATTCCTTCTGGATAGAGGTGGTATCATGGTATGGAGCCCAGATACTTAACCTATGTTGTTGCTGCAAACTTTTTATTTTGTGGTTGTTGGTGAATCCCGGGATTTAGGTCGGTTATGACCGGGGGATGGCATATTCATGTCATTTGTTACGCAGCTAGGGGTAACCCGGCCTTATGTTGGCAGAGATCCGGTTAGGTTCTCGGGGCGTCTTTCCGGAGGCGTACCCATGTGGCAATGGGAAGTTCCTTGGCCTGACCATTTGTTGGAAATCCAAACTCCAATACGCACCTTGTAAGGTTTTAGTTGTAGAACCTGCCATTTACTTATGGTGGTCACCACTGTTTAGATGGTAGCTATAGTAGGCATAGTGCGAAATACCTATGTTGGCTAAGATTTATATTATACTTTCGAAATGTTTTCTTACACTTTGCACTTATAGTAAAAATATCGAAGAAATTTGCATATCAAGCATGTTTGACTATCATAAGGAGAAATCTCCTCCGATTCTGCATTTACATTGTGTGTGTGTGTGTGTGTGGGGGAGGCCTTTAGTCTCATTTTCTAAAAAGCATTGCGAGTCTAATTTAAAATAATTCTTTGTTTGTTCTTAAAGATATAACTGTTTTAAGTTCTCACACCAATCCCATGACTGAACTGGAGTTTATTGTTCTCTTCCTAAACTCTGGGTGCCCACCAATTTTAACAAGGGCAGTCTAGAGTCAGGTTATCAGGTTATTCTGGAAATTCAGGGGTTGCTGTGGAGGTCAGGAGCAAGCTGGATGGCATGGTGTATCCACTAGTATATAATATTTCTTTTCCGCTGTTTGTTGTTGTAAACTCTGATAATGTAATGTAATGTGATGTAATGTAATAACTGATATAGTTCTTTGTTTTGAAGATTATTCATTTATTATTATACGTTGTTCCGCTGCGATTGTGAGATTCTGATATTGTATCTGTTGCTTTTTCTTTCTTTCTTCTTCTATCTTCTACCTCTTCTTTAACCCTAACAGTTCGGTTTTCCTGCATTCGATTGCTCGGCAGTTAATACAGTGGACGTATAATGTCCACTTTCGTGAGTCGAAAATCGCTAGCGTTACATTATAATACTCGGTCTGACCCAAACATTATAATAAAATAACACCCGAGTCAGTGTGGAATACCAGCGTGACAAAATACACTCAAAACCATCTCGTAAGACCGCGCCATAAATAAACATATCGGGTTTTTACCTTACGATAGCCCAAACATTTCTTATCAAAATCCTCTGATATTATAATAGTGTCTATATACAAATACTTATTCAAAATAGTTGAAATTGTTACATGATTAAATTCCAGCATAATGGCCATAAAGTGGGTTATACAATCAAAACCGTAAAACGCACGTAGGAAGAATGGATTTCCAACGAATGACTAGGCATTGGGGTACCACCTATCACAGTACCGGGTCTAGATCAATGTACCAAGGATCCACCCTAAATCCTCTGCAACACAAGACCGGGACTACCCCTTACTGGATAATCCTGAGTAAGATCACCCCGCGGTTGGGATCAGCAACCTCACCACACAGCCGAAATAAAAGAGACATTTAGACAGGGATGACCTTACCCTAATAGACATGACCCACTTAGCCTTGCTGCATAACCCCTGATTTTCAGTAATTCCCGGTTGATGAGGCTCGAGGCTAAGCGTTACCTTTTTAGAATATTTCACTTAGAATGCTCACCGTTCTCCTGACGATGTTCTGAAAGCATTCATCCATACAAGTCCATTCCAGGTCCGAACGGAACCGAAGGCACTACTTCTATTACATCCATTTTAGAATCACCCTCAGGATTAGTAGCGATGAGCCCTTGCACTTCATTGCTCCATCTTCGACTCGAAGCTCTTGTCTTCATCATGAAAACGTACTCGTTGGATCGAAGTGGTTTTCGGAATACAAATCCGATCTCAGTCTCTTTGAAACAACATTCGCTATTTCTCGGTAAACTCAACCACGGTTCTTTAGGAAATACATAAACAAAGATAAGATCGGAGTTCACCTCCTAACCGTTAGTGGACGGATTTCCTTACTAGCGTCCTAGAAGAATGAACGAGATTAACATACGGTACAGCACCTCGAATGGTAACTGTACCATATAATTCTCATACCTTTTCAAGATATTTTCAAAGTTATATTTGGGTTCAGATTTAATAGTCGGTTATTTAACTATCAAATAAACAAATAATTCAACCAATTATTTCATTTCAACTGAAAACACCAAATCTTTTAAAATTTAGATTTTTATATAATTAAAATCACTTTTCTCAAATGTGTATAGTTAAAACATTTAAAGTAAAACTGCTTAAGTCTCTTTACTCGAAGTAATAGTTATGAAATTTTATTATAAATTTCCAAGTAAAATTTAAGCCAAAAAACTATTTTAAAACAAAATTTTTATAAAAAGTGCAAATATTAGAAATTTTCTTTAAAAACATAATGCCAGTTTAACCTTTAAAATAATTATTACTAAAATTAGTTTGAATAGATTTACTTTAAAATTTTAAAACAATTAAAAATAATAAATTTCTCTAAAACATACTTTTTAAAACAAATTTTAAAACTTTAGGCTTATACATAAAAATTCCTTTGAAAACATACTTGGTTTTTCAAGTAAACACACGTCCATTCCAGAATAACCCATATAACCCTTTATAAATCCTGCTCGATTTATCTCAATCCCAATTTACGTCTCAATCCCGTAAATTTCTTTTAACACTTCAAAAAAACACCCTTTTATTTTTAAAACATATTTCCCATTTCTTGGAAATCACTTTCAAAATATGTACTTAAACTATTTTAAATAAGTTACTAAATTCTTTATAAAAAATAATACTTTTGAAAATCTATAAAGGTTTCCTGAGTAACTTAAATCAAAAATTTCCTTTTAATATAAAGTTATTATATCAAATATTTATGTTAAAATTTCCTTTAGAAAACATAATACTAATTACCTTTAAAATAATTAAATACCATAATTACTTAAATAAATATTTACTTTTCTCTTAAAAATAATTAAAAATAATAATTTTTCTAAAACATTCCAAAACATATTTTTAAACTTCTAGTTTATAATTTGAAAGCTTTTCTATGAAACATGCTTAGTTTTCCAGAAAAAATACGTTTTCCATCATCTAAAAATAATCTTACTATTACTTTTAAAACAATTTGCACCTTCTTATAGAAATTTCCACCGAAAATTTATACTTCCAAATTTATCTATTGATAAATATTACACTTCATTTGTAAACCCAGATTACAAAATTCCATTCCTCATTTCCTTTTTAAATCACCTCTTTAAAGTACTTAACAAATTCCAAACCAATTTCCTGAATTTAATTTCCTTAAATTCATTACTTAAAAAACCTTTTCATTTCCCTTTTTAATCCAATTCATTTTATTTATATTTTAAAATACAAGATTATACTTATCCCATCATAACACAACACGACAAAATTCCCAAATTCATCCATCACAGGATATCAAATAAAATATATCACAAATTATGAAGATAATTTCTATATTGTGAGGAATCCAGTTGGATGCCTCCAAACTTTTTTCTTGCATCCACAGATGTTAGCACACAAATACATATCGATCCAATCTGATAATAATTTTTCACATTCAACCAATCAATCAATCATTTAAATACTAACTAATTAAACTAAGTAGCATCTAGATGTGAGTGAGATTAACTCACCTTGAATTCAAAACGCTGCGCGTTCAAATAAATCGAGCACGTTCGATTTAAAGCAAAATTCTCACTTGCTCAAAGCGTTCCAGATCTGCACCACAGCGGGCTCCTCGTCGCTGCGATTCTGGCGCTTCTTGTTTCGTCGGATTCTGATAATGAATGCAAAAGTTATTCGGTTTTAAAGATTGTGTATACATAATTAAAACAAAAATTTCTTTTCTTTTTATTATTATTATTTACCAAACAAAATTGGGCCGTTGGGTTTACTACAGAATCAAAGCCATCCCAACCCTTCTTCCTCACGCTCAACACAGGCTAACGAAACCAAAACACACAATCTACCCACGACGAACGAGCCTCCATCCGCCACTTCCTCAACGATCGGTCAACGCCAATTGATGCTACGGCTCGCCTCTACCCTCATCTGGAACCCTACGGCACTCGGCCTCCCCTAAAGCCCGAAAATTGGTAAAGAACGACCGAATCTCACCATCAAACTGTCGCCAATCCAACCGTCCAACCTCGATCATGACCGGTCGCTTTATAGAGCTCATCGAGCTCTATCCTTCTTGTGTAGAAAGTTTTTGCTAAAGATGAGTGGATGGGAAGAGAATTAAGGAACAAGATGGAGCGATTTCGGCCATTGAAAATATACAAGCGACGACTGAGAAAAAGAATCTAGGGTTTGGCTTAAAACGTGTTTATATAGACGTTTTATAATTATTATTTGATTAATATTCTCAAATTTTAACAAGCTTATACAAACGAAATCCAAATCACACGTGCCGCCTGGCGTTTATAAGGTTTTACCCATATTCCGAACGCAATGGAATGTGTTTCGGAGGCTAATTCAATTATATGTGAAAGATAGCCTTTTAAATCGATTTAAAATGTTAAATTTTCGATTTTAATTTCAACACATTTCTCATTCGTACGAACAAACGAAAACTTCAAACACTACGAAATTTATAATCCGATAATAATTAACTATTACAGATCCAGTGGAACTGGTTTCGTCAAATTCCAAGACTGTGCCCCGGAAGGCTATTTTAACTCGTCGATTCATTCGAACGATTTTCAAAATCGTCGAAATCACTTATATTAAAACTTTACTAACTCAATTATAAATCATATAGAATTTATAATCACATTAGAAATTATTCTGATTCTTATTAAATCAGAATCTGATTATTTGCATTATTATTATATATTAAATTCCATCTAGACTTACAATAAATTTTAGAAACCATTTTCATATCTATATAGAACCAAATTCACCAATTATCCCAATTTCAAATATTAAATTATTATTTATCCAAATCCAACTAAATTTCCATATTTGAAATTTTATTAATCTTAATGATTTAACCAAAATTTTCTTATTACAAAATCAAATTATAATTCACATTCAACATTTAAAATGAATTAAATGTTCAAAATCTAACAACCAAAATTCCGGGTCATTACATTCCTCCCCCTTTTAAAAATTTCATCCTCGAAATTTGCTAAGGTGGGAAAATGCTCCAAAGTTCATTAACTTACCCAAAATCCACTTAATTAAAAACCTATGTTCACTTCTCAAAACATTTTAGCTTAATCTAAAAAAAAATTCTTTTATTTCTAACTTAAAAACCTTATTTTCAACCTAATTCAAAAATCACTTTTCTAGTGAACCCAAAATTTTGAAAATCCCCAAAAAAATTCTAACTCCCAAAATTTTCGAAATTTTTTGACAGCGTCTCCTTTGTACGAAGAGCGTTTCACAATATCACAATAGACATAAATATATACATCGACCCACACGATCGGAAAACAAAATATTTCACAATATATATATCATTTCCCAATTTTATAGCATAAGCGTACCTTTAGATTGGCATTTTAAAAGCAAGCGGCTAATTAATATTGCATTTACGCGCTCCAACTCTATCGATTGCCTCCCGTAACTGTACTTACTCAAACAAGTACATAAGTTTTCAATAATATGAGATTTTAACAACCTTACATTCATTGGTCTTAGCCAAACACATCAGTTGCATAGCCCAAACAACAAATTTCCATAATTCTACATGTTAATCATCTTTATAAGCAATCACAAGGTCTCACCATTATTTTTAATTCCCTTCAGAAATCTATATCTCATTTTATTCCACTTGAATGATTAACATCCAAGTTTGCTACATTCAATTCCTATTTACCACAACCAACTCAAAATCACCTCAATATGATCAACATGTGCCTACTTATATAAACTTACTTCTATGCAATTCCAAATTGATCCACAATCAATTTTATCTCCAATTTGATTATTTTCATCATATTCATAATTCACTTTCATTTATGTGCAAATTCACTCAATTAAATTCCAACCCATTCCAATATATCCAAAAACCAACTTTATTTACTTCTTTAAATCAATTTACTTCCACTTACGACAAAACGACTAATTTCAATGCAAGTCTGATGTTATTCATGTAAATAACCATTAGTTAAGTTTTATACCCATTTTAAATTAATTCCAACACAAACTATATAGATTTTACCCTATTCGGAATTATTCACAATACAAACATTCTTACTTCATTTCAATTATTAAATTAAATCCCTATTCTTACATTTCAATTTCATTTATCCATACAGGTTCATTCAAGACCATTCATAAGTTTGACAACAAACATTTCATAATTTTCTTAAGTTTTTTTTCTTACATCAATTTTATTTCCATTTTAATTTGATTCTAATCTAATCAAATTCCAATCCATTTTAATTTTTATTTCAATTAGTTTACTTGTTCAATCTATTTTAACCCAACTTCATTTCATTCGACAATATTCACATCATAATTAATTCATTTACAATATATGTCGAATTTCATTTAATTAAGCTTACTCTAGATTCATCTTCAAACTATTCTCTCGAATTTAGTTGGGTGAGAATTTTATTCATTCAATATCATTTCAACTTAAGTAAATTTCCTTTACTAATTTAAATAAGAATTTAATTCCATTTAATACTATTTATAACACAACTGAATTTTGATTTCAACTCAATCCAAATTCAACTCAATCCCTTATAATTTAAGTTAAATCTAATTCGATCCAATTTTATTTCTCCATTCAATTTAAATTTTTACTTTCTAATATATACGTTCAAAAACTTATTTACTAACCTAATTCCATTCACCTCTTATACTTCACTTTGCCTTACCTCACTTTACAATTCATTTAAATTTTGAATTTCCCATGAAATATCAACCATTTTATTTAGGTTTACAATTTCAGTTCCTATCCATAAGTTCACCAACTTATTTATTTAAAATCTTATATTACTATTTGTGTCTATTTACATCTTATAATCACAATCCCATATTATATATATAACACTTAATAGTTTAAGGATATAAATTTTCATTACACAATTATAACCCACAATTATATAGTCATTTTACATTTCATCTTATATTCAATTTAATTCAATTTCAATTCACATTTTATATTTAATTTATCCCGATTTAAATTGTAACAACTCGCATATTTTACGATTATATATTTAAATATTTTGTTTAAATATAGCGTCGTTAATCAGATTTTTGGGTCCGAAATGTTACTTTTTGCAAACTGTCAAATTGGGGCTCGAAACCACCTCCATTGAGTCCAAAATGATGTTTGCGATCTTTTTGAATATAAACTTCGATATGTTTGGAGTTTGTAGAATTTTGCAACTTTTTCCACTTTGGGTTTGAGTTTGGCTTTCAGCCCAGTATCCCAACATAAGACCCTTGCTCCAACCCCTCTCCTCTTCATTACTTCGTAACATTTCCTAATACTCCAGCTTTATCAAAAAAGGGGGAAGAGAGAAAGAATTAGGAAATCCTAAGCCCTAGTTCCATTTGCAAACTCAAATTCTTGCTCCATAATTCAAGAGAAGCTATTGGTAAGCATCCTCTTCTTCTTCTCCAACTCCTTCTCTCTTCAATTTCAGAAATTCATAAACCTAACTTCGAAAATGGTTCTCTTTTAATCTTTGATTTAAGCTCCTTGGGTTGGAATTGAAGAGTGATAGTTCTTTCCTTGCTCTATAGCTTCTTCTTCTTTCTTTTTGAGTTAAAGGTGAGATTTTTATCTCACGTCTATGTCTATAACTATCTTTGATTGCTAGGTATGAATTCCTAACACTTATTCATTGCAATTGCTTTTGATTTGGATTGTTTTTGTGAATAGTTCAATTTTTAGTGTTTGAAGCCAAATCTTTAAAAATCATAACTTTGATGTTTGATCATGCTTTTGGTGGTGTATCGAAGAGCCTATTGGGCTGGGTTGTCGATAGGCATAAACCCCTAGCCCCATTGCTCGTCCGATCGCGAATTGGTTGAGTTTGCTCTTCATTTGTATAGGCTGGAAAACCTGGAAAACAGGCACCAGTCGACTGACCCTCTCAGCCCCGTCGACTGACCTAGAACCCAAGAGTTTTCCAGGCAATTGGTTAGTCGACTGTTCTCAGAGAGCCAGTCGACTGACCTGCTTGTATGCGGTCTGTTTTGCCTATTTAGCCTATTTTGCTTGAGATTCCAATTTCTATCAATTCGTGATTATCCTATTTTTTGTTATCATTTATTACTGTCTTTGATGACTTCTCTTTAGATTTCGTACACGGGTTTTATAAATGAGTTTTGAAATGTCTTTCAAGTAAATTGGTTTGGAGTAATTATATATATTATTTCAAGTATAAAATTACAAAAGTGATTTATAAAGCGATTTTAAATTGCATTAAAAAAAACTCGTTTCTCTAACTTATAGTTTCTATATAAAATACAAAATTTTGCACTCCAAGCGAAGAGGGAGGAGAATTAAATGATTAGATAAAACGCGTGTAATTAACACGTGCGTTCGTCTTTTCAGTTAATTCCTAATCTATTCGTTTGAACGTTTTGACCTTTGGGTCTCGTTTACAGATGAGATGAGGTAAACTTTGTACTGCTTTGAGTGTGAAATTTACTAACGGATAGTAAACCGTTTAGTGCGGGCGTGTGGTATGGGACTCACGTTAACATTTTTCGGGTTTCTTCCAAGGAGTTTGTGACACATATTGCCAGTTAGTGGTGTCCATTACTGGGCCTCCGGACCTTCACCACTATGGTTTATTGCCTTCGGATTTGTGCCTTCGGGTATGTTGCCTTCGGGTTGGTGCCTTCGGGTTTGTTGCCTTCGGGTATGTTGCCTTCGGGTTCGTACCTTCGGGTTTGTTGCCTTCGGGTTTGCGCCTTCGGGCTTATGGATCCTTGTTTATACAGTACTGAGCACGTGCATTTCTTTTGTTTCACTGATATTTAAATTCCCTAGCGTGTCGCCTTTCGATGTAGGTCCTTTGAACCACACGATATATAGCGGTTACCTTATGGAACTTGTGTTACCTTCATTGGTATTTGTTAATTGCTTTTTTGGCTTGATTTGGATATTCATATCCATTGTTTATTTGAGTTGCCGATGATATGAGGCTTGTTATGATTCATCTATAGTTAGATGATTGAGATATCTCTTTTAGAGATATTTATTGCACTTTATGACCTTGCAGGTTCAGTTTATCTAACTGATTTGTTTAGCTAGACTGATCCGTGTGTTTTCATACTCGGGTCAGAACGAGATGTTTCAGCTTAGGTACATTTGGACTTAGCCTATTTTGCTTCCGCATGGACTATTCCGCTAGCTCCTTTTTGTTATAGCTTTTCATGTATTCCTTTTTGGTTGTAACTCTGATATGTATTCTTTTGACTCGCCTGTATATTGTGGTCTGCTATACCACTTGACATGTATCATTTCGTATACTCTGTTATGTATCCGTATATGTGTATATGATGATCTACTGTTTTGTGATGTGCACTACATTTGAGTTGTTATATTTTCTTCTAATAGATCCTTCAGCCACCTATGGTTTTGTATTAAGTATTTATGGGATATGTCGATCCTCTTGGTATGGCAATTGTTGATGTATTCATTAGATAGTTAAGGTAAGGCTATAGATGGTCGCTTATATCCAGCTCTATTCTCCGCATTAGCAGACGGTATTATTTAATAATACTCTTTGCTAATGTGGGTCTCGGAGTGGGGCGTCACATAAATTCAAATATATTTTATTCACTTCCATTTACACAAGTTAAATTTTAATTCTAGGATAAAATTTTCTTTCTTTTAATATCAACTTCATTTATAAGTTCAATAGTTGATTTATCTTAACTTTCCGCATTATTTAAATAGAATTTCCAGAATTCAATTGCCCGGTTTTTATTTCAAAACCATTTTGAAATCATAAATAACACTTGGTATATCAAATCAAACCTTCGGATTTCAAAACAACTTGTTTTTACTAAAACAAATTTCCGTTTTGAACTTTCTAAAACGACTTGAATACCCAACAAGTCCAAACAAATATCATAACCAATCTCCAGAGTAGCAATCCATCACTTTAGAAACTCGAAAGGGAATACTGATGATGTGGCCATCATCATCATGATTATTTTCCAACGACTGAAGTGAGTTCAGTGCTTCCTTACTTCCATAAATTCCCTTTCAAAAATAATTTCCATTCAAAAATATTTCCCAAAATAATCCTCCGTTATTTTCTTCCACATTCTAGAAAACATTACAAACATTCCCAACATTTTAAATTCCTAAACCTTTTGATTAAATTCATTTAAGACCCTTTTCAAAATTCCGGGGATTTAAACTCCGGTTTAAATCAAATCTGGTTATATTTAAAGAATTCTATTTGGTTATAAACCATTTCAAATTTTAAATTTTAATTTGATTATAGTATTAACAACCAAACATCCATATATATATATATAATAATTTCAAAAAATTATTCCTTTTATATCAAAACATAATTTTGGGTAAAATTATTTCATTTACCCATTTTTAAAAACAATATTTTGTCGGTTTATCTTGTTTAAGAGTTTAGAAACCCCTATCGATTACGGTAGTACTTCCCGTACCGACCAGAATTCATAAACACTCAACCGATAAGTCAACACAGTATAAAAACAGCTTTTATATTCACTAACAAGTACGCGCTCATATCTATTATTACCTTCAAACTCATTCTAGAGCACTATTGACTCTATTTATAATGAGAAATTTCCCCACCAAAGCCTTGGTTATCGCTAACCTAAGCTTTGATACCAACTGTCACGACACGCCCTTCTCGACCCTCGAAAATCAACACAAAATATGCCACAGTATAATATGCCGATGATCGAGTTCGAAAAAGACAGATTGTTGAGGAATAAGAAAGAAAATAAAAGGAAGAAGGAACTAAACAATAACAGAATCTCAAATTGCAGCGGAACAAAATATAATAGAAAATAACAGATCTTCGCACAAAATGAAAACATATCTGTTTTATAGATTACATCATCAGAGTATCTCAAACAAACAACAATTACTAGCTGGCAGTTATAATAGCCTGCCTCATAGCTTACTGGCAATTTCAAACAACCACAGCAGTAGAAATAAACAAGTATGGGTAGTATGTCTCGAACTCCAACTCCTCTCCTGGGCTCCCAAGCATCCTATCCTGTACTTTATAATACTCGGTCTGACCCGAAAATTATAATAAAATAACATCTGAATCAGTCTCGAATACCAGCGTGAGAAAATACACTTAAATTGATTATTAAAGTTCCAAAAATCCTTTAAAAATCAAAAGCATCACGTAAGACCATGCCACAAATAAACACGTCGGGTTTTTACATTATGATAGCCAAAACATTTATTATCAAAATCCTATGATATTATGATAGTGTCTATATACAAATACTTATTCAAAATAGCTGAAATTGTTACATGATTAAATTCCAGCATACTAGCCACAAAGTGGGTTATACAATCAAACCGTAAAAGGCACGTAGGAAGAATGGATTTCCAACAAATGACTAGGCACTGGTGTTCCACCTATCAAAGTACCTGGTCTAGATCAGCGTACCGAGGATCCACCCTAAATCTCCTACAACACAAGACTGGGACTACCCCTTACTGGATAATCCCGAATAAGATCACCCCGTTGTTAGGATCAGCAACCGCACCACACAACCAAAATAAAAGGGACAACTAGACAGGGATGACCTTACCCTAATGGGCGTGACCCACTTAGCCTTGCTGCATAACCTCGGATTTTCAGTCATTGCCGGTTGATGAGGCTTGAGGCTAAGCGTTACCTTTTTAGAAAATTTCACTTAGAATGCTCACCGTACTCCTGACGATGTTCTGAAAGCATTCATCCATACAAGTTCGTTCCAGGTCCGAATGGAACCGAAGGCACTACTCCTACTACATCCATTTTGGAATCACCCTCAGGATTAGTAGCAATTCTCTCTTGCACTTCGCTACTCCATCTTTGACTCCAAGCACTTGTCTTCATCATGAAAACGTACTTGTTGGATCGAAGTGGTTGTCAGATTACAAATCCGATTCCGGTCTCTTCGAAACAACATTAGCTATTTCCCGGTAAACTCAAACCTGGTTCTTTAGGAAATACACAGACAAAGATAACATCGGAGTTCACCTCCTAACTGTTAGTGGACGGATTTCTTTACCAGCGTCCTAGAAGAACGAACGAGATTATATATATGGTATAGCACCTCGAACGATAACTGTACCATATAATTCTCATATCTCTTCTAGATATTTCCAAAGTTATATTTGGGTCCAGATTTGATAGTCGGTTATTTAACTATCAAATGAACAAATAATTCAACCAATTATTTCATTTCAACTGAAAACACCAAGTCCTTTAAAATTTAGATTTTTATATAATTTAAATCACATTTCTGAAAAGTGTATACTTAAAATATTTAAAAGTAAAACTGCTTAAGTCACTTTACTCAAAACAATAGTTATGAAATTTTATAATAATTTTTCAAGTAAAATTTAAGCCACAAAACTATTTTAAAATAAATTTTTTATACAAAGTATAAATATTAGAAAATTTCTTTAAAAACATAATGCCAGTTTAACCTTTAAAATAATTATTACTAAAATTAATTTGAATAGATTTGCTTTAAAATTTTAAAACAATTAAAAATAATAAATTTCTCTAAAACATTCTTTTAAAAACAGATTTTAAAACTTTAGGCTTATACATAAAAATTCCTTTGAAAACATATTTGGTTTTTCAAGTAAACACACTTCCATTTAAGAATATCCCATATAACCCTTTATAAATCCTGCTCGATTTATCCCAATCCAAATTTACGTCTCAATCCCATAAATTTCTTTCAACGCTTTAAAAATAAAACACCCTTTTATTTTTAAAACACATTTCCCTTTTCCTTGAAATCACGTTCAAAATATATACTTAAGCTATTTTAAATAAGTTACTAAATTCTTTATTCAAAATAATACTTTTGAAAATGTATAAAAGTTTCCTGGGTAACTTAAATCAAAATTTTCCTGTTAATATAAAGTTAGTATATCAAATATTTATGTTAAAATTTCCTTTAGAAAAAATAATACTAATTTACCATTAAAATAATTGAATACCATAATTACTTAAGTAAATATTTACTTTTCTCCTGAAAATAATTAAAAATAATAATTTTTATAAAACATTCCAAAACACATTTTTATACTTCTAGTTTACAATCTGAAAGCTTTTCTATGAAACATGCTTAGTTTTCTGGTACATTTTCCATCTTTTAAAAATAATATTACTGCCACCGGAAATTTATACTTCCAAATTTATCCGCTGATTAATATTACACTTCATTTGTAAACCTAGATTACAAATTTCCATTCCTTACATCCTTTTTAAATCACGATTTTAAAGCACTAAACAAATTCCAAACCAATTTCCTGAATTTAATTTCCTTAAATTCATTACTTAAAAATTCCTTTTCATTTCCCTTTTTAATCCAATTCATTCTATTTATATTGTAAAATACAAGATTATACTTATCCAACCATAACACAGCATAAAAAAATTCCCAAATTCATCTATCAAAGGATATCAATAAAATACATCACATATTATGAAGATAATTTCTATATTGTGAGAAATCCAATTGGACCCCTCCAACATGTTTCCCTACATCCACACATGTTAGCACGCAAATAAATATCGATCCAATCTGATAATAATTTTTCACATTCAACCAATCAATCAATCATTTAAATACTAACTATTTAAATTAAATAGCATCCAGATGTGAGTGAGATTAACTCACCTTGAATTCAAAATGTCGAGCGTTCAAATTTTACATTAAATCGAGCACGTTTGATTTTATGCAAAAAATTTACTTGCTCAAAATGACTCTAGATCAGCACCACAGCGGGCTGCTCGTCGCTGCGATCCCGGCGCTTCTTGTTTTGTCGGAATTTGATAATGTATGCAAAAGTTATTCAGTTTTAAAGATTGTGTATATATAATTAAAACAAAAATTTCTTTTCTTTCTATTATTATTTACCAAACAAAATTGGGTTGTTGGATTTAATACAGAATCAAAGCCGTCCCTAGACCTTCTTCCTCATGCTCGACACAGGCTAACGAACCCAAAACACACGATCTACCCACGACGAATGAGCCTCCATCCGCCACTTCCTCAACGATCGGTCAACGCAAAATTGATGCTACGGCTCGCCTCCACCCTCATTTGGAACCTTACGGCACTCGGCATCCCCTAAAGCCCGAAAATTGCTAAAGAACGGCCGAATCTCACCATCAAACTATTGCCAATCCAACCGTCCAACCTCGATCATGACCGGTCGCTTTATAGAGCTCATCGAGCTCTATCCTTCTTGTGTAGAAAGTTTTTTCTAAAGATGAGTGGATGGGGAGAGAATTGAGGAACAAGATGGAGTGATTTTGGCCATTGAAAATATACAAGCAGCGATTGAGAAAAAGAATCTTGGGTTTTGCTTAAAACGTGTTTATATAGACGTTTTATAATTATTATTTGATTAATATTTTCAAATTTTGACATGCTTATACAAACGAACTCCAAATCACACGTGCAGCCTGGCGTTTATAAGGTTTTACCCATATTCCGAACACAAAGGAACGAGTTCCGAAGGCTAATTCAATCATGTAACAACCCGCATATTTATCGATTTTATATTTAAATATTTTATTTAAATATTTCATCATCAGTCGGATTTTAGTCCGAAAAGCTACTTTTTGCATATGGTCGAATTAGGACTCGGGACCACTCCCATTGAGTTTAAAATGCCGTTTGCGACCTTTTTGAGTATAAGCTTCGATATGTTTGGAGAAAGTTGATTTTTGCTACTTTTCACTTTGGGTTTGGTTTGGGCTCAGCCCTATGTTAACTTATGCTCAAATCTGAGCCACTCTTCCCCACTCACCCTCATTCACTTCTCATTTTAGTTTTTATAGCATTATTGGTGGGAGAGATTGGAAATTAAAACTCCAAAACCCTAGTTCCTTTTTGGAACTTCAAATTCCTAGCTCCAAACTCAAGAAGAACCCATTGGTAAGCTTCTCTCCTTCTTCTCCAACTTATTCTCTTACCAATTTCAGAAATTCCTAAACCTAATTTTGGTAATGTTCTTGTTTTGAGCTTAGATTCAAGCTCATTTGGGTTGTGTTGAAGAGAGGTTGATTCTCCATTTGCTTTCAAGCTTCTTCTTGTTCGATTTTGTAAAAAGGTGAGATTTTTATCTCACATCTTTGTCTATAATTATCTTCGATTTTTAGGTATGAATTCCTAACACTTATTCGTGTGCGATTGATTTTGGTTTGGATTGAATTGGTGTATATTCCAATTTTTGGTGTTTTGGTCCAATTTATGAAAATCCTATTATGGATATTTGGATATTGATATTTGAGGCGTATCGAAGAGCCGTTTGGGCTGGGTTGTCGTTCGACGTAATTCCTTTGTCCTCGCCATTTGCTCAGTCGATCGTTTTCTACATTCGTTTGGCCATTTTTGGCCTAGGTTCAGGGAATGCCCTGAACCCTTCATTCAGACGTCTGAAACGTGATATTCAGACGTTTGAATATTGTCTGGGAAGTTTTCTATTCCCAGATTCAGACGTCTGAATATATGGTTTCAGACGTCTGAATTGGCTTATTTTCAAACAGAAAGAAAATAGGATAAAATATGCCTATTTCAGACGTCTGAAACATTTGGTTCAGACGTCTGAATTGTGTTCTGGAAATTTTTATATTTCCAGATTCAGACGTCTGAACCACTTGTTTCAGACGTCTGAAACTGTTGTGATTTTGCCTTCTTGCCTTTTTGTTTGAGAATTCCAATTTAAATCGATTCGTGATAATCCTATTTTTTGTTATCATTTATTATGACTTTGATAACTCTTTTTAGGGATTTTTGAATATCCATTTCGATGGATTCTTTATCGGTTTCTTTGGATTTTATTCACGTCTTCGAATGTGAATTTTAGTGATTGATTGTCCTTACAATCTTCTTTGTGATTTGTCACTTTAAAAATATAAAGGTTTTCTATACTAGTAGTAAATATCAAAACTCTTTCCTCAAACGATTTCAATACTATTTTAATACCAAATTCGTTTATAAAACCGTTTTCCAATCTATTAGTATATACAAACCTTTACCTCACTCGTATGAGAAATCTAATTAAACGACTTAGTAAAACGAGTGGTATGAAACGCTTGCGTTTACTTTGTTGGTTAATTCTTGGACTTGTTCGATTGAAACTCTTGTGACAATTTTCTAGTGGAGATCTACAATTTGTTCGTAAATATTTAGGTTAAGCAAGTGGTTATGGGACATGAAGCTAAACTCATATATTTACTAGCTTAGTGTAATTGACACTTCTCATTGATCATGACGATCATCTTTGTGATTTAGACTAGCAATGTGCAATGTCTCTTTGTCTGCGAGGGAGACTAAACCCCGTTTTGTGGAGTTTCGACTCAATTTGTGATGGGGTAGCAACCCATGGTCTTCGGGCCGTTTGTGGAGCTTCGGCTCAATTTGTGATGGTTAGAGACCATGGAATTAGCGTTCCGTTTGTGATACACGTGTTGGTGAGCTTTATGCTCCCGTTTGTGATAGGCCTCCCCCCTTTTTTGTGATTTCTGGATTTCTTGAGATGATTTCTAGAATTTGTGTTTCACCAATTTTTCATGATTTCCATTGATAAGCCTTATCGATATTTGTGCATTGATGAATTTGTGTGTCATTGACTTTAGTGATTTCTGGATTTCTTGTGTAGTCTTCTGGAATTCATGCGTCATTGACTTTTGTGATTGACATTGATATTATCGTCAATATTTGTGGTTTGATGAACGAAATAAAGAGTATGACACTTCTTTGATTCTTGTGTAGATTTTTTGATATTGATTAATCTCTTGTTGATTGTCAATTACTTGTATATCACAGCTTGGCCTTGTGATTATTATGTGTTTAGTCATATCTCTTATTCTATATCGTTTCATCTGATATTTATAGTTAGACTGATCCGTTTATTATTTTCTTATTAAATAATACTCGGGTCAGACCGAGATGTTACAGGTGCTTCAGCTTGACTTCTCTCTTGGGATTGATTTCTCTGACTTTTGGTTGACTACTTAGATTAGTAGTTTTTGTTGTATACCTTAGAGATATAGACTCCATAATGTATACTTATTCTTTTGTGTAGTTCGTGTAACTATTCTTTTGTGATATTGTGGATCTTTCTGACCACTACTCTGATGTACACTTTTATGTGTAATATTCATATCTTATTCCGCCTTTGTGATATGAATTGTCTGTGACTGATTTATGTTATGTTTGTTTCTATATTTGTTTTCGAAGATATTATAGCCACTGTGTAGTAGCTTTGAGTTTGTGTCGGCATGTCGGATTTCCACTTGAAAAGATTTGCATGTTATACTATCTGACATATCGATGCTCGCACAAAGCAATTACACGGATGGTCGCTCCTCAACAGCCTTATTCTCCGTGCTAGTTGACAGCATTCACCGTAATGTTCTTGGCTAGCGTGGGTGTAGAGGTGGGGCGTCACAGCTTGGTATCAGAGCCAAACTTCGGAACAATGTAGAATAACTTAACAAGGATCATCGTCCTAAGTCTATCTTAGGAGTCGTGATTTAGGATCTTATTCGGGTCTACGTACCGTCTTATCCTATTTTCTTTTATGATTCCTTGTTTTGCCTATCAAGATTGCTTGATATTCAATTTGGTAAATAACCTTTTTCTTCTTCTTCTTTCTTTCTTAAGGGAGAGAAATGTCTAGACCAGGCCGCCCTAGAGCCGTAACGTCTAGCACTCCACCCCAGGATGGAGTTTTCATGACTGCTCAACAGCTTCTTGATTTAGTGACGAATGCTCAAGCAGCTGGAGCTAACCCGGAACCTACTCACCCAAAGTCGGGATTTGCACGCTTGTGCAGCGATTACACTAATTTGGGTGGGGAGCCATTCAAAGGTTCTGAAACTGTTATTGAAGTACAGGCTTGGCTAAGGTCATGCGATCGAATCTTTTCTCGCATGAATCTTATTGACCTTCACCGAGTTCAGGTGGCCTCTAGTATGCTCCGAGAAAGAGCATTAGACTGGTACGAGCTTCTTATTTCTGAGATTAATGAAGCGGTTCTCACCTGGGAGAAATTCCGAGAACGCTTCGAGTTGAAATTTGTACCAGAAGCTGAGAAAGTGACATTGGCTTGACGATTTATAGACCTTGTTCAAGGTGAGTCCTCCGTGACTGATTACGTCGCCTCCTTCGAGTCGCTTTCCAAATATAGGGTTGAATACATCAACACCCCATTAAAGAAGAATCAGAGATTCGTCTATGGCTTAAACAAAAATCTCAAGAAGCCATTACTTCTAAAATTAGAAGTTTCTTTCGACCAACTCGTTGATATTGCTCTTCGTCTTGAAGAGGCGGATAGGGAGAACGATGTTGAATTGGTGGGTTCCAAACCAAACTTCAACAACAAAAAGAGGCCAAACAAATTTAAATGTCCTTATCCCAGTAAGAAAGGGAAGCAAGCAACCTCCGCGGCAAAGACTTCTTCCTTTGGTCGTGGGGAATGCTATAATTGTGGTTCGAAGGACCATTACGCGAACAAGTGTCCAAAGTCTCTTTCTTGTCGTTACTGCAAAGTTTCCGGTCATGTTATATCTTCATGCCCCAAGCTTCAGGGCAAGAAGGAGGGAAAGCTTAATGTTGCTCAAGCCCCTGGCAACACATCTCGTGGCCAAGGTATTTTTCATTCTATTCTAGATGGAATTATTTTATTTTGTGATCATCCTATTCAAGTTCTTTTTGATACGGGTGCGTCCCATTCTTTTATATCAAAAGAACTTGTTGATACCTTTTCTTTGGATGTTTTGTGTTTAATGACTTCTTTGAGAATTGCGAATCCGGTTGGTGGATCCGCAACAATCAGTTTATTGTGTAAAGATGTCGAGATTATTTTGTGTGATTTTTCTTTCCGAGCCGATTTGCATGTCATGCGTTATTTAGGCTTTGGAATGATTTTGGGAATGGATTGGCTTAACCGTTATGAAGCTCATATCCTATGTCCTGAGCGGACTATTCATCTTCGACATCCTCAATCTGTTAATCAGGTTTCTGTTATTCTTAAAGATTCAGATTCTGCTTTGGTTGCATCTTTATATTCTTTAAATCCTCATGATGACGATGATGATGATGAGGGTGATATTATTTCTCTTGTTCATGTCGTTTGTGAATTTTCCGACATATTCGAGCCCGTTTTAGGATTACCACCTAAGCGAGCAATTGAGTTCAGAATTAATCTTATTCCTGGAGCTCAACCTATGACTCGTCCTCCTTATCGTATGTCCAACAAAGAAAACGAGGAGATGCGTAAAAAATTATCTGAATTGGAAACGAAGCAATTTATTCGCTCTAGTTCCTCGCCTTGGGGAGCTTCAGCTATTTTTGTGAAGAAATCCGATGGTACACTTAGGCTTTGCGTTGACTACCGCAAGCTTAATGATCTTACTATCAAAAATAAATATCCTTTACCTCGGATTGATGATCTATTCGATCAACTTAGTGGTGCTAGAGTCTTTTCACAATTGGACTTGGCTACCGGTTTTCATCAGCTTCGTATTGCAGAGGATAGCATTCCTTTGACATCGTTCCGTACTCGGTATGGATCTTATGAATGGCTTGTTATGCCATTTGGGTTAACGAATGCCTCGGCTTATTTCGTTGACTTAATGAATCGAGTTTTTAAAGACTTTCTCGACCGGTTTGTTCTCATCTTTATCGATGATATTCTTGTGTATTCTAAAACCGAGGAGGAGCATGAAAAACATCTTCGGATTGTGTTGAAAACTCTTAGGAGTAATCAATTAAAGGCAAAATTTTCTAAATGCCACTTTTGGCAATTTCGTGTGAAGTTTCTCGGTCATATTATTTCCGAATCCGGAATTTCCGTGGATCCTTCAAAGATTGAAGCGATTCAAGATTGGAAGAGACCGGAGAGTGTGACAGAGATTCATAGTTTCCTTGGATTGGCGGGCTATTACCATCGTTTTATCAAAGGCTTTTCTAAGATTGCCGTGCCTCTCACTAGCTTAACGAAGAAAGGTGTTAAATACATTTGGTCGGACAAATGTGAAGCTTCTTTACAGAAATTAAAAGAACTTCTTTCTGATGCTCCTATTCTTGTTATTCCCGATGGGAATCAAGATTTCGTTGTTTATACCGATGCTAGTCGCATTGGTTTGGGTGCCGTTCTTATGCAAAAAGAACGTGTTATTGCTTATGCTTCTAGGCAATTAAAGCCTGCTGAGACTAGATATGCCACTCATGATTTAGAGCTCGTGGCTATTGTTTTTGCTCTTCGGATTTGGCGTCATTATCTTTTAGGAGAGAAATTTGTTCTATATACCGATCATAAGTCCTTGAAGTATTTATTCTCTCAAAAGAAACTTAATTTGCGTCAACAGCGTTGGCTCGAATTTCTTGCACCATATGATCTTGATATTCTTTACACTCCCGGTAAGGGTAATCGTGTCGCCGATGCTCTTAGCCGCAAACAACAAGCTGTTGTTTCTATGATGATATCCGAATGGAACGATCTCGAGATCTTATCCACTTGTGAGATTCGAGAGCGTGTTCCCGATTTATGTTCATCTCTTGCTTTATGTAGCCTTGAGGCTCATCCTTCTCTTTTAGACCGCATTCTTGAAGCTCAAGGGTTAGAACATGAATTGGCTCTTCTTGGCCAAAATATTAGGGATAAAATTGATATTGAAGGTTTGAAAGACTTTGATATCGATTCTCGTGGCGGCATTCGGAGATTTGGTAGACTTGTCGTGCCAAATATTAGTGATCTTCGTAAAGATATTTTAGAAGATTCACATCGTTCTAAATTCACCATTCATCCCGGTAGTAGTAAAATGTACGCGGATATGAAGCGACTATATTATTGGGAGGGAATGAAATTCGATATTGCTAACTTTGTTAAGTGTTGCATGACTTGCCAACTCGTTAAGGCCGAACATCAAAGGCCCGGTGGGTTATTGCAACCTTTAGAAATTCCAATTTGGAAGTGGGACCAAATTTCCATGGATTTTATAGATGGCCTTCCCCGTTCTCGTTCGGGTCATGATAGCTTATGGGTGATTGTTGATAGGCTTACTAAATCTGCCCATTTTATTCCCGTTCGGTCTAACCGAACCGTTCCTTTTTTGGCCAAGCTCTTTGTTAAAGAGATTGTTAAATTACATGGAGTTCCTACTTCTATAGTTAGTGATCGTGATCCATTGTTTACTAGTGGATTTTGGAAGAGTCTTCAAAAAGCTTTAGGAACGAAGCTTAATTTTAGCACCGCTTATCACCCCCAGTCCGATGGACAAACCGCCCGTGTTAGTCAAACTCTTGAAGATCTTCTTCGTGCTTATGTGCTTGATTTCGGTGGAAGTTGGGAAGATCATATTTCTCTTGTTGAATTTTATTATAATAATAGCTTCCAATCTAGTATTGGTATGGCACCTTTTGAGGCACTCTACGGAAGGCCATGCTGATCTCCTTCTTGTTGGCTTGAGGCCGGTGAGAAGCTGGTTTTAGGTCCAGATTTTATTCATTATTCCACAGAGAAAATTGAAATTATTCGACATAGGATGAAAGAAGCCCAGAGTAGACAAAAATCCTATGCCGATAACCGGAGAAGGAAATTAGAATTTTCTGTGGGAGATCTTGTGTTCATTCGTGTTTCACCTATGAAAGGTGTTGTACGTTTCAGTCGATCGGGAAAACTAGCGCCTCGATATATTGGGCCATTTCCTATCATCGAACGTATTGGTTCCATGGCTTATCGCCTTTTATTACCGGCTCGGTTTTCTGCTATGCATGACGTGTTTCACGTTTCTCAACTTCGGAAATGTCTTCGAGATTCCGATTCTGTTCTTGAGCCCGGTGTTGTGGAAGAGATTGAAGTTTCGCCTAATTTAACTTATGAGCAACATCCTATTCGTATCATTGCTTCGGAAGTCAAACGACTTCGAAATAAAGATGTTCCGCTTGTTAAAGTTCAATGGTCTTCAAATCCTGAGGATTGTTCTTAGGAATCTAAAGAGTTCATCGAGCGAACACATACGGACTTGCTTTCTCGTGCTCTTTGAGGTGAACCTTTTATTTCAAATTTCTTTTGTGTTGAATATGCTTTTATGGTTGTTACTATATATCTTCTTCTTGTAATATTGCGAGGACGCAATTTCTTTAAGGAGGGGAGTCTATAACAACCCGCATATTTATCGATTTTATATTTAAATATTTTATTTAAATATTTCATCATTAGTCGGATTTTAGTCCGAAAAGCTACTTTTTGCATACGGTCGAATTAGGACTCGGGACCACTCCCATTGAGTTTAAAATGCCGTTTGCGACCTTTTTGAGTATATGCTTCGATATGTTTGGAGAAAGTTGATTTTTGCTACTTTTCACTTTGGGTTTGGTTTGGGCTCAGCCCTATGTTAACTTATGCTCAAATCTGAGCCACTCTTCCCCACTCACCCTCATTCTCTTCTCATTTCAGTTTTTATAGCATTAATGGTGGGAGAGATTGGAAATTAAAACTCCAAAACCCTAGTTCCTTTTTGCAACTTCAAATTCCCAGCTCCAAACTCAAGAAGAACCCATTGGTAAGCTACTCTCCTTCTTCTCCAACTTATTCTCTTATCAATATCAGAAATTCCTAAACCTAATTTTGGGAATGTTCTTGTTTTGAGCTTAGATTCAAGCTCATTTGGGTTGTGTTGAAGAGAGGTTGATTCTCCATTTGCTTTCAAGCTTCTTCTTGTTCGATTTTGTAAAAAGGTGAGATTTTTATCTCACATCTTTGTCTATAATTATCTTCGATTGTTAGGTATGAATTCCTAACACTTATTCGTGTGCAATTGATTTTGGTTTGGATTGAATTGGTGTATATTCTAATTTTTGGTGTTTTGGTCCAATTTATGAAAATCCTATTATGGATATTTGGACATTGATATTTGAGGCGTATCGAAGAGCCGTTTGGGCTGGGTTGTCGTTCGACGTAATTCCTTTGTCCTCGCCATTTGCTCAATCGATCGTTTTCTACATTCGTTTGGCCATTTTTGGCCTAGGTTCAGGGAATGCCCTGAACCCTTCATTCAGAAGTCTGAAACGTGATATTCAGACGTCTGAATATTGTCTGGGAAGTTTTCTATTCCCAGATTCAGACGTCTGAATATATTGTTTCAGACGTCTGAATTGGCTTATTTTCAAACAGAAAGAAAATAGGCTAAAATATGCCTATTTCAGACGTCTGAAACATTTGGTTCAGACGTCTGAATTGTGTTCTGGAAATTTTTATATTTCCAGATTCAGACGTCTGAACCACTTGTTTCAGACGTCTGAAACTGTTGTGATTTTGCCTTCTTGCCTTTTTGTTTGAGAATTCCAATTTAAATCGATTCGTGATAATCCTATTTGTTGTTATCATTTATTATGACTTTGATGACTCTTTTTAGGGATTTTTGAATATCCATTTCGATGGATTCTTTATCGGTTTCTTTGGATTTTATTCACGTCTTCGAATGTGAATTTTAGCGATTAATTGTCCTTACAATCTTCATTGTGATTTGTCACTTTAAAAATATAAAGGTTTTCTATACTAGTAGTAAATATCAAAACTCTTTCCTCAAATGATTTCAATACTATTTTAATACCAAATTCGTTTATAAAACCGTTTTCCAATCTATTAGTATATACAAACCTTTACCTCACTCGTATGAGAAATCTAATTAAACGACTTAGTAAAACGAGTGGTATGAAACGCTTGCGTTTACTTTGTTGGTTAATTCTTGGACTTGTTCGATTGAAACTCTTGTGACAATTTTCTAGTGGAGATCTACAATTTGTTTGTAAATATTTAAGTTAAGCAAGTGGTTATGGGACATGAAGCTAAACTCATATATTTACTAGCTTAGTGTAATTGACACTTTTCGTTGATCATGACGATCATCTTTGTGATTTAGACTAGCAATGTGCGATGTCTCATTGTCTGCGAGGGAGACTAAACCTCATTTTGTAGAGTTTCGACTCAATTTGTGATGGGGTAGCAACCCATGGTCTTCGGGCCGTTTGTGGAGCTTCGGCTCAATTTGTGATGGTTAGCGACCATGGAATTAGCGTTCCGTTTGTGATACACGTGTTGGTGAGCTTTATGCTCCCGTTTGTGATAGGCCTCCCCCCCTTTTTGTGATTTCTGGATT
Organism: Allium cepa; assembly: GCA_030765085.1. Lineage (NCBI taxonomy): Eukaryota > Viridiplantae > Streptophyta > Magnoliopsida > Asparagales > Amaryllidaceae > Allium > Allium cepa. The sequence goes on along the minus strand of CM060939.1, from coordinate 189,095,581 downwards.
TCTTGAGATGATTTCTAGAATTTGTGTTTCACCAATTTTTCGTGATTTCCATTGATAAGCCTTATCGATATTTGTGCATTGGTGAATTTGTGTGTCATTGACTTTAGTGATTTCTGGATTTCTTGTGTAGTCTTTTGGAATTCGTGCGTCATTGACTTTTGTGATTGACATTGATATTATCGTCAATATTTGTGGTTTGATGAACGAAATAAAGAGTATGACACTTCTTTGATTCTTGTGTAGATTTTGTGATATTGATTAATCTCTTGTTGATTGTCAATTACTTGTATATCACAGCTTGGCCTTGTGATTATTATGTGTTTAGTCATATCTCTTATTCTATATCGTTTCATCTGATATTTATAGTTAGACTGATCCGTTTATTATTTTCTTATTAAATAATACTTGGGTCAGACCGAGATGTTACAGGTGCTTCAGCTTGACTTCTCTCTTGGGATTGATTTCTATGACTTTTGGTTGACTACTTAGATTAGTAGTTTTTGTTGTATACCTTAGAGATATAGACTCCATAATGTATACTTATTCTTTTGTGTAGTTCGTGTAACTATTCTTTTGTGATATTGTGGATCTTTCTGACCACTACTCTGATGTACACTTTTATGTGTAATATTCATATCTTATTCCGCCTTTGTGATATGAATTGTCTGTGACTGATTTATGTTATGTTTGTTTCTATATTTTTTTCGAAGATATTATAGCCACTGTGTAGTAGCTTTGAGTTTGTGTCGGCATGTCGGATTTCCACTTGAAAAGTTTGCATGTTATACTATCTGACATATCGATGCTCGCACAAAGCAATTACACGGATGGTCGCTCCTCAACAGCCTTATTCTCCGTGCTAGTTGACACATTCACCGTAATGTTCTTGGCTAGCGTGGGTATAGAGGTGGGGCGTCACAAATCATATGTGAAAGATAACTTTTTAAATCGATTTAAAATATCAAATTTTCGATTTTAATTTCAACGCATTTCTCACCTGTATGAACAAACGGTAACTCCAAACACTACGAAATTTGTAATTCGGTAATAATTAAATATTACGGATCCAGTGGAACTGTTTTCATCAAATTCCAAGACTGTGCCCCAGAAGGCTATTTAAACTCGTCGATTAATTCAAACGATTTCCAAAATCGTCGAAATCACTTAAAATTTCATTTTTAAAACTTTACTAACTCAATTATAAATCATATAGAATTTATAATCACATTAGAAATTATTCTGATTCTTACTAAATCAAAATCTGATTATTTTCATTATTATTATATATTAAATTCCATCCATACTTAAAATAAATTTTAGGAACCATTTTCATATTTATATACAACCAGATTCATCAATTATCCCAATTTCAAATATTAAATTATTATTTATCCAAATCCAGTTAAATTTCCATATTTGAAATTTTACTAATATTAATGATTTAACCAAAATTTTCTTATTTCGAAATCAAATTATAATTCACATTCAACATTTAAAATGAATTAAATGTTCAAAATCTAAAGACCAAAATTCCGAGTCATTGCATCAAAATTAGTCCTCTTGCAATTTTTTTTTTAAATTTAAATAAAATCCAATTATTCGTACTAAATTTTTCTTACATTCATTTATTTCATTTAATCTTCTTCACACTTAAATTATATTTCATTTTAGAATTCAAGCCTATTCATTTTTAATTCATTTATGAATTTAATCCGCTTTACTAATTAATCTAGTTTCGTTTAATATCCTATTGAATTTATTAATTTGAACTTTATCTTTATTTTAATCTATTAGTCATTTTATTTAATCCTATTCAAGTTAAATTTTTTTATCATCCATATTCGACAAATTTAAATTGTTTTTAGCTTACCAATTCTTCATCTATGAGTTATACAATTTATTCATGTTAAATTTCATTTTATCTATTCATTCCGAATGCAATTCATTTTTATTTAAGCCTCTTGGGTTAGATGTTTTTAATTTACTTCATTCTCACTAACTCTATTAATCAATTTATTTCATTTCTCGACTTCAAGTTTCTTTTATTTGCATAATCAAGAGGTTTAACCAATTTAAATTTGGTTTAATTTTCTTATTCCAACTTAAAATTTACAAACTTATTTCTCATCCATACTATTTTTAATTTAAAAGTTATAACTTATTCTTTATATACTATTTCAATTTTTTTTAATCACACTTAGAATAAATTTTTCAAAAATCAAAACTTATTTTAATCGAAAATAAATTTCCTTTGGTAGCAATTCTCACTCAAAACTCGAAAATGAATACAAGCGATGTAGTAGTTATCTCCAGAATTTTTTCCCAGCGACCAAGCGAGTTTGATGTTTTTATTTTCTTCAAAATATTTTCAAATATTTTTCTATCCAAAACTCTCCAAAATAATACTTTTATTAAATTTTTTTAAGGCTTTGAAAAAAGCAAATTTTGAAAACAAAAAGATTTTAAGTTCCAAAATTCTCAATTTTTTTGATCATTTCTATATATAGGCTATATTATAATATACTTATACAAATTTACTTAACTTATTCTCAAAATATTCTATTAATTTACAACTTGGTCATTTTAACCAATTCTTATTGCAATTTTATTTTAATTCAATTTAATTATCGAATGCTTCATAAAATAAAATTCATTAACTATTCATTTTATTTTTAATTCAACAAATAATCGATGATAATGACTGTCATTCATTAAAAATTTATCATTATATATATATATATAAAATAATTTTGGAAATTATTCTATTTACCCAATTTAAAATAATATTATGTCCACTTGCCTCGTTTAAGTGTTTAGCAACCCCTATTGATAACAGACGTCCCGCATACCGACCAGAATTTATAAATAAATCAACGGATAAGTAAACACAATATAAACCATTTTTATGACACTAATAAGTACGCTTTCTCATATATACAAACTCATACTGACTCATTCTAGGGAATTACTATCCTATCTCTAATGAGTCAAACCGCACAAAGCCAAGGTTATCGCTAAACCTTCGCTCTGATACCAACTGTGATGACCCACATTTCGGAAGGTTTAAATCAACAATAATTCACACATGTCCGACTTAAACAATCAGGAACATAGATAATCAATGGGGTTAAATAAGAAAAATAAGAAGAGAATAAGAAAATAAAACACAGAATCTCATAGCGGAAATGATAAAATGTAATAATCAAATATAAATTCAAAAGTTGTTTACTATATATATGATCATAATCTATACTCATTTATCAGAGTTATATTTATACATCAAGAATAAATAGTCAATACAGCAGAATAACATGATGCAGGGGATAATAATAATAGTAATATACTAAAACTCCATCTTCGTCCTCCAAAGAATAGCCTTCAATATGCTGAAAAAACCCAAGACTGACCCGAGCGTAATGAAAAGACAAAACACTCGGGTCAGGACTAAAATACTCTTATGTAATTCCAACCAATATCATAAATATTAATGCAATAACTTAAGAGATGATACGGGATTTTCCATCTCCTAAGGATCCGTTAAACTATTTATATATAGTATACACTACAATAAATAATGTATAGTAGTAAAATAAATATCAAAATAGCATTAAGGCTTTACATTGATCCACCTTAACACAATTTATAGTTTAAACCAAAGTCGCAATGGGATCGTATAGGGATAAATATGACAAGGCACGTGAGGCAATGCCCAATGTAGGATTCTACCAGTTTACACTTTCTGGCTGGTCGTAACCTATCCATGGCCGACTGCGACAATCAATCCAAACGACAAAAGGTGCACCATCGAATACGAAATCACAATAGTAATACGAGGGATCAACGTTGCTAGAGGTAGCTAACCTCAATGGCCAGAAATAGGCTCCTGTTTTAGTCATTTTAATTATGACACGAATGTCAAGGCTATCCATCATCATTCCCTAACTTCATTCCAGTAAACGTCGCCAATTCAACCACTACATTCTGGATATCATCCACCGCTTGCACGGTTGTTAAAGTGGTTCCAATATTGAAAGAGTATATTTCAATAAGAGTCTCTGGTCTCTTTAACATCCCATCGTCATTTTACACAATGATTGGTTCTTTTACATTACGAAAACAATTTGCACTTAACATCAAAATATCATATTCGTTTCAAAATCAAATCCATTTCGAGATTATCATTTATTCGCTTTAAAATCAAATCCATTTTGAAATCATCGTATATTCAAAATTATCAATTTTGTCTGATAACTCAATTTCACTTCCAAAATTGATTGGAATTCAATTAAGATTATAATCTTCACTTTAACCTAGTTCGCATTTAAATTCAAGATTTAAATATAAACAATTTACCCTTTAACCAGTTTGAATTTTAGAAAATAGTTTGAAATAGTTAAATAGTTAAAAATAGTTTCATAGAAGTAATTTAAATATAAAAATGGTTTATATAATAAAATATTTAAAAAATCAAAAAAGTTTGAATATCTAAAGAATATAGATTTTAAATCATTCATACTAAAGTATTCATTTATAAAATTATTTCAAAGTCAAACCGGTCAAATTCCTAATTTCCTACCCAACTCAGTTCCAAATTCCATTTTGTTTTAATTGGTTTAATTCCGATTTCAACTCGAATAAATTTCGATTCCACGTAAATTACGATTTCAATTCACAAATTTCTTTCACTTTCAATTTCCGTTTCCAAATTAATTTAAATCTAAATTTCAAATTAATTTCCCATTCCAAATTATTTTGAATTCCAATTTCAAATTAATTTCAAATTTCAGTTCCAATTCCAAATTCGATTTCAAAATATCGATTTAAACACTTAAATCAAATTTACTTTCAATACCAAATTTACATCCAAATTTTCAATTCCAAACTCAAATTTGAAATATCTTTTCATATTAAATTTTCTTACAAATATTCAAACTTCGAATAAAAAACCAATCTTTTAAAATAAATCAACTTTCGAAAATTTACGCCGTATTTCTAAACTTCGATTAATTAAACAATTTCGTTAACCGAGTTTAAATTCCAACTTTTCGAGCTTTAATTCAAAATAATTTAACTTCAATAAATTGGATTTTATTCTTAAAAATCAATTCATTTAAATAATTTCAAAACAACTTTTAAAAATTATTTAATTTAACCAAACCGGTGTCCGTATATAATTTTCTAACCGATGGCCAAGTGGATAATTATTTCAATTTAATTTTAAGGATGGATATATATCATTTCAATCCAATTAGATGTCATAGGTATATATCAGTTCAACCTATTTATTAATTTATTCAAAATAATTTAATTTATAGTTTTATATACTATAAATTATATACAGGATGATAACATGAAGTATCAAATTAAACAAACATCCAAATTAACAACCAATAGCATCCATCACAACCAATCATCCATACAGTCAATATAATTCACAATAATTTATCAATATCGAGTACAATATTACCTATAAGATTTAAATTTATTTTAACGGTCAATTTAAATTCTACTAATAAATTCATATATCAATATAAATGATAATTAAACCTACAAAACAATAGCCAATAAATTTCATATCATTTCAGAATATACATTTAACTAACAAAAAATTATTTTAGTCAAATGTGAGCGTATAAATACTCACCTTTCTATTTGAAACTGAAAATATGTCAGCTTCAAACAAAATCCCAATCTGACTCCAAGCTGCAGATGACGTTGATATGGTAGCAACCCAATTTTCTCGCCCAAATCAAACCTCGTATGCAAATAATTCGATTCTTTTTTTACAATATAATTACTATTTATATCTATGTAAAAAATTCAAAATAAACAAAAAACAAATAGCTACCTCTCACTCGTTCGACCTTCACGTTCATACCTAGAACCCACGACCAAACCCTAGTTCTCTTATCAATCACGACTTGCTCTGAGCAATTTTTTTTCAATCGACCATCCATATCTCGCCGCCACCCGTCCATATGCGCCACCCCATGAAGCCACTGACCTTCCAATGCCCCCCTCGTCACCATCTGCTCCACCCTATCGCCAGCACCAACCAACGCAATGCTTTGCGTATCGAGTTTGAGCCTTAGGCTTGTGTGCTTTCTCCCCCTAGCACGCGCATGAGCCCTCCTCCATGAATATGCCGCTTTCGGCCCTAAATCATTCCATTTTTTTTATAGACCGACCTTCATTTTTTCTTCTTTTTTTTCGATCTGCTCGTTTTTTTAGAGTGCGTACGATTAGAAGTAGAGGGGAGAGAGAGATGCGGCTGAAAGAGGGATGTGGTTTTTGAATGAGTTGATTAGATTAGTTATATTATTATTATCTAAATTAGAAAATATCTAGCCTAAGATGTCCGAATTTGCTTGAGCTCGAAACAAAGCGCGCCGTCTGGCATTTATAATGTTTTACCCCCATTCCGGACGCAATGGAAACAGTCCCGAGGCCTAATTCGATCGTAAGCAGAAGATATTCTTTCAAAGTCGATAATTTTAATTAAATTCGAAATTAAATTTCTACGCGTTTCAAGCTCGCATGGCCAAACGACAAGTTCGATAGCTACGAAACTTGAAATTCTACAGTAATTTACCATTACGGATCCTATGAAACTGGTTTGTGTGAAATCCGAGAGAGTGACAAAGATAACTATTTTTTCTTGTCAATTTAAAATATAAAATTTCAAATTCCAAATTATTCACATTTATATCAAATTTTAAATGTTAACTATCTTTGTTTATATTTTGAATAACATTTAAATCAAATCCCGATATCATTTTCAATCATCTTAAATCTTGAATCAAATTATTCAAATAATTTTCAAAAATTAAATTTTAAACAATTTAATTATCCAATAAACCAATATAAATACATCACTAAATTTTTTTTCTAACATTTTATCCAATAATCATCTAAATTTCAAAATTTAAACTAGTTAAAAGTGCGGGTCGTTACAAAGGGTTATGTCCTAGGGGCAATTATGTAACTTGTTACATACATCTAACTCGTTGAACAATCTTGTTCATAATAAATGTTTTTCTTTCTATTATATACTTAATATAATGTGGTTATATTAATTAATTAATTTAATTAAATGTACATTTAATAGAAAATCCATAAATGACCAATTTTGTGATAGTAGTTACAAAGTGTTGTAACCGTGAGTAATTTATCACAATAAGACAAATATATCATTTTAAATGTTCCTAGTCAAGATGCATCGAGACTTGGTATCGGTCTACCCGTTGAGATTAGAGTATGTAACGCTCTTCAAATGTTGGGCGGTGTATTACTCATGACTACTGGGGACACCTACAGGCTACATATTGATAGTTATTGGATAAATATGGAATGACACACTCGATAGTTTTCTGTTGCTTAATATAACTAAGGTCAAATAGAAAATATCGATGTGATTAATTTACACAGTTCTTTTGACTTGAGAATACTGTAGATCTTTAATGTGCAAGATCCGCTTTAATTATAGTCAAATTATTGCACGACCTCCATCAAGTGACTATAGTTGGGTTGAGTGGAAGTATTGGAAGTGTAACACTATTTAAGAGAGGATTCGTCTCCTCGGTGATATGGGGTTAGTATGTAACAACCCTGAATTTTGTGATTTATTTTAATTGTTTATTTTGATTATTTTATTTGAAATTCCTAATTTAAAAACAGTATTATATTTATTAAAATGGATAAATTTATTATTTTGAATATAAATTTTGATATTTGTGTGAATTATAATTTCAAATCTGAATAAATATAATATTTCCAGAAAAAGTGGATTTTGGTCAATCCGGTCAAACTTTGACTTTAAAATTTAAAATTTAAAATTTTGAATTTTTGAATTTTATCTTTCATTGTGAAAATAAATTTAATTTCAAGAATACTGCTTTTCGTTTCGGTGAAATCCGATTTATATTGTGAAAGTTATGTTTTTTACAATATTGTGTATAAATTGATTTATTCAACAATATTGTTTGTTTTAATTTATATAAATACAAGTTTTATTTGTCATATCTTATTCTAATTTATATATATAAGTGAAATATGTTATGTTATGTATATATTTTATCTTTTAAATATTTTAAAGTGATGTTTGAATTTTTTCAAAGCTTAGTGTATTTATTTTCAATTTTTAAAACCTAGTTTCTATTTAAGCTATTTTCTTAATATATTTATATTTATGTAAAATTTATTTTTATTCTTTCATTATTTTTTGTGTTTTATTTTATTTATATGCATTTTTATATTTATTTAAAAATGCAAAAAGAATTTGGATATATGAAGAGTTTTTTGGACCTTTAATATACCTTGTCTTTTTACATTTCATTTTGCCTTTTCATTTCAATCACCACATCCATTCAATTGCTGACCATACCACCTTCTTTCAGCTGACTTCTCCTTACTTTTCATGCACTAAATACTTTTTCAAACTCTCAAAATGTTCGGCCTTCACCTGAAGAAAAATTTTGGTAAAAATTCATTTCCTTTTTCACTCTTTTTTCCTTGTTTTGTTTGATTTTGCACTTGCTTCAACCCTATGTTGCTCGGCCCTTCCTACTCCATCACTATGGCCGCCGCCGCCACAACTAGCCACCATCTCCTCCAGTCCACTGACCTTCCATAGCCATGGCCACGTTGGCTGATGATCCATAAATAAATTAAGCAAACTCCACATATACGTGCTAGCCGAGCTCACCATATTGCTCCACCACTTTACACACCACCTTGGCCGACCCTTGCATCATCACCACCAGCCAAACCTGAACCTAAGACCCCTGCCACATCACTTCCAGTCCACTACCAGACCTGGCCGTGCTCGTACATGCCTTGGCCGAACCATTGATTGCATAGGAATCCATTTAGTTGCCTTGTATGTGTGTTGTACATGCATATATCCTTCTACTCCTTCATATTCATGTATGGCTAACCTTTTTGACCCAAAACCTGATCCAAATCCACACCTTGGCAGCGCATTTCCAACCTATGGCTGAGCTTAGAGTTGTTGAATGCAAGTGCAAAAAAGTATGGCTATGTGTTGTGCATATATTTCTAGCATTTTTTAATAATATTTTGGTTTGAAATTTATGTTGTGCTTTGTTTTGTTTGCTATGTGACAAGGCAATTAGCTTTGGCTCTCCCACACTCAAATCATAGTAGTGCTTTCATGCCTTTGAAGATCTTTGTTTTGTGTATTTGGTTGTCATCTCCAGCTTGTACAAGTGAGTAATTCTCACCAGACAAATTTATACTTATATGACTAGTATACTGATCGCAATTGAATCTATAAACATATCACCATGCTATATCTGCTATGCTACGATCATATGATGTTCACCCACGCTTGCACACCTGTTATATCATCTGTTACTATTATATATTGCTATTCTATTTATTTATATTAGTTTATCACACCGCAAGTTCCCTATAGATGAGTTAGAACAGGGAAAAATCATTATGGGCTGAAATGATAGGCCTGAGCGATTTTTATATATTCGCATTTACTTGGGATTGCGGATTTGAAATGATAGAACCTGGATTTTTCCTTTGTAAATTACGGATTGAAATGATATATTATCCGTATCATTGGACTTAGGTTGGAAAATTTTATACAGACCGTGGTTAAAATATATTTTTCTAAATTTTTTAAAATATTACAAAAGTGTAAATATAAATATATTATGGTAGAGTTGAATTTGAAATATAAGTTAATTTTGGAATTTATGATTTTGTTTATAAATGAAGTTTAAATTTAGTAAGAAAATATGGTAATTTGATTTAAATTTAAATGATTTTATAAATGTTATTGATTTTTCTATAAATTAAAAATAGTTAAATAAATAAACGTTTAAAATTGAAATTTGAAATATAACTTAACTTGGAAAATGTGAAACGTGTTTTCAAATAAAGTTAAGTTGAGAAAAATAAAAGGGAATTTAAATTTAATTTAGAAATGGTAGATTTAAATTTAAACTGTAAAGTAAATGAAATGTTACAAAATTTTACATTTTTTTTGAATTATTAAAGATTTGATAATTATTTGTGAAAATTTCACTTTGTAAAATCATAAACTAATGGGTATTTGAGTGATTGTTTTTAAAGTGAGAAAATATGATTTTTATAATTTAAAATGGATTTAAATAAATTTTAATTGTTTATGAAATTGTAGTGAAAGTTTGGAATTTAAATTGACAGCATTCTTGAAATGCTATCATTTCTTAAGTTAAAGATATTACAGCATTTTGTAAATGCTGTAATTAATATAAATGAACTAAATGGCTAAAATGAACAAAGGGCTATTACACCACTTTTTAAGTGCTATAGTTGCTGAATTTAACTAAGGTTTTACTTGAAATCTAATACCTATTACAGCATTTTAAATGCTATCTTATGCTAATTGAATTGTTTTTAAACTAACTTTCCGTAGCGTTTTCTAAGTGCTGCGAAAGTTAAATTTTCACTATTTTAATAAATTTAAGTGAATAAATGAATTTTGAAAATGGTAAAATTTTGTGAATTGAATATTTGGTTATTAAATATAATAACTTCATTTAAAATGATTTAAATGGAATAATTTGATTTAAAATATTTTGATATTTTGAAATGTGATTTCAAATGGTATTTAAGTTAAATAAAGCTGAATGAAGTTTTGGAAGAATATGATGTTTTAATATTTTAAATGAATTTGAAATGATATTAAATTTTTAAATAATATTTGATTTAGAAGTATAAAATACCATTTTGAAATTTTAACCATGGGATGTATTTAATTTATAGTTTAACCGATCCTTAAAGGATGGGCGATCCCAAGCATCCTTTAAGTTATTGTACATTACTACTACAGTTCACTTGAGTTGGTTTACATTATATAAGTATATATGTCCTGACTCGAGGGTTTTGTGTTTTACTTTATGCTCCGGTCAGCTTGAGTATTTACAGCTTAGCTTTGGATTTCTTTTCTGGAGCTAGGAATCGCTGGAGATTCTGCTTGTCTAGTTGTACGTTCCCTTTCAGTTTCAGTTTTTCTATTTAAGCTCTGGTATTTATAAACTACTATGTCTTTGAGATATCTATTGTATATGTTTTCAAACTGATATTATGTATTTGTTTTGAGAGTTTGTTATAGTTGCTTCATGAACTACTATGGTATTTTAATTTCCGCTGCGAGTTAATCTGATATTTCTGTGTCTGTGATTCTGTGATTGTATTTCATTTGCTCCAAATTTATTTACAATGTGGTATTTTGAGCAATTCAAGTCCGGCATTTGTGAATTTGAATGGCTAAAAATACCAGGTTGTTACAAGTTGGTATCAGAGCTTTGGTTTTAGGCAAACCTTAGCCTACGGAGTAAAAACTCATTAGAAATAAGGTAGAAATACCCTACAGTGAGTGAAATCAATCTTACAATCATTTCTTTGTAAGAGAACGTATTTTTGAAGTGTAAAATGATTTCCAAATAATTTTTAAAGGATTTTGAAAATTATATTAGTATAATTTTTTTCCTTATTTTGAAATCAAAATTTTCTAAACTCCATCCCTTGGGTGTCCACCTTGTTAGAAATCTCTTGGTTAAGAATCTTATTGATTAGGATTCCTCGAACTTTGGAACGCTCCCACTGGTTCTGAAATCCAGACTTGTCTTCCCTATTTTTATCCTTTTGATTTTGGAGCATTCCATAACTCTACTTTGAATGACCTCTATAAAGATTGGTGATTCCGTAAATCTTTGAATGATTTGTAATGGGGTGAAACTCCTTTAAAATTGGCATTGATTCACCGAAGATTTCTATATTCTCTATTTACGATGCTATCTATCTCCTACTCTACCTGGATTCTATCTTTGGCGATCGAATGTCTATTTGCTTTAGATTTTCGAATCGATTATATTCCTGAAGTCAGGGTTGATCCGGTTAAGGTCGCCGGTAATTTATATAGGCTTATCCATCTTCTATTATTGAATTATCTAATCTTAGTTCGAGCTTATCTTCGAATCAGGATTCTATTTGATTAGAGTTCCTCTAAATTCGAATTTTTGTTTGTTTTGAAATCTTTATTTTGATAGGGATGGCCATATTTTATATATAAAAGTGAAATGATTTCGATAAGGATTATATACCTTTTAAAAATGAAAATTTGAAATTTCGAAAGGATTTGAAAATTTGAAAATTTTATAAGGATTTGACTTAAATAAAAAATGATTTGTAACTGAAAGATTTTTGAATTTGAATTTCGAGGGATCAAACTCTTGTGTTTTGAAATTGGTTAAGATTTTGAAAAATATATAATAATAAATGATTTAAAGATATTTCTGAATAAGTAATGTTTCAAATGTATTTAAAAGAATTCCAAAGATTTAGAAGAAATTTCAAAGAAGTTTCAAGAAAATAAAAGTCCAAAACTCACTTATGTCGCTGGAAAGTAATTTTGGTGATGAATGCATGCATCATCGACATTGATTTTCGAGTTTCTGAGTGGGAAAGAGGCCACTCTAGTAGCTTTGCTATGCGAGTGATTTTGTGAAACCAATTTTGATTTCAGATTTTGAAGTATGGTTTGATATTCGAAAGATATATGTATATATATATATATATATATATATTTGAAATGATTAAAGTGCGCCGGTGTTCAGTCCTCGAGATTCAGATTTGTTTTGGTATAACCCTATCTTTTGGAATTGGTTTACTAATTATTGGTGATTTCCAACTCATGGATTGAAAATATGATTTCTTCGACTATTTGGAAGGTCCGAGCACTTCCAAATCAAGGTCAACTTTTCAAAGCTAAGAAATTTTGGAAGGTATATGGTATTTGATAAAGGATATAAGTTTAGTTTGGTATGATTAATGTATAAAGTAAAATGATTTATATAAGTTTGAAACTGTTTGTTGAGTGAAATAAATAAGACTATTTTGAATTATACTGGCATGAAATATAGATTTGAAACGTTTTGAATAAAGTATATATATAGAATAATAATCTTTCCAATGGTAAATTGGATTTTTCATATAGAAATAAATAGTTTGAAGGTTTTAAAAAGAGATGGTTTTAAACTTTGTAACCATTTTAGATATTTTGATGATTGAAATGGTTTGGAAATGATTTAATCTTTATTTTGATAAAGAATGTGAATTTGAAAGGATAATTGATTTTGATAATTGATTTTGATAAATGAATATTTGAAGTTTATATTTGTATGAAAGGATATTTGGTTTACTTGTAATTTGAGTTTATTTAAAAATGATGGATTTATGAAATAAAATATCAAAACTAAGTAATAATGAAGTAAAATTAGAGGTATATGAAATTTTAAAATTTAATTTTGGAATATGATATACTTAAGCTTTGAAATATATTAAAGATTGAATAGTTTATTTTATGGATTAAATCTTTATTTGAAATTTGGTAATATTTGAAATGGTTTTGTTGGAAAACTTAATTGAATTGAAACTGATGGTTTGAATTGAATTAAAATTGATAATTTTAGATTTGGGTTTAATTGAATAAACTTGTGAAGTGTAAAGAATTAAAGGAATGTTTTATAATTTCAAATGTATGATTTCGAAAGGTTATGATTTTCAAAGTGTAATGATTTCAAGTATTTTGGTTGCGAAAGATTTATAACTTTGAAAGTATTATGATTTTTGGAAGTGAATATATGTTTGAAATGGAAATGAATTTGTTTGACATAAATTTTGTTGATTTGGAAATTTGGATTATTTTCTAAATCTATTGTTTAAGAAACTTTGAAACTGAATAAATGTAATTAGGAAGAAATGATTTTGTGAAATCATATATGATTTTGAAATTGAGAACCTTGTTTATTTAAATACTTTGATTTGGGAGTTATCGAACTTATATAAAATTGGTTTCTATAAGTATGAAGGTTATTTGAGGCTGTTGATTTGAAAGGGTACTCAATTTGTAAAGAGAAATCTTATATAATCGAAGCATATATAAGTGTGATTTGATATACTATTGATTTGGAAAAAATTCGATTTGAAATGGAATCTTATATATAATGGACTTTATATAAGTATGATATTTGAAAGTAATTTGAAAGGTACTATATAATACATATTTTCGAAGTAAAGATATGCAAAGTGCCTTCTGCTTGATATCCACTTTGTGGCCACACCGTGAATTCATTCTATCGATATTATTCTCTTTGGTTTGGTTTTTCCGGATATGATACTTGAGTGTCCATCGAATTCCATGGCGAACTCCATGGTCTTATGTTTGTGACTGCATAGCGTAATTCGCCTAGCTGAGATGGCCTGGGGATACGGATGTTTCATGAGGGAGCCGGGCGTAATCATTGTGTATCCTGCAATCTATGTAGGTTGTATTAGTAGCAAAATCCGATGGCTCAGATAGCTTAAGGGTATGGATGTTTCCTAGGGGATTCAGGCGTAACCATTGTGTATCTGCGGTCTACTAGTCATCATGGCTTAATTCGCAGGCTGAGATAGCTTACAGGTATGGATGTTTCCTAGGGGATCCAGGCGTAACCATTGTGTATCTGCGATCCATGGTTGGACAAATGTTTTGGTTTGGTTGTTTTGTTTGGATTGTACTTTCCACATCTGTTTTTAAAAAGTTTTCCAGTATTTTCACTGGGTGTTGAAACAAGTCTACCAAGTACCTTGAGAATTCTAGCTTTGCGCCTTATCAATGCATAGCCAAAGTCTGCAGGAACGAAAGTAAACTTGTTAAGACATCGAGTTATAAAAGTATTTTGATAAAAGAATTATATAAGGGATATTTTTGATCATTTATTTTTCCTTTCTAAAAAATTTAAAATGTTTTAAGTATTATTCACTTCGAACTATCAATCAAATGACTATTCATCATATTATAAAATGTATATTATAAAATGTTAAATATAAAATTTTAAACTGAAACTGATATAGTTTTAAATATGGTTCATCCTTTTCTTTCAACCTACTCTCCCTTCTAGCTATTTCTACCTTCTTCTTCATTGAGGGTCCTTTCTGCATTGTGGAAAGAGTTTGTTCTTTGGCTTATCGTTTAGATTTGCCCGAGAAACTTTCTGGAGTGCATGATGTATTCCACGTCTCACATCTCCTCTAGTATCTTCTAGACCCATCTCTTTTTGTTCAGTCTTCTGCTCTTGATAGTTTGGATATTTAGCCTAGTCTTACTGTCGAGAGGAAGCCACTTCGTATTGGCAGCAGAGGTACGAAGCAGCTAAGAAGGAAATCTGTTATTTTGGTCAAAGTAATGTGTAAGTACTGATGATCGAGATTGTACCTAGGAGACAGTGGAGAGCATTTGTGCTTCGAATCCGGAATTTGTTTTTCCAGGTACTATTTGTTTTGTCTATTTTTCTTTTTCTTATTTTCCTTGTTCGTTCTTTTCGAGGACGAAAAGATTTGAGTGGGGGAGAGTGTAACAACCCTGAATTTTGTGATTAATTTTAATTGTTTATTTTGATTATTTTATTTGAAATTCCTGATTTAAAAACTTTATTATATTTATTAAAATGGATAAATTTTATTATTTTAAATATAAATTTTTATTTTTGTGTGAATATAATTTCAAACTTGAATAAATAGAATATTTCCAGAAAAAGTGGATTTTTGGTCAATCTGGTCAAACTTTGACTTTTAAATTTAAAATTTAAATATTTTAATTTTTTAATTTTATCTTTTATTATGTAAATAAATTTAATTTCAAGAATTCTGCTTTTCGTTTCGTTGAAAGCCAATTTATATTGTGAAAATTATGCTTTTTACAATATTGTGTATAAATTGATATATTCAACAATATTGTTTATTTTAATTTACATAAATAATAGTCTTATTTGTCATATATTATTCTAATATATATATATATATAAGTGAAATATGTTATGTTATGTATATATTTTATCTTTTAAACATTTTAAAATGATGTTTGTATTTTTCCAAAGCTTAGTGTATTTATTTTCAATTTTTAAAACCTAGTTTCTATTTTTAAGCTATTTCTTAATATATTTATATTTATATAAAATTTGTTAACTTATTTTTATTCTTTCATTCTTTTTGTGTTTTCATTTTATTTATATGCATTCTTATGTGTATTTAAAAATGCAAAAGGAATTTGGATATATGAAGAGTTTGGACCTTTAATATACCTTGTCTTTTCACATTTCATTTTGCATTTTCACTTCAATCACCACATCCATTCAATTGCTGACCATACCACCTTCTTTCAGCTAACTTCTCCTCACTTTTTCATGCACAAAAAAATTTCTTAAACTCTCAAAAAGTTCGGCCTTCACCTGAAGAAAAATTTTGGTAAAAATTCATTCTCTTTTTCACTCTAATTTCCTTGTTTTGTTTGATTTTGCACTTGCTTCAACCCAATGTTGTTCGGCCCTTCCTCCTCCATCACCATAGCAGCCTCCACCATCACCACAACCAGTCACTATCTCCTCCAGTCCACTATCCTTCCATAGCCATAGCCACCTTTGTTGATGATCCACAAATAAATTAAGCAAACTCCACCTATACATGCTAGCTGAGCTTACCATATTGCTCCGCCACTTCACACACCACCTTGTCCGACCCTTGCATCATCACCACCAGCCAAACCTGAACCTGAGACCCCTGCCACATCACTTCCAGTCCACTACCAGACTTGGCCGTGCTCATACATGCCATGGCCGAACCATTGATTGCATAGGAATCCATTTAGTTGCCTTGTATGTGTGTTGTACATGCATATATCCTTCTACTCCTTCATATTCATGTATGGCCTTGTATGTATGCGTGATGTTCACCCATGCTTATACACCTGTTATATCATCTGTTACTGTTATATATTGCTATTCTTTTTATTTATATCAGTTTATCACACTGCAAGCTCCCTATAGATTAGAATCACTATGGGTTGAAATAATACATACTCGAACGGACTTTAGAATAGGGAAAAATCGTTATGGGCTGAAATGATAGGCCTAAGCGATTTTTATTTATTCGCGTTTACTTGGGATTGCGGGTTTGAAATGATAGAACCCGGATTTTTCCTTTGCAAATTATGGATTGAAATGATATATTATCCGTATAATTGGACTTAAGTTAGAAAATTTTATACAGACTATGGTTAAAATATATTTTTCTAAAAATTTTAAAATATTATAAAAATGTAAATATTATGAAATTTTGATTTAAATTTAATTAAAAATGGTTTTATAAAGCATTAGTGATTTTCTACCAGTTAAATAAGTGAAATAAGTAAATGGTAGAGTAGAATTTGAAATATAAGTTAATTTTGGAATTTGTGATTTTGTTTATAAATGAAGTTTAAGTTAAGTAAGAAAATATGATAATTCGATTTAAATTTAAATGATTTTATAAAGTGTTATTGATTTTTCTATAAATTGAAAATAGTTAAATAAACAAATGTTTAAAATTGAAATTTGAAATATAACTTAACTTGGAAAATGTGATATGTGTTTTAAAACAAAGTTAAGTTAATAAAATAAAAGGGAATTTAAATTTAATTCACGAAATGGTAAATTTAAATTTAAAATGCAAAGTAAATGAAATGTTATAAAATTTTACATTTTTTTGAATCATTAAAGATTTGATAATTGTTTGTGAAAATTTCACTTTGTAAAATCATAAAATAAGGGGTATTAAATGATTGTTTTTAAAGTGAGAAAATATGATTTTTATAAGTTAAAATGGATTAGATAAATTTTAATTGTTTATGAAATTGTAGAGAAAGTTTGGAATTTAAATTAACAGCATTCCTGAAATGCTATCATTTCTTAAGTTAAAGATATTACAGCATTTTGTAAATGCTGTAATTGATATAAATGAACTAAATGGCTAAAATGAACTAAGGGCTATTACAGCACTTTGTAAGTGCTGTAGTTGCTGAATTTAACTACGGTTTTACTTGAAATCTAAAACCTATTACAACATTTTAAATGTTGTCTTATGCTAATTGAATTGTTTTTAAACTAACTTTCCGTGGCATTTGTAAGTGATGCGAAAGTTGAATTTAAACTATTTTAAAAAAATTAAGTGAATAAATGAATTCTGAAAATGGTAAAATTTTGTGAATTGAATATTTGGTTATTAAATATAATAACTTCATTTTAAATGAATTAAATGGAATATTTTGATATTTTCAAATGTGATTTCAAATGGTATTTAAATTAAATAAACTGAATGAAGTTTTGGAAGAATATGATATTTTAATATTTTAAATGAATTTGAAATGATATTGAATTTTTAAATGATATTTTATTTAGAAATATAAAATACCATTTTGAAATTTTAACCATGGGATGATTTAATTTATAGTTTAACTGATCCTTAAAGGATGGGCGATCCCAAACATCCTTTAAGTTATTGTACATTACTACTACAGTTCACTTGAGCAGGTTTACATTATATAAGTATAAATGTCCTGATTCGAGTGTTTTGTGTTTTACTTTACGCTCGTATCAGCCTGAGTATTTACAGCTTAGCTTTGGATTTCTTTTCTAGAGCTAGAAATCGCTGGAGATTCTGCTTGTCTCGTTATCCGTTCCCTTTCAGTTTCAGTTAATCTATTTCAGCTCTGGTATTTATAAAATGCTATGTATTTGAGATATCTATTGCATATGTTTTCAAATTGATATTACGTATTTGTTTTGAGAGTTTGTTATAGTAGCTTCATGAACTACTATGGTATTTTAATTTCCGTTGTGAGTTATTCTGATATTTCTATGTCTGTGATTCTGTGATTGTATTTCATTTGCTCCAAATTTATTTACAATGCAGTATTTTGAGCAATTCAAGTCTGGCATGTGTGGATGCGAATGGCTGAAAATACCGGGTTGTCACATAGTATCACGGTAAACATAAGTCAACACAAAGTCAAAATCTCTGGCCAGAGTAGTTCGGTTAATAATATTTGTTATTATTGAACCAAGGTCTTTATGTTAGGACTATAGAGTTAAACATGGATGATATTGGAACTTTGACCAAAACCAAATTCAATAAGTCCAAAGTGACATTATTTTGACGAAGAGAATTGGTATAAATAATTGTCACAAAAAGGTAATGGTTAATAAAGTGAAATTGGATTTTACTAATGTTTAGTAAGCAATAAATTTGGCCATAATGTCACATCACCTACTAAGTGACGTGTGAACGTTAACATTCAAAAAGATCAATGTTGATCGCTGACCAAATTTACAACCAAGAGTTACACAACTGAAATGATGAATTCCCTTAAGATCGAATGATTTAATTAGTTTATAATTGTCCTAAATTAATTAAACTAATTAATATTTATGAAATAATAATTATAAAATTTGAATATGGTTTGTGAAATAAAAATTGTTATGTGTTTATAATAGTTATAAATGTACCAATCGTTATACGATATGGATAAGTGATTAAATTAGATTAAATTGCATAGTATTTGGCTTGGGCTTAAATGGGTTTAAAGCCCATCATTAGAGCTGCAAATTAAGATTTTGACAAGTTATTGGAGGCAGCTAAAACTTAGGATTAGACATAGAGATGAATGGCTAAGATTAAGAGAGAATAAGAAATGAGATTGTCCTAATATCTCCCTTTTACAAGGCTGTATATATGGATCTCTAGACCCTAATTCAAAAACTACTTTTAGCTGCTATAATTATCAAGTTGGCTGGTCGAAATTAATCCCCATATCGGTTTTAAGAATCTCAAATCAATTAAAGTTAAGTAAAAGCACTATTTGATATAAAAGATCGACGATTTCGGACCTGCAATCTGACAGATCTAGCATAACCAGAGAAGGGAATGCATTCATTCAAGTGGACTCAATATCATCAATTTGTATTTTATTTATATATTATAGTAATCATATCATATTTTATGATTTAATATTGATTAATCCCAAATATGTATATGTATATTAATGTTGTATATCTAGTTAAGTGAGATTTTCGTAGGTATATGTATTTGTCACAAATAGTTTGGTTATGTGCTTCGCTATATTATTATGTGTTATAATTTATGAACAAACAAATCTAATTTTCTGTAAAAAAAAAAAAATTAAAATTTTCCATTATTAATTATTTTATGTATATTTATATATTAATTTAAATATAGACTAATGCATATTTTAAAAATATAATTACACATATGTGTATATATATAATGTATAAATAGCTTAGAATTTTTCCTTACACCTATATATACTTAATATGAATTATCAAATTCGAAAATAAATTTTTTTATATATAAATAATTTTAAATTATCTTTAATTTATTATTTGAATAAATTATTATATCTAAAATAATTATTGCACTGAAAATTCGATTTTATGTTTTTTTAATTTACTACATCTATGCATTCAGAATTTTTGTTAATATTTAATATTTTTAATAATTAAATTACTTCGGTCAAACATTTCTATTATTTATTAAAAATAATATTTTATTTCAAAAAATCATGAAAAAATTTTAACCCTATATTTTATGATCCTAAATTTTTATAAATTTTAAAATTTGAGTTTTTAATATTTATTACTAATATTTTTAATTATTACGATCTAAACTATTTACCATATATATATATATAATAATGATAAAATTATAAAATTATTATTTTATGTTTCTTATGCCAATTTCGATCTGGAAATAATCTTAAAGTATATATAAGTATATTTTAAGTATGTGAATGTAATTAATTATTCATATATATACATTTTATTTAACCTTATATATATCATTTTAATTTTTATATATATATGTATGTATGTATAATTTTATATGTTTAATTATGTGTATATATTTATAAAAATGTTTTAAATTGTATATATATATTTATATATTATTTAATTTTGACACTTTTAGTTATAAAATATATTTTAAATATATGTATACGTATTTGTATAAATATACTTTGCATTATAGATTTATGCACAAATTTAGACAACTTACATTACATACAAAATGAGCTAATGTATCTTTTGCGATGTAAATCATAACATCTATATACGGACATGTTATACCCTTCGCAGAGTATAATGTTACACATGCACCCATATGTGTATGTATATGATACATGTGCATATATATATATATATATATATATATATATAAATTAAATCGTTTAAATTAACTTTACATTACAAAATACTTAAATTTAAATAAAATACATGATTTGATTTAAAACAAATTTAGAATTGTGCTAAATGAATTAGACTTCATAAACCCAATAAAGATCCGATAGGATAAAAAATTAAAATGCACCCACCATTACGATTGCGACCTTGGCATGTTCCAACAATGGTATCAAAGCCTACTAGCCTATGCGGTCTAAATTAGTCAGCTTACCCACACAGTACGGTTTCTAGAAAGGTAATGTCTAGAATTGGAATTGGATACTCAAGTACCCTGTCCTTCCTGGTTACCAGCCTGGCCTGAAAGGTGACGTGAGCTCAAAGGTTTCCCCAAATAGAAAAGGCCTAATTTGAATTGGGCCTTGGGCTAATTTTCAAAATAGTTTTAAAACTAAGAATGATTTTAAATTTAAAAGTTAAATTTAAAATAAAAACATGTTTATTAAAAAAGGTTATAATATGATATAAAATTTCAAAATATTTGAAAATATAATGATAAAGTTCAAAATGTTTGAAACTATGTAAATATTAACTTCGAAATTTAAAATTATTAATAAGATTAATAATATAAATTAATTAAATGAGTTAATTAATTAATACTTATACGCATGTATTATATATTTTGATATATGTTATGTTATTTTAAAGTGTTTAAGATAACATAAGCATACACGTATGTATATAAGATAAAATTTTGAACTTAATATAATTTAATTAAAATTGTTTAATTAATAAATTAATTAAAGGTTAATTAATTAAATAAAAATACACATATATAAGATATATGTATTACACTATAAAGGTTATAGTAGATATGTCCAATACAAAAGTTGTATTAGAATACTAATATAAAATTAATTAAAGAGTAAACTGATTAAAATTAATTAAATATGATTTAACTAATGAAATATTATACATAATACTATCATATAAGTAATGTGAAATATAAAAATTATTTAACAAAAAAACTTATATGATACAAATGTATAAACTGAAAAGGAAACATTAAAGAAACCCAAATGGACTTAAGGAATAAACAATACGTAGATGTACATGTACTATGATTTCTACTGTGTTTAACAGTTGAATCATGAGGGTATTCTATAAGAAATACATTATTCCATAAGTCAATATTACTCAATATAATATATTGAGGATTATGAATCTTTAATATAATGTTGTCCTCTACCATATATATATATTAATAAATTATTTGCATACTCCTTCGTTGTTGAGCACACTCAAGCTGGGGTGTTATGTGTAGTATTATTAATATATTGAACATATGAGGTAAGATAACTATATGTATTTGTTGAGCAAACTCATGGTACATATACAATACTTAGGCCATCACGATATGATAGGTACGAGTGAATAATCTCTTTCAATTTATTGAGCAAAGTCAAGGTTGAAAGGAGATTAGGACAAGGAAGCATGGGTTAGGAGTTGTATGTGATACAACCGATAAGGAATTATCCATCGTCTGTGGGGCTATGATTTGTTGAGCAAACTCGAGGTCAGAATACCATGACAGATGAGTCCTAACACTCACTAGTGACGTTGAGAGACTTCTATGTTTCATCTTTGGGTTTGGAGAAACATAAAAGAATAATAGGAGCCTTATTAGAAAAATGAAATGGCAACATTTAACCTTTCTAATAACGTAAGAACATATGCTAAATAATGTTATAATTATCTACAAGATAAATTTATGCATTTAATATGATTGATAAAACGTTTATTAATTAATACATACAAATGAACTGAATTGAAAATTGACAAATAGAATATAGTATAAAACTCACTATTAATTTCCTATTGTATGTTAACGTTTCTACACCAATACAAGTGCCTGATTTTACAACTACTGAATACATTCGTGGTTTGGTCACTACGCATTTATTTGGTCAAGAACATTTATTGAATTCTATGAGTTTCGAACTCTAAAGCAATGCAAGACTACAGATATTTGATCCATATACAATTGCATATAAAAGTTACAGGGTGAACGGTCAAAGTTTGTAATGTACAATATTTCAATGAAATTAGTTCATCCGAAAAACCAAATAAACCTTAGTGTGAGATTAAGTATTCATTATGATTGATTACAAAAGGGATCATGTGTTAATGTAGCACACGATCAAAAACTACAAGATAGATCTAAGAACTCGATCGTTGAAATGTCATTTTGATCGGTTTACGTGAAGTGCAACTTATTTGATGTCGTTAAATATTAAGGATAATCGAATGCTCTTTTGTAAAGAGTTTATTATAATATTATAGCAAGGTTTTCTTGTTAATTGTTTGACCACTTCAAAGGAAAACGAACGTATAAGAATAGATGCAAATTAAGGTACAGGTTGGATGAAGAGAATGAATAGCCACTTCTGATTCATAAAGAAACAATGGAAATGGGAATTGTAATAATAATTGATACTTAATATTGGAATAAGAAATATAATTTCTATTCCGAAATGTATTTTCATATACAAAATTGTTTTTTATGAGATTTATTTCTTTGAGCTCAAGATCTTTGATCAATGAACTCTCCATTGTAAACAGTTATAGTGTATAAAATAAAAAATTGTACTAAGTGAATGATGGACCTCCGAATTTAGTACACTATTATAGTAATGGTGGAAATAGCGGGAGCATGCCATATGACATTTATTAATTCCATTATAGTAAAAAATTGTTTTCACAAAACATACCATACATTATTTATGAAATAATGATTATTTTTTGATATCGAATGAAAAAAACAAGAGTAATTATATTTCAACATGAATATTCTATAAGAAATAAAACTATAACGTGGTAAATTTTTTTATAAAAAAGGTGATGCATTGGAAAATACAAAAGCATCTAATATTATTTATAGTTGTTTTGGAATTATATACTAAGCCGTAGTATTGAGAAATAATTTTATTATATGATTTTGAATCATATGATACTTGATAATTATATCTCAAACAATAAAGGGCCATGCACCCATTTAGTGGGAGTATCATAAGAGTTGAAGAACTCCTCGGATTGATACATATAAATGTATGCAATCATAATTCTTTAAATACCAAAACGGTTCCATGTACTTTGTCATATTCACCGATGAGTTATCGTCGATATGGAGATGTGTATTTGATACACATGTAGTATGTCTATGGTAAACTTATATAATATAAAACAGAAGTAAATAAAATAATATATGATAGAAATGATTTGTTTTGATCGAATGAGTTGGTATATTGGAAAATGTTTCGAACGTACCTAAAGTGAATAAATATTTAATCTCAAAATTAATCCTCCATATGGTATAAAATGATGCATCGATATTGGGTAATCGAACTTTGTTGGACAATGTACTATTAATTATGAGTGAAATTGAGTTAGTTTCTTTCTAAAAGGTTATGTACTTAAGGGTATTACACAAGGTTAATGTTATTTCATATGAATAACGGTTTACAAAATTACACGAGATGAGGGTTTACAAGAAATTCTAATATATCCTAGGCCAAGAAGTCAGCAGGTTGTGCGAGTCGAAAGATTGCACGTAATAATTGTTCATGAATGACCTTTATGAATCTTCCCAAAAGGATTTTGAAAAGACTATCATTGGATGACATATTTATGTTTCGAACATAAATTTTAACCGAATCAGTTTTATGAATAAGGAAATTCATAAAACGTTTATGAATACCTATACTATTGCGCTGAGAAATATTTCAATAAATACCGACTTCATTGTGAAGGAATTTCCTTGAGAAATTATAGGTAGAAAAAAGGATTTGGATGCGATCCAAAGATAGAATTGATTAGAGGAAATGAAATAAAATTGACTAACCTAAACGAATACATTGCATTAGAATGTCTAATAAATATTCTCGCTCATTAAAGAGAAACTATGAATTTCTTGTTAATGTCGAAAATATATAATCCTCGATTGTTTAATTAAACCACTAAAAGTGTTGACTCTATCATACGGTATGATGTGCAAATTTGAAAGAATTCCAAGTACGCTATTAAATATGACTTTGGTAGTAGTAACCTAAGGGATGTGATCCGTCGGTCGTGATTATGTCTTAATGAGCAAGATTAATGCAACTGAAATTAAATAAGCAATATTGATGAGAATAACATCGCAAATTTCAATTGCTGAAATTAGCATAATAGATTCGGTATTCAACGTGTTCTAGTTAATTCGGATTTACTCACAAAAATACTACTTGATGTGACTTTATGTTTGGTACGTAAGTATTGAAATAGGAAATTATAAATAATGATTTAGAGAAAACTATTTACATATAATAACCAAAATATCTCAAAGTCGGTGGGTGAGATACTAGGTTTGTGAGTCTTTGGATATGATCTAAGAAATGATACGAAAGCATCATTTTGTAAGCATCAAGATTGAATAAGTACTTTGATTGGAATATCAAATAGCTTGATTTTCAATCAAAGTGCAGAGGAAGCATGTGTTCATAAGAAAGAACGTTAAAAGGTACATTGATATTTCTAAACTATAAGTAAAAAATACGTTGTTGATTTTAATGATGTACTTGTGTTCAAATCAGTCATAGTTTTTTTAATACTCAACGTTGGATTAATATATGATTACTTTTATAGTAAGTATAAAAGATGTCGGGAATGTCTCAAATTATATGCAAGGACACCTTATTAAAATGTTTAATATGGAACATGTAAGATTGATTCATTTGCATTGGCAAAAGGAATTATCACACATGTTGTGTTGTTTACGATATCATGATTTGTTTATGTATTTGTTAAATGAAGCAAATATTAAATCCAAATTGATATCACTAAATAGTTGTTTGAAGTATTCTCGTGTATTTATGAAATAATAGGGAATTATTTATAGAAACAAAAATCCCTATGAAGGAATGTTCAAAATCAAACTTTCACAAATAGCATTGAGTATAATATGTCGATAACAAATTTTTTAAGGTTGAAATATTCCAAATGAAATATCGTGGCTGATCCAATATAAAAGGCTAAGTACATCACCCAGAATAGTGCCACAATAATGATAATGTATATAAAAAAGTACACAAATTTATAACTGAGTCGATTTCAAATGTTGAGAATCTCATAACATTGTTATATGACAACAATGTCACGATATAGTTTTTAACAAAACTTATAGCTCACTAGATGTCGAGAGACATACTCCAAATTGTTCCATATGATAAAATAGTTTATCACCGTCGAAGAGAGTTGATTGACAGAATAGGTAGTTAAAACACAATAACATACCCTTTCACAAAGGGACTGACACCGATTGGATAAGTTGGAATAAGATTCCATAATTGACCCCAAGTGCAAGTGGAAGATTGATAGAATTAGGGGTATGTCCTAGGAGAAATTATGTAAATTATTACATATATCTAACTCATTAAATAATCTTGTTCATAATAAAGGTGTTTCTTTCTATTATACACTTGGTATAATGAGGTTATATTAATTAATGAATTTAATTAAATGTATATTTAATAGGAAAATCCATAAACTATATATTTTGTGATTGTAGTTACAAAGTGTTGTAACCGTGAGTAATTTTTCACAATAAAACAAATATACCATTTTAAATGTTCATAGTCAAGATGCATCGAGACTGGATATCGGTGTATCCGTTGGGACTAGAGTATGTAACGCTCTCCAAATGTTGGGTAGTGTATTACTCATGACTGCTGGGGGCAACTAAAGGTTACATACTGATAGTTATTGAAAAACTATGGAATGATTCACTCGATAGTTTACTGTTGGTTAATATAACTAAGGTCAAATAGAAAATATCGATGTGATTAATTTACATAGTTCCTTTGACTTGAGAATACTGTGGATCTTCAATGTGCAAGCTCCGCTTTAATTATGGTCAAATTATGACACGACGTCCATCAAGTGACTATAGTTGGTTCGAGTGGAAGTATCGAAAGTGAAACACTATTCAAGAGAGATTCGTCTACTCGGTTATATGGGGTTAGTATCACGGTCAACTTAAGTCAACACAAAGTCAAAATCTCTGGGAAGAGTAGTTCAGTTAATATTATTTGATATTATTGAACTAAGGTCTTTGTGTTTGGATTTTAGACTTGAATATGGATGGTATTGGAATTTTGACCATAACCAAATTCAATAAGTCCAAAGTGAAATAGTTTTGATGAAAAGAATTGGCATAAATAATTGTCACAAAAGGGTAACACTTAATAAAGTGAAATTGGATTTTACCAAAGTTTATTAAGAAGTAAGTTTGGCCTTAATGTCACACCACCTACTAAGTGACGTGTGAACGTTGACATTCGAAAAGTTCAATGTTGATCGCTGACCAAATTTACACCCAAGAGTTACACAACTCAAATAATGAATTCCATTAAGATAGAATGATTTAATTAGTTTATAATTGTTATAAATAAATTAAGTTAATCAATATTTATGAAATATTAATTATACATTTTGAATATGGTTTGAGAAATAAAAATTGTTATATATTTATTATAGTTATAAATGTACCGATAAGCGATTAAATTAGATTTAATTACATAACATTTTGGCTTGGGCTTAAATGGGTTTAAAATCCATCATTAGGACTGCAAATCTCAGTTTTGAAAAGTTATTAGAGGCGGCTAAAACTTGAGATTAGACCTAGAGATGGATGGCTAAGATTAAGAGAGAATAGGTAAAGAGATTGTCCTAATATATCTCTTGTACAAGGCTATATATACGGATCTCTAAACCCTTAATCAAAAATAACTTTTGGATGCCATAATTATCAAGTTGGTTAGCTGAAATTAATCCCCATATCAGTTCTAAGAATCTCAAATCAACTAGAGTTAAGTAAAAGCACTATTAAATAGAAAAGGTTGACAATTCTAGACTTGTAATCCGATAGATCGAGCATAAATAGAGAAGGGAATTCATTGATTCAAGTGGACTCAAAGGCATCATCAATTTATATTTTATTTACATATTACATTAATCATATCATATTTTATGATTTAATATTGGTTAATCCCAAATCTGTATATATATTAATGTTGTATATCTAGTTAGATGAGATTTTCGTAGGTATATGTAGTTGTCACAAATTAGTTTAGTTATGTGCATGGTTGTATTATTATTTTTTTAATATTTTATGTATAAAAAAATCTAATTTGCTGTAAAAAAAAATTAAATTTTGTCATTATTTATTATTATATGTGTATCTATACATTAATTTAAATATAGACTAATGTATATTTTAAACATGTGATTACATATACGTATATGTATAATGTATAAACAGCTTAGAATTTTTCCTTACACTTATTTACACATAATATGAATTATCAAATTAGAAAATAATTTTTTTATATATTAATAATTTTAAATTATCTTTTATTGGTTATTTGAATTGTTCATTATATCTAAAATAATTATTGCACTGAAAAATCGAATATATATTTTTTTAAATTACTACATCTACGCAGTAACCCATAGAAAAATTTTCAGAACTATTTGTTAAATTTAATACGTTTAACGATTAAATAACTTTGGTTGAACATTTCTTTTATTTATTAAAAATAATATTTTATTTCAAAAAATCATGAAATTTTTTTTAACCTGTATTTTATGATCATAAATTTTATAAAATTTTAAAATTTAATATTTATTACCAATATTTTTAATTATTATGATCAAAACAATTTATTACACATATATATAATAATGATAAAATTATAAAATTATTATTTTACATTTTTTATCATAATTTCAATCTGGAAATAATTTTAAATTATATATAATTATATTTAAGTATTTGAATATAATTAATTATTCATATATATATTTTTTATTTAACCTTATATATATAATTTAATTGTTATATATAAATGTGTGTATATGTATAATTTTATGTGTCTAATTATGTATATATATTTGTACAAATGTTTTAAATTTTATATTTATGTATGTATATATATATATATATATTTAATTTTGAGACTTTTAGTTATAAATTATATTATAAATATATGTATACTTATTCATATAAATATACTTTGCATTATAGATTTGTGCACATATTTAAATCCTAACATCTATTTACGGGCATGTTATACATTTCACGGATTATTATGTTGACATGCACACACATATGTATATGTATATGATACATGTGTGTGTGCGTATATATATAAATTAAATTATTCAAATTAACTTTACATTACAAAATACTTAAACTTAAATAAAATACATGATTTTATTTAAAACAAATTTGGAATTGTTCTAAATGAATTAGACTCCATAAGCCTAATAAAGGTCCAATAGGATAAAAAAAATTGAAATACACCCAACACTACCGCTGCAGGCTGGTCCAGTTTCGAGATTACCTACGTAACTGCAACTAGTCATTTTCCATTATAATATATAATATGAAACAAGAAAATATCTAAAATCAAAGTAATGATTAGTTGTTAATTCCAAGTATATAAGTGATTATTCATACAATATATAGTACTAGTGTAAATGCATTAAGCATGAGCAATTACAATTTACTACCATAGACGCCAAATTATAATTAGTATTCGCTGAATAGGATTTCCACCTTGTTCTTTTAAAATTCATAAAATACCTCCATCCATCAACGAAATTTCACCATCGGTTTTCAACCCCCACCAATATTCCCTTTCCATCCACCCATTAATAGAATTTTTGTTGTACCTTGATCTGAATTGGTATTGTCTCTGTGGCTGAGTCATGGACTAGGTCGCTTTCTTTAAGACGTTTCACCGCATTACCGAAATCATGCAAGGTAGTCTCTGATGTAGCGCCACCTCCAGGATAAAACAGCTCGAAATCAATATCAACATCCTCTTGTACAAAGACCAGCGAGTCGATAGCATCCAAAAATATTGCTTGGAACTAAAAAAGTTTAAGATAGAAGAAAATGAGAACTCGGTTTCAAACTGATAAAAATCCTGTCAAAAAACTTGGTTTATATTGGGGAAAATCTAAGGATAAAAACGCCTTTTTTTGCTTTGTCATGAAAAAATTTAGGATTTGAATTTACCGAGTCCCATTACCAAGTCAAAAACGGTTTAAAAATATACTGCCAAAAAATAAGGAGTTCTGCATCACTTTAGCCAAGCCAAAACCGACCTGGGTCGGGCGAGTCGAGTCGGTCGGTTGACGTATGTGCATGTGTGATGGCTAGCATTCTCTTCCTCCTTAACACAAGGGAATACATTGGGTGTCCAAAGGGCCTATCCTTTCTCTTATGAATCATATATTTAAATAGGACCACTCTATAGTTCCCCCCAATGTTCGACTATTCAATAAGAGTGGTATTCTATACTCCTTCAAATATTTTTAGCAGTTTATTTTAAAATTAAAATTTCCAACAATCCCCTACTTGAATTTTTAAAAATAGTTTTCTTGAGCAATTTCTAATTTTATAAGATTGCACATAAGCAAAGGTATAGTTCGATTTGAACCTTTGCATAGTGAGTATAATTCAGATTATACTAGAGTGACTCATAGTCTTGAACTCTATCTCTAATATCAAACCACATATAACTTTTCTAGGGTGCATTCTATAGCCCTTGCTTTAAAGTCCATGCACATCTATCCTAGTTTAGTGGAAGCTTTAGGAATTTTGTGCAAAGTTCCATAGGAAACTACCACATTCTACATTCACATAGGCTAATCTACCAAGAATACCCCTGTAGTTAGGTACTCCACTCGACATAGAGTATAGATTTCATTAAGAGTTAAACTCATCCTCCCATAGCTTCACGACTACATGCTTCTATCTAATGAAACTAGCATGTTCAATCAATGTCACTTCATAACTTATTATTACCCATTGAACATAGTTCTAGAGATCTCCAATCATTAGGTTGGGTTACTATTATGAGTGACTACTCATTCTCTGAGTTCTCATTCTATGGTAATAGTCCCATTCTTTTAGATGTAGAAAAGACTTTCACTCTGGATAATCCTTTCGTCAAAGGATCCGTCAGATTTTCATCAGTGCGTACATGATCCACTCTTACAGATCCTAAAGAGATATACTATCTTACAATACTGTGCTTACGATGATTTTATCGTCCCTTAGCATTGTAATAACGGTTCTTAACTTTTGCAATAGCCGCGGTACTATTGCAATGGGTCAACACAACTGGTATCGGTTTTTCTCATAAGGTGATCTCAGCTAGCAGATTCCTTAAGTAATATGCTTCCTCACAAGCAGTAGCTAGTGCTGTCATTTCTGACTCCGCAGTGGCGTGAGCCAATTTTTTTTTATAAGATTTTCAAGAAACGGCTTGTAAAAAGCCACCCCGGAATAGACCTAAATTTCGACCTAGAAAAGGCCCATTGAAACTTAGATCATTCTAAGGCAAGCTGTTAATAGTATAAAGAAATAATATTTTAGAGCCAGAACTAAACTTTCAGAACTCATAGTAGATGGAACAAAATATAACGGTAAAATGTACTCATTTATTCGAAAACCATAAAAATATCATAACATAAAACCCTATAAAGACCATAACATAATATCCATTACAATAATTGTCTAAATCTATGGATATACATAAAAGCAAATAATAATAAATACAGCCACTAGCCAAGCTTCTCTATTTCTAAGCATCATCACCACCACCACTCCGTTCTTAACCTTTGTTGTAATAAGGAGGAAGTCGGAAAAACAAGTATTTGGTGAATAAAAACCTCAAGTCTTACATTTTCAGTGCTTGGGAAGTATATTTTAAAATAAGAATATTCCTATCAACATAAAACCATTAAAGTCATTTAATACTTCTTTATAAGGAAAGGAGGCAGGTCCAACCACTTAATACCTTCCATTCCAAAAGAAGGTTTCTAAAATTCCATATCTCAATCATACCTCATAAATAACAAATAATGTGAGAGATGGTACCTAAGCCACGTAATTCTTCTAAGTGGAAATAGACGGACTCTAGTCATTTAAGACCTTAATTAAGGCAGACTCCATTATTTAAGACCTATTTCTAGAAGCGTGCACCTTAATGGTACTATATAGCTAACATCATATGGAATCCCATCGGCCACTTAATACTTTCAAGTGAAAAATAGGTAGACTCTTGTCATTTAAGACCTTAGTTAAGGCAGACCCCATCATTTAAGATTTATTTCCAAAAGCAGACTCCTGTAGAGATACCATCTAACATGTCCCCTTAGCCATTTAATACTTCATCCGGTCGAAACAGGTGAGTCCAACCACTTAATACCTCAATACCTCGAAGCATTCCCTTCATCTTATGGCCCATACTCGCAATGATGTCTCACATTAGTCCGCTATTTGTAGGAACCGGTAGCCATATTAGCTGGGAAGATTTCCCTTATAGAATTTGGGACCAACCTCGCGTCGTTACAAATATTTATCATAAGGATATCTCACATCGATAAAAGTGTACATAACTGCTAGTAGCCTCAAAGTAAAAGGTAGACATCCGTCATGTAAATCTATTGACCTCGCATCCCTATAACTTAGCCACGAACCAATTACTCTCCATATATATGTATACATATATATGTATATGTATATGTATATTTTATGTATATGTATATTTTATGTATATGTATATGTATATGTATATGTATATGTGTGTGTGTGTATGTATGTATTATATATATGTACGTATATACTTATCTCACCGTTTCATAAATAAGGCCTTATACGGAATCCTCCTTATTACGCCTTAAAATAATAATTAAGGTATATAAGAGTTTCGCCTTATATTCACCTAACAATCAATTACCTTAATGAGAAAATAAACGAAAATAAATGCCTAATTAACTATGTCATAAACTTAATAATTATACGTTAATTACGCAAATAGAGATAAATAAATATTCGCACCTAATAAGTTATAGATGCATGGATTTTATGCTCTAAACTAGAGTTAAATGTCAATTCCTTAACCAATTATTATTACAAGTCCCTTTTTGTTCAAATTCCTAAGATTTAATAGGATTCTAATGTCCAAAAACTGGGAATATATAAACCAAAACCGTAATAATAGACTTGTAAATAAAATAGAAATTCAATTTATTACATAAATTCAATGGAATATCTTAAACAATAAGTATTGTTTTATAAACCCCATATTATATTCAACTCCTCTTTTACAAAGAAATAGATAAGAACAAGTGGTGTCAAATATGCATAGAATTCTTAATCAAACCCCTTATTTTATTGAATGATCACAATTTGACCCAACAAAGAAGGAGAAGTGGAATGACTATGAAATTATCAAAAATTACATAAACGAAAAAAATTCCATCAAATTAATATCAATAATTGGGAATCTCAACTTAGAATTGACATATCGAATTAAAAAGGAATTTTGAGGGATTTAATCTATCATATTTTTGAAATCCCAAAATCCTTAAGGCATATTCAAATCGAAAAGAAAATACACTAAATAATTGCTGAAAAGAAATAATAAGGTTTCCACTCACATATTAGCCTTAGCTTCACTCAAATGTATTGGTACACTTCCGGTCTCTTCCCAGAATCTCTCTCTTTTGATATATATAAATATAATAGGGAAGATGTATATATATTCATTATATTCACAATAATGGGAAAAGAATAGAATAATAATAGATTAGAGAAAGAAGAAACAAATAGGAAACAAGTTGAATTCTTACCTGAATTCCCTACAGACTTTTGGAATCTTATCAAAGAGATGGCAATGGCAGAATTTCGTCCAAAACAATATGAATAAAAGTGGAGAAGATTGTAGGATCTAGATTAACCCTAGAGGGGGGGGGTGAATAGGGTTATAGCAAATTTTCTCAAATTAAACACAGAAATATAATTGCAGAAATAAATATGCTGAAAAGTAAATCACACACAAAATTTACCCAGCTTCGGCAACCCCTGCCTACTGCTGCATTCCCAGATTTCTATTAGAATTAAACAGTATCACACTTACAAACACTCTACTAGACTCGCAGACCCTTTTGCTCCCGCTCACAAACACTCTACTAGACTCGCACACCCTGCTCCCGCCTATAGAGTTTCGCTCACTCGCAAACACTGCTCCCGCCTATAGAGCTTTGCAAACTCGCACACCCTGCTCACTGAACTAATTCTAAATAGACAATCTGACACTACCTAATCCCTAGGTGGTGATTTACAAATTCTTCGACTCGAAAAGAAAAACAAACTTCAAAATTAAACCGGAGCAAAAATTAAACTACAACTTGAATGCGTAATTTTTGCTCAAAATAAAATAACTAAAAAACCCCTTTATAATTGAACCCAAAAAAAAACTTAAGCCCTTTTATAATTAAGAAGGCCGGCCCCTTGTTTTTCATTAACCCGATCCACTGTTGTTTTGACCCGTTCCTTCTTTTCTTCTTTCTACTGTAAACACTTATGGCCGATTTCTTTGTTGAATTAGGGCTTCGGCTTCTTTCGAATTATGGCTTCGGCTTCTCTTGAATTAGGGCTTCGGCTCTGGATAATTGATACTCTTTGCTCGTGCTCGTTCTCTGATGTTTCGCGACTTGTTCTCTGATGATTCGCAACTTTGAGATTGTGAATTGTTCGCAGCTGCTTCTTTTGATGACTGAGTTCGTTAAATTGGTATGTATTACTTTCGTTTGCTGGTTTGATTGCTTGCTTCGATTGGACTCGATTTTAACTTAATAGCCGATGATGTAAATTGGGATTGCGATTGATAGTTCGATTGTGAATTGAAGCACTTGTTTGATGATGATACCTTCGGGTTGAATTTATATGAATTCGATTACACTAATTAACTCGATACTTTCCTGAAATTCACTTTCGTGATGCACACGACTTTCCTAATGCGTTCGTTACTTCTTGTATAAAAAACAGGAACTTTCCCTTTTTAATTTTGCTGACTATTTCAAAGAATACAAATTTGAGTTGATCATTGAATTCTGACTTCGGCTTGTATTTTACTTCGATCATCTCTGCAATGTTGAACTTCGTCAATACTGTATTCGTACGTGAATTTTTATCACTGCGTTACATTTGTACGTCTGCATTGTTATTCTTCGACTTTGGCACTGATCCATGATTTCGACTTGGACTTTGCATTGAGTACATATGATGACATCCACATGCTTCTTGCTTTAGTCTCGGCCTGAACCTTTGCATTTCATCCATACATATATGCTCACTGTCTTTGTATACATTTTGCACGGCTGAACTTGTGTTGTCTTTGATGTTGTTGAACTTGGTATTGCTGCATCCATTGTAGCTTGCTACTGTATCATTGAGTAGCTGTCGTCTGCACTTTTAGTCGAACTTGTATTCAATTCAATGCTGAGTTGTTTCTTTAATATTGAGACCTGTAGTTGTATACTTGGTTGTTGTTCATCTTGTAGTTGCTCATTTGCAAGTGCATGTTTCGATTCACTGTTGCACTTGCTCATTTGCACTGCTTCACCATTCTTGTTGCCTCTTGCAATATTGATGTTGTCTCTTTGCTTTGTTGGCACTGGCTGTTGGTCTCTGTTGCATGCTTGCTGTTGCATGCTTGTTTGTATGTTGCACTTGTTACCTTCACTGTGTTGCACATGTCTCATGCTCGAGCTCTTTGCATGCTTCATGACTGTACTATTCTTGTTGAGTTGATATATTTGTGGTCTTCATTTGGTGATTTGTACTTGGTGCAGTTTCCATATTTGTGCTCGAGCTTGCATGTGTACCACTGATCATACTTGTGATATTCATTTGGGTTTGTGTGTTGTCTCTGACCTGAGCATGTTTATATTGAGCTGCCTCCTGTACTTGCTGTAGTGTCTGGTCTTTTCATTCATGTTGCAACTGCACTCATGATGGCTGTTCATTTGTATTCTGGTCAGTGGTGTTCATTGTAGTTGCACTGCAGTTTCAATATGACTGCTCTATGTTGTCACTTGATCTTGTTGCTGTTGCTATGCAGTTACTATGGTAGTTGCTTCTGTGCATATATATTGGTCTTTTAA
Organism: Allium cepa; assembly: GCA_030765085.1. Taxonomy (NCBI): domain Eukaryota; kingdom Viridiplantae; phylum Streptophyta; class Magnoliopsida; order Asparagales; family Amaryllidaceae; genus Allium; species Allium cepa. Next base: position 189,059,453 of record CM060939.1, on the reverse strand, counting down.
TTTATGCTGTAGTCTGCAGTTGCACATTGCTGCTTGTAGCACTTGTATACTTGGTCGAGTCCATTTGCATTCTGCAGGCTTGTACTGTCCACTGCCCTGTAATCTTGAGTTGCAGTGAGCTCGACATTGTTGTTTACTTTACCACTGACTTGATGCTGCATACATGTTTGTTGCAGTCCCTTTTTGTTGCTGCTATCCACATTGAACTGCCTTTGATGCACTTTTGAACTTTGTTGCATTCATGTCTTCGACTGTTTGGTCTGAACTTGATGTTGCAGTTTGTAGCTGTTGACTGCATCACCATATATCAATTGCTCGGCCTTTGGTTTCATGTGCATTGAGTTTTGACCCTTTGTTGTTCATTTGGGCTATTGGACTTGTTGTACATTGCATAGTGCATTGCCTTGTTTGTTGTGATTGTGCTTGCACACTTGCTATTTTTGACTACGCACACGAGTTGGCGAGGCAGTGCACACGTGTATGAATGTACACGTGTGTATTGCGGCCACTTATGGTTACATGTCCCTGTAATATCTATATGCACGACTTTGTGATGAAAACAAGTGTGAATTATGACGAACAACCCAAATAACTGAGGCAAATCATATTTTCAAAAATCGTATTTTATTTTATATTGCAAAAATATTTCTTTTTCAATTTTACTGCGTTAGTGAATATTTTTGCAGATTTCTCAGATGCTGAATTCAAACTGGAATGCAGTTGAAGACAAAATACGAGTATGAGTGATATGTAGTGAGGTTATCAATGTAAAAATATTTTTGATGTAATCGTGATGTAATCAAAAATGTATATGTATAGTGAGAGCATGAATTTGTACTATTCAAGATGGTAATAAATATTTGTTTGAATAAAATTTCTGTTTGAATTCAAAATCTGTGTAACTTGTTCTGTTTGAATTCAAATTCAAATTCTGTGTAATTTATTTTATTCAACAAATATTTATTTAATCTATGAAAAACAAAATAGTACATTACCAAATACATTTAAATGAATATATATGTTTATTATCATCAAACAAAAACATATAAGCGCATATTCAACAAAGATATGGTTCTATTTATAGGAGTTGAAACGTGCCAGAATCGTAGGATGGAAGTAGGTAGGAAATTGGTAAATCCGGAGCATACAACCGAATAAAACAAAGCTTCAAACCCTAGCCGCCACTGGCAACTTTTTTTGCCAAGCGTTGGGCTATCGGTGGACCGTTACGGTCAACTGGTTGATCTATATAGGTCGAATGCTCCTCTATTTCAGCGAACGCTTATTTATTTCCGTTGCAAGATTATTTTATTCCATAATTAACCTTTTAACGTTAAAAGTTAATTAAATGTTTACTTAGCCCCCAAGCTAATTTTCAAAATTTGAACACTAAATTTGATTTCTCATTTGAGTTTGAATTCAAACTAAATAAATTTAAATCAGAGAACTTTAGGTACTCATAGCTTCTTTCCTTGAGCTCCGTTTTCAACATATTATATATGGAATCAGATCAGAATTTTACCATGAACGCAACAGAATAACTTTCATGGTCAAATTCCAACTTGTATAGGATTCCTATATTCGACCCTTATCATATTTAATTCAATTTACTTTATTTATTTGTGGTTCATTTTACGGGGTGTCACATTCTTCCCCCCTTAAAATGGATTTCATCTCAAAATATTCCATGGGGCAAATAGTGTAACTCGCAATAATATCATGTTATACAACCAAGTTCTCTACACAACCATCTACTCAACCAGTAGTTCAATATGATTATGTACTGCAGACATGCTAAAATGAGCTTAATCGTACCATGAGTGTGTAATCGTGTCATGAAAGTATGTATGCAATTATCCTAAATGTGCATAAAAATTCCTACATGGGTGTAAAGTGATTGTGAAAAGGTGTAACAACCATTCCTATCATCCAATCTGGGTGAGTGTTCTTTATTTTCTCCTCAGTCTTCCATGTGATTTTCGTTGGATTGTCTCTTTACTGTACTCGGATCAACCAATTATTTTATTGCGAAGTCTTCGAGTACATGCTCCACAATGCATGTAGTGGCATGAGGCACTGTCGGCTCCATTTCCAAATCCCTCAACTGATCAGGGACTATTCTGCTAGTGGTGTCATAAAGGTATTTCCTAAGTTGAGAAACATGGAAAACATTGTAGACTCCTGCCAACTTGTCAGGAAGCCCAACAAGAATGCCAATTTTCATATTATTTCTCGACTTCTTAATGGCCCAACAAATCTAGGCATCAATTTTCTCGACTTTCCAAATGTAACGACCCTACCTCTATGCCTAGTTTAGCAAAGAACATTACAAGTAATGTCGACTGCTAATCCAGAAAATACGGCTGGTTAAGGGCGATCGAATGTGTGTATATCTTTATATTAACACTGACACGTCTTATTTACCCTTTAGACGATCTGAACTAAAAATTTAACGTGTGCAATATTAATATAAAGTAATAAACACACCGATTAAAATATTCAGAACAGTATATAATATAGATAAATCAAAATCAGAGTCACAGATTGCAGTGGACTAATATACAACATATTTCATAATAAGAAGCAAGTCAATAAAATGTCAACACTAGACTCACTCTAGTACACATGTTTCTCATACACTATATTAGGTACAAAATGTTTATTGAATAATATACATGACATAGCTACTAAATGTCAATATACATAATGATGAAGTAAACTAAAACTGTCAAAATTGTCTACTCCAAAGCTAACTCAAAATCCAACAGTCAATGAGTACCTATACCTATAAAGTCTTGGTCTGACCGAGCATTAAAATAATAAACATGTAACGTCTCGAAAATTTTCGACTTTCGAAAATTCAACATCAATACTCACTTTATCGACTGCCGAGAAATCGAAGGCCGGAAACTCGAAATGTTAGGGTTTAAGAAGAAGAAAAAGGACAGAAGAAGAGATAAGAAGATAGAAAATAGAGAGAAAAGAAAATAGAAAATAGTACGGAATAGAAAGTAAACAACAGAACTACATCAGAATCTCACAATCGCAGCGGAACAACATATAATAATAAATGAATAATCTTTAAACAAAGAACTATATCAGTTATTACATCACATTTCATTACATCATATCATTACATCAGAGTGTATAACAACAACAAACAGCGGAAAAAGAAATACTATATACTAGTAATACGCCATGCCATCCATCTTGCCTCCAGCAACCCCAGAATGTCCTGATAAACCTTAACTCTTGACTGCCCGTGTGTAAATTGGTGGGCGCCCAGAGTTTAGGAAGGAAAACAATAAACTCCGAGTCAGTCATGAGACTGGTGTGAGAACTCAAAACAGTTTATTTATCTTTAAAAATCAAAATAGAGGAATATTTTTAAAGTCAATTCGCAATGCTTTTAAAAATGAGACTACCATAAGGCCTCCCGCACACACACACAATGCAAACGCAGAATCGGAGGAGATTTCTCCTTATGATAGTCAAAGATGCTTGATACGCATTTAAAAGACATTTGATATTATTACTAGTGCATAGTGTAGGAAATATTTCGAAAGTAGAATATAAATCTTAGCCAACATAGACATTCCGAACTATGCCTACTATAGCTACCATCCAAACAGTGGGGCGCCACCATAAGTGAATGATAGGTTCTACAACTAATACCGTACAAGTTCGTATTGTTTCTTTGGATTTCCAACGAATGATCAGGCCAAGGAACTTCCCATTGCCACATGAGAATGCCTCGGGGTCATCTCTCAGAATACACGGGTCATTAAGTCTACGAAATATGTGGGAGCATTGGTTAGTCCGAAAGGAATGACTAACCATTCGTAGAATGTGACTGGACCCTTGAAAGCAGTTAAGTGAATACAGTCTTCAGCAACTCTCAATTGATGGAATCCTTGGTATAGATCCATCTTTGAAAAGAATCGAGCATCATGCAGTTGATCGAATAAGTCGTCGATTCTGGGTAAAGGAAATTTGTTTTTGAAGGTTACTTTATTGAGATTGCGGTAGTCTACGCACAATCTCAAAGATCCGTCAGTCTTGGCTACGAACACCATAGCTGAACCCCAACTTGAAACATTAGGATGTATTTATCCTTTTTCTATCAAATCTCGGTTTGATTGACTTGTTCAATTCTTTCTCTGGGTGCCATCCTACGGCTTGCATGAACAACAGGACGAGCATTGGGAACTAAATCGATTCTGAATTCAATTTCTCTGTGCAGAGGCAAAGATTTGACTTCTTCGAATACATCGAGAAAGTCCCGGACAATAGGTATAGATTCTAGACTAGGTTCGGGATATCCTAAAGTATACATAACTTATCTCTCTTAGGACTCGATCCTCACAAGAGATATCAATAAAATTTCTAAGTTTTGTTTTGACAAAAATTGTTCGATTGTTGCAATCTAATTTAGCTTCGCATTTCGTTAACCAATTCATTCCAAGTAAGATTTCAAATTCGTTAAAATTGAGAACGAAAAGATTGATAGGAAATCAATGACGAGAATACGAGATAGGGACCTTCCTACAATATAGACAAAGATTTGCAGGACCACCTACCGGATTCTTCACGCAAATGGGCTCATCGACAAATTTGGGTTCAAGTTTTAATTCATTTACAATCTGTTGGGAGATAAAGCTATGCGTGGTTCACATATCAAATAAAACTCTAACAACTCTATCATAAATAATAAGGTTACCTTCTAAAACTCCTTTTCCTTTATCCACCTTTGAAGTTGAGGGGTCATCCTTAATCGCATACACCTTCGCCACTTGAGCTTGCTTCATTGCTAGGCAATCTTTAACTACGTGACCTGGCCTGTGACAATAATATCATTCTTTAGTTCCCTGACTTGTCTTCATAGGTTGTTCTTTCTTTACTTGTCTCTTTGGCTTCTTACAACTATTTGAATAATGGATTTTCTCCCGATAATTGTAACAAAAAATATCCCTCGCCGGGTTTTCCTGATTGTTCTTCTTCTCCTTGCCTTGATACGGTTTCTTCCCTCTGAACTTCCTTTTCTTCCAATTCGGATTGCTTGCATTTCCTTTCTCCTTCAAAACTTCTTGCTTATCTAGGGTAGCGTATCTATAACCTATATAGATCAATTCAGAAAAAGATTCCTTCACATGGGTAGACATCCTTTCATGGAATATCTTATTCATCCCTCGAATAAGTCTTTCATTTTTCTTCAGAGGAGTGTTCACCAACTCCAGACCAAACCAAGACAACTCGTTAAACTTGTTCAAGTACTATTCAAAAAGATAAACACCCTTGCTTCAAGTCTGTAAACTCCTGGTACATTCTGGAGATACTAGCAGATGGCATATAACATTGCTCAAACACCTCTTTGAACCAATCCTAAGTGAACTCATCTTCCGGCTCATCCACGATAACAGTCTCCCACCAGGCTAGAGCTTACTCTTGGAGTCTCCAAGAAGCTATCAATCTCATCTGATCATCTTCCAACTTTAGTCCTCTGAAAATCCTTTCGCACAATCGAATCCAGGCTTATGCTTCGATAATAGACTCCTTGCTAGTGAATGGCTTTCCATCAAGTCTGGAAAATCTTCGATACAAATCAGCCAGATTCGGTAGAGGTTGAGTGGGAATAGCTGTTGTTGCAGGGCCTTGACCAATTGTAGTGGTATTTCCCCGTCCCCTACCTCGTCCTCTTCTACTGCTCATTCTCACTATCTGTAAATAGTAGGAAAACTTGATTTAGACCATACAGACGAGGTATCTTAAGGACATTCTCACTCTAGGGTATTACTACCCCTATCTCTAATGAGTCACCTAATGTGTTATACTCCATAGCTAAAGTTCTTACTCAACCTTTAGCTCTGATACCACTTGTCACGACCCGAAATCCAGCGTTCAAAAATCGACATCCAATACCTCACTTGTATTCGACTGCTGGAGATTCAAACGTTGAACTCCAGTTTGGTGGAGCTTATAATAACATTAGATGAATACAAAACAGCGGAAACAAAATGAGTTATATTGATAAACAACACAGATAAAACACTGATACAATATACATTACAACAACGATCACTAACATTAGAGTGCTATATACTTAATGCAACAACAGAATGATAACACCAAAGCGGAACAATAAAAAAGTCTTCAAAAAGATCCAACATAAGAACCTTCTTCCAAACTTCAAAGCTTCCAAAAGATTTCCACGCCAAAAGCTTCTAAAATCACATAGCTTCCAAAACTAAAGACTCCAAAAGGCTTCAAAGATCCAAGCTAGCTCCAATACATGGATAACTTGCTTCTAGGCTGCCTGTGTAGAAAATTATGGCCATCCAGTTTTAGGAAGGAAAGAATAAACTCTGGGTCACTCATAGGACTTGTATGAGTAAACAAAAACAGTTGTTTGTACCAAAACAATTTATAGAAGAAATTTGTTCATGCTTTTGATAAATGAAACTACCATAAGGCCTCCCCGCACACACACAATGCAATCGCACAATTGAAGGAGATTTCTCCTTATGATAGTCAAACATGCTTGATACAAGAAAACTCTTTTGATATTATTATTAGGGCATAGTGTAGAAAACGTTTCGAAAGTATAATATTAATCTTAGCCAGCATAGATACCATTATAATATGCCTGCTATAGCTACCATTTAAGAATGGCAGGTTATACAATTAAAATCGTAAAGGGCTCGTATTGAATGATTGGATTTCCAACAATGGTCGGGCTAAGGAACTTCCTTACCGAATGGGTACGCCTCTGGAGGGACGTCTTGATAACCTAACCGGATCTCTGCCAACACAAGGTCGGGTTACCTCTGTAACTAGGTAACTACTGAACGAGTATGCCATCCCCCGGTAGTAACCGACCTTTAACCGAGGCCTCGACACCAACAAATTCCAGCAACCACATAGGTTAAATATCTGGGGTCCACACCATGATACCACCTTTTATCCAGAAGGAAATGGACATACCCTAAGGGCCGCTACCCCCAATAACCTTGCTGCATCTATCCTATTTCGACCATTTTCGGGTTGTGAGGTTCGACGAAGTCTCATCCACAAAGCTATGCTTTTCACAAAAGTCATGCTTCGATCAACAAATGATCAGCACTCAGCATGCCACACTACCAAATTGGGAGTATATCACCAATAACTATCAACTACAAAACCTTTGAGCTCGTACATCTCAAAGAAGGGTGTTAAGCTAAGACAATGAATTCTCCGCCACCAATAGAAATGTATTTGATAGAAATCAGCTTTATATCTCAAAGTGTAATGTCAGACATACAACCATACAAGTCCGTTCCAGGTTCGAACGGAACCGAAGGCACTTCGTCCAATAAAGGAAGAAACCCTTGCAATCCGGGCATCCACAACCCCGATCGGACTCCCCATCACATATGGAGATCTCTATACTAGAGAAACTCAGTGCAGAGTCATTCGATAGGTTATCCTATCGTTCTCGAAGACACCCGGTCTTCACCATCATCTTCAAATTCTATCCATTTCGTCGTGTCACTATTCAGAATGAGTTATATGATGCAAAGTCCTCTCCTGACTAAACCGAATAGCGACCGGTTAATTTAAAAACACGTGGATATATCAATCACAAAGATTTATCATTAAGGTTCTATGTGGGTTTCAAATAACCAACTGGAATCCGACTCCCTATCGCATCAAATGTCGTTTTACGGGACAATGGATTTTCACATTCACACAGAAACATATCACAGATATCACAGTTCAATACACAGTAATTCAAATAACAAATTATCACAATCACATAACAGGGGTATCAATCAGTTCAAGGCAATCAATAGTAATCAATCATCTACAAGTAAGATGAATTAACCGTGTGATTATGATTAATTAATCACATAATTACTTTCATTAATTATCTTTAATTATTGATTAATTATCCTTAATTATTAATTAATTAGTCCTTAATTACTAATTTATTAATCTTAATCACTTTAATTAACTAATTATTCCTTAATTAATTACCTTAATTAATTAATCCTTAATTATAAATTAATTAACCTTTTATTAATTATCCTTTAATTAATTATTCTTTAATTATTAAGTAATTATAAATCATTTATTATTTCATTATCATTAGCAATATAAGTAACTTAACCTTTAAGTTAACAATTTAAAAAACATTTGATTAACTCCTTAATTACTTTGTTAAGTTTTAATTTAAAATAAACTTTTTTTTAAATATAAGTTTAAGACATTCTTAAACTTAATTAATTTAAAATATTTTATTTCAAAACTTTAACTACACATTCTAACTTAACGAACAATTATCATTTCGAAAAGATAAATTTAGAAATTAAATTAACTTAAATTGTTAAAGTTTTAAAACTGGAAATTCTAATACCCAAGTCAACCCGAAGTGTTTCTCGAGACAAATGCCTGTTTACTTCGAGTCTCCCCTGAATCAACCCATACTTTTCTTTTTAAAACTTAGATTTTGTTTAAGTTCTTTTATACCCGGTACATACTTGAAAATACACGAACTCAAACTCGAGCCAGTGCATGAATCCCTCGAGACCGACTTCGAGTCACGCCTTTCTTCCCCAAACTAATTCTTACTACACAACCTAAATAATGTATACGTGAACCAGCGTTCTGGCCACCTCGGTCCAAACTCCGACCATCACCGAGTCGGCGACGACCTGCTCTAACCCCAGACCACTAGAAAACATGGAACGATGACGAACTCACAAACAAGTTACCTGACCCAATCCTGGAACAAAACTGAGCCACCAAGATCATCTCGTACTTTCTCCTCCGACCATCAGAGGTCACGCGAATGTACCCAAAGCTTCAGCGATGTTTGACGCTTTGATCCCCTCATGTTCGGCCACCTCCGGTGCATTGTCGACGCTACAGTGACATGATTTCCGACCTTAACTAAAATTGGGGTTTGAACCCTAGATTGACCCCGTCTGCCTTCCACGATGATCTATTAACCCATCTGATATTTTTCTCGTGACCACCAAGCCTTCCACCTCCAAACAAAACCTCAACCACCCCCGAATGCCTCGATCGCCAGAAAAACCTCAAAACCCACTTTCTGATCAACATCAAATTTCTCAGCAAAAACTTCATTTAAAGTTCTGAGTTTACTTTTAAAAATCCTCATTTTCAAAAACGTTTCGGTTGATATACTTGAAATCAGAAATCATGATAATTGAATTTTCAACAAAGTTTAAGTTTGCCTGTATTTTTAAATTTCCAGAAGAAGCTTTAATTCATTTTGCTTAAATTTAATTTTTAAAACTTAAGACTTGTTTAAACAAACAATTTTTGTTTCGATCCTAAAGTTTAACAAGAATCAGGGGAGGAGTGATCGAATTTTGAACAGTTTTTTGGAAACCTAGGAACAATAGAGGCAATATGCCTATATATAAGACATGCGCAGACAATATACACACATATACCCATATCTGTACACATGCAGACAAATTTTCAATCTTACTTCAAGCATGAACTCAAACAACAGGTTAAATTCTAGAGTGCGGAAGGTTTACTCACCTAATGCTTTTGAAAACAGAGAGGAGCCTGGAAGTTGGTTAAATTTGAAAAATATGAAAACTTGTTTGATTTTGGAAAATGGATTCTTGAATCTGGAAATTACTTATTGTTGATGTTTTATCTTGAACCTGGAATTGTTGAATTGATAGCTTGTTGAAATTTGTTTACAGACTTGATTAATTGCTTTTGATCTTTTATTTGAACTTGATTTACTGATTTTAAGATTTTGAAGAAATTGTTTTGCTTTGATGTTTTTTTCTGGTTTCTTTTCTTTTTCTGATTTGTTTTCTTTTGGTTTTATAGGCTATTGATATTGAAAATGAAGAACAAAAGAAATGAGAGAGAGGAGATGAAATGTTTATATAGATTTAAATCTTATTTTTGTAAATTTTCTCAGAAATAAAACAATAAAGTGACACTTATCTTTGCATGATTTAAATTATTAACACTTGTTAAATTTAATATCTTATTAACTTACACCTGTAATTCTACATGATTATATGTTTTTAAATAAATTTTTATATTACATTTTCTATTTTATAAATACATTCCCCTTTATATATATATATATATATATGTACATGTATGTATGTATGTATGTATGTATGTATGTATGTATGTATGTATGTATGTATGTATGTATGTATGTATGTATGTATGTATAATTTAAAAGAAGAGTTCGAATTGCAGGAGAGGGTCAAAATCGAACATCGGGAGGAAACCCAAATACAAGCTACCTGCGGCCGCCATGAATATAAAGAGGAAGACGAAAACTATTTTTAATTTTGGTATATTTGAGTTGTAAGAGTTCCTTTGTCGGATATGTATGTATAGCTCGTATTGGGCTGCAATTTGGGCTGAAATGCCTTTAGTAAAGTCTTGCCAATTTGAAAACAAAAATTTAAAAGAAAATGTTTTAAAACTAATTATACATTAAATAAATCACACACACACACACATATATATAAATCTAAATTATTTTACTAAGACATTTATTTAAATTTTAAATTCAAATTCAAATTCAAACCTATCCATATATATATATATATATATATATATAATTCAAAAAAAATATTTATTATTTTGAATTTTAAACCGAAATGCAAATTACAATTCTATTCATATATACAAATCAATACTTATCTGATTTATTTTGAAATTTTCATATTAATTTCAATTCAAATCCAAAATTTTATATTAATTACTAATTTGAAATTTGATAAAAATTGGGATGTTACATATACATGATCCATCTAGGATGATCGAACATAGTCAATTGAACGACGTGAAACTAGAACCTGAGGCAAGTTCATTACGTGGTCCTACACGGGTCCAATGGGGAAATGGTTCAGCAAAGAGTACATAGGAACCAGAGGAGAAAATGCGAGTTTCCCATCCATATCCTTTTAAGGATACATTCCTTATGCGTATTTGATTTTATGAGAAATTTGGTTGCACAGTTGTAACACTTAGGTATTGATTGATTAGCTGACCTTAGATAGAATAGGTTACAATATATTATCCTATGTTTTTACTCATTGTTTCTACATTCATATAGAATTTATATGCTTACCAAAGTGTTGAGCATCATGATTAATGTCATATAAACTGCATTTATATTGGTGGCCAAAGTTAGAATTGCATATTGCATTCTGGTATATTTATATCATATTCATGCATGTTTGAATACTCTGCTTCATTTATGCTATTGCCTATTGATTGTTTGCTTATATAAGAATGTGCACATATAAGAATCACACAAGTTAAAATGAAAAATTTGGAGCGACTATTAAATTCTTTCCATCCTTTGTGGATTTTGAGGATGAAATTATTTTAAAAGGGGATATGGAATAACCAAAAAAATTAAAATTATTATAAGGATGTTTAGTCATTTTTTGAGAAAAGGGCAAACTGGTCCTTTTTACCACATTGAAATTTGGCGACGAAACCAGTGCCAATGGGACTGCTTTGCTTTTTTTCTTTGTGCAGTATATTTGTTTATATAAATTAAAGCTCATATGAAGGAGAGATGGCCAAAAATATCGTCGAGTTGAATAGGCGCTGTACGATTTGAATTCAAAGTTTGAATTCAGGGGGACAGGCGGTTGTTTAACTCCTTTGACTTAAAATGGAAACTTGTATAACATTTTCTACCTTAGAAAAATAATTCTTTTTCTTCCTTCCTCTTCCATAAATGTTCTGAATAACCCTATTTTCTAAAATTAAAAGTCAAGTTAATTTATTAAAACTTAAATTGAAGAGAGAAGCAAGAACAAGCGCATAGGATCATAATACGAGAAGAACATCTCAATTTGGATGAGTGCATAGGATCATAATACGTGAATGTAGAATACCGACCCATAATAAATCATCCACATGGAGAAGCAAGAATGAGCGTATTAGTTTAGGTCTAAAAATTATTTTTATGTAATATAATTCAATTTATATGAATTTATATATATTTGGTTTCATTGTATGTGAAAATTAACCCGAATTTGTAAATTAATAAGTTGATATAAATAATCAGATTAAAATGGCATGAAAATGATTTCACAAATCAAAGTATACATTTGTATGAATTTAGAATTTTATCTTGGACTTATAGAGATATATTTTAATAGTTATAATTTATTTAGTGAAAATAAATTAAATGGTGATAATATGTATTTTTGAATGATATGCGGTTTATACATATAAAATATGGTTTAAAAATCAAGATTGGATTTCTAGAGATGAATTACATATGCTTCAGTAAGAACTATATTTTTATTTCGATTTTAAACTATATTTATGAATTTATATAATGTATTTTAATATATGAAAGTTAAAGAAAATATAATTTAAAAATAGTAAATAATGATAAAGATTTGTTGGAAAAATAATATTATATATCATCAATATATATTACATAAGTACGAGATTAAAAAGCTAAGAAACCACATGAAAAATGTGCTTAAATGAAAAAATATAAATTTGTAGAAAATATATATCTGGGATTAACCCAGGAACTACTTTGGGCTTGTACATTGGCGGATCGATAGCTATCACCGATGCATCGACCACCGAGAAATTTTGATAAGTTGAACCTAGTGTTAGTTTAGGCCGTAATATATATATATATATATATATATATATATATATATTAAAGGCTCGTGCTTGATTTCCCTAGGGTATTTAGCATGGGTGAAGGGTAAAATGACATATCCTAGCCTATGTGGCAATGTGTTTTAGTACACGGATGTCGCATTTCGTAAAGAGGCGATGTTTATACACGGCTTAGTTTTTTATCTAGAATAAGGCTAGAATAAGAGGAAGTCATGACTTCGGATATTGCAGGTTGGCTGTAACACAATTGTTATTAGTATAATGGGGTTCACGGTCTGTTCGGTTTACCATGATATGACTATACAACTTACTGTACATGCGAGTTTGAATTTAGTCACCTCATTTTATTATGTGTATAGCAACATGGCTTCATAAAACATTGAATATGAATTGTTTGTTAGATTTGATATGAGTTAAATATGAACCAAAATGTATAATGATATGGTAGTATATATGATAGAAAGGTAGTATATATGATAGAATTTCATCCCTACATCGACAATAAACATCAAGTAAAGTATAAAATATACAACTCATAGCCATATCATCAAAAAAATGCAAGGAGACGTCCAAAAGGAATAAAAATAGTCAATTTCTCAAAGTACAATATAATAAAGATATACTAGTCTCCTCTAAAGCCAAACATTCAAAGTGGCTAATGTCCATGTGCCATAAATTGTATGAAGGCCTCAGTATTATATAAAATAATAAACGCGTTAAACAATATATAAATCCAAGGTTGAGCACATAACACTCTGGCACGGTAAAAAAAATTGTATAACATGAATAAGATATACCAAAATATTCAAAATAGCATCATCCATAATTTACCATGCAATCACATAAATACAATCAACCATAAAATATATAAACCAATAAGGAAACAATACACAAATGAATTGGATGATAACAAATGATCACATATAACTTCATAATACAATGGAGGAGCACATAACATTCCAATTAAAGTCATGAATAAGAGTGTGAAACACAATTCATACAAAGCTCAAGAAACAAATATAAAGATCTCTATCTCAACTTACAGTCCGAATGGAAGTAAAGACTTTTGATTGTTAAGCCCTAGGAGATATATCAAGAAATGAAAACCTAGATAGCTGATCAAAGTCAATAAATATACAATGTTAAAAACCATTTATCCCGACCCAAAATCCTTAGAGAGAGAAACTCTTGACTAAATGCTACTAGGAGATAGAAACAACAAATCATACTAAAATATATCTCAGCCATAGGCTCTAATGAGAAAATGACAAACGAGCACATAACAAGTTCCGCGTGTCAAATAATAGATTAGATTCTCAACTTGTATTTGGGTTAAGCTAACTAAAATTAGAGATGAGCACATCGTATGTCTGTAGCGTAAAAAAACTCAAGGATAATACTAATGATCGTAATCTTCTCTACAAAAGGTTACAAAGCAATAATATAACCAAATAAGTGAAATATAAAAGCACATAACAAGTCTAGGCTATAATAAGCTCACAAATAGTCAAAAGAAGCAAATTATCATATGAGCCATAAAACAATGGACGATCGCACAACAAGTTTGAATATGAGACGTACACAAAGAGAACCCAATGTGGAGAGCACATGGGATGTCCACTATATAGAATGGCATAAAATGTTTGATCGTCTACATGAGGTACATATAATGTGTCCCATTAAAAGATATTCTAGATGGGAGACTGACACATACAATGCCGGTTCAAGAGTCTAACGCACACAGCTTACTCTTACAGTCTTTACTTTCAGTAATTGTAAATCCATGCGATTAGGGGTAAGATATTCCTATACCTCGTTATGATCCCTACTGCCCTATGATAACAAACTCTTAGGCTCTATGGCATTTGGGTATATTAGCACATAGCAATATCATACAACAATAGTACACAACAAGCTGCGCACATTGTAACAGAAGCACGCAATAAGTACGCAACCACATAGCAAGATCAATTTATGTCATGATCTACGCACGACTCCAGATCAGCCAATAGGATGGACACTGGCCATATTTGGAAATAGCATACAGCGTTAGCACACCACATGATGTCACACTATTTATAGACACAAATACACACTTCAAGAAATAGGCATACAGCCGACAAGTACAAAGAAAGTCATGGTGAGCACACAACTAGCCGCACCTCTAGACGATTTTCTTTAAAATGCTTAACCCATCACAAAATGACATCTACTCACAAGTAGTAATCGGAAAAAGTATTTTTTGATCATCCTACACCACTCAGTATTACTCAAGCATTTACTTAAATCTAGTATACTACACTCACCAAATCAATAAATATTCTATAACATGAGTCAATAGCATAGCTAGAAAAATATTATCGACATCCCATACCACCCATTATTACTAATTCATTTATTCAATATCCTTACTGTATAGATGTATAACATAATATAAAATAAATTTCTATATGAGTAGTGAAGAAGTAACCAAAAAAGTATTACCAAACATCCAATACCGCTGGGTGCTGCTTAACCATTTACTCATTATTCTCATCATGTGGAATTTGACATAAATTTTCATGTAAATAAATTTCAAATCAAACTATATATACAAAAGAAGTTTAAATTATAATTTAAACTCTTAAAGCCCATTCAAATAACTCATAATTTCGGTTATCTTCTAAATAGATTTTTATAATCAAAATCACTCTTGTGAAAACACAATTGAATTCTTTCTACTAAATATATGCACTTTGTAAAAGAAATTTTTTTCGGAAATATTACAAAAATCCTTCATATTTAGAACATAAGCTAAGAAGCATAGGCATGCTCTTTAATTTACATAAGATATTGGAAAGAACAATATTTTCTTTTGAATAACTCGTATATTTTTTTGTAAATAAATTTCAATTTAATTCTAGCTGATTCACACTTCATTTTACATAATATATTTCAACAACTGCACAAATTTCTTTCAATTCAATACTTGTTTATTTTCATATAATTATTCATTTTATTAACGTAAAGTAAATTTAATTTTTAATTATTTCAATAATATAAAAATTATTTACACCTTTTAAAATAGTTTATATTATTTTATTCGATTTCAAAATATTATTTAAAAAGAATTCACTAATTTGATTCAATTAAAATAGAATATTTTATTAAATAGGCTTTAATTCAGTAAAAATTTATTTTCAAAAACAATTATTATCAAATATCTAATTAGAATATTTTTATTTTTATTAAATTTATTTATTATTGTGGCATAGAAAGCAGGGTTGTTACACAACTCTTCATGCTGAATTAGAAAAATTTATAGCTGGCTTGAAGGTCGAGTCAGAATTAAAGGCCTAAGTCTAAATCAAGTTTATTAGCACTAAGGACGAAATCATAGTGTAACAGCCCGCAAATCCGCACCCCTTGAGTTAACACTATTCTAGCTAAATCAACTCAAGTTGTACAGAAATACGAACCATTTGGGTTAAAGAAGAAGAGATAGAAGAAGATAATAGAAAACAACAACAGAATCTAACCATCGCAGCGGAATAAAATAAAATGGATAATAAATAATCTTTATTCAACAATCAAACATCTCTGCCTATATATATTACATCATCAGAGTACATCAATCACAGCTCAACATCAATAACATGCAACTGGAAACACGGCTACTCCACACAGCGGAATATATATATATATATATATATATATATATATATATATATATATATATATATATATATACAAGTACAACAATACGTATCGTCATCCATCTCGTCTCCTGAGCTCCACAACATCATATCCTGTATACTACAATGCTCGATTTAACCCTAGCGTTATAGTTAAATAACACCCGAGTCAGTCTGGAATACCAGCGTGAGAAAATCACACTCAATTTATTATTAAAGTTTCAAAAATCCTTTGAAAACAAAAGCATCTCGTAAGACTACGCCACAAATAAACATGTCGGGTTTTTACCTTACGATCGCTGAAACAATTTTTTATAGAAATCCTCTGATATTATAACAGGGTCTATTACAAATACTTATAAAATAGCCGAAATTGTTACATTATCAAATTCCAGCTACTAGCCATAGAGTGGGTAATACAAACAAAACTCGTACAAGGCTCGTAGGGAAAATGGATTTCCAACTAATGACTAGGCACTGGCGTACCACCTGTCACAGTACGTGGCCTAGATCACAGTACCGAGGAGTACACCCACTCTCCTGCAACACAAGACCGGGACTACCCCCTACTGGATAATCTCGAGTGAGATCACCCCGCGGTTGGGATCAGCAACTGCCCACTAAGCCGAAAAAAAGGGACATCTAGACAGGGTTGACCTCAGCCTGCTTGGATGCTACCCACCTAGCCTTGCTGCATAACCCCTGATTTTCAGTCATTCCCAGTTGATGTGGCTTGAGGCTAAGCATTAAGGTTTTAGAACATATCCCTTAGAATGCCCATCGTCCACCTGACGATGTTTACGAAAGCATTCATCCATACAAGTCCGTCCCGAGTTCGAACGGAACCGAACGCACTATTCCTACTACATCCATTTTGGAAATATCCTCAGGATTAGTAGCGACTAGCCCTTGCACTTTACTGCTCCAACTTCGAATCCAAAATCGTTTCCCACGGAAAGTACAAACCGGATCGAAGTGGTTTTCGAGAAATAAATCTCGATCCCAGTCTCTTCAAAACGATCAGCGCATGTGGCAAATATTGATAGTCGGTGATTTAACTATCAATTAATATTCACAACATCCATCCAACAATAAATAATTTTCCAAGTTATTTATTAAGCTCAAAATATCTTCATAGGATATATTTCTATTTTCAACCCTTTGAAAACAGTTTCAAACCATCGTTCTCTTCAAAATAAACTTCCCAAATATTTTCTATCTCCATTGAAATCACCAAGCATAAAACTAGATTTCTAAAATAACTTAAAAACACTTTATTGTAAAATAAATTTAATATTTAATTTATAAAAAATTACTTTAATACTTAATTTAAAACAATGCTCTAGAAATAACTAAAATAAGGTTACCTTATAACTATACATTAGGTTTTCTTCTTTAAAATACCAAATCATTCTTTAAATAATTATTACGATAATAGATTAAAATAAAACATTTACTTTGGAATTTACTTTAGAACATTTAAGTTAAGACTACTTCAATAATTGGCTAAAAATATATACTATATGAATATTTAAAAAAGAAGGTTACATTATAAAATATAAAACTAGGTTTTCGCTTTTTTTTAAACAGAATTACTAAGTCACCTTTTAAATAACTACTATGATAATAGATTTGAAAAATATCTACTGTAGAATTTAAAAGATTAAAAATAATAAATTTTCTAAAACATGCTTTTTAAAACAACATTAAAGCTTTTAACTTATATTTAAAAATTTACTTTGAACGTACTTGGCTATCCAGAGAAATATACTTCTCTTCACATTCTTCTTTAAATTTTCAATTTCAAACATTTGAATCAATTTCCAAATTAATTTCCAATTTACTCCCTTTTACTTCAAAATCTATTAATTTCAGATTTTATTTCTTAATTATTATTTAAAATATCTTTAACTGAGAATACCATTTTTTTTTATTTTCACAAATTACTTGTTAATCCTTTTAAATAAATTTAAACTTTGAATTCTAAAATAATTCTTTATTCCTTTAATCGATATAACTTAAGTTTACAATTCATTAAATTTTGGTTTATTCAAAATTCCTTTCATACTCGAAGTTATTATTTATTATTCTCATATTACTTCTATTTCTTTTCAATTCATTCTTAATTTATTCAAATTTCCTATAATTATTTCGCTTACAAGTTTACTTCCTTTATTTTCTTCCCAACAATCCAATTTATATATATATATATATATATATATATATATATATTTGGTAATTCATTATACCCAAATATATCCAATCAAACCATAACATTCACTATTCCAATATAACTCATCATAGGATATCAATATTCATATCAAAGAATATTCAATAATTTAAATAAATGTTGAGGGGTCCAGTTGGATCCCTCCAACCTGTTTTCCCTACATCCACAGACGTTAGCACAATATAAAATACCAATTCCAAAATATACCAAATTATAGCACATCAATCAATTCATCCATTCAACCAATTATTTAACTTTGATCATTTAAATTTAAATTCAACTGAGTGAGATTAACTCACCTTTTCTTTGCTGTTCGCAATCCATTCCAACTGACTTGTTTCCTTAATTTTTAAACCTTGTATAACGATTCACGGTTTATTATTATTAGAACCAACCAAACAATTATTCACCATTTATTTATTTTGTTTACAAATGATTAAATTTTAGCCTTAGATTTAATTTAACCGAAGCAGTAAATTTTAAACTAATTCTCCTTTATATATTTTAATTCAATTTAATAATTTGTACTTAAACTAATTCTTATAATAAATTATTTCCAGTAACAAAGATAAATTAAATAAGTTCATTAAATACATATAATTTTAAATTCTGTTTAGATTAAAAATAAAAATAAACTAAAAATTGAAAAGAACAAATCGAATATGCCTCTGACGAACTCAGTTCCATCCTTGTTCGTGCCGTCGAACACTCCACTGCAAGCATCACCACGCGAACCCGCTTTCACAGTCCTTCGACGACCGACATTCCAAGCATGCTTGCAGTCCTCCCCATCGAACCCTCGGCCTTGCGCAACCCCCAACTCCACGTGCGTACGCACCCCAGGGCGGTCACGATTTAGAACGATCCCTTCCTTACGATGCTTCCTTCACGAACCCCAAAGCCCTAGCTTCACGAGCTCATCGATCTCGAGTGACTTCGAACGCCTAGGCCTTGGTGAGTTGTCGAAATCAATTTGATCGAGATGATTCCAACGAGAATTTTCGATCTCAACTGATTCGAACGAAATTCGTTCGTTCATATATTCAATTTCGATTTGCTTACAAGGAGGGAGCGGCCATTAAATTTCCTTAATCTCGAACGGAAATAATCTCCTTCTGTTGATTTTCCTCGGCCATGATTTTATCAGTTCCATGGTTTTTTTTTGAAGATTTTCGATGTACACAGCTTCATAAAAGAAGGAGACAGCTAGGTCGACGCAATTCAGGCCTAGGGTGGCTTGCGTACACTTATAGGGTGGCTGATTTGATTTTTTATATTTTAATATTATTAAATTTTCAAAATATCTCGTTACACATAACGCGAAATCTCGAACCCCGAATTAGACATGCTAACGGGCGTTTATAAGGTTTTACCCGTATTCCGAACACGATGGAACGTGTTTCGGAACCTAATTCGATCGTATGCACGAGTTACAGAAGAAAACGATCATTTTTAAATCAAATCGATTAGAATAGTATCTAAGCATTTTGAGCTGCCATGGTCAAACGACAACTCTGATTGCTACGAAAATTGAAATCCGATAATAACTAACTATTACAGATCCAATGGAACTGGTTTCGTCAAATTCTGAACTGTGTCTCGGAAGGCTATTTTTAATTCAATTTAAACGATTAAATTTTAAAACGGAACTAATCACCGTTATTTCCAATTTTACAACTTCTATTATCTTCAGTGCTATCAATATAAATTTTACAAGCCTTCAAATTATTTTCAACAGGCTTAAAACTGAGGATTCAACATTTCACCCAACTTCAACTTATTTAATTCAATAATTTAAATATAAATAAATAGTTATATTTGAATTCAAGTAAAGAAATTAACTTCCAACAGTTAAAATCAATTAAATATTCCAACTTCCAACATCTAAAAATCCTGGGTCGTCACATTCCTACCACCTTAAATGAATTTCATCCCCGAAATTACTAATTAGGAAGAATGGTTCAAAACCCGTTCACTTTCCCAAAACTAACAATCCAACATCCAACCAACTATCTTTTTATAAAAGACCATTATCATTCTTATTAACTTCTCAACTCTCCCATAGTTTGAAACTATACTATTTGTTTAACCATTCAATTTTCAATTTAAAACCAAATTATGAATTATCAAAATTTTCTAACTCCCTAAATTTTTGAAAAAAATTGCCAGCGTCTCCTTTGCGCGGCTAGGTCGGTACAACTACAAAAGGCCTCTACAGGCTCCCAAATTCCAAAAGAAAACAAAAAGCCAAGCGGCTAGATCCAAAAACCCAATCAAATTTCACAGAAATTTAAACACGTACCTTTCTGTCAAGCATTTCAAATTTATCTTTTCTGAAATCAAAATCTATTCTCTTTTCTCTTTATAATATCTGTATGTCCTGCTTAGCACTAATATCCAATCACAACATTCCAAAAACATTTAATCGACTTCCTTACAAATGTCAATACTTATTCATTCCAATATTAACTTAGATTATATTTGAAGATCAATTTCCAATTAAGAAATCACCATTTCTTTCTTAAGTTTAGTATAAGCATTTTATATGTTTCTTATATTTATTTTCACCTTACGACTTTAGTTTATATCTATTTCTATTCAAATTGATTCTTTCATTTCCATATGAATTCAATTTATCTTTAACTCTGAATATTTAAATTTTATTTTTCATTTATAACTAATGTATGTCATTATTTTAAACTAGTTTCATTTACAAATTTATTTCAATTTCCAATTTGAAAACGTTTGTCGTTAACAAAAAAATTTCCCAAAAATTTCTAAGAAAAATTCTAACTCCCAAAATTCTCGAAATTTTTTGGCAGAGCCCCCTTTGTATGGAGGAGCTTTTGCAATTTGACAAAAGATATAAATATATATACATCGACCCACCCGGTCGGAAAAACCAAAAACAGTTCATATTTCCTATTTTTATTGCGTAGGCGTACCTTATTTAGCATTTTTAAGCAAGCAGCTTAAAATTTTAGCAATTAGCGCAACCCAATCCAGCCACACGGCTTCCAGGTACCTGTACTTACTTAATTTAAACATGCAAGTACCATATATAAAAAGCTTATCAATATTTCACCTATTTGCAATAGTTAAACACATGAATTTTAAAAGAAATGCACACCAACATTTTCCGTAAGCAACTTATACAATTTTCATACTAATTCCACTGTTCCAATTAATTTATAACCATTTTCATTCAATTTGAATGGTTTTCAACCCATTCGCATACAACTTCATCAATTTGAATGGTTTAAAACTCAATCGCTTACATTTAATTTATTTTTAAGCAAACTGAACTCATATTTAATTCAATTGCTCTCAAAATCAATTTACTTAAATCCTATCGATTCATAAAATTTTAATCACCTCCATTTACATCAAATGACAATTTATTCTATGCAATTTGACGAGATCTATGTGAATAAATAAATATTTATGTTTTATTACCAATTTAAATTGATTTCGACTCAGTATATACTTCATGTTATACCATTTTAAAATTTATACACAATCCATATATTCTAATTTTCATTGCATTTTAAATTTGAGTACATTCACTTGCATTTCATTTTATTAATCAAACTAGTTCATTCAAAACCATTAACAACTTAGGTTCATTTTCATTACCAATTAATTTTCCTTTTTATTTTATTTCATTCATGACCATCTATTTAGCTCGACGCATTCCAAGCTTGCATATTACAAACCATTCCCGAATTAATTCAACCCAAGCTTTAGTTACTTTACTCAATTTATTCCATATTTTTTTATTCCAAACTATTTTATTTAGCTCGAAAACAATCCAGCCTATTTCATTCAATAACCATTTCAATTTTGTTCATGATCTATTCATTTGCGTTTCATTTAAAACCATTCTATTTTTCTTATTGACTCCAAGTTATTTCAATCCCTTAACAATTTAAATGGTTCACAATTATTTATTTAAGAATTTTCATTCCATTAAATATTATCTGCAACTCACCGAATTTTAATTCGATTTAACTTTATTTTCACTTGGTTTTAAATTCAATCCAATATCATTAAACTTAGTTTAAGTTGAATTAAATTCAATTGTCCTCCATCTATTAGCTTCAGTTAATTTACTTCAATTTATTCAAATTTTAACTTAAGCTCATTTTCATTTTACAAGTAAATTTTCTTTTCTATTTAACTTAATTCTATCTCAATCAAATCTCATTCTAAATCTTCGATTCCATTTGATTAGCTATTATAAAATTTAACTTTCCAAATTCAACTCATTCAATTGATTACCTGGCCATTTCCAATTTTATTTCTACTTATTTGGATTTTATTTGCAATTCAAACTATTACTATTTTAATCCATTTTCATTTTTATTCAATACATTCCCAATTATATTTAATTTGTTAACACCTCAAGTTAAATTTTTATTTATAACTCAAGTTCTGAATCCACCATTCTCTTTTAATTTACCATCCAATTTTATGAATTCACAATTCAATTACATTCTCAATTCATTTAATTAATTACAAGGCCACTTTCAATTATATTTTCTTCACTAATGATTCAAGTCGAATTTGATTTATAACTTGAGTTTTATTTCCAAACTTCAATATTAACTCACTAAATCAGCTTCTATTTAACTACATTAGGTTTCCATTACATATTTCATTAATTAGTTTATTATCTAAATAGTTCTTCCCCTATTTAAAATCTAATACTTGATTTTAAATCTCAAAATATCTTCATTTAATTTTCTTAAGTTCAATTTTTTTTTATAATTCAAGTTGTGATTTTCATTTTATTTTTCAATTCATCAAAAATATTTATTTTGTGTTTTCTATCCCACTTTTCAAATTTTATAAGTCACAACTTATTATTTTACACATTTCTGTTCATTCTAGGCTCGAATATTTTCTTCCTTTATTTTTAACTCAAGCCTTATGCTTATTTATAACCCAAGCATATTTTATTCTATGGATTTTTACTTCTGATTCTTTTATATGTTATTCTTATCTATTTATTCCAATTCCAATCCTTATCCCACTTATTTTCCATTTATTCAGGTAAGAATCTAATTCCATTTAATAACTCAATTTGAATTCTTATTCCAATTCAATTTTATTTTAACTTGGATTTATTTAACCCAATTCGATTTCAACTTAATTCGAATATAACTGGATATTATTTTCATCCTATTCAAATATTTATAATCCAGATAAATTTTATTTCCCAATCCAAGTTAATTTCATTTTTAACTTTTCCCCTTTAAATTTAAATTCCAACATTTAAAGCTTATATTTCCTTTCAAATTTAAAAATCATCTCAATTTATAAGCTTACAACCTATCTCAATAGGAGTTTTAAACATCCGACCTTTGGTTCCAAATTATTTTGGAATCTTCAACATCTCAAATCACATTTCTCAAAAGTCAAACCAATCATGTTTTATTCCCAACAAATTTCCTTTGAAATTTTCAAAAACAACTAGTTTTTCTAAACAAATCAATTTGGCAGCAATCCGTCACTTAGAAATTCAAAAATGAATACTAATGATGCGGTCGTCATCATCAGAATTATTTTCCAATAATCCAAGTGATTTCAATGCTATTCCCCTTTCAAAATCCATTTAAAACAAATTTCCTTTTCGAAATACCTCCAAAACAATAATGCTATCATTTATCTTCTAAAATACTTCCAAATCTCCGGGATTTTAAATTTCCAAATCCTGCATAAATAAATTTCAACTATAATTCGTTTGTACAGTTTATGCTTATACAAATTTCCATTTGATTGTATTGCAATTCAAAAATTACATTTATAATTCATATTTTTAAATTTCATTTTATAATGAATTTATTCCCTTAAACTTTGGTTATATTTTCAATTTCTAGTTAAATTCCCGTACAATAAGGATAATAATTGAATATTATTTTTCCTAACATCCAAGCAACCATATATTAGATAAATAGTTTACAAAAACTTTCTTTATATCAAAAATATATTTTTGGGTAAAATTATTTCATTTACCCACATTTAAAACAATACCGTGTCGATTGTTCTATACAAGTGTTTAGAAACTACTTTGATACAGTTGTACAGACTGTATCGACGAAGGTTCATATGCCACTCAATAAACCAATCAACACAATATTAAAACAATTTATATTCACTAGCAAATACGCACTCATATCTATTAATACGCTCAAACTCATTCTAGAGTACTACGGACTCTATTTTAAATGAGTAATTCCCACCAGAGCCAAGGTTATCACCAACCTAAGCTCTGATACCAACTGTAACGACCCGCAAATCCGTACCCCTTGAGTTAACACTATTCTACCTAAATCAACTCAAGTTGTACAAAAATACGAACCATTTGGGCTAAAGAAGAAGAGGTAGAAGAAGATAATAGAAAACAACAACAAAATCTAACCATCGTAGTGGAATAAAATATAATAGGTAATAAATAATCTTTTCCCAACAATCAAATATCTCTGTCTATATATATTACATCATCAGAGTACATCAATCGCATCTCAGCATCAATAACATGCAACTGGATACACAGCAGAATATATATATATACAAGTACGGCAATACGTATCGTCATCCAGCTCGTCTCCTGAGATCTACAGCATCATATCCTGTATCATATAATACTCGGTCTGACGCTAGCGTTATAGTTAAATAACACCCGAGTCAGTCTGGACTATCAGCGTGAGAAAATCATGCTCAATAGATTATTAAAGTTTCAAAAATCCTTTGAAAACAAAAGCATCTCGTAAGACCACGCCACAAATAAACATGTCGGGTTTTTACCTTACGATAGCTAAAACATTTTTTTTATAGAAATCCTCTGATATTATAATCGGGTCTATTACAAATACTTATAAAATAGCCGAAATTGTTACATTATTAAATTCTAGCTACTAGCCATAGAGTGGGTAATACAAACAAAACTCGTACAAGGCTCGTAGGGAAAATGGATTTCCAACTAATGACTAGGCACTGGGGTACCACCTGTCACAGTACGTGGCCTAGATCACAGTACCGAGGAGTACGCCCGCTCCCCTGCAACACAAGACCGGGACTACCCCTTACTGGATAATCTCAAGTGAGATCACCCAGCGGTTGGGATCAGCAACCGCCCACTAAGCCGAAAAAAAGGGACATCTAGACAGGGATGACCTCACCCTGCTTGGATGCTACCCACCTAGCCTTGCTGCATAACCCTTGATTTTCAGTCATTCCCGGTTGATGAGGCTTGAGGCTAAGCGTTACCTTTTTAGAACATATCCCTTAAAATGCCAATCGTCCACCTGACGATGTTTACGAAAGCATTCATCCATACAAGTCCGTCCCGGGTTCGAACGGAACCGAAGGCACTACTCCTACTACATCCATTTTGGAAATATCCTCAGGATTAGTAGCGATTAGCCCTTGCACTTCACTGCTCCAACTTTGAATCAAAAATCTTTTCCCACGAAACGTACAAACCGGATCGAAGTGGTTTTCGAGAAATAAATCTCGATCCCGGTCTCTTCGAAACGATCAGCGCATTTGGCAAATATTGATAGTCGGTGATTTAACTATCAATTAATATTCACAACATCCATCCAACAATAAATAATTATCCAAATTATTTATTAACCTCAAAATATCTTCACAAGATATATTTCTATTTTCAACCGTTTGAAAACAGTTTCAAACCATCTTTCTCTTCAAAACAAACTTTCCAAATATTTAATATCTCCACTGAAATCACCAAGCACAAAACTAGATTGTTAAAATAATTTAAAAATACTTTATTGTAAAATATATTTAACATTTAATTTAGAAAAAATTACTTTAATACTTAATTTAAAACAATGCTATAGGAATAACTAAAATAAGGTTACCTTATAACTATACATTAGGTTTTCTTCTTTAAAATACCAAATCATTCTTTAAATAATTACTACGATAATAGATTAAAATAAAGCATTTACTTTGGAGTTTACTTTAGAATGCTTAATTTATGACTACTTCAATAATTGGCTAAAAATATATACTATATGAATATTTAAAAAGTAAGGTTACTTTATAAAATAAAACTAGGTTTTCACTTTTTTTTAAACAGAATTACTAAGTCACCTTTTAAATAACTACTACGATAATAGATTTGAAAAATATCTACTGTAGAATTTAAAAGATTAAAAATAATAAATTTTCTAAAACATGCTTTTCAAAACAACATTAAAGCTTTTAACTTATATTTAAAAATTTACTTTGAACGTACTTGGCTATCCAGAAAAATATACTTCTCTTCACATTCTTCTTTAAATTTTCAATTTCAAACATTTGAATCAATTTCCAAATTGATTTCCATTTACTCCCTTTTACTTGAAAATCTATTAAATTCAGATTTTATTTCTTAATTATGATTTAAAATATCTTTAACCGAGAATACCAATTTTTTTTATTTTCACAAATTACTTCTTAATCCTTTTAAATAAATTTAAACTTTGAATTTTAAAATAATTCTTCATTCTTTTAATCGATATAACTTAAGTTTACAATTCATTAAATTTCGGTTTATTCAAAATTCCTTTCATACTCGAAGTTATTATTTATTATTTTCATATTACTTCTATTTCTTTTCAATTCATTCTTAATTTATTCAAATTTCCTATAATTATTTCGCTTACAAGTTTATTTCCTTTATTTTCTTCCCAACAATCCAATTTATATATATATATATTTGGTAATTCATTATACCCAAATATATCCAATCAAACCATAACATTTAATATTCCAATGTAACTCATCATAGAATATCAATATTCACAGCAGAGAATATTAAATGATTTAACTAAATGTTGAGGGGTCCAGTTGGATCCCTCCAACCTGTTTTCCCTGCGTCCACAGACGTTAGCACAATATAAAATGCCAATTCCAAAATATACCAAATTATAGCACATCAATCAATTCATCCATTCAACCAATTATTTAACTTTGATCATTTAAATTTAAATTTAAATTCAACTGAGTGAGATTAACTCACCTTTGCTTTGATGTTCGCAATCCATTCCAACTGACTTGTTTCCTTGATTTTTAAACCTTGTATAACAATTCACGGTTTATTATTATTTGAACCAACCAAACAATTATTCACCATTTATTTATTTTGTTTACAAGTGATTAAATTTTAGCCTTAAATTTAATTTAACCGAAGTAGTAAATTTTAAACTAATTTTCCTTTATATATTTTAATTCAATTTAATAATCTGTACTTAAACTAATTCTTATAATAAATTATTTCCAGTAACTAAGATAAATTAAATAAGTTCATTAAATACATATAATTTTAAACTCAGTTTAAATTAAAAAAAATAAACTAAAAATTGAAAAGAACAAATCGAATATACCTCTGTCGAACCCAGTTCCATCGTTGTTCGTGTCGTCGAACACTCCACTGCGAGCATCACCACGCGACGCCGCCTTCATAGTACTTCGACGACCGACGTTCCAAGCATGCTTGCTGTCCTCCCCATCGAACCCTCGGCCTAGCGCAACCCCAAACTCCACGTGCGTACGCACCCCAGGCCGGTCGCGATTTAGAACGAGCCCTTCCTTACGACGCTTCCTTCACGAACCCCAAAGCCCTAGCTTCACGAGCTCGTCGATCTCGAGCGACTTCGAACGCTCAAGCCTTGGCGAGTTGTCGAACTTGATTTGATCGAGATGATTCCAATGAGAATTTTCGATCTCGACTGATTCGAACGAAATTCGTTCGTATATTCAATTTCGATTTGCTTATAAGGAGGGTGCGGCCATTAAATTTCCCTAATCTCGAACGGAAATAATCTCCTTCTGTTGATTTTGCTCGGCCATGATTTTATCAGTTCCATGGTTTTTTTTTCGAAAGATTTGCGAAGTACACGGCTTCATAAAAGAAGGAGATAGCTAGGTCGACGCAATTCAAGCCTAAGGTGGCTTGCTTACACTTCGAGGGTGGCTGGGTTGATTTTTTTATATTTTAATATTATTAAATTTTCAAAATTTCTCGTCACACATAACGCGAAATCTCGAACCCTGAATTAGACATGCCGATGGGCGTTTATAAATTTTTACCCGTATTCCGAACATGATGGAATGTGTTTCGGAACCTAATTCGATCATATGCACGAGTTACAGAAGAAAACGATCAGTATTAAATTAAATCGATTAGAATAGTATCTAAGCGTTTTGAGCTGCCAGGGTCAAACGACAACTCTGATTGCTACGAAAATTGAAATCCGATAATAACTAGCTATTACGGATTCAATGGAACTGATTTCGTCGAATTCCGAGACTGTGTCTCGGAAGGCTATTTTTAAATTCAATTTAAACGATAAAATTT
Source organism: Allium cepa (assembly GCA_030765085.1). Lineage (NCBI taxonomy): Eukaryota > Viridiplantae > Streptophyta > Magnoliopsida > Asparagales > Amaryllidaceae > Allium > Allium cepa. The sequence goes on along the minus strand of CM060939.1, from coordinate 189,030,520 downwards.
TAAAACGGAACTAATCACCGTTATTTCCAATTTTACAACTTCTATTATCTTCAGTGTTATCAATATAAATTTTACAAGCCTTCAAATTATTTTCAACAGGCTTAAAACTAAGGATTCAACATTTCACCCAACTTCAACTTATTTAATTCAATAATTTAAATATAAATAAATAGTTATATTTGAATTCAAGTAAATAAATTAACTTCCAATGGTTAAAATCAATTAAATATTCCAACTTCCAACGCCTAAAATCCCGGGTCGTCACACGTAGAGCTCGAGGCAAAGGCTGCTCAAACTGATGAAGATATGGGAGTTACTCTCCTTAGTTCTTTGCCAATGTCATAAAAATTAAAATCCTAAAATGACTTAGAGATAGCTACTCAGTAACATCGGCTTATGCTTGGGAAGAAATCTTGCATAGGGTTGGTAGAACTGGTCAAGGTGTCAAGCGAGGACCATCAAAGATCAATTTTATTGAATGAGGACAATCCCTATAATAGGGAAAGCCAATCTTGGCGACATAAGATGCAATTGCAGGGAAAGCAACTTCTGAGGATCTGGTTGGTACTAGTGCTTTGGATCATGTAGAAACTTCCATTCTAAATTTAAAAGAGTCTTTAGTAGACCTACTTTTGTGGTCGCCATTATTGAGGTGCCTATTCCTACTACATATGTTGTTGATGCTCCACATCTTATACCTTCGGGTGCTCAACAGGTCCGACTTACTATCAAGGAAGGAGAAGTCATTAAGCTAATATTGAAGGACACTCCATGTGGTCAAGGTATATCAAAAGTCTCTCTGGTCTTCGAGAAACGTCAGTTCTCGCCCGAGAATGGCACTAATTTCTAACTTTTTATTTATCATGTTACTCGTTAATTGTCATTGCCTCCTTTACCTCCATCTACTCAAGCTACAGGCCCAAGTGCCATCATAATAATGTCTACCTCCATTAACATAGTGCTCGTCACTCCAGTTCTTCCTTCCTTCTCAAGGCCCAACACAGACTCGGAAAAGATAAGGGCATTAGAAGGGTTGGAGTATGTTGGTTCATCTTTAAAAGAGGACGTGACAATAGAGATAAGTAACTAAATTCATGCAAGATATTGTACTTCAGGAATGTTTGGGCATGATGTCGTATTTAAATTATTTGTACATTATTAAGGGCCGAATTCACTTCAATGAGCAAAATAAATAATGTTGTTAGATAATTTCCAAGTTCAACTAATTCAAATTAATTTATAATATGCCATACATTAATAATAAAAATACAAATGTTGATTGAATTTTATATGGCATTTAACTATATATCTAAAACTCTTAAATTAAATTAAATATTATATAATTGGTATATATTAGTCTAATTAAATATATGGGTTTGACTTATTAAAATATGGTGTATTAATTGGTCCTAACTTTTGGATCAAGTGCATTAAAAGTGGGGTTGTAAGGGTGAATTTAAAAAATAATCCTTTTATTAATTTGCACAATATCGTATTCTAAGTTTATATGAATAATAAATTTATACTAAATCATACTGAGTGTCATTTAATGAAAGATTTTAGGGTATGTTTTGATTGTAATGAAAAGTTTATATTACAATTTTATTTTTTATTTTTTATTTAAAAATAATATTTCATTACTAGTTGAATTTATTACTTTAATTTAATTTTAATTTTACGTTTTAATATTTCAATACGATTGTATTCACAATACAGATAATATATCTATATTATATGTGGTGAACCCACCTAGGGGTAGTATAAGTACATTTTAGCGTTATTTTTTGTTCTCATAAAGCCAAATTAATTTGAAGTAATCACGTTTCTTTATGCTTAGGGGACTATGAATTAGCTAATTTATGGGATATTAAATTACCATTAAGTGGTAGTTATGTTGTTGAATGCTTACACAAAAATGTCAGTAAAAAATTTCAATCTCACAACACCAGCTTATTTTTTAGCAATTATGTTATATGCTTATATGATTATAAATTAGCTAACTAAAGGGATATCAAAATTATTGTCAAGTAGTAATTATAATGCAGGATATTTGCATGACTAAAAGGGTTGTAATTTATCTGTCTGTTAAAATGACTGAATGAACTATTTCAACTTCAAACAAGTCCAAAAATGCAAGTCATGGTAAAGTAAATGATGAACATTAAAGACAAAACAATTTACATTGTTCAGATATTAAGGAATCCTTCTTCCACGGGTCAAAACCTATCACTCTTGATTATTTCCTTTCCTGGTAAAACATAGAAATCTACGGAGATCAAGTAAAAATTTGATAATATTTAATCCTTTAAGTGAAAAAAAATTGATCTCCATTTCCTGCTATATTCCTTTCCCTTTATAGAAGAAAAGACTTCACATGGATTGCTGACACTGTTCTTTATATCAATTGTACATCATTGGATCTTGTCACATGTTCTTCATCCGTTTGATTAAGTTGATGTGCAATGGTAACTGATGTGGATTTAGGCTGGATTATGTGCTTTTGGCGGGATAAATTTGGTGTTAGGCAGGATAATTTTGGTTGAGGCGGGGATATTTGAATTTGAAATAGTGGGTTTGGAGAGGGGTTTTGGTTTATTTACTACTTAACTGGGATTGACGTAGTTTAGTGAGCAGCTCAAGTTTGTTCTTGGATGCTTGATGATTTGCACCGCTATTTTTGCAGTCCTTGACAAAATATAGTTCAAAAGCATTATGTTTTTCCAAAGAGTTACTCATGGTCGCACATCCTAGAATTTGAGCTGCATTGACCCTTGTGTGAAGCCCTTTGGCTGCATAGTTTTTAGTGAGAAATTATTGGGTGTTGCATGCTTTATTTTAGAATTATGCAATTCCCTTTTAATGTAACATTCGGTTTGCTTGTTCCTTACTATACTGCACTACATGTTGACGTGTATACGTGAACCTATGGTTGATATTTTGGTAGGAAAAATGAGCATAACACATGCCCCAAAGTCTACACTAATGTATATTAGGTAGAGCTGTCATTTTGCACCCAACTTTTTCTATAGTTTAATCAAGCGTTTTTACATTTAATACCCTTTGCACATGTCATGTAGTGATTAGTCGCTTTTTCTAACCATTATCGGTTGAATCATTCTGTATTTGGAGAAATCTACCTAGTTTATCGTTGATATCGTTTGTCATTATTTGCATCTAACGGCTTATATTTTTGGTGCAGTTTGAGTTCTAGGGATAGAATTTCCCTTGCATCTTATACATATCCCTATTCTTCTCATAACTCCTTTTACTCGCATTATAAAGTTTCCCCTAGTGCTACAAAAAAAACAGTCATCAATTGTGGCTTAAACCGCCATAAATGATAATTATAGTGGTTCAGTAAACATTCTATATCGACATGTTATAAATGGTTTATTTATAGTGCGAAAATTGCATAGAATATCTTTTATAGTACTATTTTTCCGCTGTTGTAAATATTTTATAGCAGTTTATTAAACGTTGTATATCGACATGTTATAAAACAATGATTTATTTATAGCATAAAATACCACTATAAAAGATCATCTTTTATAGCAAATATTTTTGCCGCTATGTAATTATTTTATTGCGATTCAATAAATGCAATATATCGACATGTTATAATAGATAATAAACTATCCAGACACAAAAAAGCACTATGATTTTTTTTACTTTCGATATCGCTTTTCTTGTAAGCTTTTTGAAACATTTTTTATGTGCTATGGTTTATTTTTGGCATTTTTAAAATCTGTTGCATCTTTATAAATCACGATAGTCATTACATGTCAAAATACTACGTTATGAATATTTATAAACATAAATACACTGAGATAACTGAAAACCATAAAAAAATATTAAACATAAATATATAACACATTGTATTAATAGAACCAAATATTCATACACATAAGATCCCATAGTATTAACTACATAATATTCGATCGTATAAGTACATGGAAAACAAGCAGCTAATTGTTTGGATTAAAAATAAGAAATATCCCAAATCTTTTATTCTCACACCTGCAAATGTAATGAATATCTCCATTAGAAATGAAAACATAAATATGAAAAAATTGAAAAGTAAGGTATCTACATTAGAAAAAAGTTTTTGCTAAATATTTCTTATCAAAAATATTCTAAATGTCTAAATGTTTGAAAAAAAATTCTAGTCCTCTTTGTGCGGCTAGCACTGAAAAAAAATCACAAACAAAAAAATAGATATACATGATCGAAACATGATGAGAACTACAATATATCAATCATAAACGCCCGCGTAGGTAAACTTTATATATATCTGTGCGTGTATATATGTGTGTGTATTCATATTTATATTATAAAGTGTATATCTCATATAACATACACCCTTGTTAAGCATTAAAACGTACCTTTTAGCAATATTAGCGAGTTCGGTAACATTTGCAAAGAAATATGAGTGGAAAAGAACTAAAAGCGAGTCAAGAGCCATCAGATACCTACACTTAACTCAAACAAGCATATGAGAACATAAATATATGAATTTATACTACTAAAACCATAGAAGTAAAACTATGAATTTTAAAATGACATTAATTTAGTAGGTAAAGAACAAAAATTCTTAATAAGAGCTAGTTTCCTAACAAAAGCAATAAATTCGAATGGTAGTGGGCGTTGTCGTCTACTAGAACGGTCATCTATGACTCTATAATTTATTATTATTATTATTATTATTATTATTATTATTACTATTATTATAAACTTAGTTAATTTATTGTTATTATTATATGCTTAGTTAATTTACTATTATTATTGTCATAAACATAGTTAATTTTTGTAAAATTATTTACTTTTATAAAATTTAACTAACGAAGTTAATTTTTATGAACTTAGTTAACTAACTGTTATTACTACTACTACTATTATTAATTATATAAATTATTTTAATTTTTAGAAAACTTAGTTAACTTGCTTAATATTATATAATTTATTATTCTTATAATATAGACTTAAATACATTTTATAAAACTTAGATAACTTGTTCAATATTTTTTAATATATTGTTGATAGCAGTGTTGTTTATTAATATAAACTTATTTATTTTTTAAGAAACCAATAATTAATTTGTTGTTGTTATTATAATGTTAGTTAATTTATATAAAACTTATAGATAATTTATAATTTTTATTATAAACTTAGTCAATATTTATAAAAATTAGGTAACTTGGTTAATATTTTACAATTTATTATTATTATTCTAAACTTAGTTAATTGTCATGAAACTTAGTTAATTTTTAAAACATAGTTGATTTGTTATTATTATTATTATATAAATTTAATATTATTAAAAAAATTAGTTAAGTTGGTAATATTTTATATTTTATTATTTTTATTATTATGAACTTAGCTAATTTTCATAAACTTAGTTGAAAATGCAAGCCGGATTTGAAATCACAATTTACACTTGTTGAAAATATAGAATATGCAATATTTTTTTATTTTGAAAATTGTAATAAAAAAATCACTATGGTAGAAGACAATTAGATTTTCCAAAAACATGAAACATAATATTGCAAAAATTATGGTATTTTAGTTGAATAATAAAGTTCGGTTTCATAAGCGAAGATCTGGTAAGAATTCAATTGTACTATTGAAACCATTTGAAACTGGTTGTAGAACAAACAATTTAATAATTCAGATTAATAGGTGTAATTTAGCATAGTTTAAAAGTTTACTGAAATGCACTGATTGGTGTACCAAAAACTAGATTAGGTGATCCAAATATGATATAAATAATAAAAGTTTCTTATATCTTCCCTCCTTCCAATGTTAGTAGTGCAATTCTAAGACCACATAAGCTAACAATTCCTAAACAACAAATGAGATGAATGTATGTTTATGACTTGTGGCCTAGTGTTAGTTCTTATTGGGGTAGATTCACACAAATGATTGTAAATCAATCCAAATAAGTGCGGAAGCAATACAATCGTGTTGTAGTGCAATAAAACAAACAGAAACATGAGAGTAAAGCAACAAATCACAAAAGAAAGTAAATAAAGAGCTCACACATGGATTTCCAGCGGTTCCACTATCACAAGATGATGTATATTCACTTTATGGAGAGGAGATTTTATCATTTCTAGAAAAGAGAATTTTACAAGATTGATAATCGAGGCTAAGGAGAAGAATAAGAAATACAACTTGAGATGATAATTCTACTTATGCTAATCTCTACCTTTATATAGAGATTATTACACAGGGTTGAAGTAATTGATTTATGGTCATAAATTGATGCCTCATCAATTCTCCTATTCATACAGTAAATGTTTATCCATTTGAATATTCAATTTCCCCTAATTTACAAGCGTTTGACAAGATTCCTTCTTTAATCAGATAATTAGGTAATTAATTGACTACTTCAATCTCCCAAAATTATTCTTCTTCTCGTGCAGGTAATTTATTGCTCTCTTTAATGCTATAAAAGAGGCAATATACTTGAATGATTATCTCAAATACCTTCCAAATCTTCTACAGCTGAAAATATTATATTAATAAAATCAACAATATCTTCCAAATCTTCTTTAGTATGGAAATATTATACCACCAAATCTAACAATCTCCACCTTGATACTATATTTTCCCACAAGCCTACCAACTCCACCTACGTACTCTTACTGCAAGCAGATCTCAGACAAGAAACCACGGATACTTCCCTAGAGAGCTTCGATATGGCCATCATCCGTTGCACTTTGTCAATGAACACCGGAAAGACCACCATCCGCCAACAAAGTGTTGAAAGTATCCTCTCCATGTAGGACATATCAATTTCCAAAATAAACATCTCAGTCTACCAACTCACTTACCCTTTGTGCCATTAAGTGGCACCTAGCACTTCAACAAGCGAATCAAGATCAAGCGATGCTTGAACTTCGCGAAAGTCTAGCCTTGTATCTCCAATGGTGCATCACCTTATATGTCAAATGCATCCTATGGCTCGGCTTCCTTGAGCGGGTGTAACCAATTCCTAAGTCGGATTCTTCTTCAATGAATCCATGTCCTCCTCTATAGCATGCATTAGTTTCGAGCTGGCACTCGAACTCAAAGCTTCTTCAAGGTCGAAAGGCTCATCTTGCACTATATGCAGTACATATTCAAACTGATCATCAAGGCTAAAAGTTGCATAATTCTAGTCTCCATACCTATTCGGGGACCTTCTGACTTTAGAACTAGCCCAAATAGGTGTAAATTCACCCAAGCTTCTATCAACTCCACCTTGAGCTGAATCATCTTTTGCTTCACGACCATCACCATCATTACTAGAGGAATTTTATGGATCTCCGTGTAATGTATCAACGACTTCAATTACTCTATCTTCTTTTGCAACTCTGACTCTACAACTAGGTAGATATATGGGAATAGTTTCCATTTCCTTAGACCTTTCAGCTTTTGAATCGACTGAACTAGGTGGATTCCACTTTAGCTTGAACACAGTGGACTCATCAAATGTGGCATGTCTAAAGTGCACTACCTTCCTATCAATAGGGTGCCAAATGCAATAACATTTAATGGCCTTCTATATAGCCCAAAAATACGCCTTTATAGGCTCTAACCGCTAACTTGTCATTTCTTGTATGACAAACATACACAGGGCTACCAAATGTACAAAAATAGCCAATATGTATATACGTACCTTTCCGCCTTTCCTCTGGAATCTTCCCATCAATGGCTGAGCATGGAACTTGATTGATAATATACGCTATAGTAAATAAGGCTTCAGACCAAAAGTCTCTAGTTGTGTGATGTCCCGGAAATTTGGGCAATATTTATTTAATAATTTCATTTATAATTTATTTTCAAATGTGGAATATTGATTTAATAATCCAATTCAAACATAATTTTCTTTTGAAAATTTATAATTATTTAGTTTGATAAATAATATTCTTTTAAAAATTTATAATAATAATTGAATTTGAGATTCTTATTGTTTTAAAATGTTAAAAATATTTAAATGATAAAATTTTCTTTTTAAGCTAATTTAAAAATATTTTATTTATAATGTATATATGTGTATACATTGTAAATAGGAGTTTTTGATTTTTAATTTAAATCTAATAAAGGATATTTTTAAATTTTTAATATACATAGGTGTAGAATTTATGAATTGATTTAAATTAAATTGAAAATAGTATTGAAACTTTTTCATAAGTCAATTTATAAATCTATCTTGCATTTTTTTTTTAAAAGAAATTAGAGTAAATATTTTGTTATAAATATATAATAGTTAAAATTTGTATTTTTATAATAAAGTTTATTTTGTTTTATCTTTAAAATTGTTTTGAAATAAATTTAGTTTATTTATATTAGAGTATAGTATATTTGAAGCTCTTAAATAAAATGAATTCAACATTTGTTCTTTTCTTTTTAAAAATTTTCTCTTTTGAAAATTAGTTTTAAATAATTTTTAAAAATATTCATGCAAATATTTAAACATGTAAAGATAATTCATTTGTAATCATTTAAAGATTAAATGTAAATAAACATACAAAACATCTTAAATTAAATTAAATTGGTTTTATCTTAAATTAAAACATTTATAAACAAAGACATTTATCTTTATATTAAAATCTTACATGTGTTTAACATTCATGTTTTAAAGTAGACACTTGTAATTAATTTTCATATCCAAACAACAAGTGGCATTTCTAAATCAATATTGAATTTATCATTTTAGATAAAACTTTAAACAAATCTTTTGTCTCAAACATTTTATCTTCCATAAAGAATCAAAATTCAGAATAAAGAAAACTGAAAATCCATTCACTCTAAAAATTCCACAACCCAAACTCAATCTATACTCTGCAAATTTCAACTGTATAAGATCTGCAAACTCAATGCATGTTTAAATCAGAAACTCAAATTTGCAAATTCTATTTGAATCTGCAAACCAAAATACCTTCAACCTGTAAAAATCAATTCAAGCAAAGAATCTGGGAAGCATGCAGACCAAATCATCAAATGCTGTTCCAAAGCCTGCAAACAACATGTTATCATCAACTCTAACTAGCATGCAAGATCAAATTCAATGCAAGGAAATTCAGGCTCTTAGAAATGACTGCATTCTTTCTGTTTCCATTTTTAAAGGTGAGTAAATTTCTGTTTTAAAAATAGTTTCTTCTTTTTAAAAATCAAGCTATCAAGATTTGCTAAAATTAAAGTTTAATTTAAAATGTTGATCAAATAAGAAAATCAAAACAGTGATTGGTAGAAAAATAAAAAAATATAACTGCTCTGTTCTTTCTTTTAGTAAGCAACATCATTATTTATAGGTTGTCTTGAATTTATCTATGCATAAGTACTGATAGCATTAAGTATGTTTGTTGACTGTTGTATGATGTATGCTCTGTGCACTTTATTGAATACGCACATAGGAGTGATGCAGACTTTCTAACAGACCTGTTTCTGCTCTTATTAAGATTTTTAATACAAATCTACTTATTTATGTCTGAATCTTAGTTAGGAATTATTGTGTAAACATATTGTGTTTTTTTAGTATAATTTAGGTTTGTAAAATTTTTATTTTAGAAAGTAAAGAGAAAAAAAACCCTGTTACTTCTGAAAATCTGTCACGGCAGACAATAGTTTCAAAAAGTAAAATTTACCAAACATCTTTAAATTATTCAATCAAGTTTAAAGCTTTAATGCATGTTTAAAAACATGGATAATAAAACATGCATCAAGTTTTAAAAGCTTCTGAGGAGTTAGGAATTTAGGTCTGTGCAGTAATTTTGGGATTTTGAGGTTATCAAACATAAAATGAATTTTGGAACTTGGATTTCTGCCTGGAGGTGGTGTGTTAACTGGAGAATAGAGGAAAATTTCTAATAGATGGTCGGAGTGGAGTGTCAAGAGGGTTGTCAGGTTGGGAATGTGCTTGGTGAAGTTTTTTTCCAGGTTGCTATTTTTTTGCTTGAATCTGATTTCAAGCTGCAAGAATTCTGTTGGTGGTTGTTGTCAAGTAGAGGGGTGGATGGCTTCTTGGAGATCAGTTTGGTGAAGGGTGCTGGAAGTCGCCGGGGTAGTGGTGCATTTGCATAGTGGAGTTTGGTCTCTGGTGAACTCTGGTGTGCAGGGTTGGAGTGACTCGAAGATGCTCCCGTGCAGTTTTAGTTGTGACTCGGAGTGAAGGTGGAATTGACCCGAAGTATTTAGTTGGTGGTCTCGGGTTTTTGGAAGTGCAGGTCTGAGTGTTGTTTTTTTTTTAAAAAAAATCTGGGTAACTCAAATCTTTTTAAAACTATGATTTAAATTTAAGTATAGTTTGAATTAAATTTAAGTGAGTTTATGAATTTAAAAAGTTTAAATGATGAATTTAAATTTAAAATAAGGTTTAAGTTCAAATTTGAAACCAAGTGTAATATAGGTTTCAGGATTCTTTGAATCCAGATTTTAATTAAACCAGTTTATTTCTTTTTAATTTTTTTTTAAAGGGAATTCAAATGTCAAAACAGAGATCCAAATTTAGGTGTAAATTTGAATTAGATTCAAAAATACTTTTGAATTCAAAGTTTAAAAATGAAACTTTTAAATTTTAAGCAAGATTTAAAATTTAGTTTTGAAATCAAGTTTTGAATGTGATTTCAGTTTTACTTTGAAATGAGTTTGAATTTAAAATAGTTTTGAATTTTTTTTAAATATTTGTCAGGAAATGTTTTTAAGTAGAATTTAAATATGAATTTGATTTCAAATGAAGGTTTAAATTTTAAAAGAATTCTTTCCTTTAAGTATTGGAACAAAATTATGATATGTTTAACTTTAAATTGAAAAGTTAAATATCTATCTATTTTCAAATGTTTGATTTCTAAGTAAAATTTAGAAATATTGATTTTTAAACTTTTCTTATATAATAATGTTAGTCTTTACTTTAACTTTTAGCTTTATTAAATTACTTAAATTTTGAAATGTTTATATGGTTAAACATCTTTAAATCTTAAATTTTTAAAGTGGAAGTTGAATTAGGATTTCTTAGAGAAGTGATAATTGATAATTACTGGAATGCAATTAAGGAAAGGTGATTTATTTTAATAAAGTAATTTGGATAATTACTTTTGTAATTAATCAAGGATTAATTAAGATGATTAATTATTGGATAATTAATTTATTAATGAGTAATTAGGAGTGGTTAATTACTGGATTTAAAATATTATTCAGGTGATTAATAATTGTATTTTAATTTTAGATTAATTACTAAATGTAATTAATTTTTAATTGAGTGATTAATTTAAATATTAATTAGAGATCATTAATTATTATAATTAATGATGTGATTAAGAATTGTTAATTAAAGTAATTTATTAATTAATTAAGTGATCAATTAATTGTAATTAATTAAGGATAAATGTAATTCATTATAGTTAATTAATAAATGAAGTAATTAAATGTTAATTACTTATGATTAAGGTTAATTTATTATGTGGAATTAATTTAAGACTAATTACTTATTGTAATTAGTGAATGATTAATCAAAGATGTTTAATCAAGTTGAATACTTAGTGAATGATTAATTAACTAGGTTGATTAATCAATAGAATTATAAGTAGGATTTATAGGTGAGTAATTAATTTAATTTATTTTAAATTAATTAAGGATAGAAGTAATTAATTTAATTCATTTTAAATTAATTATAAATGATGGATAATATATCATTGCTTATGAATGATATTGATATACCTTTGGATGGTTGTGATCTCAGAAATGAGATGAGTAGTATCTATAGGATATGGATGGTTAGTTATAGTATGAGGGATTATTCCGGTTGTGATGATTGACTGTTGTGATGATTATTTGTGGTGATAATGTTATGGGTTATCTATTATAATAAATGTAGTTTATCTATCTGTGTGAAATAGATAAAAATAAAATGAGTTAATTGTTTAAAACCCTTAAGTATAACTTGGACATTAAGATGGCGTTTGGTTTCGGTGAGACCGGCATCGGATTTCCATATTTGGATATTCGAAAACCACATCGATTCCAATTAAACGTTAGATCGTTAATCTAAGTGGAGCAAGTGAAGACTCGAGGTGTAAGGGCTATACGTCAGTATAACTCTGTGGGTGATTCCATAATGAGTTGACGAAATAGTACTTATAGATTCGAGATGGTAGTTTAGAGTGCAAGGGTTATCGTCGTTAACTCTGAGGGTGATTCCAAAATGAGTGTAACGAGATAATGCCTTCGGTTTCGTTCGAACCCGGAACGAACTTGTATGGATCGAATGCTTTCAGAACATCGTCAGGAGGACGATGAGCATTCTAAGATAAATGTGTTCTATAAAGGTAATCGTAACCTCAAGCCTCATCAACTGGGAATGGCTAAAATAGAGGAGGTGCAGCAAGGCTCGTGGGTAGCCCCCACTTGAGAGTGAGATTTACCCCTGTCTAGAGGTCCCTTTTATTTCGGCTGTGTGGACGGTTGAGAGCTCCAACTGTCGGGGTTGTCTTGTTCGGAACTATTCAGTAAGGAATGGGTCCGGCCTTGTGTTGCAGGGGATTGGGAGTAATCCTCGGTACGGTGATCTAGGCCACGTACTGTGACGGGCGGTACCCCGGTAGCCCTGCCATTGATGGAATCCAAAATCCAATAAGTGCCTGTACGGTTTTGATTGTGCCCAACTATGTTGGAACGTGAGATGTAAGCATTCCAGTTATTTCTGTATTTTATTTTGAAAACCCTAGACACTATTATAATATCACTGGATTTCCTATCAAATGCTTTGGTTAGCGTAAGGTAAAAACTTTTACATGCTTATGTGTGGGAAGTCTTACGTGATACCTTTTGTTTTCAAAGGATTTTCTAAAAGTTAAGCAACTTTTAAACCCGTTTACTCACACCAGACCCCTGTCTGACCCGAGTGTTTATTTTCTGTTTTATTAAACTCTTGGGTACTCATATTACGTATGAGTAGTCAAGTGTTTCAGGATTGCTTTAACGAGTCTGGAGGAGATAATGGAGCAGGAGGCTTCAGCGTGTAGATATATATAGTGGTTCCGCTGTGTTTGAGTTGTATCTGTTTTTCTCTGATGTGCTTGAATTGTAATCGCTAGACAGATGTTTATAACTGTCTAGTTTGTATTGTATTGGCTATAAAACTCTGATGTATATGATACTATGTAAAGTATTATGTGATATAATATAATTTATTCGTTCCGCTGTGAGATTCTGATGTTTTCTGTTTCTTTCTTTCCTTTCTTTTCTCTTTTCTATCCCTTTCTTTCTTCTTAATGATGCGACTTCCTGGAGTATGGAAGTTGGGTCGTTACAATGTGGTATCAGAGCATTAGGTTGAGTGAATAACTTGGCTCTGTAGTGGTGTCTTTCTTGAGAGAGCGTACTTGTAATTTTAAATATAAATATATTTAATTCTACCTATCTGTTGGGTTACCTGTTCAGGTTTTCCAATATAAGTAATAAAGGTAGATAGGGTAGTGGTGTGTAACACAACTACCAATGGTTGGAGTCCGAGTGTTTGAGCTTGGAAGTGATCTGCTTGGGCAGTATTAGGCATCTTGAGGAGTTTGGCAGTTTGGTGTGAAGGATTTCACCGAACTCTGAAGGAAAATCTTTTCAACATTCGGAGTGTATCTTTGGATTTTAAGCTTGATTTCACTCGTGTGAGTGGATTTTCTTGAGTGTGAATCAGTTTGGAGTACTGAAGCCTGCAATGGAATTTTGGCAACCTTAGGAAGGAGTTCTGTCTGTATTTGAGTTTGAGACTCAGTCTGACAGAGTGTTTTGAGTTTGGTTTGAGTCGAGTTTCCTAAGGGATATCCGACTTCTGAAGGCTCTATTGTGGAAGTGGCTGGTGTAGCTTTGAGGTTCGATGAGCTTTTGGGTAAGGAAGTTTTTGGCAGCAGTAGCAGTAGTGAGTGGCCTGTTTCTTCGATGGTTCTGAAGTCTCTGTGAATCTTTTGTCTGTAGGCCGGGCAGATGGTGAAGCTTGTCCATTTCTTCTTGAAGCTCAGCTGGGTGTGATGTTTGTGGTTGAAGGTGGACCGCTAGTTTTTCCTTTTGATTTGAAGGCTTTGGCTGTTCTGATTATTGAAGAGAGAACGATTTCTTGGAATCTGAACTGAATAGAATTCGCAAAAGTGACTTGCGATGATCCGGAAGTTTTCTGAGTAACCTTTGTTTGGATTGAAGCATCTCTAGAAGATGTTTGAATTATCAAATTGGTTTGATATTTTCTGGATGTCTTCGAAGGAGTTAAGTTTTGCATCCGCATCAGGAGATTGAGTTCTGTTTCGACTTGGTTTGTTGGAGATTTTATGGAATTTGACGAACAGTGTTTTCCGGAGTAAGTTGATCAAGTTTGTACCTATGTTCATCAACAACATTCTCAAATCAGAGTTGCGCAGTGGAAGCATGGTGGCAGCTATTCCAGAATAGAAGCAACGCCCGATTCATTGGGAATTTGTGTTTGTTTCGGATCAGAGGATTTGTACGCGGAATTCACTTTAATCTGGAGACTTGGATGTCTTGTGCATCTGTTCTGTTTTCCGGAATAGGTGTAGTTTATCTGAAGTCTTCTGATATCTGTAGTAGAGTTTGTGAGGTGGATTGGATTGATCTAAAAGGTTGAAGGAAGCCCAGGATCGACAGGAAAGATTTGTGGATAAGAGATTGGATCTTTCTATTTTCTCTCAAAGGTTTAGTGATTGATCTACAGGATTGGATTGCCAGTATGGATAACTGGGATTCGATGAGTTTCACGTATCTCTGAGGGAATACGTGTATAATATATCTCTAGTTGTGGAATCATCAGTTCTGGAGTTTTTGTTGTTGAGTCAGACTCGTCTGCAGCCTGATATCTTGTCTAATGTTATAGATATAGTTGTATAGGAGTTTTGGAGCTTCATAGGTATTAATTGTTTGGATTCTCTAGAGCGAGTATCCCGGTATATATATATATATATATATATATATATATACTTGGGGAAACTCGATAAAATTTTATCCAGAATCGACTGGATAATTAGATTTGTTTGATTGGTTGTACTGGTTGTTTTGATTTTTATCATATGTTTGATATATGCTTGTGTTTTAAATAAAATCTTTAATGAGATTATTAAATTACCTTTGCTTTTAAATTTCGGGGACGAAATTCTTTAAGGGGGGAGGAATGTGATGTCCCGAAAATTTGGGCAATATTCATTTAATAATTTCATTTATAATTTATTTTAAAATGTGGAATATTGATTTAATAATCCAATTCAAACATAATTTTCTTTTGAAAATTTATAATTATTTAGTTTGATAAATGATATTCTTTTAAAAATTTATAGTAATAATTGAATTTGAGAATCTTATTGTGTTAAAATGTTAAAAATATTTAAATGATAAAATTTTCTTTTTAAGCTAATTTAAAAATATTTTATTTATAATGTATATATGTGTATACATTGTAAATAGGAGTTTTTGATTTTTAATTTAAATCTAATAAAGGATATTTTCAAATATTTAATATATATAGGTGTAGAATTTATGAATTGATTTAAATTCAATTGAAAATAGTATTGAGACTTTTTCATAAGTCAATTTATAAATCTATCTTGTATTTTTTTTAAAGAAATTAGAGTAAATATTTTGTTATAAATATATAACAGTTAAAAATTGTATTTTTATAATAAAGTTTATTTTGTTTTATCTTTAAAATTGCTTTGAAATAAATTTAGTTTATTTATATTAGAGTATAGTATATTTGAAACTCTTAAATAAAATGAATTCAACATTTGTTCTTTTCTTTTTAAAAATTTTCTCTTTTGAAAATTAGTTTTAAATAATTTTTAAAAATATTCAAGAAAATATTTAAACATGTAAAGATAATTCATTTGTAATCATTTAAAGATTAAATGTAAATAAACATACAAAACATCTTAAATTAAATTAAATTGGTTTTATCTTAAATTAAAACATTTATAAACAAAGACATTTATCTTTATATTAAAATCTTACATGTGTTTAACATTCATGTTTTAAAATAGACACTTGTAATTAATTTTCATATCCAAACAACAAGTGGCATTTCTAAATCAATATTGAATTTATCATTTTAGATAAAACTTTAAACAAATCTTTTGTTTCAAACATTTTATCTTCCATAAAGAATCAAAATTCAGAATTAAGAAAACTGAAAATCCATTCACTCTAAAAATTCCACAACCCAAACTCAATCTGTACTCTGAAAATTTCAACTGTATAAGATCTGCAAACTCAATGCATGTTTAAATCAGAAACTCAAATTTGCAAATTCTATTTGAATCTGCAAACCAAAATATCTTCAACCTGTAAAAATCAATTCAAGCAAAGAATCTGGGAAGCATGCAGACCAAATCATCAAATGTTGTTCCAAAGCCTGCAAACAACATGTTATCATCAACTCTAACTAGCATGCAAGCTCAGATTCAATGCAAGGAAATTCAGGCTCATGGAAATGACTGCATTCTTTCTGTTTTTCATTTTTAAAGGTGAGTAAATTTCTGTTTTAAAAACAGTTTCTTCTTTTTAAAAATCAAGCTATCAAGATTTGCTGAAATTAAAGTTTAATTTAAAATGTTGATCAAATAAGAAAATCTAAACAGTGATTAGTAAAAATATAAAAAAATATAACTGCTCAGTTCTTTCTTATAGTAAGCAACATCACTATTTATAGGTTGTCTTGAATTTATCTATGCATAAGTACTGATAGCATTAAGTATGTTTGTTGACTGTTGTATGATGTATGCTCTGTGCACTTTATTGAATATGCACATAGGAGTGATGCAGACTTTCTAACAGACCTGTTTCTGCTCTTATTAAGATTTTAAACACAAATCTACTTATTTATGTCTGAAACTTAGTTAGGAATTATTGTGTAAACATATTGTGTTTTTTAAGTATAATTTAGGTTTGTAAAATTTTTATTTTAGAAAGTAAAGAAGAAGAAAAAACCTGTTACTTCTGAAAATCTGTCACAGCAGACAATAGTTTCGTAAAGTAAAATTTACCAATCATCTTTAAATTATTCAATCAAGTTTAAAGCTTTAATGCATGTTTAAAAACATGGATAATAAAACATGCATCAAGTTTTAAAAGCTTCTGAGGAGTTAGGAATTTAGGTCTGTGCAGTAATTTTGGGATTTTGAGGTTATCAAGCATAAAATGAATTTTGGAACATGGATTTCTGCCTGGAGGTGTTGTGTTAACTGGAGAATAGAGGAAAATTTCTAATAGATAGTCGGAGTGGAGTGTCAAGAGGGTTGTCAGGTTGGGAATGTGCTTGGTGAAGTTTTTTTTCCAGGTTGCTTTTTTTTTTTGCTTGAATCTGATTTCAAGCTGCAAGAATTCTGTTGGTGGTTGTTGTCAAGTAGAGGGGTGGATGGCTTCTTGGAGAGTTTGGTGAAGGGTGCTGGAAGTCGCTGGGGTAGTGGTGCATTTGCACAGTGGAGTTTGGTCTCTGGTGAACTCTGGTGTGCAGGGTTGGAGTGACTTGAAGATGCTCCGGTGTAGTTTTAGTTGTGACTCGAAGTGAAGGTGGAATTGACCCGAAGTATTTAGTTGGTGGTCTCGGGTTTGTGGAAGTGCAGGTCTGAGTGTTGTTTTTTTTTTAAAAAAATCTGGGAAACTCAAATCTTTTTAAAACTATGATTTAAATTTAAGTATAGTTTGAATTAAATTTAAGCGAGTTTATGAATTCAAAAAGTTTAAATGATGAATTTAAATTTAAAATAAGGTTTAAGTTCAAATTTGAAACCAATTGTAATGTAGGTTTCAGGATTCTTTGAACCAAGATTTTAATTAAACCAGTTTATTTCTTTTTAACTTTTTTTAAAGGGAATTCAAATGTTAAAACAGAGATCCAAATTTAGTTGTAAATTTGAATTAGATTCAAGAATACTTTTGTATTCAAAGTTTAAAAATGAAACTTTTAAATTTTAAGCAAGATTTAAAATTATTTTTGAAATCAAGTTTTGAATGTGATTTCGGTTTTACTTTGAAATGAGTTTGAATTTAAAACAGTTTTGAATTTTTTTTTAAATATTGGACAGGATATGTTTTTAAGTAGAATTTAAATATGAATTTGATTTCAAATGAAGGTTTAAATTTTAAAAGAATTCTTTCCTTTAAGTATTGGAACAAAATTATGATATGTTTAACTTTAAATTGAAAAGTTAAATATCTATCTATTTTCAAATGTTTGATTTCTTAGTAAAATTTAGTAATATTGATTTTTAAACTTTTCTTATGTAATAATGTTAGTTCTTTACTTTTACTTTTAGGTTTATTAAATTATTTAAATTTGGAAATGTTTATTTGGTTAAACATTTTTAAATCTTAAATTTTTAAAGTGGAAGTTGAATTAGGATTTCTTAGAGAAGTGATAATTGATAATTACTGTAATGTAATTAAGGAAAGGTGATTTATTTTAATAAAGTAATTTGGATAATTACTTTTGTAATTAATCAAGGATTAATTAAGATAACTAATTATTGGATAATTAATTCATTAATGAGTAACTAAGAATAGTTAATTACTGGATTTAAAATATTAATCAGGTGATTAATAATTGTATTTTAATTTTAGATTAATTACTAAATGTAATTAATTTTAATTGAGTAATTAATTTAAATATTAATTAGAGATCATTAATTTTTATAATTAATGATGTGATTAAGAATTGTTAATTAAAGTGATTTATTAATTAATTAAGTGATTAATTAATTGTAATTAATTAAGGATAAATGTAATTAATTATAGTTAATTAATAAATGAAGTAATTAAATGTTAATTACTTATGATTAAGGTTAATTTATTATGTGGAATTAATTTAAGACTAATTACTTATTGTAATTAGTGAATGATTAATCAAAGATGTTTAATCAAGTTGAATACTTAGTGAATGATTAATTAACTAGGTTGATTAATCAATAGAATTATAAGTAGGATTTATAGGTGAGTAATTAATTTAATTTATTTTAAATTAATTAAGGATAGAAGTAATTAATTTAATTCATTTTAAATTAATTATAAATGATGGATAATATATCATTGCTTATGAATGATATTGATATACCTTTGGATGGTTGTGATCTCAGAAATGAGATGAGTAGTATCTATAGGATATGGATGCTTAGTTATAGTATGATGGATTATTCTAGTTGTGATGATTGACTGTTGTGATGATTATCTATGGTGATAATGTTATGGGTTATCTATTATAATAAATGTAGTTTATCTATCTGTGTGAAATAGATAAAAATAAAATGAGTTAATTGTTTAAAACCCTTAAGTATAACTTGGACATTAAGATGGAGTTTGGCTTCGGTGAGACCGGGATCGGATATCCATATTTGGATATCCGAAAACCACATCGATTCCAATTAAACGTTAGGTCGTTAATCTAAGTGGAGCAAGTGAAGACTCGAGGTGTAAGGGCTATACGTCAGTATAACTCTGTGGGTGATTCCGTAATGAGTTGACGGAATAGTACTTATAGATTCGAGATGGTAGTTTAGAGTGCAAGGGTTATCGTCGTTAACTCTGAGGGTGATTCCAAAATGAGTGTCACGAGATAATGCCTTCGGTTTCGTTCGAACCCGGAACGAACTTGTATGGATCGAATGCTTTCAGAACAACGTCAGGTGGACGATGAGCATTCTAAGATATATGTGTTCTATAAAGATAATCGTAACCTCAAGCCTCATCAACCGGGAATGGCTAAAACAGGGGAGGTGCACCAAGGCTTCGTGGGTAGCCCCCACTTGAGAGTGAGATTTACCCCTGTCTAGAGGTCCCTTTTATTTCGGCTGTGTGGACGGTTGAGAGCTCCAACTGTCGAGGTTGTCTTGTTCGGAACTATTCAGTAAGGAATGGGTCCGGCCTTGTGTTGCAGGGGATTGGGAGTAATCCTCGGTACGGTGATCTAGGCCACGTACTGTGACAGGCGGTACCCCGGTAGCCCTGCCATTGATGGAATTCAAAATCCAATACGTGCCTGTACGGTTTTGATTGTGCCCAACTATGTTGGAATGTGAGATGTAAGCATTCCAGCTATTTCTGTATTTTATTTTGAAAACCCTAGACACTACTATAATATCACTGGATTTCCTATCAAATGCTTTGGTTAGCGTAAGGTAAAAACTTTTCCATGTTTATGTGTGGGAAGTCTTACGTGATACCTTTTGTTTTCAAAGGATTTTCTAAAAGTTAAGCAACTTTTAAACCCGTTTACTCACACCAGACCCCAGTCTGACCCGAGTGTTTATTTTCTGTTTTATTAAACTCTTGGGTACTCATATTACGTATGAGTAGTCAAGTGTTTCAGGGTTGCTTTGACGAGTCTGGAGGAGATAATGGAGCAGGATGCTTCAGCGTGTGGATATATATAGTGGTTCCGCTGTGTTAGAGTTGTATCTGTTTTTCTCTGATGTACTTGAATTGTAATCGCTAGACAGATGTTTATAACTGTCTAGTTTGTGTTGTATTGGCTGTAAAACTCTGATGTATATGATACTATGTAAAGTATTATGTGATATAATATAATTTATTCGTTCCGCTGTGAGATTCTGATGTTGTCTGTTTCTTTCTTTCCTTTCTTTTCTCTTTTCTATCCCTTTCTTTCTTCTTAATGATGCGACCTCCTGGAGTATGGAAGTTGGGTCGTTACAAGTTGAGTCCAATTCATTCTTTCAACAACTCCGTTAGATTGCGGATCTCCGGGTTTAGTGAAGTGTCTCCAATTCCATGTTGGTTATAGAAATTTATGAACTCCTTCGAAACAAACTCACTGCCATTGTTGGATCTAAGCACCTTCAAATTATTTCCAACTTCATTCTCTATTAGTGCCTTCCAAGTTTGGAACTTCTAAAATGACTCCGGCTTAGTATTCATCACAAACACCCAAACCTTCCAAGAGTAGTCAATGATAAAAGAGATAAACTACTTAGCTCTTCTAATACAAGCTATAGCTACTGGTCCCTAAACATCCCTATGGACATACTCTATTACTCCTTTGGATCCATGTCTACCGGCACCAAAAGAAACCTTTGTCTGTTTCCCCAATACACACTCTTGGAATAATTCTTAACGGTTGAAGCCTTCACCCTTGATCGTATTCCTTCTACGAAGCAATTCCAAGCTCTTCTCCGAAACATAACCCAATCTGTGATGCAAAGTATGGTGGCATCCAAAGCTCGTGAACTATCAACTCCAACACATGACTCTCCAAAAACTATATATCCATTCAGCAGATAAAGATTTCAGACCATTATTCCTTTTATCAGTACAAGTGCACCATGCGTCACCTTCAAGCTATCCGACTCTATCGCAATCATGTAACCCAAAGATGCCAAATGACCCAAGAACAGAAGAGATTTCCTTAAACTTGGAACATAGCGAACTCTAGTGATAGTGTGCACTACATCATTATGCATGTGATTATGCACTGATCCTTCTCCTAATGACTTGCAAGCAGCATCATTCCCCATTAATATAGCACTTCCCTCCTGATCTTCATAAGAACAAAAATACACCTTCCTAGGCGTTATATGGAAAGATGCTCCTGAAGCTAACACTCAATGGTCTGATACATCGAAAATAGATGCAGCTAGCAAATCATCAGAAACAATCTTCTCCACCACAATAGATGAAGAACCTTTCGCTTCATTTCTCTTCCTCAATTCTGGATAATCTTTCTTCCAATGGCCATGCTGCATATAATGATGACTACTTTAGCGACCCGTAGTTCCATACCCTTTAAGATGACATTTAATCACACTTGTCCACCAAAAATTGTACGAAAGGACAAATAACTAAGAGAAAGAAGAGGGTAGAAAAAGAAAGCGAATCAACAACACAGAATCTCGCAATCGCAACAGAACAATCTATAAAATAAATAGTAACATATCTTTATACAAAAAGAATTATAACTGTTATTATACAAACCATCATCAGAGCACAACAATCAACAAACCAATCTAGACAATTATAATAACTAGTCCTCACAAGTGCTAAATATATAGCGTAATCCACACAGTGGAAATAACCAAGTACGTGTAATTCACCTGAAATCCTCCAGCTCATCTCCTAAGCTCCATGGCATCCTAACCTGAATCCGTAATACTTGATCTGACCCCGAGTATTATAACAAAAATAACATCCGAGTCAGTCTAGAAAACCAGTGTGAGAAAACACACTCAATTTGAACTATTACTGTTATCAAAATCCTTTGAAAGCAAAGGTATCTCGTAAGACCATGCCACAAATAAATACGATGGGTTTTTACCTTATGATAACCAAAACATTTTATATCAAATTCATCTGATATTATAATAGTGTCTATAGAAAATAAACTATAAAATAGCTGAAATGCTTGCATCTCACGTTTAAGCATAGTTGGGCACATCTAAAACCGTACAGGCTCGTAGTAGATATTGGATTCCATACAATGATAGGGCTATTAGGGTATCGCCTGCCACAGTACACCTCTGGAATAATGTACCAAGATCGAACCTATTAATCCCTGCCAACACAAGACTACCCCTTACCATGTAGTACCAAATATAATCACCACTAATGGGCCCCGAAATGCATACAAATGAGAGATAGTGATGGTGATAATTTCCACTCTAGATGAGTGATGATCATACCCTAATGGGAGAGACCCACATAGCCTTGCTGCACCTCCTCTGCTTTAGACATTCCCGCTTGATGAGGCTTGAGGCTACGTATTACCTTAAGAATAGCATTCATACTTGGAATGCTAACACTGTCTTCCAGGCAATGATGTAATGATAACATTCATCCATACAAGTTGTTTTGGGTCTGAAAAAACCGTATCTCCTTCAAGAACACCGTCTCCATTATCTTCGAGATATCATAATTCGTAATGCAAAAATCGGATCGAAGTGGCTTGCGAATAATTAAATCCGTTTTCAGTCTCTTCGAAACGATTAACGAATTTAGCCAGATTTGATAGTCGGTTATTTAACTATCAAATTACACATAAGAAGTCACTAGGCCCATATTTAAATCTTTCAAAAATATTTACTTCAAAATATCTTTACAAAGATATCTATTCAAATCTCTTCCAGTAATTCAATACTTGAAAACAGTTCCAAATACTTATATCCACAACATGATATTTCAAATCATATCTTACTTCGACACTTGGGAAATATTTCCAAATTCGATTTACAAACTTAGAAAAAATATCTCTATATAAATTCCATCGCTGAAATATTTCGAAAACCTTTCATTTCAACTCATAGGAAAATATTATAAGTCTATTTTCTGAAATCATTTCTAATATCTATACATAGGAAATATTTCATAACTTATCTCCTGAAATTTTATAATTATTAATAACTTCCTTTTACAATTTCCAAAACTGATTATACTTATTTAAAATCATCACTAACAATTTATAACTTCTTTTATGAATTTAGATTCATTTTCGAAGTTCTCGTATGAAAACATTTCAGAAATTTTCTCAAGTTTCCAAAATTCCGTTATAAGATTTTCTCTTATAAAATCACATCCTTTAAATAAAACCCGATTTACAAATTTTGAGAGTATTTACAATTAACTTCAATCAATTTCCAAAACTCTATATTATAAAATAAGTATTTTAAAAGAATAGTAATAAATTTTCCAACCATTTAAGTAATTACTAAAATATCAAACCACTTTTAAGTAACAATAATAAGTAATTTCCAATTCATTAGTGAATAATACTAATCGATTTACAATCGTTATTATAAAAATTAAAATTCACTTCAACTAATATTAAATACTTGAATAATAACTTTCGAAAAATATTTTAATATTAATAATAGTTTTTAAACTCCATAGCTTAATAAATAAAATAACTATTTTAGACAAACCTTAACCTCTCGATAAAAATTTATTTATTTTTTAATATTCAACATAACCATTTTTATATCTATAAATCTCTCCCGATTTACCATAAATCGATTTTTGTAATAGCCTGGTATTTTCAACCATTCGCATCCGCATATGTCGGAATTGAATTACTCAAAATATCAGATTGTTAATTTAAATTTGGCAAAACTCAGCATATACAATAAATAAAATAATCACAGACACAGTGTAATATACAATAATGCAGCGGAAACAAGAGAATTGTAGTTCATGAAGCTACTATATATATAACAGAGTTAAATAAGATACAACAGAGGTTTCAAATACAATAGTCAAATACAAAATCAGAATACATCACTGGAATTAACTGAATAACTGCAAGCTGAAAAGATGTAGATGGATCTCCAAACGAAGCTCCAACTCCAAAGGTGAGTCTCAAAAGCTATATCACTCAGTCTGACCCAAGCGTAAAGAAAAACACAAAACACTCGAGTCATGATTAACATTCTTATATCAATAAATCCAACTCAAGTGAAATAACAACTGAAATACAAGTAACTTAAATGATATTTTGGATATTCATCCTCTAAGGATTCGTTAAACTATCTACTATGTAGTAATATACGCTATTATAATAATGTCTAAAGTAAAGTAAACTATAAAAATAGTGTTAAGGATTTACATTTTCCACCTTAACACATTTTAATATATTCCCATAGGCTATACGGTACCGTAATATTCCCTGTACTGGCCATCGTCAAAGGGCACTCCATAGGTATGGTACAAAACAAACTCGTATAAGGCACGCTAGGGTAGGTGACACGGCACAACTAGGCAATGCCAGGGTAGAATTTACCAATTACACATCCGGGCTAGTGGTAACGCATAGCAGCCACTACCGCCCACCTCGAGCCACACTCGCAAAATGTAACGTCCCGCCTTTTCGCACGCTTCAAATCGACACACATGCCGATTCAAACCATACGGAAGGCGGATTGTTATGGGGTAAATAAGAAAAACAGAGAAGAAATAAACAAAATAGAATCTCACAGCGGAAGGATAAAATATAATAATAAAATATACAGTTTATAAAACTGTTTATAAACATTTATATAATACATATCGGAGTTACACATACCAATAACAATGCAGCGGAAAAATATGAGTGTAGTAACTCAAGAGATGCTCGGGATTTACATCTCCTAAGGATCCGTTAAACTATTTACTATGTAGTATATTGCGCTATTATAATAGTGACTATTTTTAAAATAAACTTACTTTTAAATAGCGTTAAGGGGTTACCCATATAGCCCTTAACACAAAATATATTCCCATGGTCTATACAGTACCGTAATCTCCCCCGTACTGGGCATCGTCAGAGGGCACTCCATAGGTATGGTACAAAACCAAAATCGTATAAGGCGCGCTAGGGTAGGTGACACGGCACAACTAGGCAATGCCAGGGTAGATATACGAATTGCTATCCGGGCTGATGGAAACGCATAGCCGCAGCTACTGCCCACCTCGAACAAACTCCCCCAAAAATCAAAGTAAAAGTGGCCACTGAAACAATCCAAAGTCAAAGTATAATATCGAAGAGGAGTGTCCGATCAGAGGAATGACCTCATTGGCCCGAGAATCGCTCCTGTTTTAGCCACCTTATGCCAACTCACAGGAGTTGGGTCCACGTATTTACCTTACAGGAATCGTCGCCACCAACCTACTTCATTCTGGAATCTCCACCGCGTACACGGTTAGTCAAAGTGGTTTTCGGTATCGACAGAAAGTATGTCCATATCTGATCCCGGTCTCTTTGCCAACCCATCGTTATTATAACACCGCGGTCATTTTAAAAATAGTTTATACCTTAAAACCAGAATAAAAATTTCTATTTCAAAACTATAAATACGATATAATTTTAAAAACCCAAACAATATGATATCACTTTATCTCAAATATAATCCTTTTCCAAAATCATACTGCTTTAAAATTTATAATATCTGGAAACCAAACATTTGAATTATACTTTCAAACATAATATTTCTGAATTCATACTTTTTAAAAACCATAACCTCTAAAACTTGAATGGTTTGGATATTCAACGGTATATAAAATAAATGGTTTAACTTTAAGGTTACTTTGTAAAGAAAATAATTTCCATAGTTTTCAAATATGTTTCTTTATTTAAAGTCTGAACCAAAATTTAAATATCACTTTCAAGTTCCAAACCACTTCAATTTCTATATATATATATCCGTTTGGAGTAATAATATTTCAAACTAAAGTTGGAATTTATTCTTTCAACAAATTAAATGCTCTATTATTTAGTCTTGAATATTCACATAAATCCATAAATAAAACTCCAATTTTTTTAGCAATTAAATATTTTCTTCAATTTAATTATACTTGAATATTCATTTTAAATTTCTCTTGGAAAAATCTAGTTATAAATACCATATCTTAAAATTTCCAACTTAAACATTTAACATATAATATAAATCATCAAACTCCATTTCCTCAATTTTTCCATTTTTATTTAAGAGATTTATACACAGCTTAAATTCAAAATTTCTAACTTCATATGTATATATATATATAGAAGAAAATATCAAAATTAGCTTATTATAAACTGTATCATCCAAACCATAGAAATCATTTTAAAATATTTTATATATAGACCACGGTGCCTGTATAAAATTTTCTATCCTATGGTCAAGTGATACGGATATTTATCATTTCAATCCGCAATTTAAAAGATATAAAATTTTGCGGTTGTATATATCATTTCAAACCACAATCCCGAATGAAATGAAAAATACATGATAACTTGCAGTTTAATGATATGAAACAAAATATCCATTCATCCATCATCAATCATCAACCAAATTATCTCAAACATCATCAGTTTAAACAAACATCAATATATGGCATATACAATATAACAGGAAATAATTGGCAGTTATTAATTAACAATTAATTTAATAAATGCGATTTAACAGATATGCTGAATAAAACATGCCAACAGTCATAAATAAATTTCTACTCATATCTAAAATAAATTTAACAAACATAAAAACTTTTTAGAAGTTGTGAGTGGGTTAAAACACTCACCTTTTGAATTTAAATCGAATTTAAATTCAATTTAAACTCAAAAATTCGACGGTCTCCGAATTGGTCCAAACCAGCGTCAACAGATCTGGAATTTAATTATGATCCCTACACGTCACTCCCTACACGCTACAAGGCCATGCACGCAACACGTCTTCGTTGCTCACGGTCATTCGAGCATAAGGAAAACGAACCCAAACAAACAAACATGGACCACCTTTTGACCTCGTTCCCTAGCCACCAACGGCCACCATTGGCCATAGCACCACCACCATCGAACTCAGCTCGACGAGCCGCACCCATCCCCATAGGTCCGGTCGCCCCTAAGGCCTCTACCGCCGCCACTTTAACCCTAGGCCGAAACCCTAATTCGAATTATGCGAGAGATCCAGCCGTTGATTCGATGCAATAACCACATAGATCGCCTCCCCTTGGTCCCCTCTGCAAAACCCAGAAAGGGTTTTGCGATCCGACAAATTTTGTTGAGACGATGATAAACGGCCGTGGATAAACTAGGGTTTTCTTGAAAAACTGAGACCCGAATCGAAAAACGAATCATACCAGCAAATTACATATCTCGAGAACTATGACATATATTTTTCTGGAATTTTTCTGGAGACTTTAAATTTTGACTTTTGATTTTTGAACTGTAGATAGATCTAGGTTTTGCAACCATTAAGGAAGGGAAAGAGATGAAGAAAAGAACGTACAGCCAAATGATAGAAAATGGAGGCTAGGGTTTATGATCGTCTATTTATAGATAGATCGCAAAAGAATAGGTGTGCACGAATTTTAACATGCAAACGGAAGTGGTTCCAAAAAATAAATAATATTAATTACACACGTTACAGATTTAGGAAATAAATAAATTCCTTATCATTTACATTTTATTTTAAACGTATTTACAAATGTAAATCTAGATGTTTCGTTTACGTTTCAAAATATATCCACAATTTTATTACAAATTGATCTAAACAAATTTAGATGTAAATTAAAAGCTGATAAGTCTACCCATTGCAGTGTTAATTTCTCCACTTCCTTATATTTAGAAATTATAAATTAAGTTTTCAAAAACCTATTTTTGATTTTCAAACTTTTATATACTCATCTTTTACTAGTAATAAGGATGCATTAACATTTGTTCATGGTTTCACCTTATTATCCTCAAATTCCATTTTAATTTTCAATAATTACAATTGTTGAATGTTGATACTTTAATTAAATTTATACATCTTGCTTTCTATAACCTATATCAACAAATGGTCCAATTATAAATAGAATTAGCATTAACTTCATCTTATAGGATTAACTACTCCAATTACAAATCTATGCTAACTGCCCGATTTAAGTCAATTAATTGTAATTGGGTCTACATTAAATGTTATAAATTATAAATTGGAACCTCAATAAATTCGCTTATTGATTTAAAACATTTCTATTCAGTAAATAGACATTTTATGGGTATAAATAACATTTGAATTATAACACATGTCATTAGTGCATGCTTCATTTCTTATAAACTCCCCTTTATTAACTAGAGCACATTAACCAAAACAAAATAATTAATTTAGATATTTCAATCGATTGTCATTCTTAACTTATCATACTCAAAATGGTTAACCTAAATAATTGTTACCCTTTTACATTCAAATTCAGTTACAACGATCATTACAACAATGTTGTCATAGATTTAGATTTAATTAAATAAATTAGATAAATGGGTAAAGTTTTGTAATTATCACTAATGCCAAATATATATGCATTAATTACTACTTATTATCATGAATTCATTTATTAATTTACTAGTTGCCTTTGTCTTCTTATATCCTATTTACTACCAAACTTTCTATTCTTAAATCTATACTCCCATTGATTTATTAAATTTGCACTTATTATGCATACTTTTAGCAACTCATATATACTTTGCATCTATTCCCCAAATTTCACATTCTATTGTTACATAAATTTGCATTGATTGCTATTTATTATTACTTTACTGATAAATTAGATATTTGCATTGGTTTTTCTTATGCTAAATTAATTTCCCATAATAAATAAGGTTTCAAAACAATCAATAACATTTCCTTAGCCCAAACCCCGTTTACCAATTATTTTCCTTCAATAATTCTTGTTGCTATAAATACGTACATTTACACTTTATAGTTATTCTAGTATACCTATTCCAACACTCTTAACCCTTATTTTTACGTTCACCCACTTGTAATATTAATTATATTTATTACAATTCAATGTTGGCATTTATTACTATTAATTTATACAATGTTTATTGCCCTTATTTCAATTTCTTCCTTTTCAGTTGCTACTCTACTATTCACAGTTTCTTTTGTATACTCCTTTCCTATATAATCCAACATACACAGATTCCAATTAAATCCAATTATTACCTTTAAATAAAAGATAACATTCGAATACCTCTTATTAAATTGGAATGTTTCATTTAAGTTTATAATTGATCCACTTGTATTAACATAAATTTTTATATTCAAATTTATTCCCATTTACGGTTAATCAATGTTATTCTACATTAACCAATTTTAATATTCACCTTTAATTTCACATCTTCAATATCTAGGAAAAATCTTTCCACCGCTTAATTTACTGAATCTTATGCAGTCTTACAATAAATAAGTTTTAAATTACCATTACTGTACATTCAATTACTATCCAAAGTATTTATTCATAAATCAATTCGATATATACGTTTGTTTCCTTCTATTTGATTTATACCGAGTATACATTTTCCTAAATCCTGTTTCATTACCTTCATTAAATGGTTATGGCATTGAGATCAAATTTATTAGCTTATATCGCATTATTACCATTAATTAAAATTGGCTTACAAATTTTTTTATTCAATACTCTAAATAAATAACATATTATTCCATAATTACTCTTGTTTTCACATATTCCATTCAAAAATTAAACCACAATAATTACATTATTTTATTGAATTGGAAATCTCATTTTAAATAGTTAACTTTTAATAAGAACAAATGGCAACACCAAATTCCTAACATTCATTTTATTAAAAATTATGGAAAATATGACAAATTTAGTTAACGAAATTTTCGGGTCGTTACACTCTCCCCCACTCAAAACTTTTCGTCCCCGAAAAGGAAAAGAAGGGAGAAGAAAGATTTAAATAACAATACATCTTATTCAAAATATTGAACTTATAAACAGTAATTTACTAAATTTATTACCTTAAATAAAATATACCCGTTTTATAATCATTATATCCTTTTATACTTAAATAATTAAAGTTTGAAAAATATTTTCAACATAGTTCTAAGTCCAAAATTTACGAAATTTTTTGGCAGAGTCTCCTTTGTGCGGAGAGGCTCGGGAAAATATAATACCAAAATATCACAAAGTATCATATAGAATATTCAAAATAGTATATCCCAACACGGGAAATATATAAAAATCGCTACAAAACGTAATCCGGAAACGTACCTATTTGTCGGGCAAATTACGCTTAATTTATGGAACCAAAATCAGTAGCAATTGTTTCCATACCTGCATTTCCCTTATATAATCTAAAAGTTTAACTATTTATATTAAAGTGAAATATTTTCATAGTTTCAACTACTAACAATAATCAATACACAATCATCGATTTCAGCAAACAGCATACACACAAACAAAACAACCATTCAGTCAAATAAGCAAATAGTTGTTCGGGTTCAAAACTTGAAATGGTACGGAATGAAAAATAACCATCCAGTGCATCATTTACTCAACAGTCTTAGATGAGACAGGATTAGATTATTTATTCATCCAACAACTTCAAATTTCCTTACCCAGCCAACCATAAAGCAAACAATATCGATTTAAACCAACAAATCAATTTAACTTATTATAAATTTATATTTCATACATTAACAGTTTGATCTTTCATTCATATAACAGTTTATCTTTTATTTCCATTTATTTCTTTAAATTATCCTTTTATAATTTACATTTAATTCCAACAAACTTTAATTTTATTCACTCCTCCAATTATCCATTTCCATTTATTTAGGTCATGTAAGTTTCTTCTATTTTATTGCATTTAATGCACTTCTCACTTTCAATCATTTATTTAATGCTTCCATTTCTATTACATTTAATTATAGTAACCCTTTTTAATTTCACTTAAATTCTTAATCTTATAACATCCATTCTTATAAATAAAGGATTTTATTAACTCATTAACAAGGGTTTGCAGTCATCTATTTATATTACCTACTTTTATTATATTAAACTAGTAGCATTTATCATACTTAGGTTTATAACCCTACACATCAATCCTTATTATTAAAGAATTTCATTTTATTTACTTAAGTTTAAAATCACCTATTTATAATACTTACCTTTAATTTTGGTAAAATTTCAATTTATAACTTAAGTTTATAACATTAAATTCTCATTTATTACAGAAATTCATTTAATACTTTATTATTTCCAAAATTTCTACTTGTATAATATTCTATTCCAATCTCTTATTTAACAATTCAACTTTTCATATTTGGTAAGTTATTTATGTTAAAGAAAATGCAAATGAATTTATACAAGTTTTATCTCTTCTTTTAATTAATTTAATGTTCAATAAATCTTAAATTTTCCCTTATAAGTTAAAAATTTAACTTCCTTTATAGCTTAGTATTTTAGTCTCTTATTTTATTTAGGGTTTCAATTATTAATTTTTTTCTGTTTCACTACCATAATTGAAACAATTAATTAATGGAAATTAAGAATTAAATACCGGGTTAAATTTCAATAGATAAGTATATTCTTATAACTTATATACCTCTAATTATATTTAAACAATTAAAATTTAGATATTTCAAAATAAATCTGCAGTAGAATTTACTACAGTGGCCTTTCCCTTCGAAACTCGAAAATGAAAATTGATGATGCGGCCGCCATCACCGAAATTATTTTCCAACGACAGAGAAGAAAGTACGAAACTTATTTTCTCCAAAATCTTCTTTAATACAATTCTTCCAAATTATACTAAATATTTATATAAGAAAATACTTATAAACAAAATTATTATAATTCATAAATCCTTTGAAAGCAAATTTCCAAAATCTCGGACTTAAGTTCTAAAATTTCCAAATTTCATTGATTTTAGTTTCAATCTCATTTTACCTATTATTTAAAATTTTATTCCTAACAACCAATCTATTGCAACCAACAATATATATATATATATATAATACCTTAATAAAATATTTTATATATAGAAAATATAATAGGCGAAGTTATTTCATTCACCTATATTAAAAAAAAATATTATGTCGGTCTGTCCCATTAAGTGTTTAGAAATCCCTATTGATGTCATAGCGTCCCATGCACCAACCAGAATTTATAAATACAAAACGGAACAGATTAACACAATATCAAAATCTTTTTATAACACTAACAAATACGTTCTCTCGTATATACACTCAGTGACTCCCATAGGGTATTACTACCCTATTAATACAGAGTCAAACCCCACAAAGCCAAGGTTTATCGCTAAACCAAAGCTCTGATACCAACTGTAACGTCCCGCCTTTTCGCACGCTTCAAATCGACACACATGCCGATTCAAACCATACGGAAGGCGGATTGTTATGGGGTAAATAAGAAAAACAGAGAAGAAATAAACAAAATAGAATCTCACGGCGGAAGGATAAAATATAATAATAAAATATACAGTCTATAAAACTGTTTACAAACATTTATATAATACATATCGGAGTTACACATGCCAATAACAATGCAGCGGAAAAATATGAGTGTAGTAACTCAAGAGATGCTCGGGATTTACATCTCCTAAGGATCCGTTAAACTATTTACTATGTAGTATATTGCGCTATTATAATAGTGTCTATTTTTAAAATAAACTTACTTTTAAATAGCGTTAAGGGGTTACCCATATAGCCCTTAACACAAAATATATTTCCATAGTCTATACAGTACCGTAATCTCCCCCGTACTGGGCGTCGTCAGAGGGCACTCCATAGGTATGGTACAAAACCAAAATCGTATAAGGCGCGCTAGGGTAGGTGACACGGCACAACTAGGCAATGCCAGGGTAGATATACGAATTGCTATCCGGGCTGATGGAAACGCATAGCCGTAGCTACCGCCCACCTCGAACAAACTCCCCCAAAAATCAAAGTAAAAGTGGCCACTGAAACAATCCAAAGTCAAAGTATAATATCGAAGAGGAGTGTCCGATCAGAGGAATGACCTCATTGGCCCGAGAATCGCTCCTGTTTTAGCCACCTTATGCCAACTCATGGGAGTTGGGTCCACGTATTTACCTTACAGGAATCGTCGCCACCAACCTACTTCATTCTGGAATCTCCACCGCGTACACGGTTAGTCAAAGTGGTTTTCGGTATCGACAGAAAGTATGTCCATATCCGATCCCGGTCTCTTTGCCAACCCATCGTTATTATAACACCGCGGTCATTTTAAAAATAGTTTATACCTTAAAACCAGAATAAAAATTTCTATTTCAAAACTATAAATACGATATAATTTTAAAAACCTAAACAATATGATATCACTTTATCTCAAATATAATCCTTTTCCAAAATCATACTGCTTTAAAATTTATAATATCTGGAAACCAAACATTTGAATTATACTTTCAAACATAATATTTCTGAATTCATAATTTTTAAAAACCATAACTTCTAAAACTTGAATGGTTTGGATATTCAACGGTATATAAAATAAATGGTTTAACTTTAAGGTTACTTTGTAAAGAAAATAATTTCCATAGCTTTACAAATATGTTTCTTTATTTAAAGTCTGAACCAAAATTTAAATATCACTTTCAAGTTCCAAACCACTTCAATTTCTATATATATATATATATATATATATATATATAAATCCATTTGGTGTAATAATATTTCAAACTAAAGTTGGAATTTATACTTTCAACAAATTAAATGCTCTATTATTTAGTCTTGAATATTCACATAAATCCATAAATAAAACTCCAATTTTTTTAGCAATTAAATATTTTCTTCAATTTAATTATACTAGAATATTCATTTTAGATTTCTCTTGGAAAAATCTAGTTATAAATATCATATCTTAAAATTTCCAACTTAAACATTTAACATATAATATAAATCATCAAACTCCATTTCCTCAATTTTTCCATTTTTATTTAAGAGATTTATACACAGCTTAAATTCAAAATTTCTAACTTCATATGTATATATATATATATATAGAAGAAAATATCAAAATTAACTTATTATAAACCGTATCATCCAAACCATAGAAATCATTTTAAAATATTTTATATATAGACAACGGTGCCTGTATAAAATTTTCTATCCTATGGTCAAGTGATACGGATATTTATCATTTCAATCCGCAATTTAAAAGATATAAAATTTTGCGGTTGTATATCATTTCAAACCACAATCCCGAATGAAATGAAAAATACATGATAACTTGCAGTTTAATGATATGAAACAAAACATCCATTCATCCATCATCAATCATCAACCAAATTATCTCAAACATCATCAGTTTAAACAAACATCAATATATGGCATATACAATATAACAGGAAATAATTGGCAGTTATTAATTAATAGTTAATTTAATAAATGCGATTTAACAGATATGCTGAATAAAACATGCCAACTGTCATAAATAAATTTCTACTCATATCTAAAATAAATTTAACAAACATAAAAACTATTTAGAAGTTGTGAGTGGGTTAAAACACTCACCTTTTGAATTTAAATCGAATTTAAATTCAATTTAAACTCAAAAATTCGACGGTCTCCGAATTGGTCCAAACCAGCGTCAACAGATCTGGAATTTAACTACGATCCCTACATGTCACTCCCTACACGCTACAGGGCCACGCATGCTGTGACGCCCCACCTCTATACCCACGCTAGCCAAGAACATTACGGTGAATGTTGTCGACTAGCATGGAGAATAAGGCTGTTGAGGAGCGACCATCCATGTAATTTCTTTGCGCGAGCACCGATATGTCAGATAATATAACATGCATTCTATTTCAAGAGGAAATCCGACATACCGACACAAACTCAAAGCTACTACACGGTGGCTATATAAATCCTTCGGAAAAAAAATATAGAAATAAACATAACATAAATCAGTCACAGACAATTCATATCACAAGGGCGGAATAAGATATGAATATTACACTAGAAAGTGTACATCAGAGTAGTGGTCTAAAAAGATCCACAATATCACAAAAGAATAGTTACAGGAACTACACAAAAGAATAAGTATACATTAAGGAGTCTATATCTCAAATGTATACAACAAAATATCTACTAATCTAAGTAGTTAACCCAAAAGCCAAGGAGTTAATCCCGGATGAGAAGTCAAGCAGAAGCACCTGTAACATCTCGGTCTGACCCGAGTATATTATTTAATAAGAAAATAATAAACGGATCAGTCTAACTATAAATATCAAATGAAACGATATAGAATAAGAGATATGACTAAACACGTAATAATCACAATGCCAAGCTGTGATATATATATATATATATATATATATATATATATACTTAGTTGATAATCATCAAGAGATTAATCAATGTTACCAAATCTACACAAGAATCAAAGAAGTGTCATACTCATTATTTCGTTCATCAA
This sequence comes from Allium cepa, assembly GCA_030765085.1. Lineage (NCBI taxonomy): Eukaryota > Viridiplantae > Streptophyta > Magnoliopsida > Asparagales > Amaryllidaceae > Allium > Allium cepa. The sequence goes on along the minus strand of CM060939.1, from coordinate 188,994,859 downwards.
ACCACAAATATTGACGATAATATCAATGTCAATCACCAAAGTCAAAGACGCACAAATTCCAGAAGACTACACAAGAAATCCAGAAATCACAAAAGTCAATGACACACAAATTCACCAATGCACAAATATTGATAAAACTTATCAATGGAAATCACGAAAATTGGTGAAACACAAATTCTAGAAATCTACACAAGAAATCCAGAAATCACAAAAATAGAGGGGGGGAGGCCTATCACAAACGGGAGCATAAAGCTCACCAACACGTGTATCACAAACGGAACGCTAATTCCATGGTCGCTAACCATCACAAATTGAGCCGAAGCTCCACAAACGGCCCGAAGACCATGGGTTGCTACCCCATCACAAATTGAGTCGAAACTCCACAAAACGGGGTTTAGTCTCCCTCGCAGACAAAGAGACATCGCACATTGCTAGTCTAAATCACAAAGATGATCGTCATGATCAACGAGAAGTGTCAATTACACTAAGCTAGTAAATATATGAGTTTAGCTTCATGTCCCATAACCACTTGCTTAACTTAAATATTTACGAACAAACTGTAAATCTCCACTAGAAAATTGTCACAAGAGGTTCAATCGAACAAGTCCAAGAATTAATCGATAAAGTAAACGCAAGCGTTTCATACCACTTGGTTTACTAAGCCGTTTAATTAGATTTCTCATACGAGTGAGGTAAAGGTTTGTATATACTAATAGATTGGAAAACGGTTTTATAAACGAATTTGGTATTAAAAGAGTATTGAAATCGTTTGAGTAAAGAGTTTTGATATTTACTACTAGTATAGGAAACCTTTATATTTTTAAACTGACAAATCACGAAGAAGATTGTAAGAACAATCAATCACAAAAATTCACATACGAAGACGTGAATAAAATCCAACGAAATCAATAAAGGATCCATCGAAATGGATATTCAAAAATCCCTAAAAAGAGTCATCAAAGTCATAATAGATGATAACAACAAATAGGATTATCACGAATCGATTTAAATTGGAATTCCAATCCAAAAAGGCAAATTGGACTCAAACAGCAGGTTCAGTCGACTGAACAGAGAATTTCAGTCGACTGACCCTGTACATGGAAATTTTCCAGGTTCACGAAACTTTCTGTTTCCAGTTTCAGTCGACTGTGCAGAAGTTTTCAGTCGACTGAATCATGCCTGGAAACTCTCGGGTTTCAGGTTCAGTCGACTGAACAGAGATTTCAGTCGACTGAATCATGCCTGGGCTGTTTTTCAGCCTTATACAAATGAAGAGCAAACTCTTCCAAAATGCAATCGGATGAACATTGGCTCTAAGGGTTTATGCCAAACGGCAACCCGGCCCTATATGCTCCTCGATGCATCACCAAAAGCATGATCAAACATCCATAAAAGGATTTTACACAAATTTGTCTTAAAAACCAAAAAATTGGAATATTCACAAAACCAATCCAAATCAAGAGCAAATGCACATGAAGAAGTGTTAGGAATTCATACCCAACAACCAAAGATAATTATAGTCATAGATGTGAGATAAAAATCTCACCTTTTCACAAAATCGAACAAGAAGAAGCTTGAAAGCAATTGGAGAATCAACCTCTCTTCAACCCAACCCAAATGAGCTTGAATCTAAGCTCAAAAACAAGAACATTCCCAAGATTAGGTTTAGGAATTTCTGAAATTGGGAAGAGAATAAGTTGGAGAAGAAGAAGAGAAGCTTACCAATGGGTTCTTCTTGAGTTTGGAGCAAGGAATTTGATTTGCAAGAGAAACTAGGGTTTTGGAATTTTAATTTCCAATCTCTCCCACCATTAACACACTAAAAACTAAAATGAGAAGAGAATGAGGGTGAGTGGGGAAGAGTGGCTCAGATTTGAGCATAAGTTAACATAGGGTTGAGCCCAAAAACCAAACCCAAAGTAAAAAGTAGCAGAAATCAACTTTCTCCAAACATATCGAAGCTTATACTCAAAAAGGTCGCAAACGGCATTTTAAACTCAATGGGAGTGGTCCCGAGCCCTAATTCGACCGTATGCAAAAAGTAGCTTTTCGGACTAAAATCCGACTACCGATAAAATATTTAAATAAAATATTTAAATATAAAATCGACAAATATGCGGGTTGTTACAGACTCCCCTCCTTAAAGAAATTGCGTCCTCGCAATGTTACAAGAAGAAGATATATAGTAACAACCATAGAAGCATATTCAACACAAAAGAAGTTTGAAATAAGAAGTTCACCTCAAAGAGCACGAGAAAGTAAGTCCGGATGTGTACGCTCGATGTACTCTCTAGATTCCCAAGAACAATCCTTAGGATTTGAAGACCATTGAACTTTAACAAGCGGAACATCTTTATTTCGAAGTCGTTTGACTTCCGAAGCAATAATACGAATAGGATGTTGCTCATAAGTTAAATTAGGCGAAACTTCAATCTCTTCCACAACACCGGGCTCAAGAATAGAATCGGAATCTCGAAGACATTTCCGAAGTTGAGAAACGTGAAACACGTCATGCATAGCAGAAAATTGAGCCGGTAATAAAAGGCGATAAGCCATGGAACCAATACGTTCGGTGATAGGAAATGGCCCAATATATCGAGGCGCAAGTTTTCCCGATCGACTGAAACGTACAACACCTTTCATTGGTGAAACACGAATATACACAAGATCTCCCACAGAAAATTATAACTTCCTTCTTCGGTTATCGGCATAGGATTTTTGTCTACTCTGGGCTTCTTTCATCCTATGACGAATAAGATCAATCTTTTCTGTGGAGTCACGAATAAGATCTGGACCAAAAACTAGCTTCTCACCGGCCTCAAGCCAACAAGAAGGAGATCGGCATGGCCTACCATAGAGTGCCTCGAAAGGTGCCATACCAATACTAGATTGGAAGCTATTATTATAGGAAAATTCAACAAGTGAAATATGATCTTCCCAACTTCCACCAAAATCAAGAACACAAGAACGAAGAAGATCTTCAATAGTTTGATTCACACGCTCAGTTTGTCCATCGGACTGGGGATGATAAGCGGTGCTAAAATTAAGCTTCGTTCCCAAAGCTTTTTGAAGACTCTTCCAAAATCCACTAGTAAACAATGGATCACGATCACTAACAATTGAAGTAGGAACCCCATGCAATTTAACAATTTCTTTGATAAATATCTTGGCCAAAAGAGGAACAGTTCGGTTAGACCGAACGGGAATAAAATGGGCGGATTTAGTAAGTCTATCAACAATTACCCATAAGCTATCATAACCCGATCGAGAACGGGGAAGGCCATCTATAAAATCCATGGAAATTTGATCCCACTTCCAAACTGGAATTTCTAAAGGTTGCAATAACCCACCGGGCCTTTGATGTTCGGCCTTAACGAGTTGGCAAGTCATGCAACGTTTAACGAAGTTAGCGATGTCAAGTTTCATTCCCTCCCAATAATAAAGTCGCTTCATATCCGCGTACATTTTACTACTACCGGGATGAATGGTAAACTTAGAACGATGTGAATCTTCTAAAATATCTTTACGAAGATCACCAATATTTGGCACGACAAGTCTACCAAATTTCCGAATGCCGCCACGAGAATCGATATCAAAGTCTTTCAAACCTTCAATATCCATTTTATCCCTAATATTTTGGCCAAGAAGAGCCAAGTCGGGATCTAGCCCTTGAGCTTCAAGAATGCGGTCTAAAAGAGATGGATGAGCCACAAGGCTACATAAAACAAACGATGAGCATAAATCGGAAACACGGTCTCGAATTTCGCAAGTGGATAAAATCTCGAGATCGTTCCATTCGGATATCATCATAGAAACAACAGCTTGTTGTTTACGGCTAAGAGCATCGGCGACAAGATTACCCTTACCGGGAGTATAAAGAATATCAAGATCATATGGTGCAAGAAATTCGAGCCAACGCTGTTGACGCAAATTAAGTTCCTTTTGAGAGAATAAATATTTCAAAGACTTATGATCTGTGTAAAGAACAAATTTCTCTCCTAAGAGATAATGACGCCAAATCCGAAGAGCAAAAACAATAGCCATGAGCTCTAAATCATGAGTGGCATATCTAGTCTCAGCAGGCTTTAATTACCTAGAAGCATAAGCAATAACGCGTTCCTTTTGCATAAGAACGGCACCCAAACCAATGCGACTAGCATCGGTGTAAACAACGAAATCTTGATTCCCTTCGGGAATAACAAGAATAGGAGCATCAGAAAGAAGTTCTTTTAATTTCTGGAAAGAAGCTTCACATTTGTCCGACCAAATGTATTTAACACCTTTCTTCGTCAAGCTAGTGAGAGGCACGGCAATTTTAGAAAAGTCTTTAATAAAACGACGGTAATAGCCCGCCAATCCAAGAAAACTACGAATCTCTGTCACATTCTCCGGTCTCTTCCAATCTTGAATCGCTTCAATCTTTGAAGGATCCACGGAAATTCCGGATTCGGAAATGATGTGACCGAGAAACTTCACACGTGATTACCAAAAATGGCATTTAGAAAATTTTGCCTTTAATTGATTACTCCTAAGAGTTTCCAACACAATCCGAAGATGTTTTTCATGCTCCTCCTCGGTTTTAGAATAAACAAGAATATCATCGATAAAGATGAGAACAAACCGGTCGAGAAAGTCTTTAAAAACTCGATTCATTAAGTCAACGAAATAAGCCGGGGCATTAGTTAACCCAAATGCCATAACAAGCCATTCATAAGATCCATACCGAGTACGGAACGATGTTAAAGGAATGTTATCCTCTGCAATACGAAGCTGATGAAAACCGGTAGCCAAGTCCAATCGTGAAAAGACTCTAGCACCACTAAGTTGATCGAATAGATCATCAATCCGAGGTAAAGGATATTTATTTTTGATAGTAAGATCACTAAGCTTGCGATAGTCAACGCAAAGCCTAAGTGTACCATCGGATTTCTTCACAAAAATAGCTGAAGCTCCCCAAGGCGAGGAACTAGAGCGAATAAATTGCTTCGTTTCCAATTCAGATAATTGTTTACGCATCTCCTCGTTTTCTTTATTGGACATACGATAAGGACGACGAGTGATAGGTTGAGCTCCCGGAGTAAGATTAATTCTGAACTCAATTGCTCGTTTAGGTGGTAATCCTAAAACGGGCTCGAATATGTCGGAAAATTCACAAACGACGTGAATAAGAGAAATAATATCACCCTCATCGTCATCATCATCATCACGAGGATATAAAGAATATAAAGATGCAACCAAAGCAGAATCCGAATCTTTAAGAATAACAGAAACCTGATTATTAGATTGAGGATGTCGAAGATGAATAGTCCGCTCAGGACATAGGATATGAGCTTCATAACGGTTAAGCCAATCCATTCCCAAAATCATTCCAAAGCCTAAATAACGCATGACATGCAAATCGGCTCGGAAAGATAAATCACACAAAATAATCTCGACATCTTTACACAATAAACTGATTGTTGTGGATCCACCAACCGGATTCGCAATTCTCAAAGAAGTCATTAAACACAAAACATCCAAAGAAAAAGCATCAACAAGTTCTTTTGATATAAAAGAATGGGACGCACGCGTATCAAAAAGAACTCGAATAGGATGATCACGAAACAAAATAATTCCATCTAGAATAGAATGAGAAATACCTTGGCCACGAGATGTGTTGCCAGGGGCTTGAGCAACATTTAACTTTCCCTCCTTCCTGCCCTGAAGCTTGGGGCATGAAGATATAACATGACCGGGAACTTTGCAGTAGCGACAAGAAAGAGACTTTGGGCACTTGTTCGCATAATGGTCCTTCGAACCACAATTATAGCATTCCCCACGACCAAAGGAAGAAATCTTTGCCACGGAGGTTGCTTGCTTCCCTTTCTTATTGGGATAAGGGCCTTTAAATTTGTTTGACCTCTTTCTGTTGTTGAAGTTTGGTTTGGAACCCACCACTTCAACATCATTCTCTCTATCCGCCTCTTCAAGACGAAGAGCGATATCAACGAGTTGGTCGAAAGAAACTTCTAAATTTAAAAGTAATGGCTTCTTGAGGCATTTGTTTAAGCCATAAACGAATCTCTGATTCTTCTTAATAGGGGTGTTGATGTATTCAACCCCATATTTGGAAAGCGACTCGAAGGAGGCGACGTAATTAGTCACGGAGGACTCACCTTGAACAAGGTCTATAAATCGTCGAGCCAATGTCACTTTCTCAGCTTCCGGTACGAATTTCAACTCGAAGCGTTCTCGGAATTTCTCCCAAGTGAGATCCGCTTCATTAGTTTCAGAAATAAGAAGCTCGTACCAGTCCAATGCTCTTTCTCGGAGCATACTTGAGACCACCTGAACTCGGTGAAGGTCAATAAGATTCATGCGTGAAAAAATACGATCGCATGTTCTTAGCCAAGCCTGTACTTCAATAACAGTTTCGGAACCTTTGAATGACTCCCCACCCAAATTAGTGTAATCGCTACACAAGCGTGCAAATCCCGACTTTGGGTGAGTAGGATCCGGGTTAGCTCCATCCGCTTGAGCATTTGTTACCAAATCAAGAAGTTGTTGAGCAGTCATAAAAACTCCATCCTGGGGCGGAGTGCTAGATGGCACGGCTCTGGGGCGGCCTGGTCTAGACATTTCTCTTCCTTAAGAAAGAAAGAAGGAAGAAGAAGAAGGTTATTCACAAATGAATATCAAGCAATCTTGATAGATAAAACAAGGAATCATAAAGAAAATAGGATAGAACGGTACGGAGACCCGAATAAAATCCTAAAGCACAACTCCTAAGAAAGACTTAGGACGATGATCCTTGTTATAATATTCCATATTGTTCCGAAATTTGGCTCTGATACCAAGCTGTGACGCCCCACCTCTATACCTATGCTAGCCAAGAACATTACGGTGAATGCTGTCGACTAGCATGGAGAATAAGGCTGTTGAGGAGCGACCATCCATGTAATTTCTTTGCGCGAGCACCGATATGTCAGATAATATAACATGCATTCTATTTCAAGAGGAAATCCGACATACCGACACAAACTCAAAGCTACTACACGGTGGCTATATAAATCCTTCGGAAAACAAATATAGAAATAAACATAACATAAATCAGTCACAGACAATTCATATCACAAGGGCGGAATAAGATATGAATATTACACTAGAAAGTGTACATCAGAGTAGTGGTCTAAAAAGATCCACAATATCACAAAAGAATAGATACACGAACTACACAAAAGAATAAGTATACATTAAGGAGTCTATATCTCAAATGTATACAACAAAATATCTACTAATCTAAGTAGTTAACCCAAAAGCCAAGGAGTTAATCCCGGATGAGAAGTCAAGCAGAAGCACCTGTAACATCTCGGTCTGACCCGAGCATTATTTAATAAGAAAATAATAAACGGATCAGTCTAACTATAAATATCAGATGAAACGATATAGAATAAGAGATATGACTAAACACGTAATAATCACAATGCCAAGCTGTGATATATATATATATATATATATATATATATATATATATATATATACTTAGTTGATAATCATCAAGAGATTAATCAATGTCACCAAATCTACACAAGAATCAAAGAAGTGTCATACTCATTATTTCGTTCATCAAACCACAAATATTGACGATAATATCAATGTCAATCACCAAAGTCAAAGATGCACAAATTCCAGAAGACTACACAAGAAATCCAGAAATCACAAAAGTCAATGACACACAAATTCACCAATGCACAAATATTGATAAAACTTATCAATGGAAATCACGAAAATTGGTGAAACACAAATTCTAGAAATCTACACAAGAAATCCAGAAATCACAAAAATAGAGGGGGGGAGGCCTATCACAAACGGGAGCATAAAGCTCACCAACACGTGTATCACAAACGGAACGCTAAGTCCATGGTCGCTAACCATCACAAATTGAGCCGAAGCTCCACAAACGGCCCGAAGACCATGGGTTGCTACCCCATCACAAATTGAGTCGAAACTCCACAAAACGGGGTTTAGTCTCCCTCGCAGACAAAGAGACATCGCACATTGCTAGTCTAAATCACAAAGATGATCGTCATGATCAACGAGAAGTGCCAATTACACTAAGCTAGTAAATATATGAGTTTAGCTTCATGTCCCATAACCACTTGCTTAACTTAAATATTTACAAACAAACTGTAAATCTCCACTAGAAAATTGTCACAAGAGGTTCAATCGAACAAGTCCAAGAATTAATCGATAAAGTAAACGCAAGCGTTTCATACCACTTGTTTTACTAAGCCGTTTAATTAGATTTCTCATACGAGTGAGGTAAAGGTTTGTATATACTAATAGATTGGAAAACGGTTTTATAAACGAATTTGGTATTAAAAGAGTATTGAAATCATTTGAGTAAAGAGTTTTGATATTTACTACTAGTATAGGAAACCTTTATATTTTTAAAGTGACAAATCACGAAGAAGATTGTAAGAACAATCAATCACAAAAATTCACATACGAAGACGTGAATAAAATCCAACGAAATCGATAAAGGATCCATCGAAATGGATATTCAAAAATCCCTAAAAAGAGTCATCAAAGTCATAATAGATGATAACAACAAATAGGATTATCACGAATCGATTTAAATTGGAATTCCAATCCAAAAAGGCAAATTGGACTCAAACAGCAGGTTCAGTCGACTGAACAGAGAATTTCAGTCGACTGACCCTGTACATGGAAATTTTCCAGGTTCAGGAAACTTTCTGTTTCCAGTTTCAGACGACTGTGCAGAAGTTTTCAGTCGACTGAATCATGCCTGGAAACTCTCGGGTTTCAGGTTCAGTCGACTGAACAGAGATTTCAGTCGACTAAATCATGCCTGGGCTGTTTTTCAGCCTTATACAAATGAAGAGCAAACTCTTCCAAAATGCAATCGGACGAACATTGGCTCTAAGGGTTTATGCCAAACGGCAACGCGGCCCTATATGCTCCTCGATGCATCACCAAAAGCATGATCAAACATCCATAAAAGGATTTTACACAAATTTGTCTTAAAAACCCAAAAATTGGAATATTCACAAAACCAATCCAAATCAAGAGCAAATGCACATGAAAAAGTGTTAGGAATTCATACCCAACAACCAAAGATAATTATAGTCATAGATGTGAGATAAAAATCTCACCTTTTCACAAAATCGAACAAGAAGAAGCTTGAAAGCAATTGGAGAATCAACCTCTCTTCAACCCAACCCAAATGAGCTTGAATCTAAGCTCAAAAACAAGAACATTCCCAAGATTAGGTTTAGGAATTTCTGAAATTGGAAAGAGAATAAGTTGGAGAAGAAGAAGAGAAGCTTACCAATGGGTTCTTCTTGAGTTTGGAGCAAGGAATTTGATTTGCAAGAGAAACTAGGGTTTTGGAATTTTAATATCCAATCTCTCCCACCATTAACACTCTAAAAACTGAAATGAGAAGAGAATGAGGGTGAGTGGGGAAGAGTGGCTCAGATTTGAGCATAAGTTAACATAGGGTTGAGCCCAAAAACCAAACCCAAACTAAAAAGTAGCAGAAATCAACTTTCTCCAAACATATCGAAGCTTATACTCAAAAAGGTCGCAAACGGCATTTTAAACTCAATGGGAGTGGTCCCGAGCCCTAATTCGACCGTATGCAAAAAGTAGCTTTTCGGACTAAAATCCGACTACCGATAAAATATTTAAATAAAATATTTAAATATAAAATCGACAAATATGCGGGTTGTTACACACGCAACACGTCTTCGTTGCTCACGGTCATTCGAGCATCAGGAAAACGAACCCAAACAAACAAACGTTGACCGCCTTTTGACCTCGTTCCCTAGCCACCGTTGGCCATAGCGCCACCACCATCGAACTCAGCTCGACGAGCCGCACCCATCCCCATAGGTCCGGTCTCCCCAAAGGCCTCTGCCGCCGCCACTTTAACCCAAGGCCGAAACCCTAATTCGAATTATGCGAGAGATCCAACCGTTGATTCGATGCAATAACCACATAGATCGCCTCCCCTTGGTCCCCTCTGCAAAACCCAGAAAGGGTTTTGCGATCCGACAAATTTTGTTGCGACGATGATAAACGGCCGTGGATAAACTAGGGTTTTCTGGAAAAACTGAGACCCGAATCGAAAAACGAATCATACCAGCAAATTACGTATCTCTAGATCTATGACATATATTTTTCTTGAATTTTTCTAGAGACTTTAAATTTTGACTTTTGATTTTTGAACTGTAGATAGATCTAGGTTTTGCAACCATTAAGGAAGAGAAAGAGATGAAGAAAAGAACGTACAGCCAAATGATAGAAAATGGAGGCTAGGGTATATGATCGTCTATTTATAGATAGATCGCAAAAGAATAGGTGTGCACGAATTTTAACGTGCAAACGGAAGTGGTCCCAAAAGATAAATAATATTAATTACACACGTTACGGATTTAGGAAATAAATAAATTCCTTATCATTTACATTTTATTTTAAATGTATTTACAAATGTAAATCTAGATGTTTCGTTTACGTTTCAAAATATATCCACAATTTTATTAATTTCCAAATTGATCTAAACAAATTTAGATGTAAATTAAAAGCTGATAAGTCTACCCATTGCAGTGTTAATTTCTCCACTTCCTTATATTTAGAAATTATAAATTAAGTTTTCAAAAACCTATTTTTGATTTTCAAACTTTTATATACTCATCTTTTACCAGTAATAAGGATGCATTAACATTTGTTCATGGTTTCACCTTATTATCCTCAAATTCCATTTTAATTTTCAATAATTACAATTGTTGAATGTTGATACTTCAATTAAATTTATACATCTTGCTTTCTATAACCTATATCAACAAATGGTCCAATTATAAATAGAATTAGCATTAACTTCATCTTATAGGATTAACTACTCCAATTACAAATCTATGCTAACTGCCCGATTTAATTCAATTAATTGTAATTGAGTCTACAATAAATGTTATAAATTATAAATTGGAACCTCAATAAATTCGCTTATTGATTTAAAATCTTTCTATTCAGTAAATAGACATTTTATGGGTATAAGTAACATTTGAATTATAACACATGTCACTAGTGCATGCTTCATTTCTTATAAACTCCCTTTATTAACTAGAACACATTAACCAAAACAAAATAATTAATTTAGATTTACTTCAATCGATTGCCATTCTTAAATTATCATACTCAAAATGGTTAACCTTAATAATTGTTACCCTTTTACATTCAAATTCACTTACAACCATCATTACAACAATGTTGCCATAGATTTAGATTTAATTAAATAAATTAGATAAATGGGTAAAGTTTTGTAATTTTCACTAATGCCAAATATATATGCATTAATTACTACTTATTATCATGAATTCATTTATTAATTTACTAGTTGCCTTTGTCTTCTTATATCCTATTTACTACCAAACTTTCTATTCTTAAATCTATACTCCCATTGATTTATTAAATTTGCACTTATTATGCATACTTTTAGCAACTCATATATACTTTGCATCTATTCCCCAAATTTCACATTCTATTGTTACATAAATTTGCATTGATTGCTATTTATTATTACTTTACTGATAAATTAGATATTTGCATTGGTTTTTCTTATGCTAAATTAATTTCCCATAATAAATAAGGTTTCAAAACAATCAATAACATTTCCTTAGCCCAAACCCCGTTTACCAATTACTTTCCTTCAATAATTCATGTTGCTATAAATACGTACATTTACACTTTATAGTTATTCTAGTATACCTATTCCAACACTCTTAACCCTTATTTTTACGTTCACCCACTTGTAATATTAATTATATTTATTACAATTCAATGTTGGCATTTATTACTATTAATTTATACAATGTTTATTGCCCTTATTTCAATTTCTTCCTTTTCAGTTGCTACTCTACTATTCACAGTTTCTTTTGTATACTCCTTTCCTATATAATCCAACATACACGGATTCCAATTAAATCCAATTATTACCTTTAAATAAAACATAACATTCGAATACCTCTTATTAAATTGGAATGTTTCGTTTAAGTTTATAATTGATCCACTTGTATTAACATAAATTTTTATATTCAAATTTATTCCCATTTACGGTTAATCAATGTTATTCTACATTAACCAATTTTAATATTCACCTTTAATTTCACATCTTCAAAGTATATCTAGGAAAAATCTTTCCACCGCTTAATTTACTGAATCTTATGCAGTCTTACTATAAATAAGTTTTAAATTACCATTACTGTACATTCAATTACTATCCAAAGTATTTATTCATAAATCAATTCGATATATACGTTTGTTTCCTTCTATTTGATTTATACCTAGTATACATTTTCCTAAATCCTGTTTCATTACCTTCATTAAATGGTTATCGCATTGAGATCAAATTTATTAGCTTATATCGCATTATTACCATTAATTAAAATTGGCTTACAATTTTTTTTTTATTCAATACTCTAAATAAATAACATATTATTCCATAATTACTCTTGTTTTCACATATTCCATTCAAATATTAAACCTTAATAATTACATTATTTTATTGAATTGGAAATCTCATTTTAAATTGTTAACTTTTAATAAGAACAAATGGCAACACCAAATTCCTAACATTCATTTTATTAAAAATTATGGAAAATATGACAAATTTAGTTAACGAAATTTTCGGGTCGTTACACAAAAAAAATCAAAGGTGCACACCAAATCAATCACAAAGTAATAGAATGGCATACGAAGGAGTGTGTCCGATCAGAGGGCTACCTCACTTGGCACGTCAATTGCTCCCATCCTACTTACCTCTGGAATCTCCACAGCGTAAACGGTTGTTAAAGTGGTTTTCGGTATTGGCAGAGAGTATGACAATATCCGATCCTGGTCTCTTTAACAACCAAACGTTATTATAACACCGCGGTCATTTCAAAATAGTTTATATTCTAAACCAAAGTATCATTGCCATTTTAAAACCATATCTATACGATATCATTTCCATTTCAAATATATCCATTTCCAAAAATCATATCACTTCAATGTTACAACGATTCGAAAGCAAACACTTGAAATTATAATACTTTGGAAATCATAACACTTTGGAAATCATAATTTAGAAATCATAATACTTCCCACTTAACCGGTTTAGATATTAAAATAGTATATACAATAAAATAGTTTATAAAGTAAAATAGTTTATATAAAATAGATATAAGTTAAATAGTTTAAATTAAAATAGTTTATATTAAAATAGTTTATATGAAAATAATTTATAAAGTAAAATATATAAATAGTTTAAATTAAATTTAAAAATACTTTATATAATAAAATAGCAACCACAAGTTTCACAAATCAATTCCAAGTCAACTCAAATTCCAAAATTCAAATTAAATCAAGTATCAAATCATCAACTTCAATTCAATTCAGTTTCCAATAAACCATTTCAAATTACATCGATTTCAAAACAGATTTGAACCCCAAAATAAACCATTTCGATATATTTCAAAGCTTTAAATATTCAACATTTCAAAACTAAATTTGATAATTCACATACATACATACATATGCATATACATATACATATAGACATATATATATATATATATATATATCAAATTAACTTTACTATTATTTAGTTTTTAAATATTTACTTAATAAATCCAATATCCTTTAAATAAAAGCCCCAAATTACAAATAAACTAAATATTCCTTCAATTTATTTAAACTTGAAATATTCATTTAAATAACTTTAACCAAAATCAAGTTATGAAATCATATCGATTAAAAATCTCAAATTCAATAACTTCCAAATCGATTTAATTAAATACAATTCTTAATTAAATACAATTTCATATAAATTTAAATTTATCTTTCCAACCTTAAATTATAAAATCGTTATAAAAATCTATATTTGAAAATATAATTTTAAATAAATACTTAAACATATTATATATAAATTAAATCAAACTTATTTAAATTAAATCTTATTATCAAACTTATATTTAAAATAAAACTAATTTATACATTTTTTAAAATAGTAAAATTATAAGTAATTTCTTAAAATTTATAATTTCAAAACCAACTTATAATTTTGAAATTTTGAAAACATATAAATTAAAATCAAGAATTTAAACTTTATAAAATACATATATAATATCTTAAATATCAATATTTATTAAACCATATGTTTCTTTCCAAAACTGTAGAAATCATTTTCAAAATATTTATATATAAACCAACGGTGTCTGTATATATACTTTTCTGTCCTATGGCCAAGTGATACGAATATTTATCATTTCAATCCATAATTTAAATATAAATACGGGTATATATCGTTTCAACCCGCAATCCCAAATTCAATTCAAATGATAATCGATTGGGTTTATCATTTCAACCCATAATGATTTTCTCCTATTCTACAGATCGTTCAGATATGTATCATTTCAACCCATAGTGAATTCTGTATTAACAGGGAACTTGGAGAGTTTGAACAGACATGATAATGATATAACAGGCATATATCATCAATATAAATAACAGATAATGGTAGCAGATGTTATAGGTGAACAGATACAGGTAACAGCATATATATAGTATTGTAAATAACTAACAGCGTCATATTTCAATTGAAATCAAATTTAATAAATATAAGAAAATTAATCGTGAGTGATTGCTCACCTTTCGAGGCTAGATAGATTTGACAAGAATTGAGCTACGAATTCCAAAGCAATGCTAGATTGGCACGAATTCGACGGATAAGGCTGATAAATAGGAACCGACAAGAAAATCAATTAGTTTGATAGAAATCAAAATATATGTACTATTAATTTTTCCTTAAAAATCAATAATTTAAATTTAAGATATATTAAAATAATATACATATATGTGTATGGTAAAGATCATTGTTCTTAAACACATATAGGAAAATCAAACATACATATACATTATATATTTAAATTCAATACTTACAATATTTAAAACAAAATTTACAAAATCAATATAACTTACATTGTATACATGAACTCAGTAGACATATATATATATATAGCTTCTAAGTATAAATACATCGCGCATATACATAACTGAGAATCAACGTATATAAAACAATATATGGACGAACTAGACTAACACCCTGTAATTAAATCTATAAACATATGTATCTATAAGCATACTTTATTATAAAATTTATATAATACTTTCATAACAAAATATCCAGCAAGCCTAATTACTCTACCATATGGAATATACATTTTTCTGTAAAACTGATGTAAACATATATATGCAACAACATATTATAAAATTGTATATGCTGTCATACGAAATCTATATACACATATATATATCATCTATACACTATTATAAAATATATTTTAAAGCCCAACAGTTTATATAGATATATATATATATATATATATATATATATAACCAACTATATATACTCTAGCATATTATAAATTATAGGCATATGTAAAATATATAAACAAGCTCAGTTAGATTCATATATATATATATATATATATATATATGTATGTATGTATGTATGTATGTATGTATGTATGTATGTATGTATGTATGTATGTATGTATGTATGTATGTATATAAAACAGAGGTCAAAATAGGAACTAGCATTAATATGTATACTTATATGTACTGCTAACAAACATACCACTTATAATTTAAGTATGTATACAGCCAATCTCTTTTGAAATCTATATACAATTAAGAATAAATATAAACTTATATAAACATAAACTTATATATACTACCAGATATGAATAGAGGAGGAAAAGAGGCCAAGATAGCTATGGAGGCTTCAAACAAGGTAGTGGGCGGTTACAAGCAACCGTTTAGGATGAGGGGGTGCTGGAAAATAAAGAGAGAGAGAGGGTTTGCACACAATTCATGCGTGATTAGGAAATGGCGGACAGAGGTCTGATAGGGAAAACGATGGAGATGGATATGTTTGGCTAGCAACTGGGTGGAGCCAAGCCTTAGTCGCTGGGATTGGTTGGCTTGTAGGCGGAGCTGCTTCGGTTGTTTAGGTAGGGTTAAGGATGCAAGAGAGAGAGAGAGAGAGAGAGAGAGAATGACAAATCTTTATATTACTTTAGTTTTCACCAAGAAAAAGGATTAGTACAGGAAGCATAAGCGAACCAATCAACATATAGATCAAATAGTGGGAATAGTAATTGACAAAATTGAATTATGTGATCAATAATGACTAGTGGCTATATAGCTTTGCACGATAGGAATGGTTACGGGTAGATCAAAAGGTTTTAAATGGTAACGATATGGAAACCTTTTTACTGATTTCACGGTGTACCGAAGTTTGAAAAACAGAAAGGAATATATCACTGAGATCAACATGACGGGACGATCAAAGTGGTATACAGATATAGAGGTACGATCATCCGATAAAAAGTCGATATTGGTATCGAAAGAGCTGCAAAATCTGATAAAAAAAAGAGAAACGAAGCAACGGCAGTCCAAATTTGGAGAAATGAAATATGACGCCTCACTCAAAAGATGATTTACAAATTTATTGCATAAAAATTTTTGGTTTGAAAAACATTTTATTGTCCTCAGTTTCAAACTGATTTGAATCAAAATAAAATTTACATAAGAAAAATAAACTTCGATATTATCAAATGAAAATTTACTATGTGCTATATTTAAATAGACGTATTCCAAATATCAAATTTTTATTTTCAAAATTTTATTATTTGAAATTCACAAAATTCAATTAATCAAATAACCAAAACCACTAAAATTTACGGGTCGGTACATTCTCACCCACTGAAAACTTTTCGTCCCCGAAAAGGAAGGAGGTAGGAGAATGGAAGCAACCAGAAAGAAAAATAGATTGAAAAAAATAAAACAATTAATACAAACTATATAAATTTCAAATTTCAAATTAATTAATATTCAATAATTGATTTTAATTTCAAGGTATTTCATATAATTGATTTATCTCAATTTATTAATATTTGATACAAAAGTTTTCTTTCAAACTAAAATTTATTTAATTTGTCTCATTTACTACTCAATCAACTTGTTATTTTATTTATCTCTATTAACATTTTATAATCAAAATTAAGTGTATAACATTTATTATATCTACTCAAATTTTATTTACAAGTAAAATTTTCCTAATTCAATTATTCAATTTTAAATATTTATTCTGAATTTTGGCTTTATTTTATAATTGAAATCACCTTTAACATAAATTTAAGAATTAAATTTCTGATTAACTTCAAAAATTTAGAGATAAATACATATATGTACAGTATATATCAAATCAATTTATAAACATATACTTATATATATAATACATCAAATCATACTTAAGAAATCAATTCAGATTTATTTCAAAACAAAAGTGTAGCAAAGCTACTGATGATCTCTACACTATGAAACTCGAAAATGAATGTCGATGATGCGGCTGTCATCACCGAAATTATTTTCCAGCGATAAAAGAGGAGAGTATGGATTTAAAACTTCTAAAAATTCTTTCGAAACTATTTATATTCAAACATACTTTTTAGATAATATACATTTTAGACATTAAAACCAAAGTTTGAAATCACCAAAAATTAATTCTCAAATCCATAATTTAAATTCAAAACGAGTTTATAAACCATGCTTTATTAAAAAAAATTATATCATGTGTCAACAATCATTGGTTTTCAAAACAATAAATGATAATCAAATATTATCATTTCAATAACCAATTTAGTTAACTATTTAATTTCTGAAATATATATATATATATATATATATATAATCATATTAAATTATTTCATTTACCAACTTTGAAAATAGTATTGTGTCAGTTTGTTCTATTCAAGTGTTTTGGAAATCCTATCGATAGCGCTGATCATATGAATCGATCGACAAACCAAATCAACATCAACAACTCAAACAACACAATATATAAAACAATTTAATATTAATTACAAATACACTCTCTCATTCGAAGATCCAAAATTGATTTAAAACAAGTATAGAGATTCAAATTCAAGTGAACCATAATCAAAGCGAATTCTAACTGGAAGATAGGCTTGAATGGGAGATAAGATAATTGAATATCAAACTAGGAAGATGGATAGATTAATATAAATCACGGGTGACCTTAACCAAGTCAACCGTGACTTCAGGGATGAAATCAATGCAGAATTTCGAGGCAAATCGGCATCAGATCACAAGAGATCGAATTCGAGCATAACATGAGACAGAAGCATCTAAACCGACGATTCGGAAATCTCCGGTGAATCAATGCCTATTGTAAAGGAGTTTCACCCCTTTACAAGTCATATAGTGGAGCTATGGGATGCTCCAGAATCAGAAGAATATGAATATGGAGAGACAAGAATGAATTTCAGAATGAATGAGAGAGGAAGGAAAGAATTTTGGAACCGAGGCGAGCGTTATAAAATTCAAAGGAAATTCGAATCAAGAGAAAGAATTCAAGCTTGGAAGAAAGCAATTCTGTAATTAAATTTACTTTGTATGCTAAGTTCCGCCTAAAACTAAAGCGCTGATACCGCAGGTAACAGCCTGGTATTTTCAACCATTCGCATCCGCACATGTCGGACTTGAATTGCTCGAAATATCATATTGTTAATTCAAATTTGGCAAAACTCAACATATACAGTAAATAAAATAATCACAGAATCACAGACACAGAGTAATATGCAGTAATGAAGCGTAAACAAAAGAATAGTAGTTCATGAAGCTACTATATATACAACAGAGTTAAATAAGATACAACAGAGGTTTCAAATACAATAGTCAAAACAAAATCAGAATACATCACTGGAATCAACTGAATAACTCCAAGCTGAAAAAATGTAGATGGATCTCCAAACGAAGGTCCAACTCCAAAGGTGAGTCTCAAAAGCTGTATCACTCAGTATGACTGGAGCGTAAAGCAAAATACAAAACACTCGAGTCAGGATTAACATTCTTATATCAATAAATCCAACTCAAGTGAAATAACAACTGAAATACAAGTAAATCAAAGGATGTTTGGGATAACCATCCTTTAAGGATTCGTTAAACTATCTACTATGTAGTAATATACGCTATTATAATAATGTCTAAACTAAAGTAAACTATAAAAATAGCGTTAAGGCTATACATTTTCCACCTTAACACATTTTAATATATTCCCATAGTCTATATAGTACTGCAATCTCTCCCGCACTGGGCGTCGTCATAGGGCACTCCATAGGTATGGTACAAAACAAACTCGTGTAAGGCGCGCTAGGGTAGGTGACACGGCACAACTAGGCAATGCCAGGGTAGATATACCAATTACACTTCCGGGCTGTTAGTAACGCTAGCAACCACTAAAGCCCACCTCATGCCACAATCCCAAAAAAATCAAAGGTGCGCACCAAATCAATCACAAAGTAACAGAATGGCATATGAAGGAGTGTGTCCGATCGGACGAGCTACCTCACTTGGCCCGTCAATTCCTCCTGTTTTAGCCACCTTATGCCAACTCACGGGA
Source organism: Allium cepa (assembly GCA_030765085.1). Classification (NCBI taxonomy): domain Eukaryota; kingdom Viridiplantae; phylum Streptophyta; class Magnoliopsida; order Asparagales; family Amaryllidaceae; genus Allium; species Allium cepa. Next base: position 188,975,334 of record CM060939.1, on the reverse strand, counting down.
GTCGGGTCCACGTATATACCTCATATAGGATCATCGCCACCATCCTACTTGATTCTAGAATCTTCACCGCGTAAACGGTTGTTAAAGTGGTTTTCGATATTGGCTGATAGTATGACAATATCCGATCTCGGTCTCTTTAACCACCAAATGTTATTATAACACCGTGGTCATTTCAAAATAGTTTATATTCTAAACCAAAGTATCATTGCCATTTCAAAACCATATCAATATGATATCATTTTCGTTTCAAATATATCCATTTCCAAAAATCATATCACTTCAAAGTCATAACCCTTCGAAACCGAACACTTGAAATCATAACACTTTGGAAATCAAATTTTAAAAATCAAAATACTTCCCACCTAACCGATTTAGATATTAATATAGTACGTACAATAAAATAGTTTATAAAGTAAAATAGTTTGTATAAAATAGATATAAGTTAAAATAGTTTATATTAAAATAGTTTATATTAAAATAGTCTATATGAAAATAATTTATAAAGTAAAATATATAATAGTTTAAATAAAATTTAAAAATATTTTATATAATAAAATAGCTTCCTTAAATTTCACAAATCAATTCCAAGTCAATTCGAATTCCAAAATTCAAATTTAATCAAGTCTCAAATCTTCAATTTCAATTCAATTCAGTTTCTCAATAAACCATTTCAAATTATATCGATTTCAAAACAGATTTGTACCCAAAATAAACCATTTCAATCTTTAAATATTCAACATTTCAAAACTAAATTTGATAATTCATATATATATATATATATATATATATATCAAATTCACTTTACTATTATTTAGTTTTTAAATATTTACTTAATAAATCCAATATCCTTTAAATAAAAGCCCCAAATTACAAATAAACTAAATGTTTCCTTCAATTTATTTAAACTTGAAATATTCATTCAAGTCACCTTAACAAAAATCATGTTATAAAATCATATCCTCTAAAAATCTCAAATTCAATTACTTCCAAATCGATTTAATTAAATAAAGTTCTTAATTAAATGGAATTTCAAATAAATTCAAATTTATCTTTCCAACCTTAACTTATAAAATCATTATAAAAATTTATATTTGAAAATATAATTTTAAATAAATACTTAAACATATTATATATAAATTAAATCAAACTTATTTAATTTAAATCTTATTATCAAACTTATTTTTAAAATAAAACTAATTTATACATTTTTTAAAATAGTAAAATTATGAGTAAATTCTTAAAATTTATAGTTTCAAACCCAACTTATAATTTTAAAATTTTCAAAACATATAAATTAAAATCAAGAATTTAAACTTTATAAAATACATATATAATATCTCAAATATCAATATTTATTAAACGTTACATTTCTTTCCAAAACTATAGAAAACATTTTCAAAATATTTATATATAAACCAATCGTGTCCGTATATAATTTTCTATCCTATGGTCAAGTGATACGGATATTTATCATTTCAATCGGCAATTTAAATATAAATACCGGTATATATCATTTCAACCCGCAATCCCAAATTCAATTCAAATGAAAATCGCTAGGGTTTATCATTTCAACCCACAATGATTTTCTCCTATTCTATAGATCAATCAGGTATGTGCCATTTCAACCCATAGTGAATTCTATACTAACAGGAAACTTGCAGAGTGAGAACAGACATGATAAAAATATAACATGCATATATAATCAATATAAATAACAGATAATGGTATCAGATGTCACAGGTGAACAGATACAGATAACAGCATATATATAGCAATGTAAATAACAAACAGCAGCATATTTCAATTGTCATTTCAATTGAAATCAAATTTAATACATATAAGAAAGTTAATCGTGAGTGATTGCTCACCTTTCGAGGCTAGATAGATTTGACAAGAATTGAGCTACGAATTCCAAAGCAATGCTAGATTGGCACGAATTCGATGGATAAGGCTGATAAATAGGAACCGATGAGAAAATCAATTAGTTTAATCGTGACGCCCCACCTCTATACCCACGCTAGGCAAGGACACTACGGTGTAATGTCGTCAACTAGCACGGAGAATAAGGCTGTTGAGGAGCGACCATCTGTATAATTGTTTTGTGCGAGTACCGATATGCCAGATAAGATGTAACCTGCATTTCTTTTCAAGAGGACATCCGACATACCGACACAAACTCAAAGCTACTACACAGTGGCTATCATGTCTTAGGAAGCAAATATAGAAATAAACATAACACAAATCAATCACAGATAATTCATATCACAAGGGCGGAAGAAGATATGAATATATATAACTAATACATGAAAGTGTACATCAGAGTAGTGATCAAGAAGACCCACAATAATACAAAAGAATAGAAACACGTGCTATACAAAAGAATACAACCATGAGTCCATATCTCAATGTATACAACAAAATAAACTACTAATCTAAGTAGTTAGCCAAAAGTCAGAGAAATTAATCCCAAGTGAGAAGTCAAGCTGAAGCACCTATAACATCTCGGTCTGACCCGAGTATTATTTAATAAGAAAATAATAAACGGATCAGTCTAGCTATAAATATCAGATGAAGCGATATAGAATAAGAGGTATGACTAAACACATAATAATCACAATGCCACGCTGTGATAAATAAGTAATTGAAAATCAACAAGAGATTAATCAATATCACAAAAATCTACTCAAAGATCAAAAGAAATGTCATACTCCTTATTTCGTTCACCAAACCATAAATATTGACAATTATATCAATGTCAATCACAAAAGTCAATGACATAAAAATTCACCAATGCACAAATATTGATAAAACTTATCAATGAAAATCACTAAAATTGGTGAAGCACAAATTCTAGAAATCATCTCAAGAAATCAAGAAATCACAAAAGGGAGAAAGGCCTATCACAAACGAGAGCATAAACCTCACCAACACGTGTACCACAAACGGAACTCCACAAAACGGGGTTTAGTCTCCCTCGCAGACAAAGAGATATCGCACATTGCTAGTCTAAATCACAAAAATGATCGTCATGATCATCAAGAAGTGTCAATTACTGTAAGCTAGTAAATATATGAGCTTAGCTTCATGTCCCATAAACACTAGCTTAACTTAAATATTTATGAACAAATTGTAGATCTCCACTAGAAAATTGTCACAAGAGATTCAATCGAACAAGTCCAAGAATAACCAACGAAGTAAACGCAAGCGTTTCGTACTACTCGTTTTACTAAGCCGTTTAATTAAATTTCTCATATGAATGAGGTAAAGGTTTGTATATACTAATAGATTGGAAAACGGTTTAAGAAACGAGCTTTGTAATAAAATAGTGTTGAAATCGTTTTGATGAAAGAATTTTGATATTTACTACTAGTATTCAAAACCTTTATATTTTGAAGTGACAAAACACAAAAATTGATTGTAGAAACAATCAATCACTAAAATTCACATTCGAAGACATGAATGAAAATCTAAAGAAATCGATACCGAATCCATCAAAACGGATATTCCAAAAATTCCCGAAGAAAAGAAGTCACCAAAGTTAATAACAAATGATAACAACAAATAGGGAAATAATACGAATCGATTAAATTTGGAAACCGCGCAAAATAGGCAAAATAGGCAAAACAGCAACAGGTCGGTCGGACGGCTACAGAGCTCGGTCCACGCACCATGTTCTAGAAAAATTATCGGGAAGTAGGTCGGTCGACTGAGCTCTGTAGTTGGTCGACCGGACCTGAGACCGAGAAGTGCTATGCACTTTTAGTAGCAGGTCGGTCGACCGGCTACAGGGCTCGGTCGACCGAACTGCAAATTTCTGCAGTTCCTGCCCTTTTTCAATGAAGTGCAAATTCCTCCAAAACGCGACCGTTCGAGCAATGGACCTAAGGAGCCTTAGCCAATTGATACCCCAGCCCCATTAGCTCTCCGATCCGCCACCAAAAACATGTTCAAACATCAAAGTTATGATTTTTTTTTTAAAGAATTTAACCCAAAACACCAAAAATTGAAATATTCACCAAATCAATCCAAACCAAAGGCAATTGCACACGAATAAGTGTTAGGAATTCATACCTAACAATCGAAGATAAATATAGGCTAAGATGTGAGATAAAATCTCACCTTTGAACCCAAACAAATGAAGAAGAAGCTTGAAAGCAAAGGAGAATTAACCACTCTTCAACTCCAACACAAGAAGCTTGATTCTAAGCAATGGGTTCCCTTGAATTTGGAGCTAGAAGTTGGATTTGCTAATGAAGACTAGGGTTTTGGAGTTTTAATTTCTCATCTCTCCCACCATTGATGCTTTAGAACTGAAAAGAGGAGGAAGTGAGAGTGAGTGGGGAGGAGTGGTTCAGATTTGAGTATATGTTAAACATAAGGCTGAACCCAAACCCAAACCCAAAGTGAAAATGATCAAATTATTGACTAGCTCCAAACATATCAATGTTTATACTCAAAAAGGTTGCAAACGACATTTTTGAACTCAATGGGAGGGGTCTCGAACCCCAATTCGACTGTTTGCAAAAAGTAGCTTTTTCGGACAAAAATCCGACTAACGATGAAATATTTAAATACTCAATCGTAAAATATGCAGGTTGTTACAGACTCCCCTCCTTAAGGAAATTGTGTCCTTGCAATATTTAAGAAGAAAATATATAGTAACAACCATGAAAGCATATTCAACACAAAAGAAATTAGAAATAAGAAATTCACCTCAAAAAGCACGGGAAAGTAAGTCCGGATGTGTTCGCTCGATGAACTCTCTAGATTCCCAAGAGCAATCCTTAGGATTGAGGACCATTGGACTTTAACAAGGGGAACATCTTTATTTCGAAGGCGCTTGACCTCCGAAGCAATAATACGAATAGGATGTTGCTCATAAGTTAAATTAGGTGTAACTTCAATTACTTCCACAACACCGGGTTCAAGAATAGAATCGGAATCTCGAAGGCACTTCCTTAGTTGAGAAACGTGAAACACGTCATGAATAGCAGAAAATTGAGCTGGTAATAAAAGGCGATAAGCCACGGAACCAATACGTTCGGTGATAGGAAATGGCCCAACATATCAAGGCGCTAATTTTCCCGATCGACTGAAACGTACAACACCTTTCATAGGTGAAACACGAATGAATACAAGATCTCCCACAGAAAATTCTAATTTCCATCTCCGGTTATCGGCATAGAATTTTTGTCTATTCTGGGCTTCTTTCATCCTACGATGAATAAGATCAATCTTTTCTGTGGAATCCCGAATAAAATCTGGACCTAAAACCAGCTTCTCACCGGCCTCAAGCCAACAAGAAGGAGATCGGCATGGCCTTCCATAGAGTGCCTCGAAAGGTGCCATACCAATACTAGATTGGAAGCTATTATTATAGGAAAATTCAACAAGTGAAATATGATCTTCTTAGCTTCCACCGAAATCAAGCACACAAGCACGAAGGAGATCTTCAAGAGTTTGATTCATACGCTCGGTTTGTCCATCGGACTGGGGGTGATAAGCGGTGCTAAAATTAAGCTTCGTCCCTAAAGCTTTTTGAAGACTCTTCCAAAATCCACTAGTAAACAATGGATCACGATCACTAACTATAGAAGTAGGAACTCCATGTAATTTAACAATCTCTTTAATAAAAAGTTTGGCCAAAAGAGGTACGGTCCGATTGGACCGAATGGGAATAAAATGGGCGGATTTAGTAAGCCTATCAACTATAACCCATAAGCAATCATGACCCGAACGAGAACGGGGAAGGCCGTCTTTATCCACGGAAATTTGATCCCACTTCCAAATTGGAATTTCTAAAGGTTGCAATAACCCACCGGGCCTTTGATGTTCGGCCTTAATGAGTTGGCAAGTCATGCAACACTTAACAAAGTTAGCAATATCAGATTTCATTCCCTCCCAATAATAAAGTCGCTTCATATCCGCGTACATTTTACTACTACCGGGATGAATGGTAAATTTAGAACGATGTGAATCTTCTAAAATATCTTTACGAAGATCACTAATATTTGGCACGATAAGTCTACCAAATTTCTGAATGCCGCCACGAGAATCGATATCAAAGTCTTTCAAACCTTCAATATCAATTTTATCATTAATATTTTGGCCAAGAAGAGCCAATTCGGGATCTAGCCCTTGAGCTTCAAGAATGCGGTCTAAAAGAGAAGGATGAGCCTCAAGGCTACATAAAACAAGAGATGAACATAAATTGGAAACACGGTCTCGAATTTCACAAGTGGATAAAACCTCGAGATCATTCCATTCGGATATCATCATAGAAACAACAGCTTGTTGTTTACGGCTAAGAGCATCAGCGACACGATTACCCCTACCCGGTGTATAAAGAATATCAAGATCATAGGGAGCAAGGAACTCGAGCCAATGTTGTTGACGCAAATTAAGTTCCTTTTGAGAAAATAAATACCTCAAAGACTTATGATTGGTATAAAGAACAAATTTCTGTCCTAAAAGATAATGACGCCAAATCCGAAGAGCAAAAACAATAGCTGCGAGTTCTAGATGATGTGTGGCATATCTAGTCTCGGCAGGCTTCAATTGCCTAGAAGCATAAGCAATAACACGTTCTCTTTGCATAAGAATGGCACCCAAACCAACGCGACTAGCATCGGTATAAACAACGAAATCTTGATTCCCCTCGGGAATAACAAGAATAGGAGCATCAGAAATAAGTTTCTTTAGTTTCTGAAAAGAAGTTTCACATTTGTCCGACCAAATGTATTTAACACCTTTCTTCGTTAAGCTAGTGAGAGGCACGACAATCTTAGAAAAGTCATTGATAAAACGGCGGTAATAACCCGCCAATCCAAGAAAACTACGAATCTCCGTCACACTCTCCGGTCTCTTCCAATCTTGAATCGCTTCAATCTTTGAAGGATCTACGGAAATTCCGGATTCGAAAATAATGTGACCGAGGAACTTCACACGAGATTGCCAAAAGTGGCATTTAGAAAACTTTGCTTTTAATTGATTACTCCTAAGAGTTTCCAATATAATCCGAAGATGCTTTTCAAGCTCCTCCTCGGTTTTTGAATACACAAGAATATCATCGATAAAGGTGAGAACAAACCGGTCGAGGAAGTCTTTGAAAAATCGATTCATAAGGTCAACAAAATAAGCCGGAGCATTCGTTAGACCAAATGGCATAACGAGCCATTCATAAGATCCATAACGAGTACGGAACGATGTTAAAGGAATACTATCCTCTGCAATACGAAGCTGATGGAAACCGGTTGCCAAGTCCAATTGTCTAGCACCACTAAGTTGGTCAAATAAATCATCAATCCGAGGTAAAGGATATTTATTTTTGATAGTAAGATCATTAAGCTTGCGGTAGTCAACGCAAAGCCTAAGTGTACCATCGGATTTCTTCACAAAAATAGCCGAAGCTCCCCAAGGCGAGGAACTTGAGCGAATAAATTGCTTCGTTTTCAAATCGGATAATTGTATGCGCATCTCCTCATTTTCTTTATTGGACATGCGATAAGGAGGATGAGTAATAGTTGAGCTCCAGGGATAAGATTAATTTTGAACTCAATTGCTCGCTTAGGCGGTAATCCTAAAACGGGCTCAAATATGCCAGAAAATTCACAAACAATGTGAATAAGTGAAATTACATCTTCCTCGTCATCATTATTGTTATCACGAGGATTTAAAGAATATAAAGATGCAACCAAGCTGGAATCCGAATCTTTAAGATTAATAGAAATCTGCTTAACAGATTGAGGATGCCGAAGATGAATAGTCCGCTCAGGACATAGGATATGAGCTTCATAACGGTTAAGCCAATCCATTCCCAAAATCATTCCAAAGCCTAAATAACGCATGACATGCAAGTCGGCTAGGAAAGGAAAATCACACAAAATAATCTCCACATCTTTACAAAGCAAACTAAGAGGTGCGGATCCACCAACCGGATTCACAATTCTTAAAGAAGTCATTAAAGCAACAACATTTAAAGAAAAAGTATCAACAAGTTCTTTTGATATAAAAGAATGGGATGCACCCGTATCAAAAAGAACTCGAATGGGTTGATCATGAAATATAATGGTGCCATCAAGGATAGAATGAGACATACCTTGACCACGAGATGTGTTGCCAGGGGCTTGGGTAACATTTAACTTTCCCTACTTCTTGCCCTGAAGCTTGGGGCATGAAGATATAACATGACCGGGACCTTTGCAGTAGCGACAAGGGAGAGACTTTGGATACTTGTTTGCGTAATGGTTCTTCGAACCACAATTATAGCATTCCCCACGACCAAAGGAAGAAGTCTTTGCCACAAAGGTTGCTTGCTTCCCCTTCTAGTTGGGATATGGGCCTTTGAATTTACTGGGCCTTTTCTTGTTGTTGTTGAAGCTTGGTCTGGAACCCACCACTTCAACATCATTTTCCCTATCCACCTCTTCAAGACGAAGAGCGATATCAATGAGTTGGTCGAAAGAAACTTCTAATTTTAGAAGTAAGGGCTTCTTGAGATTTTTGTTTAAGCCATAGACAAATCTTTGATTTTTCTTCAATGGGTTGTTGATATATTCAACCCCGTATTTAGAGATAGATTCAAAATACGCGACATAGTCAGTCACGGAAGATTCACCTTGAACAAGGTCAATAAAACGGCGAGCCAAAGTCACCTTCTCAGCTTCTGGTACGAATTTTAACTCGAAGCGCTCTCGGAATTTCTCCCAAGTGAGATCCGCTTCATTTATTTCAGAAATCAGAAGCTCGTACCAGTCCAATGCTCTTTCTTGGAGCATACTAGAGGCCACCTGAACTCGGTGAAGATCAATGAGGTTCATACGAGAAAAGATTCGATCGCATGTCCTTAACCAAGCCTGGACATCAATAACAGTTTCAAAACCTTTAAATGGCTTCCCACCCAGGTTGGTGTAATCATTGCACAAACGTGCAAACCCAGATTTAGGGTGAGTAGGTTCCGGATTAGAACCAGCTGCTTGAGCATTCGTGACAAGGTCAAGAAGTTGCTGGGTAGTCATAAAAACTCCATCTAGGGGAGTAGCACTAGATTGACCGGCGCTGGGACGGCCAGTTCTAACCATTTCTCTTCCATTAGAAAGAAATAAAGAAGAAGAAAATGGTTATTCACAAAATGAATATCAAGCAATCTTGATAGATAAAACAAGGAATCATAAGGAAAATAGGATGAATCGGTACGAAGATTCGAACTAAATCCTAAAGCACGACTCCTAAGATGGACTTAGGACGATGATCCTTGTTATAATGTTCATATTGTTCCGAAGTTTGGCTCTGATACCAAGCTGTGACGCCCCACCTCTATACCCACGCTAGGCAAGGACATTACGGTGTAATGTCGTCAACTAGCATGGAGAATAAGGCTGTTGAGGAGCGACCATCTGTATAATTGTTTTGTGCGAGTACCGATATGCCAGATAAGATGTAACCTGCATTTCTTTTCAAGAGGACATCCGACATACCGACACAAACACAAAGCTACTACACAGTGGCTATCATGTCTTCGGAAGCAAATATAGAAATAAACATAACACAAATCAGTCACAGATAATTCATATCACAAGGGCGGAAGAAGATATGAATATATATAACTAACACATGAAAGTGTACATCAGAGTAATGGTCAAGAAGTCCCACAATAATACAAAAGAATAGCAACACGTGCTATACAAAAGAATACAACTATGAGTCCATATCTCAAGTGTATACAACAAAATAAACCACTAATCTAAGTAGTTAGCCAAAAGTCAGAGAAATCAATCCCAAGTGAGAAGTCAAGCTGAAGCACCTGTAACATCTCGGTCTGACCCGAGTATTATTTAATAAGAAAATAATAAACGGATCAGTCTAGCTATAAATATCAGATGAAGCGATATAGAATAAGAGGTATGACTAAACACATAATAATCACAATGCCAAGCTGTGATAAATAAGTAATTGAAAATCAACAAGAGATTAATCAATATCACAAAAATCTACTCAAAGATCAAAAGAAATGTCATACTCCTTATTTCGTTCACCAAACCATAAATATTGACAATTATATCAATGTCAATCACAAAAGTCAATGACACACAAATTCACCAATGCACAAATATTGATAAAACTTATCAATGAAAATCACTAAAATTGGTGAAGCACAAATTATAGAAATCATCTCAAGAAATCCAAAAATCACAAAAGGGGGAAAGTCCTATCACAAACGAGAGCATAAAGCTCAACAACACATGTATCACAAACGGAACGCTAATTCCATGGTTGCTAACCATCACAAATTGAGCCGAAGCTCCACAAATGGCCCGAAGACCATGGGTTGCTATCCCACCAATTTGAGTCGAAACTCCACAAAACGGGGTTTAGTCTCCCTCGCAGACAAAGAGACATCGCACATTGCTAGTCTAAATCACAAAAATGATCGTCATGCTCATCAAGAAGTGTCAATTACAGTAAGCTAGTAAATATATGAGCTTAGCTTCATGTCCCATAACCACTAGCTTAACTTAAATATTTATGAACAAATTGTAGATCTCCACTAGAAAATTGTCACAAGAGATTCAATCGAACAAGTCCAAGAATAACCAACGAAGTAAACGCAAGCGTTTCATACCACTCGTTTTACTAAGCCGTTTAATTAAATTTCTCATACGAGTGAGGTAAAGGTTTATATATACTAATAGATTGGAAAACGGTTTAAGAAACGAGCGTTGTAATAAAATAGTGTTCAAATCGTTTTGATGAAAGAATTTTGATATTTACTACTAGTATTCAAAACCTTTATATTTTGAAGTGACAAAACACAAAAATTGATTGTAGGAATAATCAATCACTAAAATTCACATTCGAAGACATGAATGAAAATCCAAAGAAATCGATACTGAATCCATCGAAACGGATATACCATAAATTCCCGAAGAAAAGAAGTCACCAAAGTTAATAACAAATGATAACAACAAATATGGAAATAACACGAATCGATTAAATTTGGAAACCGCGCAAAACAGGCGAAATAGGCAAAATAGCAACAGGTCGGTCGGCCGGCTACAGAACTCGGTCGACCGGACCCTGTTCTAGAAAAATTCTCGGGAAGCAGGTCGGTCGACTGAGCTCTGTAGTTGGTCGACCGGACCTGAGACAGAGAAGTGCTATGCACTTTTAGTAGCAGGTCAGTCGACTGGCTACGGGTCTCGGTCGGCCGAACTGCAAATTTTTGCAGTTCCTGCCCTTTTTCAATGAAGTGCAAATTCCTCCAAAACGCGACCGTTCGAGCAATGGACCTATGGAGCCTTAGCCAATTGATAGCCTAGCCCCATTAGCTCTCCGATCCGCCACCAAAAACATGTTCAAACATCAAAGTTATGATTTTTTTAAAGAATTTAACCCAAAACACCAAAAATTGGAATATTCACCAAATCAATCCAAACCAAAGGCAATTGCACACGAATGAGTGTTAGGAATTCATACCTAACAATCGAAGATAAATATAGGCTAAGATGTGAGATAAAAATCTCACCTTTGAACCCAAACAAATGAAGAAGAAGCTTGAAAGCAAAGGAGAATTAACCACTCTTCAACTCCAACACAAGAAGCTTGATTCTAAGCAATGGGTTCTCTTGAATTTGGAGCTAGAAGTTGGATTTGCTAATGAAGACTAGGGTTTTGGAGTTTTAATTTCTCATCTCTCCCACCATTGATGCTTTAGAACTGAAAAGAGGAGGAAGTGAGAGTGAATGGGGAGGAGTGGTTCAGATTTTAGTATAAGTTAAACATAGGGCTGAATCCAAACCCAAACCCAAAGTGAAAATGATCAAATTATTGACTAGCTCCAAACATATCAATGTTTATACTCAAAAAGGTTGCAAACGACATTTTGAACTTAATGGGAGGGGTCTCGAATCCCAATTCGACGGTTTGCAAAAAGTAGCTTTTTCGGACAAAAATCCGACAAACGATGAAATATTTAAATACTCAATCGTAAAATATGCGGGTTGTTACGTTAATAGAATCAGAAATATATATTATTAATTTATCCTTGAAAATCAATAACTTAAATTTAAGATAAATTAACATAATATACATATACGTATATGGTAAAGATCATTGTTCTTAAACACATATAGGAAAATCAAACATACATATACATTATATGTTTAAATTCAATACTTACAATATTTAAAACAAAATTTGTAAAATCAATATAACCTACATTGTATACATGAACTCAGTAGACATATAAAGCTTATAAGTATAAATACATCACGCATATACATAATTAAGAATCAACATATATAAAACAATATATGAATGAACTAGACTAACATTCTGCAATTAAATCTGTAAACATATGTATTTATAAGAATGCTTTATTATAAAACTTATATAACATTTTCATAATAAAATATCTAGCAAGCCTAATTACTGTACCATATGGAATATATGTTTTTCTATAAAACTGATGTAAACATATACATGCAACAACATATTATAAAATTTGTAAATACTGTCACACGAAATCTATATATATAAATATCATATATATACTATTATAAAATATATTTTAAAGCCCAATGGTTTATATATATATATATAACCAACTATATATACTCTAGCATATTATAAACTTTAGGCATATGTAAAATATATAAACAAGCTCAGTTAGAATCATATATATATATATATACATATATATATAACATAGGTCAAAATAGGAACTAGCATTAATATATATATATATATACTTATATGTATTAGTAACAAACAGACCACTTATATATGTTTAAGTATATATACAGCCAATCTCTTTTGAAATCTATATACAATTAAGAATAAATATAAACTTATATAAATATAAACTTATATATAATACCAGATATGAACTGAGGAGGAAAAGAGGCCGAGATTGCAATGGAGGCTTCAAACAAGGTAGTGGCCCGTCACAAGTAGCCATTTAGGACGAGGCCGTGATGGAAAATAAAGGGAGAGGGAGGTTTTGCTCACAGTTCATGCATGACCAAGAAATGGTGGTCAGAGGTCTAATGGGGCAAACGATGGAGATGGATATGGTTGGTCAGCAACTGGGTGGATCCGAGCCCTGGTCGTTGGGAATTGGTCGGCTTGTAGGCGGAGCTGCTTGGTTGTTTAGGTAGGGGCAAGGATGCAACAGAGAGAGGAAAATGACAAATCTTTATATTACTTTTGCTTTCACCAAGAAAAAGAAATGGTACAGGAAGCATGAGCGAACCAACCAACATATAGATCAAATAGTGGGAATAGTAATTGACAAAATTGAACTTTGTGATTAATAATGACTAGTGGCTATACGACTTTGCATGATGGAAATGGTTACAGGTTGATCAAAAGGATTTAAAAGGTAACGATACGGAAACCATTTAACTGATTTCACAGCGTACCGAAGTTCGAAAAAGAGATCAGCATGATGAGACGATCAAAACGGTATACAAATATCAATGGTAAGATCATCCGATAAAAAGTCGATATAAGTATCGAAAGTGCTACAAAATCTGATGAAAACAAGAGAAACGAAGCAACAACAATCCAAATTTTGAGAAACGAAATATGACGTCTCACTCAGAAGACGATTTACAAATTTATTGCATAAAAATATTCAGGTTTGGAAAACATTTAATTGTCATCAATTTCTAACTGATTTGAATTAAAATAAAATTTATTTAAGAAAATAAACTTCAATATTATCAGATGAAAATTTACTATGTGCTATGTTTAAATAGACGTATTCCAAATATCAAAATTTTATTTTCAAAATTTTATTATTTAAAATTTCACAAAATTTAATTAATTAAATAACTAAAACCACTAAAATTTACGGATCGTTACAATTTTTCATTTTCAATTTCACAACCATTTCCAAATTCCAAAATAGAATCCACTATTTCTTTCCAAACTGATTTCCATGTCTCTTTATAAATTATCACTGTGAATTTATATTTTCAATTTATCAAGTGATAATCATTTCGCTTTACTCATAAACATCGTTTCTAAATTTACAACTCATTTACAGTTTTTCTCTATTAACAACAAACTTATATTAAACAAACTTCATTTATAAATCGATTTCTATTTAAAATTCCATTTGGAAATATATTATTGACATGTACCAATAATAATCCAAATTCATTCAAAATCTCGATTACGACTTCCTTTTCCTATTTTAAGAAATCTAATTTAAAATCCGCTGTTTAAAAATTCTCAATTTAAAATTCTCTATTTGAAACCACTATACGAATAGCCAAATGAATATCCAAAATAAAATTATTTATTTTATCCAACCCAATTTTATTTAAATAATCAAAAAATTCAATATAATTATTTTCATTTCCAAAATCGCTTTTGAAATTCCTTTTTAAAATAAAAAATATTATTTATGTTATTTATAATACCAATATTGGGTCAGTGCTACTATAGCATCCAATAAATCAAATCACATCATAATCTATAATAGCTTATTCAACACTTCATATATCATTATATATGAAATTAAAATCAACATTTTTGAGGAATCCGGTTGGATCCCTCCAACCTGTTTTCTACAACCACGGATGTTACATAATATAAAGTACGAATCTCGCTTCGAGGCGGAATATCATGGTAATATAGGATCATCCGCTATTATACATGGCGCATAGTGTCTCATCCGCTCCAATCGGTGGGAAATATACCCAACAACTAATATATATACTATTATATATAATATTCAACTCATAATAATATATCAATTCAACCAATCATCTAATAATTTATTTTAATGTTTATAAATTAAATCCAGTAATCCCAAAGGAGTGAGATTTACTCATCTTGATTATATTTTGTTGATTGTCGCAATTTTAAATTAAATTGAACGATGTTCGATTTAATCTAAAAATTCCAGCTAACATCGATTGATTCCAAATCGATTCCAAATTGTATATTTCACTGCTGCGAGTCGAACGTGACTGACTCTGTGGTTTCTGGACCTCATATAAATAAATTATGGATTTTTTTAACATTCGAGTAATTAAAAATATAATTAGCTTAAAAACTAAATCCCTTACTGTTCTCACCGTTCTTTCCTCCCTGATATTCACGTTCGTTCGAACCCAAGTATACGCGACGCCCAAACTCACGCCGCCATCTCCACATGATCGAAATTCGATATGCCTCTACCCATGCGCGCGCCACCCATGTCATCACCTAGCTCGCCCTCCGCCTCCTCCCAGTTTGCTCGCATGCGATCCAGCACCAAAAACCCTAAATATAAATTGAACACCGAGCCTCCCTAAGCCACCTCCCTCGATACTCATGTTGTGCCCCCGCCATCGCGATTTTCATCGCGCGAATCCCTTCCCTTTTTTTATTATTCGAACCAGTTCGTTTTGAAAGGAGAAGAAGGAAGCGACTTTTAACTGGTGGTAGGCAGCACATAGTACGGTGTATGGTGGTTGGATATAGGCCAGGTCGGCTGCAGTGCTCTTTCTTTTAGAAAAAAAATATTCAAAATATCCCGGTTTGCATATCTCAAAATTCCAAACCCCTGTTGAGGTGTGCCGCCTGGCATTTCGAATGTTATACCCCTATTCCAAAACCAATGGAACTAGTCTCGTGGCCTACTTTGATCGTATGTAGAAGATAACTTTTTAAATCGACGATTTTAAATTAAATTAATTCTTAGCGTTTTCAACTCGAACGACCAAATAGTGAATCCAATCGCCAAGAAATTTGAAATCCAATAATAATACACTATTACGGATCCAATGGAACAGGTTTCGTTGAATTCCAAGATTATATCCCGGATATCTATTTTAACGCGTAGATTAAATCGACGTTTTCAAAATTTGACGAAGTCAATTGAAATTCCAGTTTTACAAACTTATTAACTCAATTCTACTTCAGAATTTGTAGAAACATTATACATCGTTTGGATTCATATTCAGCTCAAATTTCAATTATCCACCATTTTTGTATTATGGTAAATCGCTATATTTGAAATTTAAATTCATTCTGTAATTTCAACCAACATCTTTATATTCAAAAATCAATTTATATTCCAAATCCAATATTTAAAACCATTTAAATATTCAAAATCAAACGATGGAAAACTCGGGTCGTTGCATTCCTCCCCCTTAAAAGAATTTCGTCCAAGAAATTGCCAAGGTATCAAAACCCACTTAGTTAAAACTCGATATTTCACTTTTCTAACTTTTTTAGTTCTCTACAAAACATTTAGTTTTCATTTCTAAACCAAAATCACTTATTCCAATTACAATTCGAAATCAAATTTTGGTTAACAAAAGATTCCAAAAAATTTCTAACATCCTAAATTTCCAAAAAAATTGGCAGTCTCACTTGCACGGAGAGCCTTTTGCAATATGAAAAACATGATAAAAAGATATACATCGGCTCTCTTAGCCAAAAACGCAATTTATATCAATATTTTTATTTTTCATGCGCTAATTTCGTAAGAGTACCTTATTATTTAGCGAGCTCGCTCAATTTATATGCAATCATGCAACCAAAATATAGCCAAATGGTCTTCTTGTACCTTTACTTACTCAATTAAAACATGTAAGTTCCAAAATATGAAATTTAGTAACATTTCAAGCATTTCCAAAGTTAAACAAATATTTTTATAAACCAACATGTTATACATGAATATATCCAAAACCACAAGGTTCGAACATCCGGTTATTCATTTCAAGTGATTTACATGCCATTTCATTCCATTCGAATTACTCACAACCAAATTATTCACATTCAATTCATTTTTGCACTATACATATTCATATTCATTTCAAATGGGTTCTGAACAAATTTATTCATTTACTATTTATTTGCATAATTTTGTTTACTAAATAAACAAATATTGAGATTTAAAGAATCCCATTCAAAAAATAACAAACAAAATATTGAGATTAATTTGAATAGGACACTTGAATAAATAAAATTTCCAACTACGTTATTCTAAAATTTGATCTCACAACTAAATCCAAAGCTAGTAAATACTTGACCAATATTCAAACTATAGGAATATTCCAGACTCATAAATAGCTTCAACGAATCAATACATATTTAATACTTTTACATATTTTATGTTATAATTTCAGTTTGGAGCAAACCTATTCCACACAAAAGAAATTCAATATTTAAATATTAAACTTCCATTTTGAATTATTTGATGATACTCCATGAACTGATATTACCAACCTTGGTGTGTCTTAAATAGTTATCTTATGCAAAACATAATAATTATATGGTACATACTAAAGACATAGTAACGCATTTATTCAAAGGGTGATCAAAAATGGAAGTTAACACCTTCAAGATCCTAATCCAAATGATTTTTGATCCAGCACGTCCATTTCAAAATTACTTTGATTTAATTGAAATATATTTGCAAGGAATGGCTAAAAAGGACCTAACATGTACTGAAGATAATTCAACCAGGTGAATTACCCTTTTTCTCTTCAGCTAATGTAACAGCCCGCAAATCCGTACCCCTTGAGTCAACACTATTCTACATCAATCAACTCAAGTTGCACAGAAATACGAACCATTTGGGTTGAAAAAGAAGAGGTAGAAGAAGAAAATAGAAAACAACATCAGAATCTAACCATCGCAGCGGAATAAAATATAATAGATAATAAATGCTCATTACTCAAAATCAAATATATCTGTTTATATATTACACCATCAGAGTACATCAAATCATAGCTCAACATCAATAACATAGATCAGGGTATACAGCTAATCAACACAGCGGAATATATATAAAAAACAAGTACGAAAAGTACGTATCGTCATCCAGCTCGTCTTCTGAACTCCACAGCATCATATCCTGTATTCTATAATACTCGGTCTGACCCAAGCATTACAGTTAAATAACACCCGAGTCAGTCTGGAATACCAGCGTGAGAAAATCACACATAGTTGATTATTAAAGTTTCAAAATCCTTTGAAAACAAAAGCATCTCGTAAGACCACGCCACAAATAAACATGTCGGGTTTTTACCTTACGATAACTAAAACAATTTTTATTAAAATCCTCTGATATTATAATAGTGTCTATAGAAAGTAAAATAGAATCTAGCTGAAATGCTTGCATCTCACGTTTCACCAATAGTTGGGCACAATCAAAACCGTACGGGCG
Organism: Allium cepa; assembly: GCA_030765085.1. Classification (NCBI taxonomy): domain Eukaryota; kingdom Viridiplantae; phylum Streptophyta; class Magnoliopsida; order Asparagales; family Amaryllidaceae; genus Allium; species Allium cepa. The sequence goes on along the minus strand of CM060939.1, from coordinate 188,957,162 downwards.
CGTAGGGAAAATGGATTTCCAACTAATGGCTAGGCACTGGGGTACCACCAGTCACAGTACCTGGTCTAGATCAGCGTACCGAGGAGCCACCCTAACTCCCCTGCAACACAAGACCGGAACCATCCCTTACTGGACAGTCCCAAGCAAGACCACCCCACGGTTGGGATCAGCAACCGCCCACTAAGCCGAAATAAAAGGGACATCTAGACAGGGATGACCTCACCCTCAAGTGGGTGCTACCCACGAAGCCTTGCTACATAACCCCTGATTTTCAGCCATTCTCGGTTGTCGAGGATTGAGGCTAAGCGTTACCTTTTTAGAACATATCCCTTAGAATGCCCATCGTCCACCTGACGATGTTTCAAAGGCATTCATCCATACAAGTCCGTCTCGGGTTCGAACGGAACCGAAGGCACTATTCCTACTACATCCATTTTGGAAATATCCTCAGGATTAGTAGCAACTAGCCCTTGCACTTCGCTGCTCCATTTTCGAATCAAAAATCGTTTTCCACGAAAATGTACAAACCGGATCGAAGTGGTTTTCGAGAAATAAATCTCGATCCCGGTCTCTTCGAAACGATCAACGCATTTGGCCAATATTGATAGTCGGTTATTTAACTATCGATTAATATTCACAAACAACCATCCAATAATAAATAATTTCCCAAACCATTTATCTCAAAATATCTTTACAAGATATATTTCTATTTTCAATCCTTTGAAAACAGTTTCCAAACTATCTTTCTTTTCCAGAATAAGCTTTCCCAAATATTTTCTATCTCCACTGAAATCACCAAGCACAAAACTAAAATTTTAAAATAATTTAAACACTTTGCTTTGAAATTTATTTTAAAACATTTATTTTAAAAACTACTTCAATAATTTATTAAAAATACATACTATATGGATATTTGAAAATAAGGTTACTTAATAAAACATAAAACTAGATTTACACTTTTAAAAACATAAAACTAAGTCATTCTTTAAATAATTACTACCACAATAGATTGAAAGAAAATACTTACTTTAGAAATTTAAATATTTAGAAATGATAAATTTTCCAAACTTGTTTTTTAAAAACAACTTCAAAACCGTTAATTTATATTTTAAAAAAATTACTTTAAAAACGTACTTGGTTATCCAGGGAGAAATTCCAATCTTAATCACTTGAATCAATTTTTTCCAAATTGATTCCCAGTTTATTCCATTTAAAATAAATTTCTTTGCTTATCAGTTCATTCCAAAATTCATTAATTATGAACTTTATTTATTTATTTCATTATTATTATTATTATTATTTTCCATTTGATTTTAAATCTTTTAACTGAAATATACAAATTTCAGATTTTCCCAATTTCTTCTTTATTCTTCTTAAATAATTTAAATCTTAAATTTTGAAATAAATGTTTTGTTCTTTTAAATAATAACACTGAAGTTTAAAATTCACCAATCGTCTGATTGTTCCAAATTACCCTTTCTATACTCAAAATTTATTTATTAGAAATTTTTAAGCCACTTTATTTCTTTTTCCCTTCATTCTTAAATTTATTCAAATTTCCATAATTATTTTACTTACAATTTCACTTCTTTTATTATCATTCCAAAATCCAATTTATATATTTTTGAAAATTCATTATACCCAATTATACCCAATCGAGTCATAGCATTCAATATTCCAATATAATTCATCATAGAATATCAAATAATCACAATAGAGAGTATTAAATATTCAAATAAATGTTGAGGGATCCAGTTGGATCCCTACAACCAGTTTTCCTGCATCCACAGACATTAGCACAAAATAATATGCCAATTTCAAAATGTACTATACAATATAGCACATCAATCAATTCAACCATTCAAACAATTATTTAAATTTAATCATTTAAATTTAACTAAGTGAGATTAACTCACCTTTGATTTTAATTATGCAATCCACTCCAGACCAGCTTGTTTCTTCACAGTACTTGACCTTGTATAATAATTTATACAATTTATTAAATTATTTAACTGGCTAAAAATTTATTCAATTGTTCATTTTCTTTTTAATAAAATCCAATCAACTAATGATTTATTTTTAACCTTGTACAATATGATTTATTAACATCTAAAATAATCTACCAATAATTTACCATAAACAAATTAAATTAACTAGTAATTAAATTTTCAATTTGATGAATTTAGTTAACCAATAATTTAATTAACTAATAATTCAATTTAAACTAATCTTTCCTTTTAAATAATCCTTCGTAACTAGAATAAATTTTAATTAAGTTTATCAAATAAAGTTATCTCCATACAATATTGTTTCAAAAATAAATCAGTAGATTTAAAATGTGTATATCTATTCTTTTGAACTATATACTTATAAAAATAATCTATATAGGTTTAAAAATCAAATTTTATATACACTTCTCAATATTTAAAATCTCTATATCTTCCCAAACCTTGTACAAATGTATATTTATTTTATTTCGAAATTATACTTATAAAAATAATCTAAAATCTATATAGGTTAAGATCTTATTTTTTTTCATGTGCTTATATTTATATTTTTAAAACTTCTGAATTAAAATTCAAATCCAACATCAATTTTAAACTGGAATGTAAATTGAAATTAAACGAGTTGTAGTTTATACCTTGAAGGAATAACACACTCGGGACAACTCGTTCATCACCACGAACCCTATGTCCAAGCCCTCTGCCTTGCTCGCGTTTCGCCCAAAATCGCGCGCTCCATCGTTGAACTCGAATGCAGCGACCATCGTCATCGCGAGCACTGGTTCGCTGCAGCCCCAAATACAAATTTTCCTCACGCGCCGCCCACGCGAACGATACAGAACTCAACACCCTCACCGCTGCAGCCACGCGCGCCTATGCCCAGATGCGATGCCACCCTCGAGCTCGCATCAACTCGAGCCACTGCACATGGAATCGGCTCTCAAAACCCTCCTTTGAACTAGTGGAGATTGTCGCGATTCACTCCCACGAATAACACGATCGCGCGCGAGCTCCTCGTTGATTGACGAAGCCAAGGATTTTGAATTTGGGGAAACGATTTTTCTGAGATGATACGCGGCCATTAAAATTTCTATTTGAACGAAGAGATTTCTCCTTCTTTTTTTTTCTTTTCGATTTACTGATATGCGTTCGAATAATTGGGAATAAGGGTGCGCGAATGACTTAGAAGGCTAGATTTTGGCTTCCAGAAGAAGGATGAAGAATCGTGTTTGAGAAGCCAAAGGAAGTATGCTGGAATAAACGTACTATAGTGCCTTGAAAAGAAATGGGAAAGTTTATTTTTTGATGTGCTGTTTAAAAAAAATTGTCTTAATTTGATTCAAAATTAAATTTAAATCAACCCGAATTTTCGATATAGATTTAAGCGCGTTTATATGTCGTACACTCACACCTAACTCCGATCAATACGAAATTTGAAATCCGGTAATAATTCAATATTATGGATCCAATGGAACTGGTTTCGTCGAATTTCGAGACTGTGCCTCGGAAGGCTATTATTAAATTCAATTTAAACGATATATTTTCAAAACTGAACAAATCAGTGTTAAATTTAATTTTAAAACTTCTATTATCCTTAGTATTATCAATACAAATTTTATAAGCCTTCAAATTATTTTTAACAAGCTTAAAATTCCAGATTCAATATTTTTTTTATTCAACTTCAAATTATTTAATTCAATAATTTAATTATCAAATAAATAGTGATATTCGTAATTCAAGTTAAAATTACTCTATTGAATATTTAAAATCAATTAAATATTTCGATTTTAAATGCTTGAAAATTCCGGGTCGTCGCAGCTAAAGTATGCCTCCAAATTCATTCAAAGAAAGGAAAAGACAAAGAAGAACTCGATTAAAGGGAAACGCAACATTTTTAGATTTGGACTACTAATGGAACCTTTAAAAATAATGATCTCTCATAACATAGGGTTTTGACCTTTTTTTCATCACACTAACATAAAACACCTCACCTATGCAGTAGCAAGGCTATACATTGAAACCTTTATATCTCTATTAGATTTTAGTGTAGACATAACATATTAAATTTGTAAACACAATTTAAAAAAATGATACTCGTTGTGGTAACGTAATACTGACTTCATATGCATTCCCTTTGTAATAGCCCATGTGCAACTATTTAAATTGGAACCAACTACCCATTATATCATTAAACATAAGACATTTCACATGTATTACTCAAGATCTCTACAACATTTCAAAAATATATTTAATTCGCTTACATATAAGTCGAATTCCATTTATGACACAAGTTCCAATTCTAATATTCAATTCATAATATTTTTTACATCTAATTAGTTCACTATCATTTTATAATTCACATTTAGATTTTTATTTCAAAAACCACTCCATTTGGTTTGACTTGAGTTCAATCTCATTTTATAATTCAAACTTAGATTTCCATTTCTTCACCAAAATATCAAACCATTTTTATTTTGGTTTTACCATTCCACTTTTCTAATTTATAAGTTACACAACTTATTTTTCACATTTTCAACAATTCTATACTTGAGTCGATTCCATTCAAAATTATAACTTATAGTTAAATATCATTTTACAACTCAAATTTTATATTCAATTCGATTCGATATTGTATCAAATCCAATTGATTTTTATTTAACTTAGCTTAAGTTAAATTCTATTTCATACAATTCTTTTTAACTTAATTTAAAATTCAATACCAAATTCATTTCTTTCTTTCCTTATTAACATTATTGTAAATTCATAAGTTCAAAATTTATTTTTCTCTGGAATCATAAAACATTTAAATGAATCTTCCAAAATTCAAATACCGTTTTCATTTCGAATTATTTTGAAATCATAAATATATATATATAGCTCTTTTTTATATCAAACCATTTCCTTGAAAATTTCAAAAACAAATTCCCTTCGAAATTTCTGAAACAACACTTTTTTCAACAAAAATCTCCATATCAAATTACTATGGTAGCAATCCGTCACTTAGAAACTCAAAAATAAACATCGATGATGCCGCAATCATCATCGAAATTATTTTCCAACGACTGTAGTGAGTTCAGTGCTTTATCACTTCCAAAATTCATTGAAAAACATTTTCTATCCAAATACATTTCCACAACAATATTACCAATATTCATTTCAAAACACTTTGGAAAACATTTTCGACAATTTCAGGGATTTAATTTCCAAATTTTTATTTGAATCAATTTTAATTCTAACCTAGATGTATAACCCATTCTAATGCGGTTTCAAATTGGTTACATATGCCATTGCAAATTTTATATTCTTGTTTAGATTATAATATTATCAACTAATCAAACCAATATATTATAATAATTTCTGAAAATTATTTCTTTCATTTGAAAATACAATTTGGGTAAAATTATTTCATTCACCCACTTTAAAACAATACCATGTTAATTTAACTTATTCAGAGTTTAGAAACCCATATCGATACAGTTGTCCAAATCATACCGACCAGAATTCATAAAAACTCAACCGATAAGTCAACACAATGTAAAACATTTTATATTCACAAATAAATACGCGCACACATATATATAATACACTCAAATTCATTCTAGGGTACTACTGACCCCATCTCTAATGAGTAATTCCCACCAAAGCCAAGGTTCTCTCTTAACCTTGCTCTGATACCACATGAAGCGACCCGCCATTTCATTCCCTTTGAGCTGACATTTAATCACACTTGTCCAACACAAATTGTACAAAAGGACGAATAACTAAGAGAAAGAAGAGGATAGAAGAGGAAACAGAAACAACAACACAGAATCTCGCAATCGCAGCGGAACAATATATAAAATAAATAATAACGTATCTTTATACAAAAAGAACTGTAACTGTTATTATACAAACCATCATCAGTGTACAACAATCAACAAATCAATCTCGACAGTTATAATAACTAGTCCTCATAAGTGCTGAATATACAGCATAATCCACGCAATGGAAATAACGAAGTACGTATAATACGCCAGAAATCCTCCAGCTTATCTCCTGAGCTCCGTAGCATCCTAACCTGAATCTGTAATACTCAGTCCGACCCGAGTATTATAATAAAATAACATCCGAGTCATTCTAGAAAACTAGCGTAAGAGAACACGCTCAATTTGAATAATTACTGTTATCAAAATCCTTTGAAAATAAAGATATCTTGTAAGACCACGCCACACATAAATACGGCGGGTTTTTACCTTACGATAACCAAAACATTTTACACCAAAATCATCAGATATTATAATAGTGTCCATAGAAATTAAACTATAAAATTGCTGAAATGCTTGCATCTCATGTTTCAGCTTAGTTGGGCACATCTAAAACCGTACAGGCTTGTAGTGGATATTGGATTCCATACAATGACAGGGCACTTGGGGTACCACCCGCCCTAGTACGTCTCTAGAAAAATGTACCGAGAACGAACCTATCGATTCCTTCCAACAAAAGACTTTCCTACCCCTTACTGGATAGTACCGAATATGACTAATGGGCCCCGAAACGCATACAAATGACAGATAGTGATGATGATAATGTCCACTCTAGATGATTGATGATCATACCCAAACAGGAGCGACTCACATAGACTTGCTGCATCTCCCATGTTTTAGTCATTCCCGATTGATGAGGCTTGAGGCTATATATTACCTTAGGAATAGCATTCATACTTGGAACTATAACACTGCATTCCAAGCAACGATGCAATGATAGCATTCATCCATAAAAGTTGTTCTGGGTCTGATCAAACCAAATCTCCTTCGAGTACACCATTTTCATTATCTTCTAGATATCACAATTCGTAATGCATAAACCGGATCGAAGTGGTTTTCGAATAATTAATTCTGATCTCGTTCCCTTCGAAACGATTAACGAATTTGGCTAGATTTGATAGTCGGTTATTTAAGTAACAAATTACACACAAGCAGCCACTAGGCCCATAATCAAATCTTTCAAAAAAAATTACTTCAAAATATCTTTACAAAGATATCTATTCAAATCTCTTCCAGTAATTCAATACATGAAAACAATTCCAAATACTTATATCCATAACATGATATTTCAAGTCATATTTTACTTCTACACTTAGTGAAATATTTCCAAATTCAATTTATAATGTTAGAAAAAATATCTCTATATAAATCCTTTCGTCATTTCAACTCTTAGGAAAATATTATAAGTCTATTTTCCAAAATCATTCCTAATATCAATACTTAGGAAATATTTCATGATTTTTCTCCCAAATTTTCGTAATTATTAATAACTTCCTTTTACAATTTCCAAAACTGGTTATAATTATTTAAAATCCCTAGTAACATTTTATAACTTCTTTTATGAATTCAGATTCGTTTTCGAAGTTTACGTATCCAAACATTTTGGAAATTTTCTCAAATTTCCAAAATTCCGTTATAAAATTTTCTCTTATAAAATCACATCCATTGGATAAAACCCGATTTACATATCTCGAGAGTATTTACTGATAACTTTAACAATTTCCAAAACTCTATATTATAAAATAAGTATTTTAAAAGAATAGTAAGAAATTTTCTAACACCTTAAATTTTTGAAAAATTTCGCCAGCATCCCTTTGTGCGGCTAGATCGAAACAACTACAAAACGCCACTACGGGCCCAAATTGTCCAAAGAAAACAAAAGCCAAGTGGCTTATTCTTAAAATCATCAATTTCAAACAACAATTTAAACATGTACCTTTTGTCGGACAATCAATTTTTATTTATGGAACCAAAGGAATTAATTTATCTTTTGCTTTTAAATACCTGCACCTTACTTATCAATAATATCCAGTCATCTAATTCAAAAATCATTTTATTCGGCATTTTCAATTTCCAATATTTATTTCACCAAAACCCTTATGATGTACATATATCATCCGTACGCAATATCAAATCTGATCGCTCACTTGATCATACAATTTACCTTTCTAGTATCGTTCACACGACTCTCTAGTGCAGACTCAGATCTGGTTCCTTAATCAGAAACAGTCATTCTCCTTGCATAGCCGTATACTATGATAGGGAATCTCAAAATCAATCAAAAATCCATACAATGTGTTCTCCGTTGAGAATCGAGTGAAAAATCCTAACTCGGATCGATATAAGTTATTTCAAAATTCTATGCTTGAATCTGGATCAAATGATTATGTGAATAATCAATATACGTACAACTTAGGTACTTATTATGATCATTTATTAGCGATTTCCATTTCTCTTATTCCCATTCAAGTATTTACTGAGTATATTTATTTGATACCAATTTCACTTAAGAATTTCACCATCAATTTTCTTAAGTCTATTATAAACATTTTATAAAAATGTTCTGATGTTTATTATCACTTCACCGCATAAGTTTATGTCCATTTTTGAATTAGATCCAATTTCAATTTCATTCTCCGATTTCAACATTCAATTCCATTTAACTTATTCGATAAACTAATTAGTCCATCCACTAATTTATTTTCAATCTTAATAAATTATATTTCTATAGTAACTCCATCCAACCTAACTTGGGCTAAATTTCAGAATTCACTTTATACTTAACTTAAGTTAAGTTTAATTCCATTCCAAAATCAAATTTCAATTTTTTTTGTTATAAGTTATCTAACTTATTCATATTCCATAAAACATTTTAAATCAAAACTCCAGGGTTTAAAAAAATTCTTAAATATTTCAAAATCATTTTTGAAATAATTTATACCCAAAATCCCTTGGTATATCAAATTATTTCTTTGAATTTCAAAACTAAAACCAGTTTAAACAAACTCCAATTGTAGCAATCCCTCCCTTGGAAACTCCAAATTGAACGTCGATGATGCTACAATAAGCACCGAAATTATTTTCCAGCGACTGAAATGAGTTTATTGTTTTTATTTCCCTTGAAATTCCTTTTTAAATATCTCCAATTCAAAAAATATTCTTAGAATAATATTATTATTTTTTCCAAGATTTTAAAAAACATTTCAAAACTAACGGGAATTAAATTTCCAAATTTCCAACTCTTTAACCCTTTTTCAGATAATATTTAAATATATTTCTTGAATTTCATTTCATTTCAAATTATATACCACATTTACAAGATCATATTTACATAATTCCATGTCGTTATACGAAATTATTTCTTGACTTTAGATTATAATACCACCTTTTATTCAATCACCACAACAATAAATGATAATAGTTAATATTATCATTTCCTTACAACCAAGCATACCATATATAAATATAATAATTTTTCTAAAAACTATTATTTTATATATAAAAATAATCTAGGTAAAATTGTTTCATTTACCCCATTTCAAAACAATACCATGTCGAGTTGCTCTGTTCAAGTGTTTAGAAATCCCTATCAATAACGTTAGTTACTCATATTGATAAGAATCCATAATCCACTCAATAGATCAACCAACACAATATAAAACAATTTGTATTCACTAACAAATACGCGTCCATATCTATTAATACATTCAAACTCATTCTAGGGTGCTATTGACCCTATCTCTAGTGAGTTACCCCATCAAAGCCAAGGTTCTCACTTAACCTTTCGCTCTGATACTAAGTGTAACGGCCGGGATTTTGGACGCTCAAAAATCGACATTAATACGTCCACTATGTTACATGCCGAGTAATTGATTGCTAGAAAACCCGGTAGTTAGAGGAAAAGAAAAGAAGAGTAAAAGAAAAAGAAAACAACAATACATAATCTCATAATCACAACGGAATAATATATATATCTAAGACAATAACAGATTTTTATACAAAAGGATCTGTAACTGTCTATTACTTACAATCATCAGAGTACAACAACCAATACATCAATCTGGACAGGTATAATAACTTGTCCTCACATAGTGGAAAATATAAACCAAGCACGGAGCTACGTCTCTATCATCCAACTCGTCTCCTGAGCTCCATAGCATCCTATCCTGAATCTGTAATACTCGATCAGACCCGAGCATTATAATAAAATAACACCCGAGTTAGTCTGGAAAACCAGCATGAGAAAACACACTCAACTTGAATTTTAAATTTATCAAAATCCTTTGAAAAACAAAGGTATCTCGTAAGACCACGCAACATATAAACATGATGGGTTTTTACCTTTCGAATAACCAAAACATTTTATGTCAAAATCATCTGATATTATAATAGTGTCTAAGTACAAATACTTATTCAAATAGCTGAAATTGTTACATTATTAAATTCTAGCATACTAGGCTCTACAACCAAAATTGTAAAGGCATGTATTAGAGAATGGATTCCATACAATGACTAGGTACTGAGGTACCACATATCATGGTACATATCTAGAAAAATATATCGAGGACCTTATCGGGATCACCTACAACACAAGACTGGTTCTACCCCTAAACTGGATAGTACCGAATATGTTACCACCACGGGTGTTCCCACCGTTATCGAGAGCTCTTTTTCCATGCACCATCATATCCTTAATTTGTAATATATCCAAGGGTGTTTAGAAAGGTTATAACATACCTTAATTGGGTGCGACCCACTTAGCCTTGCTGCATCTCCTCTGATTTTCAGTCATTCTGGTTGATGAGGCATAAGGCTACAATTATATTTTTAAGAAATTTTCACTTAGAATGTTCATTGTCCTCCAATGAAAATGCATTGAAAACATTCATTCACACAAGTCCGTTCTAGGTTTGAACAAAACCGCATGCACTATTCCTACTACAACCATTTTGGGATCATCCTCAGGATTACTAGTGATTATCCTTTGTACTTCAATACTCCATCTTCGATTCCATGCTCTTATCTCTATTTCGAAAAAGTATTCGTTGGATCGAAGTGGTTTTCGGACAACTTATCCGATCCAGGTCTCTTTGAAAAACCATTTGGCATTTTTGATAAACCCAACCTCGGTTCTTTAGGAAATAAACATATGGAAATATTATCGAAGATCACCTCCTAACCGTTAGTGGATGGATTTCTTTATCATCGTCCTAGAGGAAAGAAACGAGTTTATACATACAGTATAGAGCCTTCGATGGTAACTGTACCATATAATTCTCGTGTTTCTCCTAGATTTTACCAAAGTTAAGTTTTTGGTCCAGATTTGATAGTCGGTTATTTAACTATCAAATAAATAATTATTCAATCAAAGTTTCATTTCCAACTGAAATCACTAAGCCTTATTTAATTTAAATTTCTATAAGTTAAACCTCCTTATCAAAAGGTATAAATTCATCTCATCGGAATATGTATATTCACAAACCATTCCCTTCAATAATATTTGAAAACTTTTTAAATTAAATTCGGAAAGCACCATGTGGTATTGTTAATCGAAGGAAATTCTATGGAAATAGAAAACCATCGAAAAATTTAATTTAAAAATAACCGCAAGTGCACGGCGTACACTTGTAATACGTGGCGAATACAGGTCGATCCATAGGGAATTGATGATTTTAAAAATTTTATTCAATCAAATTATACCGAAGTCGAGTGAAAGTTAAGCTAGAAAATTAGAAGATTAGCCAACTAACTAAAATAAAAGAGATGCAAATATAAGAGTTGAATGACAATTTAGAGAATAAATCCACTCTCAAGATCATGTAGTTCAACATATATGAAATCATGATCTCTCTTTTATGGTCATTAGTGCTTTAATTGATGAGCTTATCATAAGTATGGCATATTTGTGCTATTGATTAGCCAACATAAGCCATCAAACTATAACACATCTCTTAAAGTACTTACTAACTTTCATGAAACTTGACAAAGAAAATAAAAATGAAATCTATTTTAAGTATGGCCTATTAACTATTGATTAGAAATATAGAGCATCAAATTTTAATTTCATATCACTTTCTTTTGTCATAATTATAATTTGATGAAGAGGCAATTAGTGTTAGTGATTGTTTAAGCATAGCCTCTTTGGTGTCAACAATATAGGCTATCAAATTCAAAGAAAAAACAACTAGTAAACCATTTCTATCATCATCATTAAGCACAAAATGAGAGCATGAATTAACAAATAGTTGAAGCTGTTTATTAGAGAGCTTCATTACCCCCTAAATTAAAGGGGATTAGCCTCTCATATTTATCATTAAAGCAACAAATGTAGCTTGCAACATGAGAGAAAAAGAAGGCAAGATAAAGAAAAACTATTCTACTTGCATGAAAAACAAATCTACACTACAACATGAAAGTAAATAAGCATGAAAAGGAAAAGAACATGTATTGAAGTTGCATAAAAAAATTACATAAAGAGAAATGGGTAAGTAGCCATGAAAAGAAAGAAGAGAGCTTGGTTTTATTTTGAGCCTAAAACTAACTAAAGAGAGACTAAGTAAGAGGGAGAGATTACATGAAACATATGGGTTATTTATACAAACAAGAAACCCTAATTCATAATTTGGGGAATGCCCAAAATGCCCTTGAGGTAGTGTGGAGGCCAAGTAATCATTAGCTTCTACTAATCATCATTTAAGTTTACATGAAGCCATTAATTCCATAAGCATGTGCATTGGCCTCTAATTTGTACATTAAGGTAGGTGGGTAAGTGGGGTCCTCCATGTTCTTCATTTCGAATTATTTCCATCTTCATTTCTTTGTAATTACTTTGTGCATGCATGTGTCTTCATGAACCCACTCATATTTGCGATCAAATTCCTACACAAGTATGTGTAAATTTCTAATTAATTTTTTCAAAGAAATATATGCACAAAATGACTATTTTACCCCTATATGAATAGGGATATGTGACAATTTGGAATTAATATTAATTTTGGTTAAAACAAGTTAAAATACCACATATGATCATTTATTTAATTTAATAGGATAAATATGGTGGTAAAAATATGCGTATTTACGTGCACATAAAATACCCCCACACTTATCTTTTTATTCGTCCTCGAATAAAGAAAAAAAACGAAGATAAATCCGTTTTCGTAGGGAGCATGATTGCATTGAGCGTATGCAACAAGCCGTTAAACCTATGGGTGTCCCCAGTAGGACGAGTGTTGTCTCGTGAGGGTTTTCAGCGGATACTACCCACAAAATCCAAATGCAAGATGAAAATATTTACAAAATGCAAGATTTATTTACAAAGAGATGAATGCGAGTTTTTGAAAATATTTACAATGAAGGATTTACTTTTAAATCAACACAAATAAGTTAAATATAGGTTTTGGAAATTATCTTGAAAATTTAAGTCATTTACTCGTCAAAATTTCCAACAAAAATCAATTTATCATAACAAATAAACTATAGTTTAACTCGTTGTTTTGGTCGATAATACAGTGTAATTATGAAATGGATCCTTTATTGATTATCAAAGTTTATCAAAGTAGTATTTTCATTTATTTTCAATAAGAAATCAAATCAAATAAGTAAAAATAGTGCAAGGATTTCAATAACTTGCTCTGTCATTATTTGCATGAAAAATTACACACCTAGCTCAGGTAAAGTAAGGTCAGATATAGCACCCATGCACTGCCTTTCGGGCTTATGTGAGGGGAGTACAGATCAATGGCGAGTGCACACACTTTCGTGTATACACCTATCGACCGTAGGTGGTTTTTATTAAGTCTGTTCTTTTTTTTATATGAGTTCCATACATGCATAACTGTGAGGACTTTTAAATGAGTATGAAAGCACATAATCAAATAATCAAGTAATTCACCCATGCATAACCGTGAGGACTTTTAAACGAGAGTAAATACTTCGGATGTTTTTTTAAGAGAGAGAGAGAGTTTTGCAAAATCATCTTAGCACCATTTAACTTAGAAGACAAAAAATGTTATATCTTTACTTTAAATCAACCACTTTTTAAAACAAAGATTTTCAATTAGGATGTATTTCATAATTAACACGTATGAATCTTCCTATATACTAGTTAAACCATTTTTATTTGTAATCAAACTTCAATTTTATTTTTGTTAAGATAAATAAACTTTCAAAAATTTCAATTTAATAATCCAAAACCATATATTTATCCTATAGTGTTTCCTTAAAAATAAATCAAAACTTCATAAATAAAAAAATTGTTTTTTTTTTGATTTTTTTAAATTTTTTTAAAGAAAAAGTAAAAATAAATCATGAAAAAACAAAAATGAAGATGAGTCTCGCCCCACACTTGATTTTGACTGTGTCCCCACAGTCAACCCAAGTGGAAGGAGAAAAATAAAAAAATAACCTATATTTACATAAGGACGACATTTACACGAGATCACAAAGTATGCCATTAAAGAGTAAATGAACCGGTCTTTCAAAAACCGATTCATTTGTCTCGCCAAGCATATGAGACACAACTTAAGTTCACAAAACCAAACCATAATAGATTTCAAAGTTGAATGTTGATTTGGAAAAACGAATGTCGTTTTATTAAAAATCATACGAGTTGTTTTATTTTCGATGTTTTATGGGGTTGATAAAACGATTGATTGAAGTTCAAGTTTATTTTCACCAAATTGAAAGTCAAGCTCATCAGCAAAAAAAATTCCAAATTATTAATTTCCACATTAAAATAGCGATTTAAATCTTCCCCTTGAGAATTTAACAACTCGTTTTCAAAAAGTCCAAATAAATCGTGTTCGTTGATTTTGTCTTCCTTTGTTGGATTATCTACAACTTCATTGCGTATCTCAAGTTCAAAATCCAAAGTTGTTGTATTCAAATTTTCGAAATCGAGAAAAGGAATATCGAATTTTAAATTTAGTTCCACACCCTCCGAAGAATCAAAATCCAACTCAATTACCGTCTTTTCAACAACTTCGTTAAGATTTTCGTTTTCAATTTCAAAAGTTGTTGTTTGAAAATCATCGATTTGGGTAAAAGATGGATTATCATTTGACTTGTAACACGTTGGGATTTGATTTTGTTTATCACATTGCCTCAAATATGTTTCAATCAACAAATCCATGTGATCATTGTAAATTTCATTCATTTGTTCAACAAAATCCAATTTGCAGTTATTAACATGAAAATTCTCGCTTTGAAGTTGTTGAGGACAAAAGTTTTCAATCGTATCATGGTCGAGATTATTCCCATTGCCAAAATTATTTGAAAAGTGGATCACATTTTCGTTTTAATATTGAAATTCATTTTGGAGTTCAAAATTGAATTGGCATGGGTTATCATCGAAATCGTTTGAATTTTGAATCGAATTCAAATTTTGAAATCCTTAACTCGAGTTATTATACAAATATGAATTACACAAATCATTTATACTTTGATTTTTTTGTATGGAGAATTCAAGTAAAGATGAAACGTTATTTTCTAGAGCAGAGGGTTGGTCCTTGTTTTGAAAACTTTGTGGTTCAAAATTCGAGAAGTTTAAAGAATAGTTGTCGTTAAAATGTCCATACGAATTTGGAGTGAAATCATATGGATTATATTGATTTTCACAACTATTGTAAAATTCTAGTGAATATGGAAATTCGGACATTTTCATGATATTTTTTTTGTTTTTTTATAAAGTAGAAATATTTACAAAGAGGAATTATTTTTCATAATGAAAAATTGATTTTTGTTTTTTTTTGGTTTTCCAAATTTTTTCTTTGTTTTTGAAAAGGTTTTATAAAAAAAATTTATTTTTGAAATTTCCAAGAAAAAGGATTTAAAAATATCAAAGGAAAAGGAATATTTATAATTTTTTTAGTTTTGGATTTTGATTTTTTTAATGTGCATGAACTAAAGCAACTGAATGAACATAAGGGTCTAATTACAAATTATTTATCCTAAGTTAATCCAAAATTGTATAATTACAAATTGTCTAAAATCAACAAGATAGTTCTCAGCCAGGTAGCGGACAGGATTTATCGGTGCACCACGAATCACCGTAGCAATGCAACAGAAGGTTTAAGTACCTTCAGAGGAACAACCACTATATATTTACGAATCGTCGTAATATTTATAAATGGTTATTACTCTGCCGTAGCGTACACACCGAGAAATTAAATTGTTCAAAGAAGAGAATTTGTCAATATACAATGAAGTGTTATCACTGTCTAATCGTTATTATTAATCAAAATCTATGATGAAATGCAAAGCAGAAACTAAACATGTATTAACAATGCAACTACGAATGAAATTTGTTTTTGTTTTTGGATTTTTTTTAATTGCAAATGCAAGCAAACAACAATGCAAGATGAATAAAGACAATAAAGCAAGCAAGCGATTTTTTATTTTTTTGGCAAGCTGTGTAGAGCGGTTTATTTAGCAAGCAATTCCTTGTCCTTGCGATCTTGTGCTTTAGCAACCTGAAAGTAGAAGCAAGATATATATATATATATACACAATGATTTTTTTTCTTTTTTCTTTTTAAATGAAGAAAGAAAAGAAAGTAAAACAAAAGAAAAACAATCGAAAGCAATACAAATTCAAACTTTTTTGTCAAGATGAAACTAAAAACAAATCAAAATAAAAATAAAATTGAAAACACACAGACTCAAAAGGATTTAAAACAACCTAAAATAAAACCAAATCAAATTCAAGATTTTTTTTTAAGAAGGAAAAGCTAAAACGACTTTAAAGTGAAACAAATGAAAATCTTTATTAAGAAATAAAACAAACAAAATAAAAACAACTTCTTTTTTTTAAGAAAGGAACTAAGAAAATTTGAAAACAAAACAAATTTGTTTTGGTTCTTTTTTAAATAAAAAGATTAAAGAACAAATGGCTAAGCAAAACAAAATTAAAAATAAATACAAAAAAAAACAAGAAGTTATCTACAATTTAAACAACCCAATGGCCCGCTAACTATGCAAACCCGTTGTCCACCAAATGAAAACACAGAAAATTGATTCTCTTAAGCAAATTTATGAAAGAAAATTCAAGTTCCAATTTTTGTTTGTTTTTTTATTGACAGCAAAATTCAATTTTCCTTCAACCGCAACGCTGCTCGAGTATTTATGAAAGGTCGTTCGATGAACTGATTGCAGAGGTGGTTTCACGATTTAAGAATTAGGAGGAGGTGGCGATTAAACAGTAGTCGAAGTCAGCTTGTTTGCGAAGTGGCGAAGTGGCGAATTCGATTTGGTGGTAACTTCCGCTATAGATGGTTCGAAGTGGCGAATTGACCGAGTCTTTTTGTGAAGTGATAAGTGATGTAGGGTAGTATCACTGGTGTGAATGATCAGAGTTCGATAGCAGTTTGTTTGATTTCAGAGAGGTAGGGTATGTAGCATGGTATGAAGTTGCAAAATAAATTGTTGGTTAGCTATGTTGTTGATGTTGGTTCGCTTCTGGTTGCAACTTCAGGCTGCGGTGGTGCTCTGGCTTGGTGATGGAAACGGAGTTTGGGTTTGGAGGCGATTGGAGACTTGGGTGAGTTCGAGTGCACATAGAGGTTGGTTTGTATGGGTGTTTATTGGCAACAGGTAGCAGCAGTTTCAGGAAATTAGATAAGTGTCGGCTGAGCGAAGTTGTCTTGTGTCTTTGTTTGAAGGAGTTTTTGTGTGGGTTAATGATTGGTATGGGTTGTGATGTATACGAAGAGGGTGTATGTGGTGGAAGAAGTATATGCAATAGAGGATGTTGTATGTTGCAGTGGTTATTGAAGGGGAAGGTTTGTATGGTAATTGTTGGATGTGCACACTGCAGTATTGGCGATGAACTGGAAGGAATATGGTTGCTGAATGTATAGAAGTATGATATGGAGTTGTGAATGGTTGTTCGCGAGTTGGTGAAGCAGTTGTAACTGTGGAAGGAAGGCGAGGTTAAGGGGAGTAACAGTAGGCAGCGGGTGATGAAGCCGTGAAGATGACGGAAGAGGAAATGGTGGTTGATCAGATTGATCAGAGGAGTTTGGTGTGGGTAGGCTGTTGCGCACTGTTTGTGCAGTTGTGGAATTTGATATTTGGGAAATTTGTTGACAGTGTTTATTTATTTATTTTTGTCTGAAGGGAAAACTGCAATGGTCTGGTGATGATATGGCACAGCGTGGATGTTCGATTGTTGCTGTGGATATAAGTGCACAGTTTAGAAATTTTGTTGTATGGAAGATGAAGGTAGTATGGTTGAGTGAATGAGGATGATGGCAACTGGTTAGGGCAGTGGGATGGTTATGAGAAGGGTGCAGTGCTTGGTTTGAATGGTTCAGGTGAGTGGTTTGTGAACAATTTTGGAATGTAGCAGTGACAGGTAGGGGAGGAATGGTATATGTGTTTGTAACATCCCGCCTTTTCGCACACTTTAAACTGACACACGTGCCAATTCAAACCATACGGAAGGGCGGATTGTTATGGGGTAAATAAGAAAAACAGAGAAGAAATAAAACAAAATAGAATCTCACAGCGGAAGGATAAAATATAATAATAAATATACAGTTCATAAACGGTTTACAAAACACTTGATTCTTCTTTACAAAATAAATATCAGAGTTACACATACCAATACAATCAATGCAGCGGAACAGAAAGAGTGTGGTGCAATACTATATATAAAATAATACTGATTCTTCGTCTTCGTCCTCCAAAGCTAAAATCTGCTATCCTGAAACGCTTGGACTGACCCGAGCGAATTTGAAAAGACAAAAACACTCGAGTCAGACTAGAATATCTTATGAGTTAAATAAACAGAAATAAATATGAGTACAGTAACTCAAGAGATGTTCGGGATTTACATCTCCTAAGGATCCGTTAAACTATTTACTATGTAGTATATTGCGCTATTATAATAGTGTCTAATTGTAAAATAAACTTACTTTTAAATAGCGTTAAGGTTTTACATTTTCCACCTTAACACGTAAAATGCCAATAGTCTATACAGTACCGTAATACCTCCTGATCGGGAAGCTACCAGAGGATACTCCATAGGTACGACACAAATAGAAACTCGTAGTAAAGGCTCGGTATGGTAGGTGACACGGCACAACTAGGCAATGCCAGGGTAGATATACCAATTGCTATCCAGGCTGGTGGAAACGCGTAGCCGCAGTTACCGCCCACCTCGGACTAACTCCCCAAAATCAAAATATAGAAGTGGCCACTGAATCAAATCCAAGTCAAAGTATAATATCAAAGAGGAGCGTCCGATCAGAGGAATGACCTCATTGGCCTGAGAATCGCTCCTGTTTTAGCCACCTTATGCCAACTCACGGGAGTTGGGTCCACGTATTTACCTTACAGGAAACGTCGCCACCACCTACTTCATTCTGGAATCTCCACCGCGTACACGGTTAGTCAAAGTGGTTTTCGGTATCGACAGAGAGTATGTCCATATCCGATCCCGGTCTCTTTGCCAACCCATCGTTATTATAACACCGCGGTCATTTAAAAATAGTTTGTACTTTAAAACCAGAATATAATCCATTTCAAAACCATAATATTACGATATCATTTCTTCTTTAAAACCCAAAAAGATTCATTTTGATATTATTATTTTTTTTAAACCCAAATCAATGATATCATTTCCCAAATAAAATATTCCTTTCCAAAAATTATGTCACTTTTTATTATTTAATATCCCATGTAACCAATATTCTGTTTGTAACTTTCAACATAATTCTTCAAAAATTCATAGTATTTTAAAACCATTATTTTCAAAACTAAATGGTTTGGATATTCAACGGTATGCGAATAAAAAAAAATTTAACTTTACTGTTGCTTTATAAAGAAATAAATTACATGGCTTTCCAAATATTTCTTCTTTTAAAGTTAAACCAAAATCCAAAATATTACTTCAAGTCCCAAAACCATTTCAATTTTATATATATTTATATCCATTTTGGAGCATTAATATTTCGACTAAAGTTGGATTTTTATCCTTCAAAATCAATATTCTATTAATTAATCTTGACCATTCACATAAAATCCATAATCAATAAGACTTCAATTTCTAGTAAAATATATATATATATATATATATATATATATATATATATATATTTCCAAATTCAATTTTTACTAGAATATTCATTTCAAAATATTTTGGGAAAAAATCCAATTATAAATATCATATCTTTAAAATTTCCAACTTAATATTTAAACATAGGATATAAATCATCAAACTCCATTTTCTTAGTTTTCTTCCATTTTTAATAAAGAAATTTATTCACCTTTTAATTTCAAAATTTCAACTTCATATGCATATAAATATGGAAGAAAACATTTATTCAGTATAAAATTTAAGATTTTTATAAACCGTATTCCATCCAAACCATAGAAATCACATTAAAAATAGTTATATATAGACCACGGTGCCTGTATATAGTTTTCTATCCTATGGTCAAGTGATACGGATATTTATCATTTCAATCCGCAATTTAAAAAAATAAAACTGCGGTTGTATATCATTTCAAACCGCAATCCCGAATGAAATGAAAAATGCATACTAACTTGCAGTTTAATGATATCAAATAAAACATCCATTCAATAACACATCCATCATCCAATCACAACCATCAAGCAATATCAATCAATAACAATATATGTTTGGTAATATACAACAGGTAATAATTGGCAGTTTTATTTCAAATTATATTTATCAACTATTAATCTAACAATTTATATTCAGTGATAATTGACATAACTGTTAACTAGCAGTTCATATGCAAACAATAATTTCTAACAGCCAATTAACACGCAATAAATCAATTAAATTAACAGTTAAATTCAAAAAAATGCAATTCTACAGATATGAATGAAATAACATGCCAAAAGCTCATAAATAAATTTCTATTCATTTCTAAAATTTATTTAACAAACATAAAAGCTTCTAGTAATTGTGAGTGGGTCAAAACACTCACCTTTGGAATTTAAATTGAATTTAAATCTAATTTAAACTCAAAAATTTGACGGTCTCCAAATCTGTCCAAACCAGCGTCATTGAATCCGGATTTTAATTATGATCCTAACAAAAAAAAATTCGTACGAAACGGATAACGTATGAGAAAGTTACGAGTTTAAAACGATTTGAAAACAAAATTAATATAAAAATAAAACAAACCCCAAAAAGAAACAATGCCACGTTGGCCAAGGCAACGTCTCCTCCCAGGCAGTATTCACGCGAACGCACACACCCTACCACATGCCTCTGACCGCAGTTTGACCACCACCTCACCGCCGCTAGGGGCCACCATCGACCAAGCCACCACTATAGCCCTACTCGCCTCGACCCCCTCTCCTCATAGAAGTGGGTGCGGCCTCCTCTGGTGCCCGCCGCCGCCGGTGATAATTACGGTTTTCGAAACCCTAAAACCCAAATTCAGCCGCCTCGGTCACCAATTGATGCTGCGACCACCACCAAACAACTCCAAATGCAGATCCCTCCAAAACCCAGAAAGCGATTTCGCCAATTTTCGTTCAATCGAAAACACCCAATTTTTGATTTAGGGTTTCGAGTTTTGCAAGTTTGACTGCGATTTCTGGTGAATCCGGACATCATCTTGAAAAACGAACAACAGACGTAGATTCGTATTGATGAACACTACGCCATATATTTTTTTGGAATTTTTCGAGAACTTCGAATTTTCACTTTTATTTTGCAATTTGAAATTGGATCTGAGATGTGTACATTTGGAGAAGAGAAAAGAGTGAAGAAATGAACGTACAGCAAAAGAATAGGGACTAGGGTTTATAGCCATGTATATATAGGTAGGCTAGAGATAGAGAAGATGGACTGGATAAGCAAACGTACGGAATAAATTACGGCCCAAAAAGCCCGCTATGCCTCCGGAATCGAATTTATTACATCTATATATCCAAATAGGTATTTTAAAATATTCTGAATGCGATGGAAAAAGTTTCACGACCAAATTCGATCGTATGAAGAAGTTATGCTGAAAACAAGATTTCCAAATTGATTTTTAATAAAATTGATTTCAAGGCGTTTCGCGTCCGTACGATCAAACGACAAGTCCGATCGATACGAAATTTGAAACCCTATAATAATTCACCGATACGGATCAGATGAAACTGGTTTCGTCGAAATTCGAGTCCATGCCCAAAATGGCTATTTTTAATATTTATTAAATCAATTAAATAAATCATAAAAATCCAATTTTATTTTTCAACTTCTTATATTGGCCAAATTTCATTTCTTATATAATCCAATCAATTCCAAATGATTTAACAAGTTTGGATGTGAATTAAAATCTATACGTATCTCAATTTGCAGTGTTAATTTCTGCACTTTCTTATTATTTGGGATTATAAATTTTTTTCTCAAAACCCAATTATTTAACCTTATACTTTTATACTCTCATCTTAAATCTAATTAAATAAATACCTTGATTTCCATTTCAACTCATTTTTGATTGCAATCTACCTTTTTACCATAAGTTATATTCCAAAATATTAATAACTTTATTTCCATTCCCTTTTTCTCACTATTTATTAATCCCAATCCAAATGAATTCAACATTATAAATTTGATAAATTTATTAGATTCACTTCCTTTCTATTATTCAAAGTTATTGCTGTCAATATGACGAAACTAACATTAGTTTAAGATTGCACTCAATTGTTTACAAATTCCATTTTAAATTCAATAACGTAATATTTTACGTTAAATTCTATTTTATTTGTGGTAAATACCATTTGTTGAATTTGATACTCAAATTATAAATAAATCTTGCTTCTAAAGTTATATCAACAAATGGTCCAACTAAATTTGAATTAGCTTTAACTTTTTTTTCTTTATGGAATCAACTATTGCAATAAATACAATTTAATAAATGAGGCTTGACTCCTATATTAACTTCTTTGGTTTCAATTAACATTTTATGGTGAATATGAATTTCAATGTATAATTGAAGCCTTTATATCCATTTTATTTCACTATTCCATCCAATATCTACATATTCTAGCTAAATTTCAACTAACGTCTAAATTTGCTATTCCAACTTCATTTAATTTCGATTATCATACTATAGAAATTAAATTCCCTTGACCACATAAATAAAAGTTGATCCCCATCTATTTACATTATATCACGTTTACATAAATTTATTCAATGGTCACTTTTAATTAATAACTATCAAATTTCCAATCCAAATGTAAATCTTCCACCTTTGAATTCTTATATTAAATGGAATTTAATATTTACTGATTCAACATTTATATGTTTCTAAAAATTAGCTCCAACCAAATGTGACAATTTACATTTCATTTCTATTCAATATATACTCATTTTATTCCATTCATTTGGTTACTGCATTGAAATCTATTTATTAACCAATACTAACGTTATTATCATTAAAAAAAATTGATTCCCAATTTTATTCAATACTTAGAACAAAAATTTTCACATTAAATCAAATCCTTCTATTCAAACCAAGTATCATGCTATGATAATATTTTACGTTGGTTACACTGAAAAAAATCAACTTTTTATCGTTATCAATTAAACATACATTAATTGCACAAATTAAAGGAATTAATTGCCATTTATCCAATTAAATTTCATACATCAATCTATTTCATCTAAATCCTTACCTATGAATATTGCAACCTTTAATTCCATTAAATACCAATTAACCCAAATTATTTCATTTATTCTAAGTCATATCACTAAAATAATTCATCATAATAAACTTAAAATCTATACGTTTATTGATTTATTTCTATTTGTCTTATGTTAAATTCTAAATTTAGTAAGACAACCTAAAGTACTCCATTCAATCGACAGTCCCTTTCAATTGTTAATACGTACTTAAATTTCTACAGTTGCCTTCCATCTTCACTTCCGTTACTATGATAAAAATTAGTAACGTTTATGCCATCAATCCATCATAATTACTTACCCTTAATTGAGTTTGATTTCCAAATAAATTTGTTGACCCTTAATTAGACAATTTATAAAAGTTTGTCATCATACCTATAGTTCTACGCTTATGCTATGTCTTAAATTTCAATAAATTTATAAATTTTGAGATGTTCATTAGGGTTTACAAATTTATTGACTTGCAATAACAGGGTTTCTTAATCTATTCAATTTATCGTTCACAATCTTTTATTGCATTAAATTGGTTTAATATTCCCATATTAAATTTTATGTCCAGGTAAGAATTTTTCTTTCTTTCTCTACTTAATTCATTTGAATTTTATTCAAATGTCTTTAAATAGGTTTCTAAGTCACTTCTATATAATTTATTCTAGCCTTCATTTTAATATTTATCTACCACCTTTATTCTTTCAACTAAAATAAATTACAAAAATCCTATTAAACAAACAATTTTAAATGGTCGAACTTAACGGGTCGTTACACTCTCCCCCACTCAAAACTTTTCGTCCCCGAAAAGGAAAAGGAAGGGAGAAGGAAGAATAAAACAGTACATTTTATTTCAAATATTAATTTATAAACAGTATTTTACTGGATTAATTTCCTTTAATGAAATATACTTGTTTTATAATCATTCTATTCTTTAATACTTGAATTATTAAAGTTGGAAAAATATCTTTAACAAAATTCTAAGTCCAAAATTTACGAAAAATTTTGGCAGAGTCTCCTTTGTACGGAGGGACTCTGGAGAAAATATAATATCCAAATATACAAATATATTACATATGTATCCAAAATATCCCACACGGGAAAAATATATAAATAGCGCTTTAATCGTAATCCGAAAACGTACCTATCTGTCGGGCAATACGCTTATTATTTTGGAACCAAAAGCAGTAGCAGTTGCTTCCAACCCCTGTATTCACTTATATAATCTAAAAGTTAAATATCTATATTACAGTGAAATGTTTGGGTAGATTCAATCATTCATATCCAAATCAAATGCAACAACCATACATTTTAACAAACAGCACACACCACAAACAACAATCATTCAATCAACAACCATTAGTTGTTCGGGTTCAAATTCTGAAATTTTACGGAGTGAGAAATAACTATCAAGTGCATCCGTTACTCAACAGTCTTAGATGGAATAGAGATAGATTATTGTTCCTCCAACAACTCCAAAATTCCTTACCCAACAACCATACATCAACCAAACAATTCAAATCAACACCACAATAGCTTATTATATATTTATTTCATAATTCAGTGGTTTGATTTTCTTTCCTTCATTTATGGAGGAATTTTTTTTTTTTTTTCCTTACAAGTTTTATTTTCCAACTATCACAAAATTCATTATATTTGTATTTCCTTTTATTTACTTAAGTTTATAAAATAAATTCTCATTAATAACAACAAATATTTTGAATATCTTCATTTCCTTACTCTTCACTTGTAAGATTTCCCTTAAATTCTTAATCTGCTAACATTCATTCTTATAAGTGGAAGTTTTTATTTATTCATTAACTATTAATTGCAGTCATTTCAATTTTTCCTACTTTCCATTATATTAGAATAGGGAAGATTAAAGCATACTTAAGTCAATAATCATACAATCAATTCTTATTTTGAATTTCATTTTATATACTTAGGTTCATATCATCTACTAATAATTCTTAACCCTTTTTCAGTAAAATTTCAATTATAACCTAAGTTTATACCATTAAATTCTTATTATAACAGTAATTTATTGAATACTTCATTTTTCCTAAATTCCTACTTGTAAAATATTCAATTCCAGTTTCTCATTTAACACTTCAACTTTTATATTTGGGTAAGTTATTTATGTTAAGGAAATTGCAATTGAACTTATACAAGTTTAATCTCCATTCTTTTAATTAAATTTAATGTTTATCCATATTTCTCTTTGTCTCATATGTATGCAAATTCCTCTTTATAGCTTTGCAGTTATTCTCTTATTTCAATTAGAGGTTTCAATTCATTTATTACTTAACTTTTATTTCACTAACAAATTTTAAACAATTAATTAACGGAAAAATTTAGAATTAAATACCGGGTCAAATTTTAACCTATTTCAAAATAATAGATAATTAATTTCTTGCAACTTTTATATCTCTAATTATATTTAGAACAATAAAAGAAAATTTTTAGAAAATTTCAAAATAAATCTGCAGTAGAATTTACTACAGTGGCCTTTCCCCTTCGAAACTCGAAAATGAAAGTCGATGATGCGGCCGTCATCACCGAATTTATTTTCCAGCGACAGAGAGGAAAGTACAGAATTTAATTCTTTTCCAAAATCTTCTTTAAAACAATTCTTCCAATTTATACGAAATATTTATATAAGAAAATACTTATAAACCGAATCATTATATTTCATAAATTCTTTGAAAACATATTTGGAAAAATCCCGGACTTAAGTTCTAAAATCTCCAATTTGATTTATCATAATTTCAACTTAGCTTCAGTTATTATAGATATTTTTATTTTCTAACACCCAATCTATAGCAACCAAATATATATATATCTTTATAAAACTATTTTTATATATAGAAAATATAATAGGCAAAATTATTTCATTCACCTATATTAAAAACGGATATTATGTCGGTCTGTCCTATTGAGTGTTTAGAAATCCCTATTGATGGCATAGCGTCCCATGCATCAACCAGAATTTATAAATACAGAGCGGAACAGATTAACACAATATAAAAATCTTTTCATTAATACTAACAAATACGCTCTCTCATATATATACACTCAGCGACTCCCATAGGATATTTCTACCCTATTAACAAAGAGTCAAACCCCAAAAAGCCAAGGTTTATCGCTAAACCAAAGCTCTGATACCAACTGTAACATCCCGCCTTTTCGCACACTTTAAACCGACACACGTGCCAATTCAAACCATACGGAAGGGCGGATTGTTATGGGGTAAATAAGAAAAACAGAGAAGAAATAAAACAAAATAGAATCTCACAGCGGAAGGATAAAATATAATAATAAATATACAGTTCATAAACGGTTTACAAAACACTTGATTCTTCTTTACAAAATAAATATCAGAGTTACACATACCAATACAATCAATGCAGCGGAACAGAAAGAGTGTGGTGCAATACTATATATAAAATAATACTGATTCTTCGTCTTCGTCCTCCAAAGCTAAAATCTGCTATCCTGAAACGCTTGGACTGACCCGAGCGAATTTGAAAAGACAAAAACACTCGAGTCAGACTAGAATATCTTATGAGTTAAATAAACAGAAATAAATATGAGTACAGTAACTCAAGAGATGTTCGGGATTTACATCTCCTAAGGATCCGTTAAACTATTTACTATGTAGTATATTGCGCTATTATAATAGTGTCTAATTGTAAAATAAACTTACTTTTAAATAGCGTTAAGGTTTTACATTTTCCACCTTAACACGTAAAATGCCAATAGTCTATACAGTACCGTAATACCTCCTGATCGGGAAGCTACCATAGGATACTCCATAGGTACGACACAAATAGAAACTCGTAGTAAAGGCTCGGTATGGTAGGTGACACGGCACAACTAGGCAATGCCAGGGTAGATATACCAATTGCTATCCAGGCTGGTGGAAACGCGTAGCCGCAGTTACCGCCCACCTCGGACTAACTCCCCAAAATCAAAATATAGAAGTGGCCACTGAATCAAATCCAAGTCAAAGTATAATATCAAAGAGGAGCGTCCGATCAGAGGAATGACCTCATTGGCCTGAGAATCGCTCCTGTTTTAGCCACCTTATGCCAACTCACGGGAGTTGGGTCCACGTATTTACCTTACAGGAAACGTCGCCACCACCTACTTCATTCTGGAATCTCCACCGCGTACACGGTTAGTCAAAGTGGTTTTCGGTATCGACAGAGAGTATGTCCATATCCGATCCCGGTCTCTTTGCCAACCCATCGTTATTATAACACCGCGGTCATTTAAAAATAGTTTGTACTTTAAAACCAGAATATAATCCATTTCAAAACCATAATATTACGATATCATTTCTTCTTTAAAACCCAAAAAGATTCATTTTGATATTATTATTTTTTTTAAACCCAAATCAATGATATCATTTCCCAAATAAAATATTCCTTTCCAAAAATTATGTCACTTTTTATTATTTAATATCCCATGTAACCAATATTCTGTTTGTAACTTTCAACATAATTCTTCAAAAATTCATAGTATTTTAAAACCATTATTTTCAAAACTAAATGGTTTGGATATTCAACGGTATGCGAATAAAAAAAAATTTAACTTTACTGTTGCTTTATAAAGAAATAAATTACATGGCTTTCCAAATATTTCTTCTTTTAAAGTTAAACCAAAATCCAAAATATTACTTCAAGTCCCAAAACCATTTCAATTTTATATATATTTATATCCATTTTGGAGCATTAATATTTCGACTAAAGTTGGATTTTTATCCTTCAAAATCAATATTCTATTAATTAATCTTGACCATTCACATAAAATCCATAATCAATAAGACTTCAATTTCTAGTAAAATATATATATATATATATATATATATATATATATATTTCCAAATTCAATTTTTACTAGAATATTCATTTCAAAATATTTTGGGAAAAAATCCAATTATAAATATCATATCTTTAAAATTTCCAACTTAATATTTAAACATAGGATATAAATCATCAAACTCCATTTTCTTAGTTTTCTTCCATTTTTAATAAAGAAATTTATTCACCTTTTAATTTCAAAATTTCAACTTCATATGCATATAAATATGGAAGAAAACATTTATTCAGTATAAAATTTAAGATTTTTATAAACCGTATTCCATCCAAACCATAGAAATCACATTAAAAATAGTTATATATAGACCACGGTGCCTGTATATAGTTTTCTATCCTATGGTCAAGTGATACGGATATTTATCATTTCAATCCGCAATTTAAAAAAATAAAACTGCGGTTGTATATCATTTCAAACCGCAATCCCGAATGAAATGAAAAATGCATACTAACTTGCAGTTTAATGATATCAAATAAAACATCCATTCAATAACACATCCATCATCCAATCACAACCATCAAGCAATATCAATCAATAACAATATATGTTTGGTAATATACAACAGGTAATAATTGGCAGTTTTATTTCAAATTATATTTATCAACTATTAATTTAACAATTTATATTCAGTGATAATTGACATAACTGTTAACTAGCAGTTCATATGCAAACAATAATTTCTAACAGCCAATTAACACGCAATAAATCAATTAAATTAACAGTTAAATTCAAAAAAATGCAATTCTACAGATATGAATGAAATAACATGCCAAAAGCTCATAAATAAATTTCTATTCATTTCTAAAATTTATTTAACAAACATAAAAGCTTCTAGTAATTGTGAGTGGGTCAAAACACTCACCTTTGGAATTTAAATTGAATTTAAATCTAATTTAAACTCAAAAATTTGACGGTCTCCAAATCTGTCCAAACCAGCGTCATTGAATCCGGATTTTAATTATGATCCTAACAAAAAAAAATTCGTACGAAACGGATAACGTATGAGAAAGTTACGAGTTTAAAACGATTTGAAAACAAAATTAATATAAAAATAAAACAAACCCCAAAAAGAAACAATGCCACGTTGGCCAAGGCAACGTCTCCTCCCAGGCAGTATTCACGCGAACGCACACACCCTACCACATGCCTCTGACCGCAGTTTGACCACCACCTCACCGCCGCTAGGGGCCACCATCGACCAAGCCACTACTATAGCCCTACTCGCCTCGACCCCCTCTCCTCATAGAAGTGGGTGCGGCCTCCTCTGATGCCCGCCGTCGCCGGTGATAATTACGGTTTTCGAAACCCTAAAACCCAAATTCAGCCGCCTCGGTCACCAATTGATGCTGCGACCACCACCAAACAACTCCAAATGCAGATCCCTCCAAAACCCAGAAAGCGATTTCGCCAATTTTCGTTCAATCGAAAACACCCAATTTTTGATTTAGGGTTTCGAGTTTTGCAAGTTTGACTGCGATTTCTGGTGAATCCGGACATCATCTTGAAAAACGAACAACAGACGTAGATTCGTATTGATGAACACTACGCCATATATTTTTTTGGAATTTTTCGAGAACTTCGAATTTTCACTTTTATTTTGCAATTTGAAATTGGATCTGAGATGTGTACATTTGGGGAAGAGAAAAGGGTGAAGAAATGAACGTACAGCAAAAGAATAGGGACTAGAGTTTATAGCCATGTATATATAGGTAGGCTAGAGATAGAGAAGATGGACTGGATAAGCAAACGTACGGAATAAATTACGGCCCAAAAAGCCCGCTATGCCTCCGGAATCGAATTTATTACATCTATATATCCAAATAGGTATTTTAAAATATTCTGAATGCGATGGAAAAAGTTTCACGACCAAATTCGATCGTATGAAGAAGTTATGCTGAAAACAAGATTTCCAAATTGATTTTTAATAAAATTGATTTCAAGGCGTTTCGCGTCCGTACGATCAAACGACAAGTCCGATCGATACGAAATTTGAAACCCTATAATAATTCACCGATACGGATCAGATGAAACTGGTTTCGTCGAAATTCGAGTCCATGCCCAAAATGGCTATTTTTAATATTTATTAAATCAATTAAATAAATCATAAAAATCCAATTTTATTTTTCAACTTCTTATATTGGCCAAATTTCATTTCTTATATAATCCAATCAATTCCAAATGATTTAACAAGTTTGGATGTGAATTAAAATCTATACGTATCTCAATTTGCAGTGTTAATTTCTGCACTTTCTTATTATTTGGGATTATAAATTTTTTTCTCAAAACCCAATTATTTAACCTTATACTTTTATACTCTCATCTTAAATCTAATTAAATAAATATCTTGATTTCCATTTCAACTCATTTTTGATTGCAATCTACCTTTTTACCATAAGTTATATTCCAAAATATTAATAACTTTATTTCCATTCCCTTTTTCTCACTATTTATTAATCCCAATCCAAATGAATTCAACATTATAAATTTGATAAATTTATTAGATTCACTTCCTTTCTATTATTCAAAGTTATTGCTGTCAATATGACGAAACTAACATTAGTTTAAGATTGCACTCAATTGTTTACAAATTCCATTTTAAATTCAATAACGTAATATTTTACGTTAAATTCTATTTTATTTGTGGTAAATACCATTTGTTGAATTTGATACTCAAATTATAAATAAATCTTGCTTCTAAAGTTATATCAACAAATGGTCCAACTAAATTTGAATTAGCTTTAACTTTTTTTTCTTTATGGAATCAACTATTGCAATAAATACAATTTAATAAATGAGGCTTGACTCCTATATTAACTTCTTTGGTTTCAATTAACATTTTATGGTGAATATGAATTTCAATGTATAATTGAAGCCTTTATATCCATTTTATTTCACTATTCCATCCAATATCTACATATTCTAGCTAAATTTCAACTAACGTCTAAATTTGCTATTCCAACTTCATTTAATTTCGATTATCATACTATAGAAATTAAATTCCCTTGACCACATAAATAAAAGTTGATCCCCATCTATTTACATTATATCACGTTTACATAAATTTATTCAATGGTCACTTTTAATTAATAACTATCAAATTTCCAATCCAAATGTAAATCTTCCACCTTTGAATTCTTATATTAAATGGAATTTAATATTTACTGATTCAACATTTATATGTTTCTAAAAATTAGCTCCAACCAAATGTGACAATTTACATTTCATTTCTATTCAATATATACTCATTTTATTCCATTCATTTGGTTACTGCATTGAAATCTATTTATTAACCAATACTAACGTTATTATCATTAAAAAAAATTGATTCCCAATTTTATTCAATACTTAGAACAAAAATTTTCACATTAAATCAAATCCTTCTATTCAAACCAAGTATCATGCTATGATAATATTTTACGTTGGTTACACTGAAAAAAATCAACTTTTTATCGTTATCAATTAAACATACATTAATTGCACAAATTAAAGGAATTAATTGCCATTTATCCAATTAAATTTCATACATCAATCTATTTCATCTAAATCCTTACCTATGAATATTGCAACTTTTAATTCCATTAAATACCAATTAACCCGAATTATTTCATTTATTCTAAGTCATATCACTAAAATAATTCATCATAATAAACTTAAAATCTATACGTTTATTGATTTATTTCTATTTGTCTTATGTTAAATTCTAAATTTAGTAAGACAACCTAAAGTACTCCATTCAATCGACAGTCCCTTTCAATTGTTAATACGTACTTAAATTTCTACAGTTGCCTTCCATCTTCACTTCCGTTACTATGATAAAAATTAGTAACGTTTATGCCATCAATCCATCATAATTACTTACCCTTAATTGAGTTTGATTTCCAAATAAATTTGTTGACCCTTAATTAGACAATTTATAAAAGTTTGTCATCGTACCTATAGTTCTACGCTTATGCTATGTCTTAAATTTCAATAAATTTATAAATTTTGAGATGTTCATTAGGGTTTACAAATTTATTGACTTGCAATAACAGGGTTTCTTAATCTATTCAATTTATCGTTCACAATCTTTTATTGCATTAAATTGGTTTAATATTCCCATATTAAATTTTATGTCCAGGTAAGAATTTTTCTTTCTTTCTCTACTTAATTCATTTGAATTTTATTCAAATGTCTTTAAATAGGTTTCTAAGTCACTTCTATATAATTTATTCTAGCCTTCATTTTAATATTTATCTACCACCTTTATTCTTTCAACTAAAATAAATTACAAAAATCCTATTAAACAAACAATTTTAAATGGTCGAACTTAACGGGTCGTTACAGTGTTGAAGGCAAGCAAATGCAAGGAAGAGGTACAGGTTTGATGTTGATGACTGGTGAAGGATGGTTTCAAGTTTCTGTGCAGTAGTAAGATGAGATGAGGTAGCAGATGAATGCTCACTGTATATGCAACAGTGGCTTGTGCACATGCACAGCAATGTAATTTTTTTTCAATGTAAATGCAAATACAATGTAAATATGAAATAAAAATGAAATGAAATTTTTTTTTTTTTTTTGAAATGAAATTGTGGATTTCTTTTTTTATTTTTTTAAAGAAAATATGCAAATGCAAAGGAACGAAATAACTAGCAAACTACAAACAAAAAAAATCAAAATGCACACAAACACAATTTTTTTTATATGTACAAACACAAGCAAAACAAACACACAAAAATTAAGCAAAAATAATTCGAAGAATAGAAAATCAAAATCAAAATAAATTCCCCGAAAACGGCGCCAAAAACTTGTTAATCGACGGAAATTCTATGGAATTAGAAAACCGTCGAAAATTTTAAATTTAAAAATAACCGCAAGCGCACGGCGTATACTTGTAGTACGTGGCGAATACGGATTCATCCGCAGATAGTTGATAATTTTAAAAATTCTATTCAATCAAATTATACCAAAGTCGAGTGAAAGTTAGGCTAGAAACTTAGAAAATTAGCTAACTAACTAAAACAAAAGAGATGCAAATATAAGAGTTAAATGACAATTTAGAGAACAAATTCACTCTCTAGATCATGTAGTTCAACACATATTAAACCATGATCTCTCTTTTATGGTCATTAGTTCTTTAATTGATGTGCTTATCATAAGTATGACATATTTGTGCTATTGATTAGCCAACATAAGCCATCAAACTATAACACATCCCTTAAAGCACTTACTAACTTTCATGAGACTTGATAAAGAAAATAAAAACGAAATCTATTTTAAGTATGGCCTATTAACTATTGATTAGAAATATAGACCATCAAATTTTAATTTCGAATCACTTTCTTTTGCCATAATCATATTTTGATGAAGAGGCGATAGCGTTAGTGATTGTTTAAGCATAGCCTATTTGGTGTCAACAATATAGGCTATCAAATTCAAAGCAAAAACAACTAGCAAACCATTTCTATCATCATCATTAAGCACAAAAAGAGAGCATGAATTAACAAATAGTTAAAACTACATAATTAGATAGCTTCGTTACCCGCTAAATTGAAGGGTTTGGCCTTTCATATTTTTCATTAAAGCAACAAATGTAGCTTGCAACATGAGAGAAAAAGAAAAGGAAAAAGAAAGCAAGATAAAGAAAAGCTTTTCTATTTGCATAAAATTAAATCTGCACTACAACATGAAAGTAAATAAGCATGAAAAGAAAAAGAACATGTATTGAAGTTGCATAAAAAAATTACATAAAGAGAAATGGCTAAGTATCCATGAAAAAAAAGAAGAGAGCTTGGTTTTATTTTGAGCTTAAAACTAACTAAAGAGAGACTAAATAAGAGGGAGAGATTATATGAAACATATTGGTTATTTATACAAGCATGAAACCCTAATCCATAATTCGGAGAATGTCCAAAATGCCCTTGAGGTAGTGTGGGGACCAAGTAATCATTAGCTTCTACTAATCATCGTTTAAGTGTACATGAAGCCATTAATTCCATAAGTATGTGCATTAGCCTCTACTTTGTACATTAAGGTAGGAGGGTAAGTGGGGTCCTCCATGTTCTTCACTTTGAATTATTTCCATCTTCATTCCTTTGCAATTATTTTGTGCATGCATGTGTCTTCATGAACCAACTCATATTTGCGTCAAATTCCTATACAAATATGTATAAATTTCTAACTAATTTTCTCAAAGAAATATATGCAC
This sequence comes from Allium cepa, assembly GCA_030765085.1. Lineage (NCBI taxonomy): Eukaryota > Viridiplantae > Streptophyta > Magnoliopsida > Asparagales > Amaryllidaceae > Allium > Allium cepa. The sequence continues at coordinate 188,922,651 of CM060939.1, read as the reverse complement.
ACAAATGAATGTTTTGCCCCTATATGAAGATGGATATGTGACAATTTGGAATTAATATTAATTTTGGTTAAAACAAGTTAAAATACCCCATATGATCATTTATTTAATTTAAGTAGAATAAATATGGTGGTAAAAATAAGCTCATTTACGTGCCCATCAGGTATCAGCCATGGATTTGCAGCTCAATGATTACATCTCTATCCCAAAGAAATCCAAACTTAACTGTAGGCAATCTCTGTCTTCCGATTTCGCCATGAAAGTCTACCATTAATTTTTGAAAACTTTATTCAATAATTAATATACTTTTAAACCATTTAATAATTACATAATTTTGAAGCAATAATTAATTCTGATTTATTAATAAAATTCTAATCGATTTAAAAGACTTATTATAAACTTTAATTCATTTTGACAATTTAAAAATATTAAAATAACTAATTTTCTAGAATATTTTTATGCTAAAAACATTTTTAAATTACCTATTTAATAATTAAAAACCTCTTTTTAAAACAAACTCAACTTCTCAATAAAAGTATATTTTTTAATTCCAAGATAACCAATCTAATATTTATAGGTCTCTCTCCATTTATCACCAATCGACTTACGTCCCCAATATCATAAATCCCATTTTCACAATTCCAAAAGTAAAATCTGTCATTTTTTTTAAACCAATTTACCCATCTCATTATAAGTTCTTACCGTGAATTTATGTCTTCAACTTATCAAATTATAATCATTTAGCTTTTATTTATAAGCTTTGTTTATAATCCCATAGTCTTATCTCAAGTTTACAATGATTTCAAATCTTTAAATTCCATTTATAAATCAATTTTCCAAAGTTGAATTCCATTTATAAATTAACTTCTTGAATAACCCAACTATGCTCCATAAACTAACCAAATCTAAATTCTCCTTCTATTTCATAATTTAAAAATCTTATCTGAACGAGTATCACCCAAGAATTATTATTTAAAACCCTTTATATACATTATTCCAACATCTCCATTTACAATATTCCTAAATAGTTAAGTACAAATTTAAAGTCAAACCATTTATTTTATCCAATTAAATTTCTTTTAATTAATCCAAAATCCTATATAAATACTTTGCTTCTAAAATCCTTTTTTAATTTTTTTCAAAATCAAATATTTATTTATGGTATTTTAAAATACCAAAACATAGGTCAATACTACCGTAGCATCCAATAAATTCAAATCACGCTATAATCCACCACAGATTATTCAGCATATCATATATCACCATATATGAAATTAAATTCAACATTTTTGAGGAATCCAGTTGTATCCCTCCAATCTGTTTTCCTACAACCATAGATGTTAATACAACATAAAAATAATAACCCCGCTTTGAGACAGGATATCATGGTAATATAGTGTCATCCGCTATTATGTGAGCGCATAGTGTCTTATCAGCTAAAATATGCGGGAACAATCAATCCAACTACTAATATATATACTACTATATATAATATCACATTCAACTAATAATAATTTATCAATTCAACCAATCAATCAATAATTAATTTTAACTATTTAAAATTGATGTCAATCATCCAAATGAGTGATAATTACTCACTTTGATTTTATTGTAGCTTCGCGTTCCGGTTCAGATTAAGTTTCCACATGTTCGAATTTATCTGAAAATTCAATAAGCCCTAATTTCAACCAAACCGACTTCATAGCTAAGATCTCGTTTATATGAACCCAATGCGACTGATCGTGTTGGATTTTGATCTAAAACGAATAAGATATTCAATTTATAAGTTTTAAAGATTTTATCTTAAACAATTAAATAAACTATACTTTATTTTTAAAAGAAAACCAATACTCATGCGATACAACCCGATCCAAAACCCACTCCTTCTTCTCTATTAGTTTTCTTCCCTCTTATTCCGTAAATCCAAGTGCACGAATGAAAATGTACATGAGCACGAACCACCCACACCACCAATGGCCAATTCGAGTTCGTCATTCAATCACCCTACTCGTATGCAACCGATCCTCCTCCATCACTGTTCCTCTGCCGTCCCCTAGAAAATCGTGACTCTAGGTCCTCCCACCCGTACATGACATCGCAACTTCCAAACCATGACCAAGCTTCACCATATCGAGGCCTTAGGTGCGGTTTTCGAAGACAAATCCAAATCTAATCTCTATTTGGCAAACTGATGAGCCAATTTCCTATAAACTATAGCCCTAGTTTTAAAAACACTCACGACAATAAGGTCGATCAACCAATATTGACGCCGCACCATATAAGAGGCATACCAGATTGAAGAGAATGCTAAAATTGGATTTTTAAGGCTATTTTTATGATTTATAGATTAGTGGTTTGTGAGATAAAAAAATTGAAAGTTTTCCATGCTTTTTTCTACGTTCTGTAGCTTGCGTGAGCATTAAAAAAGGAGAAGAGAGGGAAGAACAAGACAGTAGCATGCTTGAGTAGGCAAAAGGTACAGTAAAAGGATGTAATAACAGCTGAAAGGAAAGTTTAATTAGACAATATTTTAATTAAATTTTAAAAATATCTTAATTTACATAACTTAACTTCTCAAACCCCGATCAAGGTCTGCTGCTAGGCGTTTATAATGTTACACCCATATTTCGAACGCAATGGAAAAGGTTTCAAGTCCTAATTCGATCATATGGAGAAGATAGTTTGTTGAACCCAATTATTATATGAATTTTCAATATTAAATTCAATGTGTTTGTATCCCCTACGATCAAATGATAACTCCAAATGCTACGAAATTTGAAATTCGATAATAATACAATATTATGAATCCAGTGAAACTGGTTTCGTGGAAATCCAAGACTGTCTCTCGGAAGGCTATTTTTATATGTTAATTAAAATCGGTTATTTTTAAAATCGAATAGATCACTTTTAAATTCAATATAAAACTTTTGTTACCTTCATTCTAATTTCTTTGAATTTAATAAGCCTTTAAATTATTTTCATCTAGCTTAAAACTCAAGATTCAATATTTTAACAAATTTTTAATTATTAAATTCAATAATTAGATTATCCAACAAATCTTTATATTTAAAATCCAAGTTCAAAATTAAAATTCGAATATTTAAAATAAGTTAAATATTCTAATTTTAAATAACCAAAATTTTGGGTCGTTATAGTCCTTCGCCCTTATTTCGTCCCCGAAATTACCAAAGTAAGAAGAATGGTCCAAAACCCATTAACTTTCCCAAAATCAATTTATTGAAAACACGTTATCACTTTTTCAAATTCCCAAATCCATTCATATATTCAAAATAATATTATTTCCTCAACCATTTCATATTCTAACCCAGTTCCAAATTTAGTTATTAAAAAATTTCTCCAAAATTTTCTAACTCCTTAAATTTTCGAAAAATTTCGCACGCGTCCCCTTTGTGCAGCTTAATCGAAACAGCTATAAAACACCACTACAGGCCCAAATCATCCAAAGAAAACAAAAGCTAAGTGGCTCAATTATAAAATCATCAGTTTCAAACAACAATTTAAACTTGTACCTTTTGTCAGGTAATCAAATTTTATTTATGAAATCAAAGGCATCAATTTAGCTTTTGCTTTTAAATATCTGCACCTCACTTATCAATAACATCCAATCATCTAATTCAAAAATCATTTTATTCAACATTTTCAATTTCCAATATTTGTTTTACCAAAACCCATATGATGTACATATACCATCCGTACGCAACATCAAATCTGACCACACAATTTCCCTTTCGAACTAGTATCTTTCACACGGCTCTCTAGTGAAGACTCAGATCTGGTTCCTTGATCAGAAACCATCATTCTCTTTGCATAGCCATATACTATGATAGAGAATCTATGAATCAATCAAAAATACATATCCAATGTTCGCCGTCGAGAATCGAGTGAAAAATGATAACTCGGATCGATATAAATTATCTTGAAATTTTATGCTCGAATCTGGATCAAATCATTATGCGAATAAGCAATATACATACAACTTACGTATTTATTACGATTAATTCTTAGCTTTCCTCATTTCTCTTATTCCCATTTGAGTATTTACTGAGTATATTTCTTCGATACCTATTTCACTTAAGAATTTCACCATCAATTTTCTTAAGTCTATTATAAACATTATATACAAAAGTTTTGATGTTTATTATCACTTCACCACTTACGTTTATATCCATTTTTGAATCAAATCAAATTTCAATTTCATTCTTCGATTTCAACATTCAATTCCATTTAACTTACAAATTAAACTAATTAGTTCATCCACCAATTTATTTTTGATCTTAATAAATTCTATTTCTCCATCCAGCCTAACTTAGGTTAAAATTCAGAATTCACTTTATATTTAAATTATGTTAAGTTTAATTTCATTCCAAAATCAAATTTCAATTTTTTTTGTTATAATTTATCTAACTTATTCATATTCTACAAAACATTTTAAATCAAAAATCCAGGGTTAAAACAATTTCTTAAATATTTCAAAATCATTTTTGAAATCATTTATACCCAAAATCCCTTGGTATATCAAATTATTCCTTTGAATTTAAAAACCAAAACCAGCTTTCCAAAACAAACTCCAATTGTAGCAATCCCTCCCTTCGAAACTCGAAACTGAACGTCGATGATGCTGCAATAAGCATAGATATTATTTTCCAGCGACCGAAGTGAGTTCAGTGCTTTTATTTCCCTTGAAATTCCTTTTTAAATATGTCCAATTCAAAAATATTCTCCAAATAATATCACTATTATTTTCCAAGACTTTGAAAAACATTTCAAAGCCAGCGGGAATTAAATTTCCAACTTTTAAACCCTTTTATCAAATCATACTTAAATATACTTCTAGAATTTCATTTCATTTCAAATTATAAACCACATTTACAAGATCACATTTACAAAACTCCATTTTGTTATACGAAATTATTTCTTAACTTTTGAATATAATATCAACTTTCATTCAATCACCACAACAAAAAATGATAATAGTTTAATATTATCATTTCCTAACACCTAAGCACACGATATATGACTATAATAATTTTTTTGAAAAATTGTTCTTTTATATGTAAAGATAATCAGGGTAAAATTATTTCATTTACCCCATTTCAAAACAATACCATGTCGAGTTGCTCTGTTCAAGTGTTTAGAGATCCCTATCAATAACACTAATTACTCGTATTGACCAGAATCCATAATCCACTTAATAAATCAACCAATATAATATAAAATAATTATATTCACTAACAAATACGAGCTCATATCTATTAATACACTCAGACTCATTTTAGGGTGCTACTGACCCTATGTCCAATGAGTAGTCCCATCAAAGCCAAGGTTCTCACTTAACCTTTCGCTCTGATACTGAGTGTAATAGTCGAGATTTTCGATGCTCGAAAATCGACACTAATGCATCCACTGTATTACATGACGAGCAATCGAATGCTGGTAAACCCGATAGTTAGGGGAAAAGAAAAGAAGAGGTAGAAGAAAAAGAAAACAACAATACAGAATCTCACAATCGCAGCAGAACAATATATAATAGATAATAATAGATTTTTGTACAAAAGGATCTGTAACTATTTATTACTTACAACCATCATAGTACAACAACCAATATATCAATCTGGACAGTTATAATAACTTATCCTCACACAGCAGAAAATATAAACAAAGTACGGAGATATGTCTCTATCATCCAGCTCGTCTCCTGAGCTTCATAGCATCCTATCCTAAATCTGTAATACTCGGTCTGACCCGAGCATTATAATAAAATAACACTCGAGTCAGTCTGCAAAACTAGCGTGAGAAAACACACTCAATTTGAATTATTAATGTTATCAAAATCCTTTGAAAATGAAAGGTATCTTGTAAAACTATGCCACACATAAACATGACTGGTTTTTACTTTACGATAACCAAAACATTTTACATCAAAACCATCTGACACTGTAATAGTTTCTAAGTACAAATACTTATTCAAATAGCATAAATTGTTACATTATTAAATTCCAGCATGCTAGGCTCTACAACCAAAACTGTAAAGGCATGTATTAGAGAATGTATTTCATATAATGACTAGGCACTGGGTACCACCTATCAAGTAGAGATCTAGAAAAATATACCGAGGACCTCGTCGGGATCCTCTACAACACAAGACCTGTTCTACCCCTAACCTAGATAGTATTGAATATGTTACCTCCTTGGATGTTCCTACCCTTATCGCGGGCTCTTTTTCCATGCACTACCTATCCATAATTTATAGTATATCCGAGGGTATCTAGAAAGGCGATAACATACCCTAATTGGGTGCAACCCACTTAGCCTCGCTGCATCTCCCTTGATTTTCAGTCAATCCGGTTAATGAGGCTTGAGGCTACGATTACCTTTCTAAGAAATTTTTCACTTAGAATCTTCATTGTCCTCTAATGATAATGTGTTGAAACATTCATCCATACAAGTCCATTTTAGGTCTGAACGAAATCGAATGCACTTTTCCTACTACATCCATTTTGGGATCATCCTCAGGATTAGTAGTGATTACCCCTTGCACTTCAATACTCCATCTCCGATTCCATGCTCTTGTCTTTGCTTCGAAAATGTAATCGTTGGATCAAAGTGGTTTTCGGATAACTTATCCGATCCTGGTATCTTCGAAACAACATTCGGTATTTTCGGTAAACTCAACCCCAGTTCTTTAGGAAATGGACAGAAGAAAATAAGATCGGAGATCACCTCCTAATCATTAGTGGACGGATTTCCTTATCATCATCCTAGAAGAAGAAACAAGTTTATACATACTGTATAGCGCCTTCGACGATAACTGTACCATATAATTCCTGTTTTTCTCCTAGATATTACAAAGTTATATTTTTGGTCTAGATTTGATAGTCGGTTGTTTAACTATCAAATGAACAATCATTCAATCAAAGTTCATTTCGCACTGAAATCACTAAGCCTTATTTAATATAAATTTCAATAGGTTAAATCTCTTTAACAAAAGGTATATACTCATCTAACCGAAATAAGTATATTCACAAACCATTCCCTTCAATAATATTTGAAAACTTTTTAAAATAAATCTGGAAAGCACCACGCGGTATCTAAACTTAACTATAGGCAATCTTTGCCTCCCGATTTCGCCATGAAAATCTATCATTACTTTCTGAAAACTTTATTCAGTAATTAAATATACTTTTATACCATTTAATAATTACATAACTTTGAAACAATAATTAATTTTGATTCATTAATAAAATTCTAATCGATTTACAAGACTTTTATAAACTTATAATTCATTTTGACAATTTAAAAATATTGAAATAACTAATTTTTTGGAATATTTTTATGCTAAAAACATTTTTAAATTACCTAGTTTAATAATTAAAAATCCTCTTTTTAAAACAAACTCAACTTCTCGATAAATGTATATTTTTCAATTCCAATATAACCAATTTAATATTTATAGATCTCTCTCCATTTATCACCAATCGACATACATCCCAATTTCGTAAATCCTTTTTACACATTTCCAAAAGTAAAAAAATTTCATTTCTTTTTAAGCCGATGTACCCATCTCATTATAAATTCTTACCGTGAATTTATATCTTCAACTTATCAAATGAAAATCATTTCGCTTTTATTTATAAACTTGTTTATAAGTCCTATAGTCTCATCTCCAGTTTACAACGATTTCACATCACTTAATTCCATTTATAAATTAATTTTCCTAAATTGAATTTCATTTATAAATTATCTTCATAAATAACCCAACTATGCTCCCAAAATCAATCAAATTTCGATTCTTCTTCTATTTCATAATTTGAAATCTTATCTAAGTTCCAGTATAACCAATTTTATACTTATTTCCAAATTCCCTTTTATTATCCAAACTTGTTAAAAATCTCAATTTTTAAAACCATTTTTATTTAAAAAAGTATCACCCAAGAATTATTATTTAAAGCCCTTTATATACATTATTTCAAAATCTCCATTTACAATATTATGATATAGTTAAGTAAAATTTAAAGTCAAACCATTTATTTTATCCAAATAAATTTCTTTTAATTAATCCAAAATCCTATATAAATACTTCACTTCGAAAATCCCTTTTGATTTTATTTTTTCAAATCAAATATGTGTTTATTACATTTTAAAATACCAAAACCTAGGTCAATGCTACCATAGCATCCAATAAATTCAAATCATACTATAATCTATCACAGATTGTTCAACATTTCATATATCACTATATATGAAATTAAATTCAACATTTTTGAGGAATCCAGTTGGATCCCTCCAGCCTATTTTCCTGCAACCATATATGTTAATACAACATTAAAATACCAATCTGGCTTCAAGGTGGGATATCGCGGTAATCTAGGGTCATCCGCTATTATGCAAGGCGCATAAGGTCTCATCTACTCAAATATGCGAGAACGATCAATCCATCTACTAATATATATACTACTATATATAATATCATATACAACTGATAATAATTTATCAATTCAACCAATCAATCAATAATTAATTTTAACTATTTAAAATAATGCGTGAGATTTACTCACTTTGATTTTCATTGTTGCTTCGCGTTCCGGTTTCGATTAAATTTCAACGCGTTCGAATTTATCTGAAAATTCAGAAAGCTCTAATTTCAACCAAACCGACTCCATAGCTAAGTTCACGTTTATACGAACCCAACGCGATTGATCGCGTTGGATTGCGATCCAAAACGAATAAGATATTCGATTTATAGGTTTTAACGATTTTATCTTAAACAATTGAATAAACTATATTTTATTTTCAAAAGAAAACCCATACCCATGCGATACGACCCGGCCCAAAACCCACTCCTTCTTCTCCATTCCTTTTCCCCCCTGTTCCGGTAAACCCAAGTGCACAAACGAAAATGTGCACATGCATGAACCACCCACGCCATAATTGGCCAATTCGAGTTTGTTGTTCAATCACCCTACCCCTATGCAACTGATCCCCCTCCATCACCATGCCTCTCTCGTCCCCTAAAACATTATGACTCCAGGTCGTCCCACCCGTACGTGACATCGCAACTTCCAAACCATGATCGAGCTTCACCATATCGAGGCCCTAGGTGTGATTTTCAAAGATAAATTCAAATATAATCTCTATTTGGCGAATCGATGAGCCAATTTCCTATAAATTGTAACCCTAGTTATAAAACCACTCACGACATTAAAGTCGATCAATCAAAATTGACGCCGTGCCATATAAGGGGCATACCAGATTGACGAGAATGCTAAAATTGGATTTTTAAGACTATTTTCGTGATTTATAGATTAGTGGTTTGTGTGATAAATTTTTTTTTTAAGTTTTCCATGCTTTTTTCTTCATTTTGTAACTTGCTTGAGCGTTTAAAAAGGAGAAGAGAGGGAAAAACAAGACCGTAGCATGCTTGATTAGGTAACGGGTACAATGAAAGGACGCAATAACAGCTGAAAGGAAAGTTTGACAAGACAATATTTTAAATAAATTTTAAAAATATCTTGATTTACGTAACTTAACTTCTGAAACCCCTATTGATGCATGCCGCTAGGCGTTCATAATGTTATACCCTATTTCGAATGCAATGGGATAGGTTTCAAGTCCTAATTCGATCGTATGGAGAGGATAGTTTTTTGAACCCAATTATTATATTGCATTTTCGATATTAAATTCAACGTGTTTGTATCCCGTACGACCAAATAATAACTCCAAACGCTACAAAATTTAAAATCCGATAATAATACACTATTACAAATCCAATGGAACAAGTTTTATCAAAATCTGAGACTGTGCCACATAAGGCTATTTTTATATGTTAATTAAAACGTGATATTTTTAAAATCGAACAAATCACTTTTAAATTCGATATAAAAGTTTTGTTACCTTCATTCTTATTTATATGAATTTAATAAGCCTTTAAATTATTTTTATCTAGCTTAAAACTCAAGATTCAATGTTTTTAACAATTTTCAATTATTAAATTTAATAACTGGATTATCCAATAAATCGTTATATTTGAAATCTAAGTTAAAAATTAACATTTGAATATTTAAAATCAATTAAATATTCCAATTTTAAACAACCAAAATTCTTGGTCGTTACAATACCATCATTGCCTTTTGCTCCTTGTCCACATTTAAATCAACAACTTTCATCTTCATCATCAAGTCATCGTAGAAGTTGAGATGTGCTTTCAATAACGTATGTTCCCGCATCTTATAAGTGAAGATAGTTTTCAACGAAATCAGCATATTTGTGAGATACTTCTTCATGTAGAGTTCCTCCAATTTCTTCCACAAGCCTTTAGTGGTAGTTTCATTGTTAATCTATAGGATGATGTTCTCACCCATGGCCAATTAGAGGGCAATAAAGGCCCATTCTTCCACCTCCTTCCTTTCCAATTTTGAGAAATCCACTAGCAATGACTCTGCCATCAAACATCAACCCGATGAACGATTTCTTCTCAATACAGCCTTCATCTTCCACTGCTACTTCTCAAAATTATTGTCTCTGTTTCATTTTTCTATAGCCAGTTACGAACCGGATGTTTCATATGAACCCCCAGTGTAGGGTGCATACTCCTGGGTAGGTCTAACCATACTTCCATCTCTAGATCCTGCCACCTTATCGATTACCTCTTACCCTAGGATTCAACAACAACCTTCAATACTCTGATACTGGACTATTGTGGTAGAATTCACGTAAATGACTGTAAATCAATCCAAATAAATGCAAAAGCAATAAGATCGTGTTGTAGTGCGATAAAATAAACAAAACTAAGAGAATATAAGCAGCAAATCACTGAAGAAAGTAAATAGAGCATTTACACCTAGATTTATAGTAGTTCCACCATCGCGGTACAATGTACATCCACTTCGGGAAGAGGAGATTTTATTATTTCTAAGTAAAAGTAATTTTACAAGATTGATAATGAAAGAAATGAAAAAGAATAAGAATTACAACTTGAGATGATGATTTTACTCATGCTAATCTCTGCCTTTATATAGAGATTATTACTTGGAGTTGAAGTAATTGATTTATGGTTATAAATCAATGCCTCATAAATTCTCCTATTCAGGCAATATTTGTCCATTTGATTTTTCAGTTTTCCCTAATGTACATGCGTCTGATAAGATTCTTTCTTTAATTAACTATTAGGGAATTAATTGATCACTTTAATCTTTTTCTCATATAGGTAATTTATTGCTTACTCTAATACTATAAAAGAGACAACATATTTAAGTAATTATCTCAAATATCTTCCAAATCTTTTGTAAGTGGAAATATTATATCATCTAAATCAACAATATCTTCCAAAGCTTCTTTAATATGGAAATATTTTATAAAAAATCTAACAATTCTTACTTTATATGTGATGTTTTTCTTCTATAACAAATGTGTATATGTAATATCCCCTATTTGAAGGCCCAAAACTAACTGCTACAGATGTTGCAGTCATTCATACTTATTAATTCTTTTTCCATTACTAATAGCGTTTCAGGTTCACTACACAATCCCATACGCAAACCGCATTTAGAGAAATTACAATTTATTACAAAGGACGCCTAGGGTGACATATGAAGATGTCCTCTTGGTTGATCAGAGTCTAAATATAGGCACTAAACAACTTTGCCATTACATCCAATAACACGGCGGAATCAAACAGAATGAACTCCTAATAGCTAGCTTGCCTCATACATGTCTCTGGACTCTTATTCGTCTAAAGAAGAACATGAAAATCTTAGATCTCAAACTACCTAAATTGATTGAGCACCCGAGAGTTTAAGAGGAAAACATAAACTTCGAGTCAGACAAAATGTCTAGTGTGAATAATAACCTACCATAATGAATCATACAGATACTTAGTGGGACCACGTCACTTAGCGGAATGAGTTTTTCCCTCACTATTATCCTAACCCAATTTATAATAACCATATATTGTGCACCTGCATCTACAATGGTTAAGACATAACATAATAAAATGTATCATGGTGATATGTTAACATGCAATATGTTCTGGATTTCTCATCCTCATTTACATGACTATCTGTCTTAAGTTTTAGTTTTTATGGTCACTATTAAACTATTAGTTTCCGTAAGCTGGCTAATAACTTGTTTCAAACTTACGGACTATCTGTCTGGTTTCATAGTTTTCATAGGATTACTAAGAACCTATTGGTATCTACCAATAACATCATCTAATCATAGTTTTATGGGGTCACTATGAACCTATTGGATTTTCCAATAACATCTCTCATGTTATAGTTTTTATGGGATCACTATGTACCTATTGATCTCTTTCAAAAACTTATTCCGGACATAGTTTTTATTGAATCACTAAGAACCTATTGGCCTCTCCCAATAACAATTTCCATACATAGTTTTCATGTGCTTTCTAAGAATCTATTTAGATCAATAACCCTTTGACTAGTCTTTGGGCATCCTATATTCTGATCTGTCTGACCTCCTAGATGCAATTCTACTTACACAGGAGTTAACTCAATGTATATTCACAACTAGGTCAACCTAGTTGGTTATTCTACCCTTAACACCCAAAAATGCAGTTATGCGTTGATTATGAAGTGAATATTTTACACAAGCATACATGATAAATGGTCAAAACATAATAATATAAACATCTATGATTTAATTCTTTATAATCATTTTTTAAGGAAACGTGATTAATACCCTTAACCCACAATCTTTAGCAAGGAAAGCTTCTTCAACAATTTCAAAGTTAAATGCCATTTCAAAACTCTTTCATATTGCCATGGATTTACCTTTAAAAATGAGATTGGGTTCCTTATTTGAAAACTAAGGCGTTCACTAGATCCTTCAGATCATTGCAACATCAGGAGTTACTCTCTGTCGCTCTCCCTTTTGAAAGCATTACTTAAAATCTTAAACCTTCTCTTTCAAAACCATTAAAAACATACCTTTTGAAATCATTGAAACCTTTTCAAAACACTTAAAGATATACCTTTCGAAATACTTAAAACTTATCTTTCGAAGGCATTTAGTTCAAGTTGAATTTATGGAAGCATAGCTTCGAAACCATTTGAAAGTATCTCTTTCAAAATCATTGAGTTTAACGTAAATTATAACTACTAGGTCAAAGAGAACAAAAGCGAAAGCTTTGGTTTCGAAAGAATTAATCTTAAGAAAAAGAAGTGGGAAAGAGGATAGTTTCGAAACCATCCTTTCGAAACCATTGTCTGCGAAACCATTGATAAAAGTGGCTAAAAGGACCCTTTCGAAAGCATTGGGAAGGTGGCTTTAATGTTAATAAAACGAAAGCCTTTCTTTCAAAATTATTGTTATAAGGCTATAAAGAAAAGCGGTCTTTAACCAATTTGAAAGGTACGAATGCGGCTGCTAAGCATCGAATGAGTTCAAAATGGAAAAACTTTTTCGAGAGCTTCTTTAAAAACAAAGGCAAGTTGGATTGATTCGAAAGCTTATAAAATAGGCTTCAACCCCTTAGAAAGCATGCCTTCGACACAGTCCCTTCTACCCTTTTCCAATACACTATGTATCAATGGCTTAATATTATGTGCATTGGTTTCGAATTGGTGCGAAAGATCATTGGCGGAAGTATGGCGACAGAAATAAGCAAATGGAAGTGGCGAAGTTGTAATTCGAAAAAAATGAATTTTTTTGCCTTTCATAGTAATTCCTTTTTACCTAGCTTGCCTAATTTATCAAAATATGACTGGCTGCCAATTCTTTATCAAAATTCTTTTGTAAAAGGCTGCCGAATTCAACAATTAACAAATGAAATCATTTTAGCAAATGAGCCCTTCCCCTTAACAAAACATTTAAAACATTTAAGTCTTCTATCTTAAATAATTTAATAACCATAATAAAATACGTAGGAAAAATTCCCAAAAATCACAATTATTCACTTTTACTATGTTTTCTAGCATATATAAATTTCTTATCACTTAACTGCCTTAAATAATTTAAATCCAAAATTATCTATTTCTTCCATTCAAAATTCATAATAAATTATCCATAGCTTGAAATATTATGTGAATTTAAACTCTTATGGCATTAGAAAACAAATTTGTATGATTTTAACTTTAAAATCAGATTATATTATCCCACAAAAATCCTTGTTTAAATTATAACTTGACGTATAATCAAAGCATATCATCATTCATCCATCCAAACGGTTTTAAACCTTAAAATCGAATTTAAACGTTCAATAAGACATACGTGACATGGTTTAGATCATTATTCACCTTGTTTGGATAAAGAAACTGAGATTTGTTCTTGTTTTAATCTTCCTAGCTTGAATCTTAGCCTCTAATTGATTTTTGAGCTCCTCTTCTCCTGGGGTTATGGCCGGCCTTGTTTCTCCCTTGTTTATGTTTTTGGTTTATGAAAATGTGAATGAGAATGAGGTAAGGGGTCTTAAAGGTTATGGTATACGGCTATTCCCTTTTTATCCTTGCCTTATTCTCCTAAATCTCTAATTTTTAAATCATACATATATTCATTTAGTTAAGGCACGATCCCAATTAGTTCTCATATCTTAATTCCCTTATCACTCTAGTCTCTGCATTTTTTATTTAATTTATCTAATTAAATCTCCTGGATGATGTTATTTAAAATTAGGGGTGTTACAGTATGATTCAACTACTTCGAGCTCACATGTAACATTTTATGTGCATGTGCTGTCCTGGTCCAAGAAAATCTTTTTCTAGTAAATGCCTTCTCAGATTTGCCTTCTCGAATAATATGTTCTGACTATATGTATCTATACTCGCATCTATTAATGGAAATGATGTTGATGAAAGTAACCTGAGTTTGAGCTTAGCTGCTTTTGCAATAAAATCGATGCTTTCATATTTCTGGCCCATACTCAAATATTAACCATTTATTTTAGAATTTTTGGTAAGGTTACTTCTTTTATTGGTTGAGCTACCATTGCAAAGATGTTATGCTATTGTCAACTATGTCTGCTTTGTTCAATAGGTGAGATATTCCTCCTTCAATTTTTTCAACAAAAGCCCATAACTAAACAGAACTTTGTTACATTTTCAATTCAAGAATATCAATATTATGTGCCTGAAGGGGAGGTTGACTCAATCTGCAGTATTGCAACAATTACCATTGCAATTCGATTGCACTCAACCTTCATGAGTTCTTTTTCATTTTCTGTCAATCATGAGTTATTTTTCATTTTTCTATCAATATTTGTAGAGTTTTGCACGCTCCATCCGTTTTCCTGATGTGTTAATATTTAGATATGAGACTAAAATTATAAAAATAGAAGGTTGATTTCTAACACTAACATATATTTGAAGCTTAGAAACTAGGATCTGATAGAAGTTCTACAACAAAAGATGAAAGTTGTGACATTAATGCATTTGTTTCAATACCATAATAGATTATATCTCTTGTGCATGTCACTGCTTCTATAAAGTTCCCTGAGAATGCCGTATCAGCCAAGTGAATCAGTTTCCTGTGCGAAACTAAACCTACCTACATAGATTTTTTTTAACATATTCGGCTAAGCACAGGTAGGCATTTAAGGATGAAAGTTTTGATTTTTGATTCTAGTTAATTTGTGATATCCCGGAAATTTGGGGCAGTATCAATTTAATAATCTACATTAAAAATTAAATTGATTTGATAATATTTGTTAATAATATTTGAATTGATTTAATAAACTTCCTTTACACAAATATTTAAACTGATAATTTATCTTTTAAAGGCCAATTTAAATTGTTTCTATATATATGTGTATATAATTGTATATATTATAAATAGATAAGCTCTGTTTAAATTAATAAATAAAGTTATGGTTTATAATTCTAGTATTTTTGATAATTTGGAAATTTAATATTGAATAAATAATAATATGGTTTAAAGATACTCAAGATAAGATTAAAATTTGTTTAAATGATTTTAACTTAAATTCAAACTTAACAAAGGTTGTTTGATTTTAAATGTGGTTAATAAAATAAGTAATATACTTAGGTAGTGATAATTTCATTATTTTAATTTAATAACTAGTTATTTTAAAACAATCTAAATAATGTAATATTTTTACAAATGGGTTTCAATACAAATAGAAATAGTTATTTTAAAATTATTTAAATACATGTATGTGTATTTTGAAGGAAGCTATAATTTGAAAGATTTAGAAATAAGTCTTTCAAGAATATTTAAAAATAAAATAAACCTTATACATATTAAACATAAGTCTAATTACGTATACATATGAAGCTATGATTTGGAATATATAATAACATCTTTCAAGAATGTTTAAGATAAAAGAAAAGTAGAAGTGTAAAATTTGTTTAAGTATAAAAGTATGTATTTATACTTAGGTTAAAATTTTATAACATTTGCTACAACAACCTTGTATATGTACATATAGAAGGGATAATGCTGCCAGGTAAGTAAATAAGAATGCAGCCTGTGAGTTAGTAGTATAAGGCAAGTGAAAACATTTGTATGTAACTGTTTTGAATGCAAGAACAAATCAGGTAAGTATATAAGAAAAACATGTAAGAATAATGCAAATGTCAATAAACAAGACAAAAGTATATATGTTCATTTAGTATAAAAGCTGCCAGGTAATAAAAAAATATATCTGAACATCAAATATGAGGCAGGTAAGAAAAATGCAGAGCAAAGTTAAGTAAACCAAGTAAATATATGTGCTGGTAAGAGAAATAAAAATAAACAAAATACAGTAGCTTATAGATTAAGATTCAAACAAGTATAAACATCAAGTATTAAACAAAATAAAGTAAGAAAAAATATAGTTGCAGGTTGACTCTAAAGCAAAGAAACAAAGCAAAGTAGTCAACCTGTAAGAAATGCAAAGCAAAAAAAATATCTTTGTATACAAAAGATAAGATTAGTGTAAACATATAGTACATTTGCATTTAATGCTTTCATTTCTTAGCACATAACAATAGTCATTTCGAGTTGTATAAAATCAACTCAGCCCCTAATTAAAAGATTTTGCCTGATACAAACAAGAACATAAATGTACCTACAAATGTTGCTTGTCTCGGATGCCACCTTCCCCTGAAACTCTTTTATATACATGCCTTCTTATTTCATTCATTCAACATAACATGACAACCTGAAACAATAGCAGAAATTTCCATTTTTACAACTTGAACAACTTCAACTCAACAAAGGCAAGACTGAGTTTCATGTTTTCTGGAATCAAACTAATAGCATGCAACTACAATTTCCAGTTTCAATGTGTTCTCTGTTTATTTTCATGTGAGTAACATCTTTAAGATTTCTTAAGTTTTTAATATGTTGGATGCTAATAATTGAGTGCTTAATATATTTGCGTGAATCTTTATATACCCCTTTCTTTGGCCATTTGCAAAATGAAATACTGCATATTGTATTCTCTATGAGTAACTAAAATTTTAAATTTTGCTTAGGTATATTCAGTTATGATTCTTATGTCTGGAATAAGTAAATTTATGCGTGTATATATTAATGCAATCCTATGAATATATGATGCCTTTCTGTTTAATAGCCTGGAAACAATCTCTGTATATAAAACTTGAAACTCAGTTTTGAAACAAAATGTAACTCTGCTAAATCTATTGAATGATAAGACTTTATACTTAAGCAAGATAAGTTTGTATGATTATAAAGCAAATTTAAAAAAAATCGTATTCAAGTGTGCAAAGTAGAACTGCTCTGCTGAAATGTTAAGAACAGGACATGTTTGATTTGATTTAGGTGAGAATCAAACATTTTAAAATATCAATTCAAGTTTATAACTGGAATTCTTGCAAATAATTAGGATTTTTAAAACTATAATTACATTTTTTAGTTGAGCTTAGAACATGCTTTACTGGGTTGATCAAATCGAGCATTTTGGGTCGCCTCTCGAAGTACGGTTGCTTGGAGCGGCTATGGTTCTTCATGGAGGTGGAGAGGTGACTGGAGAGGCCAGGAAAAATAATCGGTGGATGGTCTGAGTAGGGTGGTGGAAGCGGTTGTCTTTTCGTTTTTCTAAACCTAGTTTTACTGTACTTGATAAAATCAATCACCACGGTCTACGCAATCGATCGAGTGCAGTAGGGATTTGAGGGACGATAGCTTGGTCCTAGGCGAAGTCGATGGCGAAATTACAGACCTTCAGATGGACAGAGACGTGGGGACGGCACGTTGACAGGTATGGGTATGGCGACGACTTCAATTTCCAGGTTGGTTTTAAGTTCTCGAATTTGATTTCGAGGATCGTGGCATGACCTGATGATCGAGGAAGGATGCTTGGATGGTTTCAGATACGCGGAGGTCAGCGTTGACGATCAACGATGAGCGGCGCCACCGTGCATATGCACGGTGGATTTTTCTTGTGCGCTGTTGTATTAGTTTGGAAGGGGAGTTATTGTCGCGTGTTTCTCGAGCAACTCATGTACCAGGCTCGAAGTAATCGAGGCATTGACTCGAGAGGGGAGAATGATTGCCTCGGTTGTTTTTTTTGTTGCATCAGGTTTTGCAGGAAACCTGTTACCTAGTTTCAATCTGTTTAACAAAATTTAAGCGCTAGTTTAATAGAAAGCAAAGTTTTACAATGAGTTTAAATTCAAGTTGAAATCTGGTTACAGTTATTTCTGAATTTCAGTTCTAAATAAATTAAGTTTTAAACTTCAAATTGTTTAACTACTTTAAAAATGCTTAAATAGTTTTGAATTATTTTAAATGAAATTTTAAAATAAGTAAAGTTATTCAAACCTAAGTTTCATTAGGAATCTAAATTTGATAGGTATTCCAATTCTGAAATAAATGGAAGTTTTAAAATATAAAATGATTTAAACAAAATTGATTTATTAAAGTGTCTTTGAAAATTGATTTAAATTTTAAAGTAAATTTGGTTTAAAATTTCTTTAAAACTTCTTCATAAAGTAAATATTTTTTACATGAGATTCTAAAGGGTTTTAGGTCTGTGTTTAAAAGATAAATTTAAAATTCATTTTAAATCTTAATTTTAAATGGATTTAGAGTAAAATTGGAAGCAAATTATTTTAAATACTTTGATTTAGTAAGAAATGTTCTAATTTAAGGATAAACAAAATATAATGATTCGGATTCAGTAAAATTTTAAGATAATTAAAATGGATAATCAATTTATTTAATTAATTAAAGTTTGGATTAATTAAATAAGTAATTTAAGGTTTAAATTTAGTAATTGAGGTTTAAGAATTAACGGATAATTAATTAAGCAATTAAGTAACAGTAACGCTTAATTAAATTTAACAATTATGGATTAATTTATGAGTTATTAAAATTTATTTAATTAAATTTAATAATGAATAAATCTTAGTTAATTACTTTAGAAGGGTAATTAAAAGAATTGTTAATAGTTAATGAAGGTCATTAACTATGATTAATGTGACGCCCCACCACTATACCCACGCTAGCCAAGAATACTACGGTGTAGTGCTGTCAACTAGCGCGGAGAATAAGGCTGTTGAGGAGCGACCATCCATGTAATTTCTTATCACACGGTGGCTATAAAATGATCTTCGGAAACAAATATAGAAGTAAGCATAACATGCGAATCAATCACAGATATCCATATCACAAAGGCGGAAAGAGATATGAATATATATCACATAAAAGTGTACATCAGAGTAGTGGTCTAAAAAGATCCACGATAATACAAAAGAATAGTAACGCGTGCTATACAAAAGAATACAACTATGAGTCTATATCTCAAGTGTATACAACAAAAACTGCTAATCTAAACAGTTAGCCAAAAGTCAGAGTGATGAATCCCTGGGAAGAAATCAAGCAGAAGCACCTGTAACATCTCGGCCTGACCCGAGTATTATTTATAAGAAAATAATAAACGGATCAGTCTAGCTATAAATATCAGATGACACGATATAAAATAAAAGATATGGCATAAACATAAAATATCCATACTGACATACTACTATAAGTATGCAAATAATGATCAACAGGAGATCAACCGATAAGAGATAAATCAATATCACAAGAATCTTCTCAAAGATCCAAAGAGGGCATCATACCCTAAACTTGTACTCATGACAAGTCAAAGAGATAAATTCCATAAATCAACACAAGAAATCCAGAAATCATAAAAAGGGAAAGAGGCCTATCACATGACGGTCCGAAGACCATGGGGAGCTACCCCACATGTGTGAATGGAATCACACAGATTGAGGTCAAGACTAACCAAAAAGCAGAAAGGTATGTGTGAATGGAATCACACAAGTGGTGTCTAGTCTAACCTTGCAATGAAAGAGACATCGCGCAATTGCTAGTCTAATTCATAAAGCGATCATCAAGATCAACGAGAAGTGTCAATTACACTAAGCTAGTAAATACAGAAGTTTAGCATCATGTCCCATAACCACTTGCTTAACTTAAATATTTACGAACAAACTGTAAATCTTCACTAATAAAATTGTCACAAGAGGTTCAATCGAACAAGTCCAAGAATTAACCGACGAAGTGAACGCAAGCGTTCCATACCACTTGTTTTACTAAGTCGTTTAATTAGATTTCTCATCCGAGTGAGGTAAAGGCTTGTATATACTAATAGATTGGAAAACGGTTTAAGAAAAGAGCTTTGTTATTAAAAATAGAGTTGAAATTGTTTGTTAAAAGAGTTTTGATATTTACTACTAGTATTGAAACCTTTATATTATAAAGTGACAAAACACATAAGCAAGTGTAGAAACAATCAGTCACAAAGATCGCATACGGAGATGCGAATAAAATCCAAGGAAATCAGCTCAATGTTTTTCAGATAAGATCCCCTACGGAGGAGGGGTCCAGGGGGGGTGGCAACCCCCCAAGGTGGGGGTGCGGGGGCAACGCCACCGCTTACAGGGTTCGACCTGCCCGGTCAGGTCGCGGGGGTCCAGGGGGCAGCGCCCCCGGCGGGGTGCGGGGCAGCGCCCGACCAAAACGGTACGACCTAGTGAAGAGCAAAGGAAGGATAGGATCGAGCGACTTAAAGGGTTTCGACCTAAAGAGTCACGACCTAAAGGAGTAAGCGACCCTAAGGAAACTCGCGACCTAATCATGGCCGAGCTAAGGTGAGGTGCGACTCAACCAGGTAAGCGACCTAAGGGAGACGAGCGACCTAAGGAACTCGCGACCTAACAATAGCACAGGTCAAGCGACCTAAGGGAGACGAGCGATCTAAGGAACTCGCGACCTAACAATAGCACAGGTCAAGCGACCTAAGGAACTCGCGACCTAACAATAGCACAGGTCAAGCGACCTAACGTTTTAAGGCCGAGCGACCTAATTAAACTCGCGACTTAATGGTGTGAAAGGCGTGCGACCTAAAGTGTTACGACCTAAGGGTCGAGCGACTTAGTGGAACAAGGTCATACGACCTAACGGAGTAAACGGTCGAGCGACCTAACAGGTTATAGGTCATGCGACCTAGTGGGTTAACGGCCTAACGACCTAAGGGTTATAGGCCCAACGACCTAACGGGTTATAGGTCCAACGACCTAGCGGGTTAGAAGGTCATGCGACCTAAAAATGGAAGGCAAGGCCGAGCGACTTAAAGAACCAAGGCCACACGAGTTAAGGCCTAACGGCCTGACGACCTACGACCTAAAGGCCCACGACTTACGACCTAAGGAGCCAGAGCGAGCGACCTAAGGCTGTATAGGGGATTTAAGGCCAGAAACGACCTAAGTGTTTGCGACCTAACGACCTAAAAGCCCGCGACCTACGACCTAAGAGCCATTCGACCTACGACCTAATTCCGAGTGCCGAGCGACCTAACGTTGTAGGCCATTTTAAGGTCGGAAACGAGCTATTTTGAGGCCGAGACTTTTCCACGCGAACGACCTAGCATAGGCAGAACGACCTAAGTGCAGAATTTCACCAAAAACTCTAAAAATTCGAGTTTTTCGCCAATTCGATTCAAACCAAATGCAAATGTGCATGCAAAAGTGATAGGGAATCATTCCCAACAGTCCAATATAGTTATAGACTAGAATTGTGAGATAAAAATCTCACCTTTGCTCCAAAACCCAATGAAAATGAAGAACAAAGCTTGAAAGCAAATGGAGAAGCAACCACAAGCTTGAATCCGATGTCTTCTTCTTGAATTTGGAGTTGAATGTTGGAGTTGCGATAAAACAAAGATTTTGGAGTTTTAATTTCTCATTCCATTCACCATTTTTGTTGAAGCTTTAGTGTTAGGAAATAAAATGAAGCAATGAAGAAGAAGGGGGGTGGAACTTGGGCCTAATGGGCTAAAAGTCCAAACCAAAGGCTCGAGTGAAAAAGTGGTGAAATTCCACTAACCCCAAACATATCAATGTTTATACTTAGAAGATTGCAAACGACGTTTCGAACTCAATGGAAGTGGTCTCGAGTCCTAATTTGACCATTTGCAAAAAGTAGCTTCGGACCAAAATCCGATTAACGATAAAATATTTAAATAAAATATTTAAATATAAAAATCGATAAATATGCGGGTTGTTACAGACTCCCCTCCTTAAAGAAATTGCGTCCTCGCAATATATAAGGTGGAAATAAGCAGTAACAACCATAAAAGCATATTAATACTAAAGAAATTTGATATTAGAAGTTCTCCTCAAAGAGCAGGAGTAAGCAAGTCCGGATGTGTTCGCTCGATGAATTCTCTGGATTCCCAAGAGCAATCCTTAGGATTTGTAGACCATTGAACCCTCACAAGCGGAACATCTTTATTTCGAAGTCGTTTACCCTCTGAAGCAATAATTCGAATAGGATGCTGCTCATATGTTAAATTCGGCGAAACTTCAATTTCTTCCACAACAGCAGGCTCAAGAATGGAATCGGAATCCCGAAGGCATTTCCGTAATTGAGAAACGTGAAACATGTCGTGCATAGCAGAAAACTGAGCCGGTAATGCAAGGCGACAAGCCATAGAATCTATACGTACGGTGATAGGGAATGGCCCAATATATTGAGGCGCTAATCTTTCCCTATCAACGGGAACGTACAACACCTATCATAGGTGAAACACGAGTAAAAATTCTAGACCTAAAACCAGCTTCTCACGGACCTTAAGCCAACAAGAAGGAGATTGGCATAGCATTCCCTAGAGTGCCTCGAAGAATGCCATACCAATACTAGATTGGAAGCTATGATTATAGGAAAATTCAATAAGAGAAATATGATTTTCCCAACTTCCACAAAAATCAAGCACACAACACGAAGAAGGTCTTCCAGAGTTTGGTTCACACGCTCTACTTGTCCATCGGACTGGGGTAATAAGCGGTGCTTAAATTAAGCTTCGTTTCTAAAGCTTTTTGAAGACACTTCCAAAAATCCACTAGTAAACAATGGATCACTATCGCTATCGATAGAAGTAGGAACTCCATGTAATTTAACATCTCCTTTAACAAAGAGTTTGGGCCAAAAGAGGAACGGTTCGGTTAATCCGAACGAGGAATAAAATGGACGGATTTAGTAAGTCTATTTACTATAACCCACAAGTTATCATGACTCGAATGGGAACGGGGAAAGACGTCTATAAAATCCATGGAGATTTGGTCTTACTTCCAAATTGGAATTTCTAAAGGTTGCATTAACCCACCAGGCCTTTAGTGTAGGGCCTTGACAAGATGGCGAGTCATACAACACTTAACAAAGTTAGCGACATCAGATTTCATTCACTCCAAATAATAAAGTCGCTTCATATCTACGTACACTTTACTACTTCTAGGATGAATGGTAATTTTGGAATGATGTGAATCTTCTAAAATATATTGACGAAGATCACAAATATTTGGTACGATAAGTCTACCAAACTTTTAAATGTCGCCACGAAAATCAATATCGAAGTCTTTCTAACTTTCAATAATAATTTTATCCCTACAACAATGGCTAAGAAGAGCCAATTCAGAATCTAGCCCTTTGAGCTACCAGAATGCAGTCTAAAAAGAATAAGGAACCCCTAGACTACTTAAAACAAGGAATGCATATAAATCGGATTTCGCGATCTCGAATCTCTCAAGTGAATAGAGTCTCGAGATCGTTCCATTCGGATATCACCATAGAAAACAACTACTTGTTGCTTACGACTAGTGCATTGGCAACAAGATTTCCCCTTTCAGGGAGTATATATAGAATATCAAGATCATAAGATGCAAGAAATTCGAGCCAACATGGTTGACGCAACTTAATTATGAGAAATAGATATCCCAATGATTTATAATTGAGGTAGAGAACAAATTTCTCCACCAAAGACGATGATGCCAAATATTGAAAGCAAAATCAATAGCCGCGAGTACCAGATCATAAGTGGCATTCCTAGTCTCGATCGGCTTTAAAGATTTAGAAGCAAAAGTGATTGCACGTTCTCTTCGGGAATCACAAGAATAAGAATATTGAAAAGAAGGAATTTTGTCCTCTTTCCCAAAAAGCTAAAACTTTAAAAATCACAATTACCTTTATAGAAAAATTTACAATTTACAAGTCAATTTATTGTGTCTGATTGTCTCATCAAAGCGTTTAGGAAATCCCTATCGATAGCGTTGATCAAGTGCATCGACCAGAAATCTTAAAACACTAAATGGGCAATACAACACAAAATTATTTTCTTCTTAAAAAGATTTGCAAAATTTTAAATTTCTATTCTCATTCAAAATTAATAAATATAAGATTGGAATTATTTGAGATATTCATAGAATACTCGATTTATAAAATGGATGAAATAGACTGGATAAATTGAATGACACAATATGTCATTCATATAAATCATAATGAGTGCGGAATGCGGTATGTGGAAGGCTAACTTCCGCAACTCGTAGTGATTGAAATTCGGTGGCAAGGTCAACCTAGAAAGACCTTAACACCGCTTAAAAGGTTGCTTAGGTAATGATCCTAAGACAAACTCAAAAATATCGGAGAATTCTCAACCGATATGAATGAGAGAGATATCTCTTTATTCAACATGTGAGCTTAAATAATAAAATGATGCCATTGATTTGAAATCGAAATCACAAAGGAAAAATATGAATCTGCTTAACAGATTGAAAATATCGAAAATGAATAGTCCTTTCGGAAAAATTGGATATGGGCTTTACAATAAGCCAATCCTTTCACGCAAATCAATTCCGAAACCAAAGCAATGCCTAACATGCAAATTGGTTCGGAAAGAAAAATCACATGAAATAATTTTCGATATCAATAAAAAGCAAGTAGAGTGTTGCAGATCCACTAATCTGGATTCGCAATCCTCAAAGAAGTCATCAAGCCCAAAACATAAAAAGAAAGAAAATCATCAAGTTCTTTTGATATAAAAATAATGAGACGAACCTATATCAAAAAGAACTCGAATCGGATAATCGAAAACAAATGAAATCAAGGATTAAATAAGAAATACCTTGACCCACAGAAGTTTCTTTAGAAGCATTTAGTTTTCCTTCTCTCCTGCTAGGTCGCCTGGGACATGTAGACAAGTAATGGCCCGAGCCTTTACAATAGCGGCAATAGAGAGGTTCTGGGCAATTGATTACATAATGGTCTGTGGAACCACAATTGTAACATCGTTTACGACTAGAGGTAGGTCGCTTGGCTACTGAAGTTCCTGGTTCCACCCTCTTCTTTCTTAAAAGTATGGGGCAGACAGAAATATGATGACTGGCATCTTTGCAATAGCGACAAAAGAGTGGCTCAGGACATTCCTTTGCATAGTGGTCCTTAGAATTACAATTGTAGCATCCTCCACAATTAAGGATTGGAGTTTTTGCTCCAAAAATAGGTTGCTTCACCTTCTTATCGGGATGAGGGCTTTTGAATTTAATACGCCTCTTCTTGGAAATCCCAATATCACTATCAATCCCTCTATCAGCCTCTTTTTCTTGTAGCATGATATCTACAAGTTGGTCGAAAGGAACTTCTAGTTTCAGAGGTAAAACCATTTCGGGATCCTTATCCAAAGCACAGATAAACCTTTGATTCTGAGCAAGATCCAAAAGTTGTTGGGCAGACATGAATGCGCCATCCAGAGAAGGGCAACTGGACTGACCAGTGCTAGGAATGCTAGAACTAACCATTTATCTTCCTTAAGAAAGAAAGAAGGAAGAAGAAGAAGGTTATTCACAAAATGAATATCAAGCAATCTTGATAGATAAAACAAGGAATCATAAAGAAAATAGGATGAATCGGTACGAAGTCTCGAATTAAATCCTAAGGCACAACTCCTAAGAAAGACTTAGGACATGATCCTTGTTAAGTTATTCTATATTGTTCCGAAGTTTGGCTCTGATACCAAGCTGTGACGCCCCACCACTATACCCACGCTAGCCAAGAACACTACGGTGTAGTGCTGTCAACTAGCGCGGAGAATAAGGCTGTTGAGGAGCGACCATCCATGTAATTTCTTATCACACGGTGGCTATAAAATGATCTTCGGAAACAAATATAGAAGTAAGCATAACATGCGAATCAATCACAGATATCCATATCACAAAGGCGGAAAGAGATATGAATATATATCACATAAAAGTGTACATCAGAGTAGTGGTCTAAAAAGATCCACGATAATACAAAAGAATAGCAACGCGTGCTATACAAAAGAATACAACTATGAGTCTATATCTCAAGTGTATACAACAAAAACTGCTAATATAAACAGTTAGCCAAAAGTCAGAGTGATGAATCCCTGGGAAGAAGTCAAGCAGAAGCACCTGTAACATCTCGGCCTTACCCGAGTATTATTTATAAGAAAATAATAAACATATCAGTCTAGCTATAAATATCAGATGACATGATATAAAATAAAAGATATGGCATAAACATAAAATATCCATACTGACATACTACTATAAGTATGCAAATAATGATCAACAGGAGATCAACCGATAAGAGATAAATCAATATCACAAGAATCTTCTCAAAGATCCAAAGAGGGCATCATACCCTAAACTTGTACTCATGACAAGTCAAAGAGATAAATTCCAGAAATCAACACAAGAAATCCAGAAATCATAAAAAGGGAAAGAGGCCTATCACATGACGGTCCGAAGACCATGGGGAGCTACCCCACATGTGTGAATGGAATCACACAGATTGAGGTCAAGACTAACCAAAAAGCAGAAAGGTATGTGTGAATGGAATCACACAAGTGGTGTCCAGTCTAACCTTGCAATGAAAGAGACATCGCGCAATTGCTAGTCTAATTCATAAAGCGATCATCAAGATCAACGAGAAGTGTCAATTACACTAAGCTAGTAAATATAGAAGTTTAGCATCATGTCCCATAACCACTTGCTTAACTTAAATATTTACGAACAAACTGTAAATCTTCACTAATAAAATTGTCACAAGAGGTTCAATCGAACAAGTCCAAGAATTAACCGACGAAGTGAACGCAAGCGTTTCATACCACTTGTTTTACTAAGTCGTTTAATTAGATTTCTCATCCGAGTGAGGTAAAGGCTTGTATATACTAATAGATTGGAAAACGGTTTAAGAAAAGAGCTTTGTTATTAAAAATAGAGTTGAAATTGTTTGTTAAAAGAGTTTTGATATTTACTACTAGTATTGAAACCTTTATCTTATAAAGTGACAAAACACATAAGCAAGTGTAGAAACAATCAGTCACAAAGATTGCATACGGAGATGCGAATAAAATCCAAGGAAATCAGCTCAATGTTTTTCAGATAAGATCCCCTACGGAGGGGGGGTCCAGGGGGGGTGGCAACCCCCCAAGGTGGGGGTGCGGGGGCAACGCCACCGCTTACAGGGTTCGACCTGCCCGGTCAGGTCGCGGGGGTCCAGGGGGCAGCGCCCGACCAAAACGGTACGACCTAGTGAAGACCAAAGGAAGGATAGGATCGAGCGACTTAAAGGGTTTCGACCTAAAGAGTCACAACCTAAAGGAGTAAGCGACCCTAAGGAAACTCGCGACCTAATCATGGCCGAGCTAAGGTGAGGTGCGACTCAACCAGGTAAGCGACCTAAGGGAGACGAGCGACCTAAGGAACTCGCGACCTAACAATAGCACAGGTCAAGCGACCTAAGGGAGACGAGCGACCTAAGGAACTCGCGACCTAACAATAGCACAGGTCAAGCAACCTAAGGAACTCGCGACCTAACAATAGCACAGGTCAAGCGACCTAACGTTTTAAGGCCGAACGACCTAATTAAACTCGCGACTTAATGGTGTGAAATGCGTGCGACCTAAAGTGTTACGACCTAAGGGTCGAGCGACTTAGTGGAACAAGGTCATACGACCTAACGGAGTAAACGGTCGAGCGACCTAACAGGTTATAGGTCATGCGACCTAGTGGGTTAACGGCCTAACGACCTAAGGGTTATCGGCCCAACGACCTAACGGGTTATAGGTCCAACGACCTAGCGGGTTAGAAGGTCATGCGACCTAAAAATGGAAGGCAAGGCCGAGCGACTTAAAGAACCAAGGCCACACGAGTTAAGGCCTAACGGCCTGACGACCTAAAGGCCCACGACTTACGACCTAAGGAGCCAGAGCGAGCGACCTAAGGCTGTATAGGGGATTTAAGGCCAGAAATGACCTAAGTGTTTGCGACCTAACGACCCGCGACCTACGACCTAAGAGCCATTCGACCTACGACCTAATTCCGAGTGTCGAGCGACCTAACGTTGTAGGCCATTTTAAGGTCGGAAACGAGCTATTTTGAGGCCGAGACTTTTCCACGCGAACGACCTAGCATAGGCAGAACGACCTAAGTGCAGAATTTCACCAAAAACTCTAAAAATTCGAGTTTTTCGCCAATTCGATTCAAACCAAATGCAAATGTGCATGCAAAAGTGATAGGGAATCATTCCCAACAGTCCAATATAGTTATAGACTAGAATTGTGAGATAAAAATCTCACCTTTGCTCCAAAACCCAATGAAAATGAAGAACAAAGCTTGAAAGCAAATGGAGAAGCAACCACAAGCTTGAATCCGATGTCTTCTTCTTGAATTTGGAGTTGAATGTTGGAGTTGCAATAAAACAAAGACTTTGGAGTTTTAATTTCTCATTCCATTCACCATTTTTGTTGAAGCTTTAGTGTTAGGAAATGAAATGAAGCAATGAAGAAGAAGGGGGGTGGAACTTGGGCCTAATGGGCTAAAAGTCCAAACCAAAGGCTCGAGTGAAAAAGTGGTGAAATTCCACTAACCCCAAACATATCAATGTTTATACTTAGAAGATTGCAAACGACGTTTCGAACTCAATGGAAGTGGTCTCGAGTCCTAATTTGACCATTTGCAAAAAGTAGCTTCGGACCAAAATCCGATTAACGATAAAATATTTAAATATAAAAATCGATAAATATGCGGGTTGTTACAATTAATTAATTTAACCAATTGTAAATTGTTTAAGTAATTACTTAATGAAAGAGATTTAAGGAAATTAATTACTCGGTGTAATTAATTAAGTTTAAAATAAATTGTTTAAGTTAATTAATTAAGTTTAATTAATTTAAATAAACATTTGATGATGTGATAAGTATAAGTACTTAGTGTAATTAATGGAGCAGAATTACTTAAGGAAGTAATTAATGTTAATTACTGAATGTAATTAATGAAAGATGATGTGTTAATAAAGTAATTTGGATAATTACTCTTGGAATTAATTAAAGGAGATAATTAATTATGGATAATTAATTCATTAATATGAGTAATTAAGGGTAGTTAATTACTGGTTGATATTAATCGAAAGCGATTAATAAGTGTGTTTAATTAAGGATTAATTACTTTATGTAATTAATTTAAATAAAGTAATTTATTTTAAATCTAAATTAGAGATCATTAATTAATAGAATTATGATGTAAAGTAAGGACTGGTTAATTAAGAAATAATTAATAATGAGGTGTTTAATTAAAGAAAAATGTAATTAATTATATTTAATTAATATAAATAAAGTAATTAAATGCTAATTACTATGAATGATTTAGGACAACTAATCTGTGAAATTAATTAAAGATTAATTACTTATTGTAATTAGAAAATGATTAATCAAAGGTGTTTAATCAAGGTAAGTATTTAGAGTATGAATAATTAATTTGATTTATAATTAATTAATGGTTGTATAAGCAGGATTTATAGATGAAGCAATTAATTTAATTTATTTTAAATTAATTAGATATAGAAGTAGTTAATTTAATTCATTTTAAATTAATTACAAATGGTATGATTATAAATCATTGCTTATGGATGAATGGTATTGATATTTGATTGATTGTGAATTCAGATATGACATGAGTAATAACTATGTGATATGGATGCATAGTTAAGTATGATAATATTTAATTAACTGTTTGGATGATAATATTGATTATCTGTATGTGATGATGATTATTTATTGTGATGTTATGAATATTCAATCTGTGAGTATATTAATTATATTGAATTAAACTATTAAGATTAAATAGACAACTTGGCCTTAAAAGACACGTTTTGGTTTTCGATGAGACCGGAATCGGGTTTCCGCATTAGGAATATCCGAAAACCACATCGATTCCAAATTAACGATAGGTCGTGAATCTGAAGTGAAGATGAAGATTCAGAATGCAAGGGTTATCGTCGTTAACTCTGAGGATGATTCCAAAATGAGTGTAACGAGATAATGCCTTCGGTTTCGTTCGAACCCGGAACGAACTTGTATGGATTGAATGCTTTCAACACATCGTCAGGCGGGCGATGAGCATTCTAAGAATTATGTTCTCTAAAGGTAATCGTAACCTCAAGCCTCATCAACCGGGAATGGCTAAAACAAGGGAGTTGCAGCAAGGTTAGGTGGGTCATGCCCAAGCAGGACAAGGATATTCCTCTGTCTAGATGTCCCTTTTTACACGGCTGTGTGGGCAGTTGGTTGCAAACAACTGCGGGGTTTATCTTGTTCGGGACTGTTCAGTAAGGAATTGTTCTGGCCTTGTGTTGCAGGGGGATGGGAGTGATCCTCGGTACGTTGATCTAGGCCACGTACTGTGACGGGCGGTACCCCATTAGCCCTGCCATTGTATGGAATCCACAATCCAATAAATGCCCACGGTTTTGATTGTATTACCCACTTTTGTGGCTAGTAGCTGGAATTTAATGAATGTAACAATTTCGGCTATTTTCTATTTACTTGAAAACCCTAGACCTATTATAATATCATAGAATTTCCTATCAAATGTTTTGGTTAGCGTAAGGTAAAAACTTAACCATGTTTATGTGTGGGGAGTCTTACGTGATACCTTTTGTTTTCAAAAGATTTTTAAAGTTAAGCAACTTTAACCTGTTACTCATACCAGACCCATGTCTGACCCGAAGTTTATTTTTATTTTCATAAACTCTCAGGTAGCCAAATTTTTTACGGGTAGCCAAGGGATTCAGGTTAGCTTTGACAAATTTTGAAGGAGCAATGGAGCAGGTGGCTTCAGCGTTGTGTGTGTGTGTGTGTGTGTGTGTATATAGTTCCACTGTGTTGATATCTCTGAGTTGTTTTGTGTATTGAATTGTATTAACTAGACAGGTGTCTATAACTGTCTAGTAAATGATGTATTTTCTGTATAACTCTGATTGAGGTTGTATAATATGTAAATATTTATTTGATTATTATAATTTATTCGTTCCGCTGTGAGATTCTGATGTTGTTGTTCATTCTTCTCTATCTTTTCTATTTTCTCATCCCTTTCTTTCTTAAAGACGAAACGGTTTCCTGGGCGTAGGAAGCCGGGTCATTGCAGTTGGTATCAGAGCGCTAGGTTGAGTGAATACCTAGGATCTTGAGTGATTTCTTTCCTAAGAGAGCGTATTTGTAATTTTGATATATATATATATATGTATGTATTTATTTATTTATTTCTACCCATTGTTGGGTTACCTTTTCGGGTTTTCCACTAAGCTATAAAGGTAGATATGGTGGTTCTAACACAACTACCAATGGTTGGAGTTTGAATGTTTGAGGTTGGAAGTGTATTTGTCGAGACTGTAGACCTATTACTGTCTCGAGTAAGCTTTGGGTGGTGTAAGGATTTCATCGATCTCTGAAGGAAACCTGTTAAGGTTCGGAGTTCATCTTTTGAGGTGTAATTTGGTTGAGCTAGAGTTTGGATCGGTCGGTTGGGCAGAAGTAAGTCATGATATTTTGATACCTCAAGGATTAGTAGCTGTGTGATGAGACACGGTGACTATGGATGTCTCCTAAGATGTTTCTTTGGGACAAGTTAATGAAGTGTATCTGTTCGATGTTGTCGCTATGTTCAGTTGGTTGTTCCTGTTTGCTTTGAGGCCCGAGTTTCTCGAAGAGCTTTGGATTAGGAGGTCTTCTGGCTTAGCAGTTTTTCTTGAGGAAACTTCAGAAGCAGTAGAGTAGATCCATTTCTTCGATGGATTGGTCACATAAGTAGACATTTTCTGGATGTCTTCAAGGAGTCAAAGATTTTCTAACATCTGGAGATTGAGTTTGGTATGGACTGGATTTTCAGAAGTGGTACCGATGGATCAGCTTAGTAATAAGATGATTTTTGAGCTGTGGAAGTAGCTCAAGTTTTGGAGAAACTGCGGAGTTTTCTTTTTGGATATGTGAGCCTGATTTTTGAAATATGTGTTGTCCAGTTTGTGCTTGAGTTCATCTTCAGCATTTTCATCTGTTTAATCAGAGCTGCGCAGTGGAAGCATGGTGGCAGCTGTTTTAGTTGGGAAGCTATTGGATGTTGCGGTGTTTGGATTAGAAAGTTCTACAGGAGATTTTTTTTTAAGGATCCGAGGCCAGATTTAAGTGCACTTGTTTTAATCTTTTCTGGATGAGAGAAGTGAGTTCTGTTTTCTGATTTGGAATAGAGTTGTGTTCTGAGTCTAGTTGAGATTGGGAAGATTATTTTGTTGGATTGTATTTGGTCCAGTTTATTTCTAGGACATCAGCAAGGGTTAAGCTGATCGGGAAAGATGAAGGAAGCCCAGGATCGTCCGAAGAGTTTTATGGATATGAGACGGAGGAATTTGGATTTTTGAAATAGGAGATTTGATTTTGGATAAGTGTTTGGTTTCAGAATTGGACTGTCAGTTGGGATAACTGGAATTCGTTGTGTTTCACGTATCTCTGAGGAAGTACGTGTAAGATCTATCTCTGGTTGTAAAACCAGCAGTTCAGGGAGTTTTGGCTGTTGATTCAGGCTTGCCTGTAGTCTGATATCCTGTCTTGTTTGTAGATCTAGATGAGTGGAAGCTCTGTAGCTTAGTAGTATTGGTTGTTTGGATTCTATAGAGCGAGTAACCCGGTATTTATACTTGGGGAAACTCGAGGAAATTCTATCCGAAATATTAGCTGGACAGTTAGATTTGTTTGTTTGGATGAATTGGATTGCTATGATTGTTAGTTTATGGTTGATATATGCTTGTGTTTTAAACTAAATATTTAAGTAGATTATTAAATTACCTTTGTTTAAATTTCGAGGACGAAATTCTTTTAAGGGAGGAAGAATGTGATATCCCGAAAATTTGGGGCAGTATCAATTTAATAATCTACATTAAAAATTAAATTGATTTGATAATATTTGTTAATAATATTTGAATTGATTTAATAATCTTCCTTTAAACAAATATTTAAACTGATAATTTATCTTTTAGAGGCCAATTTAAATTGTTTCTATATATATGTGTATATAATTGTATATATTATAAATAGATAAGCTCTGTTTTAAATTAATAAATAAAGTTATGGTTTCTAATTCTAGTATTTTTGAAAATTTGGAAATTTAATATTGAATAAATAATAATATGGTTTAAGGATACTCAAGATAAGATTAAAATTTGTTTAAATGATTTTAACTTAAATTCAAACTTAACAAACGTTGTTTGATTTTAAATGTGGTTAATAAAATAAGTAATATACTTAGGTAGTGATAATTTCATTATTTTAATTTAATAACTAGTTATTTTAAAACAATCTAAATAATGTAATATTTTTACAAATGGGTTTCAATACAAATAGAAATAGTTATTTTAAAGTTATTTAAATACATGTATGTGTATTTTGAAGGAAGCTATAATTTGAAAGATTTAGAAATAAGTCTTTCAAGAATATTTAAAAATAAAATAAACCTTATACATATTAAACAGAAGTCTAATTACGTATACATATGAAGCTATGATTTGGAATATATAATAACATCTTTCAAGAATGTTTAAGATAAAAGAAAAGTAGAAGTGTAAAATTTGTTTAAGTATAAAAGTATGTATTTATACTTAGGTTAAAATTTTATAACATTTGCTACAACAACCTTGTATATGTACATATAGAAGGGATAAAGCTGCCAGGTAAGTAAATAAGTATGCAGCCTGTGAGTTAGTAGTATAAGGCAAGTGAAAACATTTGTATGTAACTGTTTTGAATGCAAGAACAAATCAGGTAAGTATATAAGCAAAACATGTAAAATATAATGCAAATGTCAATAAACAAGACCAAAGTATATATGTTCATTTAGTATAAAAGCTGCCAGGTAATAAAAAAAAATATCTGAACATCAAATATAAGGCAGGTAAGAAAAATGTAGAGCAAAGTTAAGTAAACCAAGTAAATATATGTGCTGGTAAGAGAAATAAAAATAAGCAAAATGCAGTAGCTTATAGATTAAGATTCAAACAAGTATAAACATCAAGTATTAAACAAAATAAAGTAAGAAAAAATATAGTTGCAGGTTGACTCTAAAGCAAAGAAACAAAGCGAAGTAGTCAACCTATAAGAAACGCAAAGCAAAAAAAATATCTTTGTATACAAAAGATAAGATTAGTGTAAACATATAGTACATTTGCATTTAATGCTTTCATTTCTTAGCACATAACAATAGTCATTTCGAGTTGTATAAAACCAACTCAGCCCCTAATTAAAAGATTTTGCCTGATACAAACAAGAACATAAATGTACCTGCAAATGTTGCTTGTCTTAGATGCCACCTTCCCCTGAAACTCTTTTATATACATGCCTTCTTATTTTCATTCATTCAACATAGCATGACAACCTGAAACAATAGCAGAAATTTCCATTTTTACAACTTGAACAACTTCAACTCAACAAAGGCAAGACTGAGTTTCATGTTTTCTGGAATCAACCTAATAGCATGCAACTACAGTTTCCAGTTTCAATGTGTTCTCTGTTTATTTTCATGTGAGTAACATCTTTAAGATTTCTTAAGTTTTTAATATGTTGGATGCTAATAATTGAGTGCTTAATATATTTGCGTGAATCTTTATACACCCCTTTCTTTGGCCATTTGCAAAATGAAATACTGCATATTGTATTCCCTGTGAGTAACTAAAATTTTAAATTTTGCTTAGGTATAATCAGTTATGATTCTTATGTCTGGAATAAGTAAATTTATGCGTGTATATATTAATGCAATCCTATGAATATATGATGCCTTTCTGTTTAATAGCCTGGAAACAATCTCTGTATATAAAACTTGAAACTCAGTTTTGAAACAAAATGTAACTCTGCTAAATCTATTGAATGATAAGACTTAATACTTAAGCAAGATAAGTTTGTATGATTATAAAGCAAATTTAAAAAAAAAATTCGTATTCTAGTGTGCAAAGTAGAACTGCTCTGCTGAAATGTTAAGAACAGGACATGTTTGATTTGATTTAGGTGAGAATCAAACATTTTAAAATATCAATTCAAGTTTATAACTTGAATTCTTGCAAATAATTAGGATTTTTAAAACTATAATTACATTTTTTAGTTGAGCTTAGAACATGCTTTACTGGGTTGATCAAATCGAGCATTTTGGGTCGCCTCTCGAAGTACGGTTGCTTGGAGCGGCTATGGTTCTTCATGGAGGTGGAGAGGTGACTGGAGAGGCCAGGAAAAATAATCGGTGGATGGTCTGAGTAGGGTGGTGGAAGCGGTTGTCTTT
The DNA here is from genome assembly GCA_030765085.1 of Allium cepa. Lineage (NCBI taxonomy): Eukaryota > Viridiplantae > Streptophyta > Magnoliopsida > Asparagales > Amaryllidaceae > Allium > Allium cepa. The sequence continues at coordinate 188,886,763 of CM060939.1, read as the reverse complement.
TTGTTTTTATAAACCTAGTTTTACTGTACTTGATAAAATCGATCACCACAGTTTATGCAATCGATCGAGTGCAGTAGGGATTTGAGGGACGATAGCTTGGTCCTAGGCGAAGTCGATGGCGAAATTACAGACCTTCAGATGGACAGAGACGTGGGGACGGCACGTTGACAGGTATGGGTATGGCGATGACTTCAATTTCCAGGTTGGTTTTAAGTTCTCGAATTTGATTTCGAGGATCGTGGCATGACCTGATGATCGAGGTAGGATGCTTGGATGGTTTCAGATACGCGGAGGTCAGCGTTGACGATCAACGATGAGCGGTGCCACCGTGCATATGCACGGTGGATTTTCTTGTGCGCTGTTGTGTTAGTTTGGAAGGGGAGTTGTTGTCGCGTGTTTCTCGAGCAACTCATGTACCAGGCTCGAAGTAATCGAGGCATTGACTCGAAGGGGGAGAATGATTGCCTCGGTTGTTTTTTTTGTTGCAACAGGTTTTGCAGGAAACCTGTTACCTAGTTTCAATCTGTTTAACAAAATTTAAAAGCTAGTTTAATAGAAAGCAAAGTTTTACAATGAGTTCAAATTCAAGTTGAAATCTGGTTACAGTTATTTCTGAATTTCAGTTCTAAATAAATTAAGTTTTAAACTTCAAATTGTTTAACTACTTTAAAAATGCTTAAATAGTTTTGAATTATTTTAAATGAAATTTTAAAATAAGTAAAGTTCTTAAAACCTAAGTTTAATTAGGAATCTAAATTTGATAGGTATTCCAATTCTGAAATAAATGGAAGTTTTAAAATATAAAATGATTTAAACAAAATTGATTTATTAAAGTGTCTTTGAAAATTGATTTAAATTTTAAAGTAAATTTGGTTTAAAACTTCTTTAAAACTTCTTCATAAAGTAAATATTTTTTACATGAGATTCTAAAGGGTTTTAGGTCTGTGTTTAAAAGATAAATTTAAAATTCATTTTAAATCTTAATTTTAAATGGATTTAGAGTAAAATTGGAAGCAAATTATTTTAAATACTTTGATTTAGTAAGAAATGTTCTAATTTAAGGATAAACAAAATATAATGATTCGGATTCAGTAAAATTTTAAGATAATTAAAATGGATAATCAATTTATTTAATTAATTAAAGTTTGGATTAATTAAATAAGTAATTGAAGGTTTAAATTTAGTAATTGAGGTTTAAGAATTAAGGGATAATTGATTAAGCAATTAAGTAACAGTAACGCTTAATTAAATTTAACAATTATGGATTAATTTATGAGTTATTAAAATTTATTTAATTAAATTTAATATGAATAAATCTTAGTTAATTACTTTAGAAGGGTAATTAAAAGAATTGTTAATAGTTAATGAAGGTCATTAACTAGGATTAATTAATTTAACCAATTGTATATTGTTTAAGTAATTACTTAATGAAAGAGATTTAAGGAAATTAATTACTCGGTGTAATTAATTAAGTTTAAAATAAATTGTTTAAGTTAATTAATTAAGTTTAATTAATTTAAATAAACATTTGATGATGTGATAAGTATAAGTACTTAATGTAATTAATGGAGCAGAATTACTTAAGGAAGTAATTAATGTTAATTACTGAATGTAATTAATGAAAGATGATGTGTTAATAAAGTAATTTGGATAATTACTCTTGGAATTAATTAAAGGAGATAATTAATTATGGATAATTAATTCATTAATATGAGTAATTAAGGGCAGTTAATTACTGGTTGATATTAATCGAAAGCGATTAATAAGTGTGTTTAATTAAGGATTAATTACTTAATGTAATTAATTTGAATAAAGTAATTTATTTTAAATCTAAATTTGAGATCATTAATTAATAGAATTATGATGTAAAGTAAGGACTGGTAAATTAAGAAATAATTAATAATGAGGTGTTTAATTAAAGAAAAATGTAATTAATTATATTTAATTAATATAAATAAAGTAATTAAATGCTAATTACTATGAATGATTTAGGACAACTAATCTGTGAAATTAATTAAAGATTAATTACTTATTGTAATTAGAAAATGATTAATCAAAGGTGTTTAATCAAGGTAAATATTTAGAGTATGAATAATTAATTTGATTTATAATTAATTAATGGTTGTATAAGCAGGATTTATAGATGAAGCAATTAATTTAATTTATTTTAAATTAATTAGATATAGAAGTTGTTAATTTAATTCATTTTAAATTAATTACAAATGGTATGATTATAAATCATTGCTTATGGATGAATGGTATTGATATTTGATTGATTGTGAATTCAGATATGACATGAGTAATAACTATGTGATATGGATGCATAGTTAAGTATGATAATATTTAATTAACTGTTTGGATGATAATATTGATTATCTGTATGTGATGATGATTATTTATTGTGATGTTATGAATATTCTATCTGTGAGTATATTAATTATATTGAATTAAACTATTAAGACTAAATAGACAACGTGGCCTTAAAAGACACGTTTTGGTTTTCGATGAGACCGGGATCGGGTTTCCGCATTAGGAATATCCGAAAACCACATCGATTCCAAATTAACGATAGGTCGTGAATCTGAAGTGAAGATGAAAATTCAGAATGCAAGGGTTATCGTCGTTAACTCTGAGGGTGATTCCAAAATGAGTGTAACGAGATAATGCCTTCAGTTTCGTTCGAACCCGGAACGAACTTGTATGGATTGAATGCTTTCAACACATCATCAGACGGGCGATGAGCATTCTAAGAATTATGTTCTCTAAAGGTAATCGTAACCTCAAGCCTCATCAACCGGGAATGGCTAAAGCAGGGGAGGTGCAGCAAGGTTAGGTGGGTCATGACCAAGCAGGACAAGGATATTCCCCTGTCTAGATGTCCCTTTTTACTCGGCTGTGTGGGCAGTTGGTTGCAAACAACTGCGGGGTTTATCTTGTTCGGGACTGTTCAGTAAGGAATGGTTCTGGCCTTGTGTTGCAGGGGGTTGGGAGTGATCCTCGGTACGTTGATCTAGGCCACGTACTATGACGGGCGGTACCCCATTAGCCCTGCCATTGTATGGAATCCACAATCCAATAAGTGCCCACGGTTTTGATTGGATTACCCACTTTTGTGGCTAGTAGCTGGAATTTAATGAATGTAACAATTTCGGCTATTTTCTATTTACTTGAAAACCCTAGACCTATTATAATATCATAGAATTTCCTATCAAATGTTTTGGTTAGCGTAAGGTAAAAACTTACCCATGTTTATGTGTGGGGAGTCTTACGTGATACCTTTTGTTTTCAAAAGATTTTTAAAGTTAAGCAACTTTAACCTGTTACTCATACCAGACCCATGTCTGACCCGAAGTTTATTTTTATTTTCATAAACTCTCGGATAGCCAAATTTTTTACGGGTAGCCAAGGGATTCAGGTTAGCTTTGACAAATTTTGAAGGAGCAATGGAGCAGGTGGCTTCAGCGTTGTGTGTGTGTGTGTGTGTGTGTCTATATATAGTTCCACTGTGTTGATATCTCTGAGTTGTTTTGTGTATTGAATTGTATTAACTAGACAGGTGTCTATAACTGTCTAGTATATGATGTATTTTCTGTATAACTCTGATTGAGGTTGTATAATATGTAAATATTTATTTGATTATTATAATTTATTCGTTCCGCTGTGAGATTCTGATGTTGTTGTTCATTCTTCTCTATCTTTTCTATTTTCTCATCCCTTTCTTTCTTAAAGACGAAACGGTTTCCTGGGCGTAGGAAGTCGGGTCATTACAGTTGGTATCAGAGCGCTAGGTTGAGTGAATACCTAGGCTCTTGAGTGATTTCTTTCCTGAGAGAGCGTATTTGTAATTTTGATATATATATGTATGTATTTATTTATTTCTACCCATTGTTGGGTTACCTTTTCGGGTTTTCCACTAATCTATAAAGGTAGATATGGTGGTGGTGTGTCTAACACAACTACCAATGGTTGGAGTTTGAATGTTTGAGGTTGGAAGTGTATTTGTCGAGACTGTAGACCTATTACTGTCTCGAGTAAGCTTTGGGTGGTGTAAGGATTTCATCGATCTCTGAAGGAAACCTGTTAAGGTTCGGAGTTCATCTTTTGAGGTGTAATTTGGTTGAGCTAGAGTTTGGATCGGTCGGTTGGGCAGAAGTAAGTCATGCTATTTTGATACCTCAAGGTGTAGTAGCTGTGTGATGAGACACAGTGACTATTGATGTCTCCGAAGATGTTTCTTTGGGACAAGTTAATGAAGTGTATTTGTTCGATGTTGTCGCTATGTTCAGTTGGTTGTTCCTGTTTGCTTTGAGGCCCGAGTTTCTCGAAGAGCTTTGGATTAGGAGGTCTTCTGGCTTAGCAGTTTTTCTTGAGGAAACTTCAGAAGCAGTAGAGTAGATCCATTTCTTCGATGGATTGGTCACATAAGTAGACATTTTCTGGATGTCTTCAAGGAGTCAAAGATTTGCTAACATCTGGAGATTGAGTTTGGTATCGACTGGATTTTCAGAAGTGGTACCGATGGATCAGCTTAGTAATAAGATGATATTTGAGCTATGGAAGTAGCTCAAGTTTTGGAGAAACTGCGGAGTTTTCTTTTTGGATATGTGAGCCTTATTTTTGAAATATGTGTTGTCCAGACTGTGCTTGAGTTCATCTTCAGCATTTTCATCTGTTTAATCAGAGCTGCGCAGTGGAAGCATGGTGGCAGCTGTTTTAGTTGGGAAGCTATTGGATGTTGCGGTGTTTGGATTAGAAAGTTCTACAGGAGATTTTTCTTAAGGATCCGAGGCCAGATTTAAGTGCACTTGTTTTAATCTTTTCTGGATGAGAGAAGTGAGTTCTGTTTTCTGATTCGGAATAGAGTTGTGTTCTGAGTCTGGTTGAGATTGGGAAGATCATTTTGTTGGATTGTATTTGGTCCAGTTTATTTCTAGGACATCAGCAAGGGTTAAGCTGATCGGGAAAGATGAAGGAAGCCCAGGATCGTCCGAAGAGTTTTGTGGATATGAGACGGAGGAATTTGGATTTTTGAAATAGGAGATTTGATTTTGGATAAGTGTTTGGTTTCAGAATTGGACTGTCAGTTGGGATAACTGGAATTCGTTGTGTTTCACGTATCTCTGAGGAAGTACGTGTAAGATCTATCTCCGGTTGTAAAACCAGCAGTTCAGGGAGTTTTGGCTGTTGATTCAGGCTTGCCTGTAGTCTGATATCCTGTCTTGTTTGTAGATCTAGATGAGTGGAAGCTCTGTAGCTTAGTAGTATTGGTTGTTTGGATTCTATAGAGCGAGTAACCCGGTATTTATACTTGGGGAAACTCGAGGAAATTCTATCCGAAATATTAGCTGGACAGTTAGATTTGTTTGTTTGGATGAATTGGATTGCTATGATTGTTAGTTTATGGTTGATATATGCTTGTGTTTTAAACTAAATATTTAAGTAGATTATTAAATTACCTTTGTTTAAATTTCGGGGACGAAATTCTTTTAAGGGGGGAAGAATGTGATATCCCGAAAATTTGGGGCAGTATCAATTTAATAATCTACATTAAAAATTAAATTGATTTGATAATATTTGTTAATAATATTTGAATTGATTTAATAATCTTCCTTTAAACAAATATTTAAACTGATAATTTATCTTTTAGAGGCCAATTTAAATTGTTTCTATATATATGTTTATATAATTGTATATATTATAAATAGATAAGCTCTGTTTTAAATTAATAAATAAAGTCATGGTTTCTAATTCTAGTATTTTTGATAATTTGGAAATTTAATATTGAATAAATAATAATATGGTTTAAAGATACTCAAGATAAGATTAAAATTTGTTTAAATGATTTTAACTTAAATTCAAACTTAACAAAGGTTGTTTGATTTTAAATGTGGTTAATAAAATAAGTAATATACTTAGGTAGTGATAATTTCATTATTTTAATTTAATAACTAGTTATTTTAAAACAATCTAAATAATGTAATATTTTTACAAATGGGTTTCAATACAAATAGAAATAGTTATTTTAAAATTATTTAAATACATGTATGTGTATTTTGAAGGAAGCTATAATTTGAAAGATTTAGAAATAAGTCTTTCAAGAATATTTAAAAATAAAATAAACCTTATACATATTAAACATAAGTCTAATTACGTATACATATGAAGCTATGATTTGGAATATATAATAACATCTTTCAAGAATGTTTAAGATAAAAGAAAAGTAGAAGTGTAAAATTTGTTTAAGTATAAAAGTATGTATTTATACTTAGGTTAAAATTTTATAACATTTGCTACAACAACCTTGTATATGTACATATAGAAGGGATAAAGCTGCCAGGTAAGTAAATAAGTATGCAGCCTGTGAGTTAGTAGTATAAGGCAAGTGAAAACATTTGTATGTAACTGTTTTGAATGCAAGAACAAATCAGGTAAGTATATAAGCAAAACATGTAAAATATAATGCAAATGTCAATAAACAAGACAAAAGTATATATGTTCATTTAGTATAAAAGCTGCCAGGTAATAAAAAAAAATATCTGAACATCAAATATAAGGCAGGTAAGAAAATGCAGAGCAAAGTTAAGTAAACCAAGTAAATATATGTGCTGGTAAGAGAAATAAAAATAAACAAAATGCAGTAGCTTATAGATTAAGATTCAAACAAGTATAAACATCAAGTATTAAACAAAGTGAAGTAAGAAAAAAATATAGTTGCAGGTTGACTCTAAAGCAAAGAAACAAAGCGAAGTAGTCAACCTGTAAGAAATGCAAAGCAAAAAAAATATCTTTGTATACAAAAGATAAGATTAGTGTAAACATATAGTACATTTGCATTTAATGCTTTCATTTCTTAGCACATAACAATAGTCATTTCGAGTTGTATAAAATCAACTCAGCCCCTAATTAAAAGATTTTGCCGGATACAAACAAGAACATAAATGTACCTGCAAATGTTGCTTGTCTCAGATGCCACCTTCCCCTGAAACTCTTTTATATACATGCCTTCTTATTTTCATTCATTCAACATAGCATGGCAATCTGAAACAATTGCAGAAATTTCCATTTTTACAACTTGAACAACTTCAACTCAACAAAGGCAAGACTGAGTTTCATGTTTTCTGGAATCAACCTAATAGCATGCAACTACAGTTTCCAGTTTCAATGTGTTCTCTGTTTATTTTCATGTGAGTAACATCTTTAAGATTTCTTAAGTTTTTAATATGTTGGATGCTAATAATTGAGTGCTTAATATATTTGCGTGAATCTTTATACACCCCTTTCTTTGGCCATTTGCAAAATGAAATACTGCATATTGTATTCTCTGTGAGTAACTAAAATTTTAAATTTTTCTTAGGTATATTCAATTATGATTCTTATGTCTGGAATAAGTAAATTTATGCGTGTATATATTAATGCAATCCTATGAATATATGATGCCTTTCTGTTTAATAGCCTGGAAACAATCTCTTTATATAAAACTTGAAACTCAGTTTTGAAACAAAATGTAACTATGCTAAATCTATTGAATGATAAGACTTAATACTTAAGCAAGATAAGCTTGTATGATTATAAAGCAAATTAAAAAAAAAATCGTATTCTAGTGTGCAAAGTAGAACTGCTCTGCTGAAATGTTAAGAATGGGACATGTTTGATTTGATTTAGGTGAGAATCAAACATTTTAAAATATCAATTCAAGTTTATAACTTGAATTCTTGCAAATAATTAGGATTTTTAAAACTATAATTACATTTTTTAGTTGAGCTTAGAACATGCTTTACTGGGTTGATCAAATCGAGCATTTTGGGTCGCCTCTCGAAGTACGGTTTCTTGGAGCGGCTATGGTTCTTCATGGAGGTGGAGAGGTGACTGGAGAGGCCAGGAAAAATAATCGGTGGATGGTCTGAGTAGGGTGGTGGAAGCAGTTGTCTTTTCGTTTTTCTAAACCTAGTTTTACTGTACTTGATAAAATCGATCACCACGGTCTACGCAATCGATCGAGTGCAGTAGGGATTTGAGGGACGATAGCTTGGTCCTAGGCGAAGTCGATGGCGAAATTACAGACCTTCAGATGGACAGAGACGTGGGGACGACACGTTGACAGGTATGGGTATGGCGACGACTTCAATTTCCAGGTTGGTTTTAAGTTCTCGAATTTGATTTCGAGGATCGTGGCATGACCTGATGATCGAGGTAGGATGCTTGGATGGTTTCAGATACGCGGAGGTCAGCGTTGACGATCAACGATGAGCGGCGCCACCGTGCATATGCACGGTGGATTTTCTTGTGCGCTGTTGTGTTAGTTTGGAAGGGGAGTTGTTGTCGCGTGTTTCTCGAGCAACTCATGTACCAGGCTCGAAGTAATCGAGGCATTGACTCGAAAGGGGAGAATGATTGCCTCGGTTGTTTTTTTTGTTGCAACAGGTTTTGCAGGAAACCTGTTACCTAGTTTCAATCTGTTTAACAAAATTTAAAAGCTAGTTTAATAGAAAGCAAAGTTTTACAATGAGTTTAAATTCAAGTTGAAATCTGGTTACAGTTATTTCTGAATTTCAGTTCTAAATAAATTAAGTTTTAAACTTCAAATTGTTTAACTACTTTAAAAATGCTTAAATAGTTTTGAATTATTTTAAATGAAATTTTAAAATAAGTAAATTTCTTAAAACCTAAGTTTAATTAGGAATCTAAATTTGATAAGTATTCCAATTCTGAAATAAATGGAAGTTTTAAAATATAAAATGATTTAAACAAAATTGATTTATTAAAGTGTCTTTGAAAATTGATTTAAATTTTAAAGTAAATTTGGTTTAAAATTTCTCTAAAACTTCTTCATAAAGTAAATATTTTTTACATGAGATTCTAAAGGGTTTTAGGTCTGTGTTTAAAAGATAAATTTAAAATTCATTTTAAATCTTAATTTTAAATGGATTTAGAGTAAAATTGGAAGCAAATTATTTTAAATACTTTGATTTAGTAAGAAATGTTCTAATTTAAGGATAAACAAAATATAATGATTCGGATTCAGTAAAATTTTAAGATAATTAAAATGGATAATCAATTTATTTGATTAATTAAAGTTTGGATTAATTAAATAAGTAACTGAAGGTTTAAATTTAGTAATTGAGGTTTAAGAATTAAGGGATAATTAATTAAGCAATTAAGTAACAGTAACGCTTAATTAAATTTAACAATTATGGATTAATTTACGAGTTATTAAAATTTATTTAATTAAATTTAATAATGAATAAATCTAAGTTAATTACTTTAGAAGAGTAATTAAAAGAATTGTTAATAGGTAATGAAGGTCATTAACTAGGATTAATTAATTTAACCAATTGTAAATTGTTTAAGTAATTACTTAATGAAAGAGATTTAAGGAAATTAATTACTCAGTGTAATTAATTAAGTTTAAAATAAATTATTTAAGTTAATTAATTAAGTTTAATTAATTCAAATAAACATTTGATGATGTGATAAGTATAAGTACTTAGTGTAATTAATGGAGCAGAATTACTTAAGGAAGTAATTAATGTTAATTACTGAATGTAATTAATGAAAGATGATGTGTTAATAAAGTAATTTGGATAATTACTCTTGGAATTAATTAAAGGAGATAATTAATTATGGATAATTAATTCATTAATATGAGTAATTAAGGGCAGTTAATTACTGGTTGATATTAATAGAAAGCGATTAATAAGTGTGTTTAATTAAGGATTAATTACTTAATGTAATTAATTTGAATAAAGTAATTTATTTTAAATCTAAATTTGAGATCATTAATTAATAGAATTATGATGTAAAGTAAGGACTGGTTAATTAAGAAATAATTAATAATGAGGTGATTAATTAAAGAAAAATGTAATTAATTATATTTAATTAATATAAATAAAGTAATTAAATGCTAATTACTATGAATGATTTAGGACCACTAATCTGTGAAATTAATTATTTATTGTAATTAGAAAATGATTAATCAAAGGTGTTTAATCAAGGTAAATATTTAGAGTATGAATAATTAATTTGATTTATAATTAATTAATGGTTGTATAAGCAGGATTTATAAATGAAGCAATTAATTTATTTTATTTTAAATTAATTAGATATAGAAGTAGTTAATTTAATTCATTTTAAATTAATTACAAATCGTATGATTATAAATCATTGCTTATGGATGAATGGTATTGATATTTGATTGATTGTGAATTCAGATATGACATGAGTAATATCTATGTGATATGGATGCATAGTTAAGTATGATAATATTTAATTAACTATTTGGATGATAATATTGATTATCTGTAAGTGATGATGATTATTTATTGTGATGTTATGAATATTCTATCTGTGAGTATATTAATTATATTGAATTAAACTATTAAGACTAAATAGACAACTTGGCCTTAAAAGACACGTTTTGGTTTTCGATGAGACCGGGATCGGGTTTCCGCATTAGGAATATCCCAAAACCACATCGATTCCAAATTAACGATAGGTCGTGAATCTGAAGTGAAGATGAAGATTCAGAATGCAAGGGTTATCGTCGTTAACTCTGAGGGTGATTCCAAAATGAGTGTAACGAGATAATGCCTTCGGTTTCGTTCGAACCCGGAATGAACTTGTATGGATTGAATGCTTTCAACACATCGTCAGGCGGCGATGAGCATTCTAAGAATTATGTTCTCTAAAGGTAATCGTAACCTCAAGCCTCATCAACCGGGAATGGCTAAAACAGGGGAGGTGCAATAAGGTTAGGTGGGCCATGCCCAAGCAGGACAAGGATATTCCCCTGTCTAGATGTCCCTTTTTACTCGGTTGTGTGGGCAGTTGGTTGCAAACAACTGCGGGGTTTATCTTGTTTGGGACTGTTCAGTAAGGAATGGTTCCGGCCTTGTGTTGCAGGGGGTCGAGAGTGATCCTCGGTACGTTGATCTAGGCCACGTACTGTGACGGGCGGTACCCCAGTAGCCCTGCCATTGTATGGAATCCACAATCCAATAATTGCCCACGGTTTTGATTGTATTACCCACTTTTTTGGCTAGTAGCTGGAATTTAGTGAATGTAACAATTTCGGCTATTTTCTATTTACTTGAAAACCCTAGACCTATTATAATATCACAGAATTTCCTATCAAATGTTTTGGTTAGCGTAAGGTAAAAACTTACCCATGTTTATGTGTGGGGAGTCTTACGTGATACCTTTTGTTTTCAAAAGATTTTTAAAGTTAAGCAACTTTAACCTGTTACTCATGCCAGACCCATGTCTGACCCGAAGTTTATTTTTATTTTCATAAACTCTCGGGTACCCAAATTTTTTACGGGTAGCCAAGGGATTCAGGTTAGCTTTGACAAATTCTGAAGGAGCAATGGAGCAGGTGGCTTCAGCATTGTGTGTGTGTGTGTGTGTGTGTGTGTGTGTGTGTGTGTGTATTTCTGCTGTGTTGATATCTCTGAGTTGTTTTGTGTATTGAATTGTATTAACTAGACAGGTGTCTATAACTGTCTAATATATGATGTATTATCTGTATAACTCTGATTGAGGTTGTATAATATGAAAATATTTATGTGATTATTATAATTTATTCGTTCCGCTGTGAGATTCTGATGTTGTTGTTCATTCTTCTCTATCTTTTCTATTTTCTCATCCCTTTCTTTCTTAAAGACGAAACGGTTTCCTGGGAGTAGGAAGCCGGGTCGTTACATAATTTTTATAAAACTCACGATTTTTCTTATTATTTATTATTATTATTATTATCAGTATTATAAATTTAGTTAATTTTTATAAGCTTACTTAATTTTTAAACAACTTAATAAAAAAAATAAGTTTTATGATTTAGTTAATTTGTTATTATTATTATCATTATTATAATACATAAGTTTATTAAATTTTTATAAAACTTAGTTAACTTGGTTAAATTTATCATCATCGTCGTCGTCGTCATCATTATTATCATTATTATTATGCATACTTTTAGTTAATTCTATAAAATTTAGTTAACTTAGTTAATTTATCATCATCGTCGTCATTATTGGTATATATCATTATTATTAATTTTTATAAAATTTATTGTTAAGTTATTATTATTATTATTTATCACTATTATAAATTTAGTTAATTTTTATAAAACTTACGAATGTTGTTGTTGATATTATTACTATAAATTTATTATTATTAGTAGTATTTTTATTATTATTGTAAAGTTATTTAGTATGGTGAATGTTTATAATTTTTTATTATAATTAGCTTAGTTAAGTTTCATGAATTATATTTTTTTTTTATTATAAAGTTAGTTAATGCTTTTAAGTCGTGTATTTATTCCCATTTCTAGCCATAGTAAGGTGTTTTTTCAAGCTTATTTAATTTTTATAAAACTTAGATAACTTGGTTTACTTTAAAATTTATTATTATTATTATGTATATGGGAAATTAGTTAATTTTTATAAAACTTAGTTAATTTGGTTTATATTTTATTATTTACTATTATTGTCATTGTGGAGTTATTACTACTACTATGTATAAAACATAGTTTTTATAGACTTAGTATAAAATTTCTCTAGACGGGCAAATAGAGGTAGTCATAGCAAAAAGCCTACAAGATATTTTCAACAGAAGTGCTGCTTGTATAAAGTTTCTAGACAGGAAAAATCAAATAGAGGTAGCCATCAAAACCTGGTGATCACATCAATAGGAAACTATACCACACTTCCGACAATCAGATAAATTTAATTATCATAACGCATAGGAGTTGACCAAGAAGAAAGTAAGAAACTAATATTAGTAATGCTAGGGACATGAATATTTAGTCTGAACATTGTACGACATACAGAACGATGCCCAGACAGCTTATAGTGAGACAGGTAACTACAGATAATCCCAGTTTTAATTCAACAGACCAATGGCTAACAATGATTAAAAATATGGCAAAACACTTGTATACACGCATCCACAGGGTTTTTATTTGATTAAGTATCCAGCGAATATAGATTTCTGTTGTCGGCAACAAGTGAAGACTTTTAGTAAAATCAATGGTCTAGGTTTATCAGAACTTTAACTTATATTAGAATGTTTTTTATTAGGATAACATACGCATCTAAATAGCATGCATGAAGTTTTCGTGAGGGCTTTCTTAGGCCTTATGAAAAAAATTATGATTTCAAAAAAGTACATCAAAGAGCCCATAAATACATGATTTATAGACTCATTGTAATACAAAAAAAGTAGCCAAAGTTAAATTGAAAAGATAGCTATACATAGCGAGGTGAAAATGAGAGAATTCTATATGATACACAATAACTCACTAGCCTGTCTTTTGATATATAGTTCTGAAGACTGCCCGCTTTTCCGTGATCTCAAACTTGCAACAGTTAGAGCTAGCAATGAACTACCAAGAATAAATACCAAATCGAACGCCAGATATGCTCCCAGTCAGCATATCCACCAGACAGAAAAGAACCTACCACAAATATCTTTTTTTGGGCATTAGCATAAATTCGTGTAGAAACTTATTAAATCAAAACTATCATACATATTGAGATATTAACCCATTTAGACACTCATATCACAACCGTAAAGTCGACGTTCTAAGATATTAACCCATCGACACTGAAGTTAACAATAAAAACACCGTTGTTATTATTGTTGTCGTTGCTGTTTACAGTATATAACATAATAATCTCAAGCAACATCTTCATAGATGCGAATTCAACTTTAGATCTTCAACACTGGACCTCATAACACAGTAAATGAATTACTCAATAAATATCGCTAGTCTTAATCGATCAAACCGAACAAAATCAACACCCGATTCTACATCAGAACATAACATCTACGGCAATCAACTTGCATACAAAATCGAACTCATTTTTAGTATTACTATTATGGAAGTTTTTATTTTTTATTTTTAATATATTAGTATTCTTACTATAAACTTAGTCAATTTCTAATAACTTAGATGATTAATTTCTAATTACTATCATTTGATCAATGATTCAACACTATGCAAATTTACCTTATTTTCGCATTTCACTGGAATAAAAATATGATTCGTTTCCATTGATGAATTTAAATTTGTTTACTGTTTTGTGATTAGAGTTTAAATGCCTTCATTAATCCCAATTAAACTTGTGTTGAAGTAGTTAATTGATTCATGGAAGGCTGATAATGGCAATGGGAATTTTTCTGTTTCAATAGTAATTTGCCGTACATACAAAGTTTTGATTTTGTAAATAAAATGCTTAAGCAATTTCATGAAAGTGTAATGAAACAAGTGATTAGAAGTAAGATGGGAGAAGTGTGCGGAAAATTGGTCGGCGCAAACGGTTTAAGCAGAATCTAGTATTGCATATTTAAATACCAATGCAACTTAAAATCAACTATGAAATCACATATGAACAAACAATGGATGGAAAATGAAAATAAGACACGGAAGACTTAACGTGGTTCAAATATAAGTATTCTATGTCCACGGAGACCCAACAACCTTTAGTATTTCTTTACTTCGAGAGAGTACATAATGAAAAGAGTCTGAATCATTTAATAAATTTCACTCACCCTAAAAATTACAGAAATAGGGATCTTATTGAGGATATTTAGGTGGAGAACACTATTGTTGGTTTGTTATGAAAAGATGAGCAAATATCTTCATTTTTATAGGTGCAATGACGAAGGATGCCTTGAAGATAATTGTGAAGTATTTTCGGATTTGTTTGATTTGATTTCAACAAAAATTTGGCATATTTGTGTTTGTTTCTACATATATCATTATTTATTTGATTCCTCAAATCAACTAATATCTCTCTGATACTTACTGATTATATTTTCAATTTGTTTTCCATATTTGATTGATTACAAAAATCAATTAATATCTTCTTCTTTATAAATTTGTAATAGATTTAAATTACCCTAATTTGACATTCTACCTCGATTTAAATATATTCATCAATCAAAAAATTGGATGTTGGGTCGGCGTCCCATAACACTCAAGTATCTAAAACGTAATGATCCACTTTTTCCTACAGTTTAAACGAACAAGAAACCACACATGACCCACTCAAATTGAACGGAAATACGGATAGTTAGACAAAGAAGAAGAAAGAAGACATGAAGAAAAATAAACAACGCCGAATCTCAAAGTGGAAGGAATAATCTATAATATACGGCAAATCTTTGCACAAAAGAAAACTATAATATGTATGTGTGTAGACATCAACTAGAGTATACTAATCTATTTCAGCCCGGACAGTTATAACAGTGTGCCTTAGAATCGCTGATAAATACAACAATGAATGCAGCAAAAAGTAACCATCAACATGAATAAGTCTCTGGACCTCTAGTTCATGTTCTGAAGCTCCAAAGCATCCCAACTAAATCTATAAAATGCTTGGTTTGATCTGAGCTTTATAACAAAACAACACCCGAGTCAGTTCGAAAAACCAGCGTGAGAAAACACACTCAACTGGATTTTAAAGTTATAAAAAATTTTGGAATCAAAAGTATCTCGTAAGAGCACGACGCACATGAACACGGACGAGTTTATACCTTGTGATAACCAAAACATTTTCTATAGAAAATTCTTTTGATATTATAATAATGTCCAGGGCCAAAGTAAAATACCAATATAGCTGAAATGCTTGCATCTCACGTTTCATTGTATTTGGGCACAACTAAGTGTGTAAAGCTCGTATAGGATAATGAATTACATACTATGAGAAGGTAAGGAACAACCTTCCGTTGGTATATCTTTAGATAAAACGCATCGGGGTCTGACATGAACATCTTCTACCCCTGCAACACAGGACTGACCTACCAATTGACTAAAAGTACCGAATATGTCCACCTCTTAATGGGACCCAAAGCATACATGAGTAGATAGTAATCAATCTAATTTGGAATAACCATACCCTGATGCGAGCGATTCACTTGGCTCTGCTACATGTCCAATTTTTGTCATTTCCCAGTTGATGAGGCTCGAGGCTACGTTTACCTTTTATAGAGTACTTTCCACTTGGAATCCTAAAACTATCATCTAGGCAACGATACAATACCAGTATTCATCCACATAAGTTCGTTCTGGGATTGAACAAAACGCTTGAGAGCTTCGTCTCTGATTTCCATTATCTTGAAGACGTCTTTACTTCGAAATGCTTAAGTCGGATCGAAGTGATTTTCGGATAACACATTCAATCTCGGTCTCTTAAAAACAACATTCAATAATTTCCGGTAAAGTCAACCCTATTTCTCTAGGAAATAAACCGTAAAAGATAAGGGCGAAGGTCACATCCTAACCGTTAGTGCATGGATTTCCTTAACGTTTGTCCTAGGAGAACAAAATGAGATTTATACACACGGTACAACATTATCAAAGATGATTATGCCATATAAGGCACATGTTTCTCATAGATATTTCCAAAGTTACGTTTTGGATCCAAATTCGATAGCTGGTCATTTAACTATCAAATAAACAAACATTAAAATTAGGAATTTATTTCAAAGGCAAAAACCAACATTGTTTAAGCATATAAGAAACCACTAGCCTCTTTTGTTAATCATTTCATTAATTAAAATCACTTTGTAATACTTGTATATAAACACCTTTACAAAAATATACCTACAAATGTGTAACGACTGAGCGGTTTTGACCCCCGAAAATCGACACTAATACGTTCACGGTATAGAGTGCCGAGCAATCGAGTGCTGGAAATGCCAGGTTGTTAAGGTTAAGAAGAAAAGAGATAGAAAGAGAAAACAGAAATAACAACACAGACTCACTCGTTCGCAGTGTAACGAAATATAATATACAATAATGACATTTTATATAAAGGAAAACTGTAAGTGTTAATATACATACAATTATCAAAGTATAATCATCAACAGATAAATTAGGACAGTTATAATAACTTTTCCCTAAATGATGAATATATAGTCTACAATCACAGTAAATATAGTCAAATACGTGCAATACGTCTCTGCCATCCAGCTCGTCTCCTGAGCTCTAAAGCGTCCCAACCAGAAAAGTGTAATACTCGGTCTGACCTGAGCATTACAATAAAGTAACACCCGAGTCAAGCTGGAAGCCAGCCTGAGTAAAACCCACTAAAAATTGAAATACTTAAGTTATAAAAATTCTTCAAAACCCAAGGTAACTCATTCAACCACGACGATTTTTTATCTTATTATAACCAAAACACTTTTATCGATCTTATTATAACCAAAACACTTTTATAGAAATCCAACGATATTGTAATAGTGCCCAAGTATAATACTTTTTTAAAATAGTCGAATTTGTTAAATTAATCCAGTTCCAACATATTAGACTCTGTAATCAACCCGTGATGGTTCATGGCGATTGTCAAATCGAAGTGGTTCTGGATAACCCTGATATCTGATCCCGGTCTCCTCGAATCAAAGCAATAAATTTTTAAAGGCTAAATTGTTTAAAATAAATATTTATATCTAGGGTGACAATATTCACATATGAAAATTTGTTGCAGATGTTTATTTCTAATAAACATATCATTATTTTGTTCTAACTATTCTAACTCGTCTGACCACTTGATGGCATAGGCAGAATAATTGAAATAAATCCAATAGAATTAAGCCAAGATATAGATTGTTACTAATTTAACAATCAATAACCAATATCAAAAAAATTCACACATCAAGGTTTAATTAACTTTAATTAACCGAATCCATTTATATTTTAATCCAAACTAATTACAAATTAAAGAAATTATAAACAATTTATTATTAGTTGATCAAAATTAAACACTTTATTTGATAATTAATTCATTAATTACATCATCTTTAATCAAATAAGAAATTAATTATTTATTCTCTTCCATTGTTATAAATTTTTTCAGTTTAACATTATAGGACACTTAACAAAATTAATTCCGATGATAATACTAGGTTATAAGATCACGACGAAAGGACCTGTGCATCGTTAGAATTAAATAAAGGAGAATAGTGGTTTAAATTTTATAGACCATTTCATAACTGATTTATTCAATTTGCTTTTCTTTTTTTTCTTTTTTTGTAACCTAGCCCAAAACAAATCACGAACCAACAAATCAAACCATCTTCTTCTCTCCCATTTTTTTTCTTCCTCCCCTCCTAAATTTGAAAACCAGATATGCGCATGAAGGTGTGCACGTGCACGCATACTCCGGCCATCAACCCGCACTATCGGCCAACCTCATGAGTTGCCCACGACCTCGGCATCGTGATTCCCCACCCAGAAAACACACAGCAACGCAAGCTCACAAAACTGACCACTAACCCAAACTTGGAATGAACATCCAACCCTTCAAATACCTCGTCTTGCCAACCACCCCCACCATCGACCATCAGATTTCGCCTGAAGCTTCACCGTCTCCTCCTCTATCATCTCCCACTGGACTGCATGTCCATTACGTCACCTCGTCATTATCAAGACCCACGAAACCGATGCCACCCAAAATTGTCACTAAACCCTACCTTGACCTCGCATCGCCTCTACACACTTTTGAAAATTTTCAAACTATTTTCCCCGACGCGCTGATAACCCAGATCACTTTTCTCACTTAATTTTAATTTCGAATTTTCTCTTCTTCCTCTTCGTTTCTTAATATCTACAATTCCTGCGCTTTTGCATATCACACAGAAGATCATACACATCACAATCTCGAGCAGATCATGTCTATTGTATCTGGGAAGACTTTGAATAAAGTCTTAAGGAAATTGTAACGACAAGCCTCAAACGAAATTTCCTTCTTCAACCAGTTAGTTTTCTAGTTGACATATATATATATATATATATATATATATATATATATATATATATATATATATATATAAAAATTTCGTTTCTACGTTGTCATATTTATTTAAATAGTATTATGTTTGATTTATCGCTATAGTTATTATTGTTATAGTTGTTAGTTTGTTGTTGTAATTAATTCAACATACTTATTGTTAAAATAACCAATACAGAATTCCAAAGTAGTGGAAATCTTAGTTGTAAACCTGTGAGACAAGTTTATTATTGATTAGTCTCTGTTTTCGTATACTAGACATATAACATCTTAAGACTTTTCTGTTTTCGCTAAAACAGAGATGGCAGAAGTTGAACTATCAACAAAGGAAACTACTCACAATAGGCCTGATTCGTTCAAAAGAGATGGTGATGACTTCATAAGTGGCAAAATCAAATGCTATTTTATCTCACCACACTCGATCTGCAACGGTATCTCGAGGAGGAGGAACAGATTTCTGCACCAGGCAAGGAATCAGATGTTGATACGTAGAAGCATTCCCATTTTCTATGTAGAAAATATATTCTGAATTGCCTCGACAAGGTGCTATACAAAGTATATCAGCCTCTAAAGACAATAAAAGCACTCTGAAATGCACTTTCCACAAAGTATAAGACATAGAATATCAGTCTTAAGAAATTCATTATAGACAAATTCATTGACTACAAGATGGTTGACTCTAAACTGGTGACTGCTCAACTACATGAATTGCAAATCATCATTCATGAACTTGAAGCGGAAGGTCATAAGGTTGGAGAATCGTTTTTGGTTGAAGTCATCTCGGGAAAAACTACCGCCGTCATGGAGTGATTACCGCAACTACCTAAAGCATAAGAAGAAGGAAATATCTTTACAGGATCTCATGGTCCGACTAAAAATTGAGGCAGATAACCGTGGAGTTATAAAACCAAGCGAGGAGGCATTTGTGGCTGAAGGGTCAAAGACCAAAAACAAAGACTAGAATTTTCAAAAGAAAAGAAAAGCTCCAGACAACAAACCAAAAGAAAACAAATGAACCAAAAAGTTTAATGACGAGTGTTGGGTTTGTGGAAAGGTTGGACATGCCTCTAGAGATTGCAGACATAAAAAGGAACGCAACAAAGAGGCAAATATAGTAGACAACATGGAAGTAGACGAGTCCAACTTCTCGGCAGTTGTATTTGAATGCAATTTGGTTCAGAATCCTAACCAATGGTGGGTAAACACCGGTGTTACTCGTGATGTCTGCTCTGACAAATCAATGTTTTCTACATACCAGAAATTCGATCATGAAGAATAACTCTATATGGGTAATTCTGTAGTATCCATGATCGAAGGCAGTGGCATAATAATCTTCAAGTTTACTTCTGGAAAAACTATCAAGTTGAATGACATGCTCCACGTTCCAGACATACGCAAGAATCTCATCTCTGGTGCAGTACTATCGAAGAAAGGATTCAAAATGGTGTTCGAGTCAGACAAGGCGGTTCTGTCCAAAGCTGGAATGTATATCGGAAGGGGATATTTATGTGATGGACTATTTAAGGAAATTGTAACAGTTATCGGCAATAAAACTATATATTCTGATTGTGTTATTATGAAAATTGCAGTTTCTTACTTGCTTGAGCATGAAATTTTACTATAGCATGATAGATTGGGACACATAAATTTTCCAAAAATGAAAACATTATCAAACTTGGGATTAATTTCGAAATTCCAACTAGATAAGAACTACAAATATGAGACATGTGTAGAAGCAAAAAGGGTTAAAACCATTTCAATTTATTGATAGAAGCACCGAACCACTAGGTATGGTTTATACAGATTTATGTGATTTTAAATCATTACCTACAAAGAGGTGGGAAAAAGTACTTTAGCACGTTATTGCCGCTCATATGCGATATTGCTATGTATATCTTTTTAATAGTAAAGATGAAGCAATTACATCATTTATAAAGTACAAGGCTGAGGTAGAAAATAAGTTAAATAAAAAGATCAAGATATTGAGATCTGATCGAGGTGGAGAATATGAATCACCATTTGAACCGTTCTATGCCGAAAATGGTATAATTCATCAAACAACAGCACCATATTCACACAACAAATTGGTATAGCCAAGAGAAAGAATAGAACATTAAAAGATATGATTAATGTGATGCTCTTAACTTCTGGCCTACCGACGAACCTGTGGGAGGAAGCCTTAAATATGTCTAATCACATATTAAACAAGGTTCCTCACAATAAAACAAGAAAATTTTCATATGAGTTATGGAAAGGACACATACCAAGTTTTAGATACCTCAAAGTGTGGGGATGCTTGGCAAAAGTTCCAGTTCCGCCTCCCAAGAAAGTCAAACTTGGACCAAAAACAATAGATTGTTAATATTTAGGGCCAGCCAAAAACAGTAATGCTTACAGATTTTTGATATTCAAGTCTGATATAACTGATATTCATGTATATATAATCATGGAATCAAGAGAAGCCTCATTCTTTGAAGATGTGTTTCCACACAAAGAAATGAAGGAAATAATGTCCCCAAAAGGACAAGAGAAGAACTGAGTAAATCACACGAAGATGAAACTCATCGTGAAACAGAGAAAGTTGAACCAAGAAGAAGGGTAAGTGCAAGAACTTCCAAGACATTTGGTTTGAAATTTTTAACATATATGTTAGAACACAAACTTCAAACGTACAAGGAAGCAATGTCATCTTCTGAATCTTCATGTTGGAAAGAAGCAATCCAATGTGAGTTTGATTCAATTCTAAGTAATAAAACTTGAGAAATAATTGATATTCCACCTGAAATAAAACCTATTGGCTGTAAATTGATTTTCAAGAAGAAAATGAAAGCAAATGGCTATATCGACGAGTATAAAGCCAGATTAGTAGCCAAAGGATATCGTTAAAAAGAAGGAATAGTCTTAGATACATATTCGTCGGTAACACGAATAACCTCTATAAGAATGCCAATAGCAATTGCACCGATCTATAATCTAAAAATTCATCAAATGGATGTAAAGACAACATTCTTAAATGGAAATATCGATGAGGAGATCTAGATGGAGCAACCTAAAGGTTTTGTTTCCAAAGGAAATGAAAACAAAGACTGCAGATTAGTAAAATCATTATACGAACTAAAACAAGCTCCAAAACAATGGCACGCAAAATTTGATAGTGTCATGATGAGAAATGGTTTTTGTATAAATGAATGTGATAAGTGTGTTTATTATAAATAAATTGGACAATCATATGTGATGATTTGTTTATATGTAGACTATATGTTAATATTTGGTCCAAATACTCAGGTAATAGAGACCATAAAGAAGATGTTAATTAGCAATTTCGATGTGAAAGACTTAGGAGTTGTAGACATTATTTTTGAAAATCAAAATAATAATAACACCTAATGGAATTGAATTATCTCAGTCACACTATGTAGACAAAGTGATTGAAAATTTTCAAATTTTCAAAATTAAAGGAGTAAGAACACCTTTTAATCCATCAGAAGTACTGCATAAAAACACTAATGAGAGTGTAATGCAACTGGAATACTCTCGTGTAATAGGATGTCTCATGTATTTCATGAATTGCACAAGACCATATATAGTGCAATAAGTCGACCAGCTATACAAGCAATCCAGAAAAGGAACACTGGAAAGCACTAATGAGAGTGCTTGGATATTTAAAAAATACCACAAATTATTCCTTACATTATGGAAAATATCCTGCAGTCTTAGAAGGATATAGTGATGCAAACTGGATTGCTGATTAAGAGGAATCAAAATCAACGAGTGGTTATGTATTTACCTTAGCAGGGGCCGCAGTGTCATGGAAATCTACTAAACAAACACGCATAGCTCGATCCACTATGGAATCGGAGTTCATCGCTTTAGATAAAGCATACGAAGAAGCAGAATGACTTCGTCACTTTTTAGAAGATATTCCGTTTTGGCCTAAACTTGTACCGGCCATATGCATACAATGTGATAACCAAGCAGCATTAAGAAGAGCGCAAAACTTTATGTATAATGGAAAGTCACGACACATTCATCGACGCCATAACACAATTAGGCAGTTACTCTCAAATGGAACTATTTTCATAGATTATGTGTAAACAAATGATAACCTAACGAATCCATTTACTAAAAGTTTATCAAGAGAGAAAATTAACTGTACATCGAGGGGAATGGGTTTAAAAGCCTAAACCAACAAGAGTTATCTTATACGGAAACATACCCTAGCGATTGGAGATCCCACAGACTAAGATCAATAGGCAAACCAGTTCTGAATAACTCAAGACGTAATGCATTTGTTTCGACCATGGTTTTACATCTCCTATATATCGCCTGAGTTCTCCTCCGATATCACCTTTTCACACTTAAACGAGACGAGACAACAAATCTCCTCCATATCTCCCTCGACACTCATCTCTTCCGAGATATTCAAATCTTACCCGAAATATGGATCATCCGAGATCTTACCTAAAATTCTACATTTTTGTTATTTTGTGTAATATTTTTTATTTTCATATCGATTCAAAAGAAACTTCTCAATCCAATTATAATTTACCAACTTTTTGAACATATTCTTTACTTTTTATCTTAATGAGTCATAGTGAAAGGTCTCACTTTTTTATTATGTTCAAATAAAAGGATATTATTCAATCGTTACCAAATCAATTAAGCTTATCAAGCTAGCACTCTTCTAAAAATATTCCTTTTCCATGTAAATCAAGTATGTTACCATTTTTATTTTTATTAAGAAAGTTATAACCGTTAAATAAATTTTTGAGACATCAATTTTAGACACATAAGTAAATCCGAGATATTCCCGAGATGCATTACAAGACCCCAGATGTCAATCCGAGATGTACCCGATATACACTCATCTCGTCCGAGATCTCCCTCGATACTAGATAACTTGTGTAAAAATTCCGAGACGAAACGTGATCGGAATCCGATATTTAAAACCTTGGTTTGGACTTAGTCCTACTCCATTCCTATGGTGCATAATATAAATGCATGTCTACTGAAGTATTAAAAGGATAAAACTATGTTTTTTAATGATGACCATATCTTGAAAATAACAAGTGGGGTATATGTAGTTAATGGTTGTGATCACTTATGTTAGTGTGAGTTGGGTCGGCTCTATGAGAATATTAAGACTTTTATTCTCTAAAAGCACTCGCAGAACCAAAAATTATTCAGGACTAAAATGAACACAACCAAGATATTGGATGTAAAGGGAAATAATGCTTTGTAAATCTTATTGTCTAGTTATACAATAACGGCCGACGGTTCAAGATGAAAAAATTCACCGATTAGCCAAGCATATCTGATAAGTTTTAACTAAGAAAAGTTCAAAGTGAAATATCTACTTATCCTCGATATAGCATTATTTTCATATGAACTGTGTGATTTTACACTTTGTGTAGGGTAGACATACATCGTCATTCATATGGGGGATTATTAGAGTTCTCAAAATAGTGAATGAGATATATCCCATACCGCCAAAAATAAGTCCATTTTCTTGTGTATATAGTGTATTCTCAATCCCTATATTGACCCTTAGGGTCAGGTAATTTTGTACGAGAGCAGAAGATCATACACATTACAATCTTGAGCAGATCACGTCTGTTGTATCTTAGGAGACTTTGAATAAAGTCTTAAGGAAATTGTTACGACAAGCCTTAGACGAAATTTCCTTCTTCAACCGGTTAGTTTCCAAGTGGACTTATATATATATATATCGTTTTCGTTTCTGCGTCGTCTTATTTCTTTAAATAGTATTACGTTTGATTTATCGCTATAGTTATTATTGTTATAGTTGTTAGTTTGTTGTTGTAATTAATTACAACATACTTATTGTTAAAATAAATAATACATAATTCCAAAATAGTGGAAATCTGAATTGTAAACTTGTGACACAAGTTTATTATTGATTGGTCTCTGTTTTGGTATACTAGACGCATAACGATGCTTCAAATGGCTTAAATTTATCCGTTCGACAAATTCTTAGGAAATTTCTTATATTGAAAAGACAAGCAATGGACTGTTTACATCTACAATCAATAAATCTTTTTCAATCAAACAAACGTACAAAATTGAATAGGAATTAACCAGAAAAAGGAAAGAAAATTTTTGGGGGAAAAGCAAGGACCCTGTAACAATTGGAGTGTGACAAAACTAGAAGGTAGTTGCATCAACAATAGTGTATTTGTTTAGTTATGTATAAGATGATTGGTAATATAATTTACTAAGGGATTCTGCTTAAAAGAGTAAACATGATTTTGCTGCAAACCCCATTGGTGAGGTAAACAGCATCCTTAAGTTTTTGGAGTGTATTTGTTATATGATCTCTCCTTGCAAAAGAATTCCTGAACTATATCATAAGACGTCTGGAATAAAACAAAAAAGACTTATTACACCTCCAATAGTTGAATAGTTGAGATTTTAAACACCAACAACTTAAATTTGTCTGTGTATTTCACTTCGTTTCAAATGAGCAGAAAACATCTTACTAAATGCTCTGACACTTGGAAGAGAGCAATGTATTTGCGATTCTTATTTAAATTCAGCTCTAAATGATGAATAAAAATAATTGCAAATGATATGTTAAGGTCAAATTACCCGCTCGACAAGATGACTCATCCTCACAATTGTCTACCATGCTGACCGTCGGGGGCAAGATTGCATTTTGTAAATTACAATCTATCTGCTATTTAAAGTTAATAACTGGAACATTGGAATGCTGATGTGCCGCAGTCTGCTATTTCCCATTTCAAAATGCTAGAATCCTGGAAGCTTCTGCTTTTTTTTCCATAACTTTCTAACCGTGCACATCTCCGGACGTTTCCCCTTCTCCTAATTTATTTTTTATTCTCTCTTCCCAATCCCGTAAAAATCCCAAATCCCGCTCCCCTAACATACTTGGAAGTAGGACCTACCGCGTTCCCCTCCTGTCGCATCACACCGCAGATAGGAAGACAAAAGCAGTCCTGTCTATCTTTCCCCTGACTTCCATCCCTTATCCTCCTCCATTTACCCATTGTTAGTCGAGCTCATTCTTTTCCGACTTCGCTTCAGGTGATTCACTGTCCTACTATGATATAATGTGGCTGTTTTATTTTTATTGCCCACAGTTGTCTGATTTGTTGCCTACATATTCATCGCTCAATTATATTTTATATTTTTATTCTTTTTTTTTTTTTTTTTTGTCTTAAAATTAACTGATCTACTTAACTGTTTTTAGTCGTCTAACCATTCTGTTAAATTGATGGTTGAATTTGTAGATTTGGGATCTGTGTAACCATTTCAGAAAGCCATACTACTTATTTGGGATCTGCCTCCCTGCTTTAGAAATTACATAGTCCATTGATATGCATATTGCCCAATGATAATAATAAATGCTTAAATATATAAATGTGTGTGTACATACGTACGTGTGTATGTATATGTATGTATACACATACACACACATACATACATATGTACACACACGTTTATATATTTAAGTATTTGTGTGCATGTGTATATTTATGTTCACATGTACATGTATGTGCATAAGAGAGAGATAATGCATGGAAAATTGTTATATGTGTGTATATAATAATCTGTCTAATGAATCCCAACACATAATGTCATATAGCACGATAATGTAAACAAAACACTAGACAATTTATCAACTTCATCATTATTCTCCCTTAATTATCGTAACTTATAACGCAATCACAAACTTTTACTTGCAGTGCATTGTTAAGACGACAAAACTGTTGTTGCTATAAATTGTTATTTAGCTAGGGAAGTGAAGAATGCATTGTTCTTTACCATGATGATATGTATACAGATCATCTACTGTTAACGTGAAAATCGGACGCTAACACCCCAGTGTCAATTGAAGTTGGATGAAAGCACCACCCGTGAATACGGGAATCAAGAAATAACAGTAAGTAACAGAAAATGCAGTAAATGAGCACAGAGTTTATAGTGGTTCGACTTATGATCAAGCCTACATCCACTTCAATCCTTTTTATTGCTGATCGGATTACAACTTGTTACAATCTCCTTCAATTACATTCCAATTCAATTCAAAAAGAAAACAAGTAGCTAGGAAAAACTTCGATATGACAGAATTCTTCGAATTCATGATTGAATGTGTTGAATTCCTGTGCGAAGTTGATCTAAGCGTCTTGCGTGTGCTTGAAGTGATGGAGTGTAGATTGCTTTGAAGATAGTGAAGTTTCAATGCCTTGAAGAAAAATGATCCAAAAGTCCCCCGAATGTGTGAGGTGGTAGTGTATTTATAGGCGTGATTCTGGGCAGCGGTTTTCGCCCAAGTCATGAGTCGTGCCCGACTCAGGGAAAGTCATAGGTCGCGCTCGACTTAAGGGTCAAGAGTTAGCAAGCAGTGAAGTAGGTGAAGCGGTTCTGAGTTGTTCACCTGGATATAAGCCTTAACTCGTTTGCGGGTCAAAGGTCACGAGACAAGGCAGCATTAAATTTATGTTTTGTAGTTTCAGGTTGTGACAACCCTGTATTTTTTTTTTATATATTTTAATTATTTTGATAAAAAAAAACTTATTTTACTTATTTTAAATGATTAAATTTTATTACTTAAATATAAATCTTGATTTTATATGAAATTATAATTCCAAACTTGTGTAATTTGAATATGTTCCTGAAATGTTGATTTTGGTCAAAATAGTCAAACTTTGACTTTTGACTTAAAATTTTAAAAGTTTAAAATTATAAATTTTATCTTTTATTATGAAATTACATAAAATTCTAAGAACACCACTTTTCGTTTCGTTGAAAACGGAGTTAAAATGTAAAAGTTATGTACATTTCAATTTCTAGTATAATTTGTTTTATTGTGCAATTTTGCCTATTTTAAATTTTATAAATCATATTTTTCTTTCTTATATTTCTTTTAATATGGGTAAATATGTTAATTTATGTATATTTTCATCTCTAAATATTTTAAAAATAATAATAGGATTTTTCTAAAATTTACTATGATGATTTCCTATTTTTAAAAGGCTGTTTCCTTTTTCTGCTATTTTCTTCGTCTAAACTATATTTTAATTAAAATTTATTTATTTATTTTGTGAATTCATTTTATTTTGTGTTCTTATCTTTATTTATAAATATTTTTAAGTACATAAAAATTTTTCCAAGTTCATTGCACTTATTTTTCATATTTTCAGGACTAGTTGTAAATTTTGCTGTTTTATTTAATTAAACTATATATAATTAATAATTTATTTATTTATTATTGTTTATTTACTAAATTTTCGTATTTTTATCTGGATTTATATATATATTTCAGTTATTTAAAATTAAAAAGAATTTAGTGGAAATTTGAAAGGTTTTGTGACTCTTTAGTTGCTTAAGTCTCTTTGTTTTCCCACCTTTTCATTTTCTAACTCTTGCATTCAATTGAGGCCAATCATATCTCATTTCTTTCAGCTGATCACATATCATTTGCACGTAAACAAATGTCCTCCTTCATCTCCTAAAAACTCACGGCACTTCAAAGAAAAATATGGCTTCCATTCTCCTCTCATCTTCTTCCTTTTTTCCATTTGTTTGCCTTGATTTTTGCCCTGCTTCTTCATGCTTTGCTCAGCCTAACCTCTCCACCATCAGCTCCACCATCTCCTCCACCATCTACAGCAGCTCCTCCTCCCCCTCCTCTGACATTAACCAAGTTTTGCCCATCCATTGAGGTTAGCATCACAAACTTTGCACCAAACCCCTTGAAATTGCCTAGCCTAGCCATATACTCCACTATCTCCTTCATATCTTGCCTTGGCCACCTCCTATTGTTCCACCACCACCACGATACAACCTTTGACCCTCCACCTACCCACTGTCCAGACCTGAACCAGATCAGGCCGTGGCCTCCCCATGTTGAAAACTCCACAAAAATTGCAAGCAAACCCTTAAAACTAGCCTAGCCGAGCCTTAATGCCAATATCCTTTCACATACTCCTCTTGGCCACCCCTAGAACCACCACCACCAGCAACCACATGACCTTTGGGTGCTGCTATACCATCACTCTCCACTGTCTAGATCTGGAGTAAGTATAGCCAGCCCAAGTGTGCCATAGGTCGAGCCAAATATGGACCAAAATCCTTGTTTATGCCTTGTATTCATAGTTTCATGTACACATACCTTTGCACCATCATCAAATCCATGATACGCTGACCTGTTGCATCCAAACCTGATCCAAAACCATTCCATTACAGTGCTTTTCCAGTCCATAGCTGAAGCATACAAAGGTGAATGCAAGTGCAAAAGTTCTAGCTTTGAATTGTGTACTTATTCCTAGCATTGTTTTGTAATATCTTGGTTTATAATTCATGTTTGTTATTGTTTGTTTGATTTGTATTCAAGGGAATTAATCCTTGGCTCCTCCATTCGTATCTGTGTCGTGCTTTTGTGCTTGTGTAGATTCCGTT
The DNA here is from genome assembly GCA_030765085.1 of Allium cepa. NCBI lineage: Eukaryota > Viridiplantae > Streptophyta > Magnoliopsida > Asparagales > Amaryllidaceae > Allium > Allium cepa. Next base: position 188,857,532 of record CM060939.1, on the reverse strand, counting down.
CGTGAAATTCGTTGTTGTGTCTCCAGCTCAAACCGGTGAGTTATTCTCACCAGACAATCTGTACCTATATAACTGATAAACCGACACCATTTGAATCTGTAAATGTATTGCATCATGTTATAACTGCTATATTATGATCATATGATGTTTACACCTGTTATTACACCTGTTATATCACTTGTTACTGTTTATTATGCTATTCTGTTTATTTATATCAGTTTATCACACTGCAAGTTCCCTTTTGATTAGAATCACTATGGGTTGAAATGATATATACCCGAACGGACTTTGGAATAAGGGAAAATTGTTATGGGCTAAAATGATAGGCCTGAATGATTTTCAAATCATTTATTTAACTTGGGATTGCGGGTTTGAAATGATAAAACCCGGATTTTTCTTTTTAAACTGCGGATTGAAATGATACATATCCGTATCACTTTACCTAGCGTAGAAAATTATATATAGACCCGTAGTTAATATATGTTTTCCTAAAATCTTTAAAGTTATTTAAGAAATGTAAATATTATATTATTTTGATTTAAATATAATTAAAAAGGATTTTTGTAAAATATTATTGATTTTATGAATAATTTTAAGTGAATTGAATTAATGGAAAAGTTAGAAATTTTGAACGTAAGTTATTTTGGAAAAATTGATTTAATTATAATTGGAAATTTAATTAAATATGAATTTATGATAATTTGAATATAAATTGAATTTAAAGTGATTTTATATCATATTAATGATTTTTAATAAAGTTGAAATGTGAAATGAATGAATATTTTAAGTTGAAATTTTGAAATATAACTAAAATTGGAAATTTATGAAATTGACTTGAAAGGGAAATTTTAGTTAAGTAAATAAAAATAAAAATAAGTTATATTTGAGAATTTTAACATAAATGTTTAGTTGAAATTTAATGTAGTGAATCTAAAATTGAACATTGCATTTTGATAAGTGAATTATTATTAAAACTTGATTTTTGAATGGAAATTTAACTTTATAAAATCATGAACTTGAGGAAAATTAAATGATGTTTATAAATGTGAAATGTATGATTTTATAAGTTAAAAAATGTTTTAAATAAAAATATAATTGGTTGAGAAATTTTATTGAATATTTGAAGTTAATTTACTGCATTTTTGAAATTCTATTAATTACAATGTGAATGATATTACAGCATTGTAAATGCTGTAGTTGATGATAATGAACTAAAAAGCTAAATTGAATTAAAAGCTATTATAGAAAAATTTTGTAAGTGCTATAATTTTTGAATTTAACTAAGTTTATTTGAAATTTAAGTAAACCCTATTACAACATTTTAAAATGTTGTCTTTTGTTAAAGTGAACTGTTTTGAATGTATTTTTCCGTAGCATTTTCTAAATGCCACGAAAAGTGAATCTTTACTGTTTTAATAAACTTAAGTGAATAAATGAACATTGAAAGTTGAAAATTTTGGAAGTTTAATAATTTAATTATTAAACATAATAACTTCATTTTAGTGATTAAAAATGATTTTTGGAATATAAACTGTTTTGAAATATGAATTGAAATGGTATTTTAAATTGAATAAAATGAATAATGATATTGAAATGAATATGGTTGTGAAAAGAGATGATATTTTGATATATTAAATGATTGAAATGTGGTTTCGAAAAGATATGATATATTGAAATGATTTGAAATGAAGTTTTGAAAGATATGATATTCTGGTATATATTAAATGATTCGAAGATGAAGTTTTGAAAGTTATGATATTTTGAAATTAAGACGATTTGAAAATGAAGTTTGAAAGATGTGATGTTTATGTATTAAAAATGATTTGAAATGACTTGATAATTATTTTGATAAATATTGAATTTGGAAGATATGATGTTTATGTATTAAAAATGATTTGAAATGACTTGATAATTATTTTGATAAATATTGAATTTGGAAGATGTGATGTTTATGTATTAAAAATGATTTGAAATGACTTGATAATTACTTTGATAAATATTTGAATTGAAAGATATGGCATGATGATATATTGAAATGGTTTGGAAATGATTTAATCTTTATTTTGATAAAGATTTGGGTTGAAATCATATTTTATTTTGAAGTATAAAATATGTTTTAAAGTTATAACTACGGGTTATAACAACGATTGGTTGTTAAAGAGACCGGGATCGGATATTGTCTTATAGCCGGCCAATACCGAAAACCACTTTAACAACTGTGTACGCGGTGGAGATTCCAGAATGAAGTAGGATGGTGGCGACGTTCTCGAGGTATATTACGTGGACCCAACTCCCGTGAGTTGGCATATATGACTAAAACAGGAGCTATACCGGGATACACAAAGGGTCGCACCCTTTCATCAAGCATGCTCCATCGGAAACCATTCTATTACTTTTGTGATTCGATTCGGTGGCGCCACATTTGATTCGGGGGTATTGTTCGAGGTGGGCGGAAGCTGCTGGCTTGCCGTCACCACCGGTCCGGGAGTGCAAACGGTGTATCCACCCTGGCATTGCCTCGCGTGCCGTGTCATATCCTTATATCGAGCCCACTACGATTTTGGTTTTAAAGATCCGACTGCGTTAAGGTTCACCATCCCCTTAACGCTATTTTCTATATGATTATACTTTACTGATCAGACACTACTGTATATAACGCAATATACCACATAGTAAATAGTTTAACGGATCCTTAGAGGATGGGCAGTCCCAAGCATCTTCTAAGTTACTTGTACCTTTACTACAGTTCACTTGAGTTGGTTTACATTGTATAAGTATGTATGTCCTGACTCGAGTGTTTGTATTTTTATTTACGCTCGGGTCAGCCTGAGTTATTCACAGATTTGGATTTCCACTTTCTGGAGATTGGAATCGCTGGAGATTATCTACTTGTCATGTTTATCTTTTGAAACCTGTTGTTCCTTTCAGCGCTTGTATTAGTTGACTTCTACGAAGTGAGACTTCTTTTGTACCTTATTTCCTCTATTGTATTTTATGTAACTCTGATATTTTTATATAGTAGCTTCATGAACTACTATTTCTTTTGCTTCCGCTGCACTATTATTACTCTGTGTCTGTGATTCTATGATTTTTATTTACTGTATATTCTGAGATTTGCCAAATTTTTATTTACAACGCGGTATTTTGAGCAATTTAATTCCGGCATGAGTGTCTACCTATACACTTATAATGGATGCGAATGGTTGAAAATATCGGGTCGTTACAGTTGGTATCAGAGCTTTGGTAGCTCTTGGCAAAACTCAGCATATGGAGTAGATGTAATTACAGAATCACTTTCATTCGAGTTGAATCTTTTTCTTTTGACTCGATTCCTTTGAATTTTGGAACGTTCCCTACAGTTCCAAAATCCATTCGTATCCCTCACTATTCATCTTTTTGACTTTGGAGCATTTCATAACTCCGCTTCGAATGATCTTTCTAGTGAGTCGGCGGTCACGCCAATTTCAAATTTTCTTGTAAAAGGGGTGAAACTCCTTTACAACAGCATCGATTCACCAAAGATTTTATATCCTCAGTTTAGATGCTAGTATCTCCTATTATCCAAAACTCTATCTTATGAGGTTGAATGTAGATTTACCCCAGAAAATCCACTTCGACCTTATACTTTAAGTCACGGTTGACCCGATTAAGGTTGCCCGTGATTTATATTAGCTAATCCACCTCCCTACTCTATATTTAATCATCTTGTCTTTTGTTTCCAACATATTTTCAAACATTTTGAATTGTATTTGTCAATCTATATTTTTTTATATATTGTGTTGTTTGAGTTGTTGATGTTGATTTGGGTTTCCGATCGATTCGTCTGATCAGCGCTATCGATAGGATTTCTAAAACACTTTGATAGAACAAACTGACACAATATTATTTTAAAATTTTGGTTAATGAAATAAAATTTTGATATATATATCTATGGAACTTAATGAAATGATTCAAATTGATAATTTGAAATGATAATACTTGATTTATCATTTATTGTTCTATAAATGAATTTATAAATAATTGCTTATAAATTGATTTGGGAACTTAAATGAATTTAGAAAAGAAATCTGAGAATTTATTTTCCGATGATCTCGAACTTTGGTTTAAAAGTTTTAAAAGGGTTATATTATTTAAAGTATTTTGAATAGAATTTGTTTTCAAAGAATTTTAAAGGTTTAAAATTAGTGCTCTTCTCTTTGTCGCTGGAAAATAACTTCGGTGATGATCGCGACATCATCGACGTTCATTTTCGAGTTTGAAGTTAAGAGACTGTTATGTAGTCTTGCTACAGCTTTGTTTTGGGGAATTTAATTGATTTGAATTTCTAAAATATGACTTGATTTATAATAATATAGATATATGATTGAAATTTGATTTGACATATTATATATATTATGACTTATCTCTAAATGGTTTGAATGTAATCGAAAATTTAATTCTTAAATTTTATTTTTAAAGAATATTTTCAATTATAAGAAATTTTTTGTTAGTTTAAGATGATTGGATAATAAGATAATGAAACTTGATATAGTTAACATTTATTTAACTTGTGTAAAAATATTGATTAGTAATTTAAGTTGAAATTTCCATGCTTTCAAATCTGTTTCCTTATTTTGCTTTCCAAACTATATTTTGATTGTCCTTATCATCCTTATCTTGATATAGATTGGTATAGGCATCTTTCTACAATCTTTATGTTAGAAATCTTTCTATAATCTTTGATAGATCTTTGGTAATCATTTTGAATCTACCTTTTCGTGCCTGTGTTCTTAATTTTGGAGAATCTTGAAAAGATCATCTCCACCTTGTTAAACTTACCTATAACAACAGTTATCAGGTATAATTTCAATCTTCTTGTCATCTTATCTTAATCCTATTTCACTCTATCTTTTTTCTGTGCTTTTCCGTACCTCGTACCTTTTCGAGGACGAAAAGATTTGAGTGGGGGAGAGTGTGACAACCCTGTATTTTTTTTTATATATATTTTAATTATTTTGATAAAAAAAACTTATTTTACTTATTTTAAATGATTAAATTTTATTACTTAAATATAAATCTTGATTTTATATGAAATTATAATTCCAAACTTGTGTAATTTGAATATGTTCCTGAAATGTTGATTTTGATCAAAATAGTCAAACTTTGACTTTTGACTTAAAATTTTAAAAGTTTAAAATTATAAATTTTATCTTTTATTATGAAATTACATAAATTCTAAGAACACCACTTTTCGTTTCGTTGAAAACGGAGTTAAAATGTAAAAGTTATGTACATTTCAATTTCTAGTATAATTTGTTTTATTGTGCAATTTTGCCTATTTTAAATTTTATAAATCATATTTTTCTTTCTTATATTTCTTTTAATATGGGTAGATATGTTAATTTATGTATATTTTCATCTCTAAATATTTTAAAAATAATAATAGGATTTTTCTAAAATTTACTATGATGATTTCCTATTTTTAAAAGGCTGTTTCCTTTTTCTGCTATTTTCTTCGTCTAAACTATATTTTAATTAAAATTTATTTATTTATTTTGTGAATTCATTTTATTTTGTGTTCTTATCTTTATTTATAAATATTTTTAAGTACATAAAAAATTTTCCAAGTTCATTGCACTTATTTTTCATATTTTCAAGACTAGTTGTAAATTTTGCTGTTTTATTTAATTAAACTATATATAATTAATAATTTATTTATTTATTATTGTTTATTTACTAAATTTTCGTATTTTTATCTGGGTTTATATATATATTTCAGTTATTTAAAATTAAAAAGAATTTAGTGGAAATTTGAAAGGTTTTGTGACTCTTTAGTTGCTTAAGTCTCTTTGTTTTCCCACCTTTTCATTTTCTAACTCTTGCATTCAATTGAGGCCAACCATATCTCATTTCTTTCAGCTGATCACATATCATTTGCACGTAAACAAATGTCCTCCTTCATCTCCTAAAAACTCACGGCACTTCAAAGAAAAATATGGCTTCCATTCTCCTCTCATCTTCTTCCTTTTTTCCATTTGTTTGCCTTGATTTTTGCCCTGCTTCTTCATGCTTTGCTCAGCCTAACCTCTCCACCATCAGCTCCACCATCTCCTCCACCATCTACAGCAGCTCCTCCTCCCCCTCCTCTGACATTAACCAAGTTTTGCCCATCCATTGAGGTTAGCATCACAAACTTTGCACCAAACCCCTTGAAATTGCCTAGCCTAGCCATATACTCCACTATCTCCTTCATATCTTGCCTTGGCCACCTCCTATTGTTCCACCACCACCACGATACAACCTTTGACCCTCCACCTACCCACTGTCCAGACCTGACCCTGATCAGGCCGTGGCCTCCCCATGTTGAAAACTCCACAAAAATTGCAAGCAAACCCTTAAAACTAGCCTAGCCGAGCCTTAATGCCAATATCCTTTCACATACTCCTCTTGGCCACCCCTAGAACCACCACCACCAGCAACCACATGACCTTTGGGTGCTGCTATACCATCACTCTCCACTGTCTAGATCTGGAGTAAGTATAGCCAGCCCAAGTGTGCCATAGGTCGAGCCAAATATGGACCAAAATCCTTGTTTATGCCTTGTAGTCATAGTTTCATGTACACATACCTTTGCACCATCATCAAATCCATGATACGCTGACCTGTTGCATCCAAACCTGATCCAAAACCATTCCATTACAGTGCTTTTCCAGTCCATAGCTGAAGCATACAAAGGTGAATGCAAGTGCAAAAGTTCTAGCTTTGAATTGTGTACTTATTCCTAGCATTGTTTTGTAATATCTTGGTTTATAATTCATGTTTGTTATTGTTTGTTTGATTTGTATTCAAGGGAATTAATCCTTGGCTCCTCCATTCTTATCTGTGTCGTGCTTTTGTGCTTGTGTAGATTCCGTTCGTGAAATTCGTTGTTGTGTCTCCAGCTCAAACCGGTGAGTTATTCTCACCAGACAATCTGTACCTATATAACTGATAAACCGACACCATTTGAATCTGTAAATGTATTGCATCATGTTATAACTGCTATATTATGATCATATGATGTTTACACCTGTTATTACACCTGTTATATCACTTGTTACTGTTTATTATGCTATTCTGTTTATTTATATCAGTTTATCACACTGCAAGTTCCCTTTTGATTAGAATCACTATGGGTTGAAATGATATATACCCGAACGGACTTTGGAATAAGGGAAAATTGTTATGGGCTAAAATGATAGGCCTGAATGATTTTCAAATCATTTATTTAACTTGGGATTGCGGGTTTGAAATGATAAAACCCGGATTTTTCTTTTTAAACTGCGGATTGAAATGATACATATCCGTATCACTTTACCTAGCATAGAAAATTATATATAGACCCGTAGTTAATATATGTTTTCCTAAAATCTTTAAAGTTATTTTAGAAATGTAAATATTATATTATTTTGATTTAAATATAATTAAAAAGGATTTTTGTAAAATATTATTGATTTTATGAATAATTGTAAGTGAATTGAATTAATGGAAAAGTTAGAAATTTTGAACGTAAGTTATTTTGGAAAAATTGATTTAATTATAATTGGAAATTTAATAAAATATGAATTTATGATAATTTGAATATAAATTGAATTTAAAGTGATTTTATATCATATTAATGATTTTTAATAAAGCTGAAATGTGAAATGAATGAATATTTTAAGTTGAAATTTTGAAATATAACTAAAATTGGAAATTTATGAAATTGACTTGAAAGGGAAATTTTAGTTAAGTAAATAAAAATAAAAATAAGTTATATTTGAGAATTTTAACATAAATGTTAAGTTGAAATTTAATGTAGTGAATCTAAAATTGAACATTGCATTTTGATAAGTGAATTATTATTAAAACTTGATTTTTGAATGGAAATTTAACTTTATAAAATCATGAACTTGAGGAAAATTAAATGATGTTTATAAATGTGAAATGTATGATTTTATAAGTTAAAAAATGTTTTAAATAAAAATATAATTGGTTGAGAAATTTTATTGAATATTTGAAGTTAATTTACTGCATTTTTGAAATTCTATTAATTACAATGTGAATGATATTACAGCATTGTAAATGCTGTAGTTGATGATAATGAACTAAAAAGCTAAATTGAATTAAAAGCTATTATAGAAAATTTTTGTAAGTGCTATAATTTTTGAATTTAACTAAGTTTATTTGAAATTTAAGTAAACTCTATTACAACATTTTAAAATGTTGTCTTTTGTTAAAGTGAACTGTTTTGAATGTATTTTTCCGTAGCATTTTCTAAATGCCACGAAAAGTGAATCTTTACTGTTTTAATAAACTTAAGTGAATAAATGAACATTAAAAGTTGAAAATTTTGGAAGTTTAATAATTTAATTATTAAACATAATAACTTCATTTTAGTGATTAAAAATGATTTTTGGAATATAAACTGTTTTGAAATATGAATTGAAATGGTATTTTAAATTGAATAAAATGAATAATGATATTGAAATGAATGTGGTTGTGAAAAGAGATGATATTTTGATATATTAAATGATTGAAATGTGGTTTCGAAAAGATATGATATATTGAAATGATTTGAAATGAAGTTTTGAAAGATATGATATTCTGGTATATATTAAATGATTCGAAGATGAAGTTTTGAAAGTTATGATATTTTGAAATTAAGACGATTTGAAAATGAAGTTTGAAAGATGTGATGTTTATGTATTAAAAATGATTTGAAATGACTTGATAATTATTTTGATAAATATTGAATTTGGAAGATATGATGTTTATGTATTAAAAATGATTTGAAATGACTTGATAATTATTTTGATAAATATTGAATTTGGAAGATGTGATGTTTATGTATTAAAAATGATTTGAAATGACTTGATAATTACTTTGATAAATATTTGAATTGAAAGATATGGTATGATGATATATTGAAATGGTTTGGAAATGATTTAATCTTTATTTTGATAAAGATTTGGGTTGAAATGATATTTTATTTTGAAGTATAAAATATGTTTTAAAGTTATAACTACGGGTTATAACAACGATTGGTTGTTAAAGAGACCGGGATCGGATATTGTCTTATAGCCGGCCAATACCGAAAACCACTTTAACAACTGTGTACGCGGTGGAGATTCCAGAATGAAGTAGGATGGTGGCGACGTTCTCGAGGTATATTACGTGGACCCAACTCCCGTGAGTTGGCATATATGACTAAAACAGGAGCTATACCGGGATACACAAAAGGTCGCACCCTTTCATCGAGCATGCTCCATCGGAAACCATTCTATTACTTTTGTGATTCGATTCGGTGGCGCCACATTTGATTCGGGGGTATTGTTCGAGGTGGGCGGAAGCTGCTGGCTTGCCGTCACCACCGGTCCGGGAGTGCAAACGGTGTATCCACCCTGGCATTGCCTCGCGTGCCGTGTCATATCCTTATATCGAGCCCACTACGATTTTGGTTTTAAAGATCCGACCGCGTTAAGGTTCACCATCCCCTTAACGCTATTTTCTATATGATTATACTTTACTGATCAGACACTACTGTATATAACGCAATATACTACATAGTAAATAGTTTAACGGATCCTTAGAGGATGGGCAGTCCCAAGCATCTTCTAAGTTACTTGTACCTTTACTACAGTTCACTTGAGTTGGTTTACATTGTATAAGTATGTATGTCCTGACTCGAGTGTTTGTATTTTTATTTACGCTCGGGTCAGCCTGAGTTATTCACAGATTTGGATTTCCACTTTTTGGAGATTGGAATCGCTGGAGATTTTCTACTTGTCATGTTTATCTTTTGAAACCTGTTGTTCCTTTCAGCGCTTGTATTAGTTGACTTCTACGAAGTGAGACTTCTTTTGTACCTTATTTCCTCTATTGTATTTTATGTAACTCTGATATTTTTATATAGTAGCTTCATGAACTACTATTTCTTTTGCTTCCGCTGCACTATTATTACTCTGTGTCTGTGATTCTATGATTTTTATTTACTGTATATTCTGAGATTTGCCAAATTTTTATTTACAGCGCGGTATTTTGAGCAATTTAATTCCGGCATGAGTGTCTACCTATACACTTATAATGGATGCGAATGGTTGAAAATATCGGGTCGTTACAGTTGGTATCAGAGCTTTGGTAGCTCTTGGCAAAACTCAGCATATGGAGTAGATGTAATTACAGAATCACTTTCATTCGAGTTGAATCTTTTTCTTTTGACTCGATTCCTTTGAATTTTGGAACGTTCCCTACAGTTCCAAAATCCATTCGTATCCCTCACTATTCATCTTCTTTTGACTTTGGAGCATTTCATAACTCCGCTTCGAATGATCTTTCTAGTGAGTCGGCGGTCACGCCAATTTCAAATTTTCTTGTAAAAGGGGTGAAACTCCTTTACAACAGCATCGATTCACCAAAGATTTTATATCCTCAGTTTAGATGCTAGTATCTCCTATTATCCAAAACTCTATCTTATGAGGTTGAATGTAGATTTACCCCAGAAAATCCACTTCGACCTTATACTTTAAGTCACGGTTGACCCGATTAAGGTTGCCCGTGATTTATATTAGCTAATCCACCTCCCTACTCTATATTTAATCATCTTGTCTTTTGTTTCCAACATATTTTCAAACATTTTGAATTGTATTTGTCAATCTATATTTTTTTATATATTGTGTTGTTTGAGTTGTTGATGTTGATTTGGGTTTCCGATCGATTCGTCTGATCAGCGCTATCGATAGGATTTCTAAAACACTTTGATAGAACAAACTGACACAATATTATTTTAAAATTTTGGTTAATGAAATAAAATTTTGATATATATATCTATGGAACTTAATGAAATGATTCAAATTGATAATTTGAAATGATAATACTTGATTTATCATTTATTGTTCTATAAATGAATTTATAAATAATTGTTTATAAATTGATTTGGGAACTTAAATGAATTTAGAAAAGAAATCTGAGAATTTATTTTCCGATGATCTCGAACTTTGGTTTAAAAGTTTTAAAAGGGTTATATTATTTAAAGTATTTTGAGTAGAATTTGTTTTCAAAGAATTTTAAAGGTTTAAAATTAGTGCTCTTCTCTTTGTCGCTGGAAAATAACTTCGGTGATGATCGCGACATCATCGACGTTCATTTTCGAGTTTGAAGTTAAGAAACTGTTATGTAGTCTTGCTACAGCTTTGTTTTGGGGAATTTAATTGATTTGAATTTCTAAAATATGACTTGATTTATAATAATATAGATATATGATTGAAATTTGATTTGACATATTATATATATTATGACTTATCTCTAAATGGTTTGAATGTAATCGAAAATTTAATTCTTAAATTTTATTTTTAAAGAATATTTTCAATTATAAGAAATTTTTTGTTAGTTTAAGATGATTGGATAATAAGATAATGAAACTTGATATAGTTAACATTTATTTAACTTGTGTAAAAATATTGATTAGTAATTTAAGTTGAAATTTCCATGCTTTCAAATCTGTTTCCTTATTTTGCTTTCCAAACTATATTTTGATTGTCCTTATCATCCTTATCTTGATATAGATTGGTATAGGCATCTTTCTACAATCTTTATGTTAGAAATCTTTCTATAATCTTTGATAGATCTTTGGTAATCATTTTGAATCTACCTTTTCGTGCCTGTGTTCTTAATTTTGGAGAATCTTGAAAAGATCATCTCCACCTTGTTAAACTTACCTATAACAACAGTTATCAGGTATAATTTCAATCTTCTTGTCATCTTATCTTAATCCTATTTCACTCTATCTTTTTTCTGTGCTTTTCCGTACCTCGTACCTTTTCGAGGACGAAAAGATTTGAGTGGGGGAGAGTGTGACAACCCTGTATTTTTTTTTATATATATTTTAATTATTTTGATAAAAAAAACTTATTTTACTTATTTTAAATGATTAAATTTTATTACTTAAATATAAATCTTGATTTTATATGAAATTATAATTCCAAACTTGTGTAATTTGAATATGTTCCTGAAATGTTGATTTTGATCAAAATAGTCAAACTTTGACTTTTGACTTAAAATTTTAAAAGTTTAAAATTATAAATTTTATCTTTTATTATGAAATTACATAAATTCTAAGAACACCACTTTTCGTTTCGTTGAAAACGGAGTTAAAATGTAAAAGTTATGTACATTTCAATTTCTAGTATAATTTGTTTTATTGTGCAATTTTGCCTATTTTAAATTTTATAAATCATATTTTTCTTTCTTATATTTCTTTTAATATGGGTAGATATGTTAATTTATGTATATTTTCATCTCTAAATATTTTAAAAATAATAATAGGATTTTTCTAAAATTTACTATGATGATTTCCTATTTTTAAAAGGTTGTTTCCTTTTTCTGCTATTTTCTTCGTCTAAACTATATTTTAATTAAAATTTATTTATTTATTTTGTGAATTCATTTTATTTTGTGTTCTTATCTTTATTTATAAATATTTTTAAGTACATAAAAAATTTTCCAAGTTCATTGCACTTATTTTTCATATTTTCAGGACTAGTTGTAAATTTTGCTGTTTTATTTAATTAAACTATATATAATTAATAATTTATTTATTTATTATTGTTTATTTACTAAATTTTCGTATTTTTATCTGGATTTATATATATATTTCAGTTATTTAAAATTAAAAAGAATTTAGTGGAAATTTGAAAGGTTTTGTGACTCTTTAGTTGCTTAAGTCTCTTTGTTTTCCCACCTTTTCATTTTCTAACTCTTGCATTCAATTGAGGCCAACCATATCTCATTTCTTTCAGCTGATCACATATCATTTGCACGTAAACAAATGTCCTCCTTCATCTCCTAAAAACTCACGGCACTTCAAAGAAAAATATGGCTTCCATTCTCCTCTCATCTTCTTCCTTTTTTCCATTTGTTTGCCTTGATTTTTGCCCTGCTTCTTCATGCTTTGCTCAGCCTAACCTCTCCACCATCAGCTCCACCATCTCCTCCACCATCTACAGCAGCTCCTCCTCCCCCTCCTCTGACATTAACCAAGTTTTGCCCATCCATTGAGGTTAGCATCACAAACTTTGCACCAAACCCCTTGAAATTGCCTAGCCTAGCCATATACTCCACTATCTCCTTCATATCTTGCCTTGGCCACCTCCTATTGTTCCACCACCACCACGATACAACCTTTGACCCTCCACCTACCCACTGTCCAGACCTGAACCAGATCAGGCCGTGGCCTCCCCATGTTGAAAACTCCACAAAAATTGCAAGCAAACCCTTAAAACTAGCCTAGCCGAGCCTTAATGCCAATATCCTTTCACATACTCCTCTTGGCCACCCCTAGAACCACCACCACCAGCAACCACATGACCTTTGGGTGCTGCTATACCATCACTCTCCACTGTCTAGATCTGGAGTAAGTATAGCCAGCCCAAGTGTGCCATAGGTCGAGCCAAATATGGACCAAAATCCTTGTTTATGCCTTGTAGTCATAGTTTCATGTACACATACCTTTGCACCATCATCAAATCCATGATACGCTGACCTGTTGCATCCAAACCTGATCCAAAACCATTCCATTACAGTGCTTTTCCAGTCCATAGCTGAAGCATACAAAGGTGAATGCAAGTGCAAAAGTTCTAGCTTTGAATTGTGTACTTATTCCTAGCATTGTTTTGTAATATCTTGGTTTATAATTCATGTTTGTTATTGTTTGTTTGATTTGTATTCAAGGGAATTAATCCTTGGCTCCTCCATTCGTATCTGTGTCGTGCTTTTGTGCTTGTGTAGATTCCGTTCGTGAAATTCGTTGTTGTGTCTCCAGCTCAAACCGGTGAGTTATTCTCACCAGACAATCTGTACCTATATAACTGATAAACCGACACCATTTGAATCTGTAAATGTATTGCATCATGTTATAACTGCTATATTATGATCATATGATGTTTACACCTGTTATTACACCTGTTATATCACTTGTTACTGTTTATTATGCTATTCTGTTTATTTATATCAGTTTATCACACTGCAAGTTCCCTTTTGATTAGAATCACTATGGGTTGAAATGATATATACCCGAACGGACTTTGGAATAAGGGAAAATTGTTATGGGCTAAAATGATAGGCCTGAATGATTTTCAAATCATTTATTTAACTTGGGATTGCGGGTTTGAAATGATAAAACCCGGATTTTTCTTTTTAAACTGCGGATTGAAATGATACATATCTGTATCACTTTACCTAGCATAGAAAATTATATATAGACCCGTAGTTAATATATGTTTTCCTAAAATCTTTAAAGTTATTTTAGAAATGTAAATATTATATTATTTTGATTTAAATATAATTAAAAAGGATTTTTGTAAAATATTATTGATTTTATGAATAATTGTAAGTGAATTGAATTAATGGAAAAGTTAGAAATTTTGAACGTAAGTTATTTTGGAAAAATTGATTTAATTATAATTGGAAATTTAATTAAATATGAATTTATGATAATTTGAATATAAATTGAATTTAAAGTGATTTTATATCATATTAATGATTTTTAATAAAGCTGAAATGTGAAATGAATGAATATTTTAAGTTGAAATTTTGAAATATAACTAAAATTGGAAATTTATGAAATTGACTTGAAAGGGAAATTTTAGTTAAGTAAATAAAAATAAAAATAAGTTATATTTGAGAATTTTAACATAAATGTTAAGTTGAAATTTAATGTAGTGAATCTAAAATTGAACATTGCATTTTGATAAGTGAATTATTATTAAAACTTGATTTTTGAATGGAAATTTAACTTTATAAAATCATGAACTTGAGGAAAATTAAATGATGTTTATAAATGTGAAATGTATGATTTTATAAGTTAAAAAATGTTTTAAATAAAAATATAATTGGTTGAGAAATTTTATTGAATATTTGAAGTTAATTTACTGCATTTTTGAAATTCTATTAATTACAATGTGAATGATATTACAGCATTGTAAATGCTGTAGTTGATGATAATGAACTAAAAAGCTAAATTGAATTAAAAGCTATTATAGAAAAATTTTGTAAGTGCTATAATTTTTGAATTTAACTAAGTTTATTTGAAATTTAAGTAAACCCTATTACAACATTTTAAAATGTTGTCTTTTGTTAAAGTGAACTGTTTTGAATGTATTTTTCCGTAGCATTTTCTAAATGCCACGAAAAGTGAATCTTTACTGTTTTAATAAACTTAAGTGAATAAATGAACATTGAAAGTTGAAAATTTTGAAAGTTTAATAATTTAATTATTAAACATAATAACTTCATTTTAGTGATTAAAAATGATTTTTGGAATATAAACTGTTTTGAAATATGAATTGAAATGGTATTTTAAATTGAATAAAATGAATAATGATATTGAAATGAATGTGGTTGTGAAAAGAGATGATATTTTGATATATTAAATGATTGAAATGTGGTTTCGAAAAGATATGATATATTGAAATGATTTGAAATGAAGTTTTGAAAGATATGATATTCTGGTATATATTAAATGATTCGAAGATGAAGTTTTGAAAGTTATGATATTTTGAAATTAAGACGATTTGAAAATGAAGTTTGAAAGATGTGATGTTTATGTATTAAAAATGATTTGAAATGACTTGATAATTATTTTGATAAAAATTGAATTTGGAAGATATGATGTTTATGTATTAAAAATGATTTGAAATGACTTGATAATTATTTTGATAAATATTGAATTTGGAAGATGTGATGTTTATGTATTAAAAATGATTTGAAATGACTTGATAATTACTTTGATAAATATTTGAATTGAAAGATATGGTATGATGATATATTGAAATGGTTTGGAAATGATTTAATCTTTATTTTGATAAAGATTTGGGTTGAAATGATATTTTATTTTGAAGTATAAAATATGTTTTAAAGTTATAACTACGGGTTATAATAACGATTGGTTGTTAAAGAGACCGGGATCGGATATTGTCTTATAGCCGGTCAATACCGAAAACCACTTTAACAACTGTGTACGCGGTGGAGATTCCAGAATGAAGTAGGATGGTGGCGACGTTCTCGAGGTATATTACGTGGACCCAACTCCCGTGAGTTGGCATATATGACTAAAACAGGAGCTATACCGGGCTACACAAAGGGTCGCATCCTTTCATCGAGCATGCTCCATCGGAAACCATTCTATTACTTTTGTGATTCGATTCGGTGGCGCCACATTTGATTCGGGGGTATTGTTCGAGGTGGGCGGAAGCTGCTGGCTTGCCGTCACCACCGGTCCGGGAGTGCAAACGGTGTATCCACCCTGGCATTGCCTCGCGTGCCGTGTCATATCCTTATATCGAGCCCACTACGATTTTGGTTTTAAAGATCCGACCACGTTAAGGTTCACCATCCCCTTAACGCTATTTTCTATATGATTATACTTTACTGATTAGACACTACTGTATATAACGCAATATACTACATAGTAAATAGTTTAACGGATCCTTAGAGGATGGGCAGTCCCAAGCATCTTCTAAGTTACTTGTACCTTTACTACAGTTCACTTGAGTTGGTTTACATTGTATAAGTATGTATGTCCTGACTCGAGTGTTTGTATTTTTATTTACGCTCGGGTCAGCCTGAGTTATTCACAGATTTAGATTTCCACTTTCTGGAGATTGGAAACGCTGGAGATTATCTACTTGTCATGTTTATCTTTTGAAACCTGTTGTTCCTTTCAGCGCTTGTATTAGTTGACTTCTACGAAGTGAGACTTCTTTTGTACCTTATTTCCTCTATTGTATTTTATGTAACTCTGATATTTTTATATAGTAGCTTCATGAACTACTATTTCTTTTGCTTCCGCTGCACTATTATTACTCTGTGTCTGTGATTCTATGATTTTTATTTACTGTATATTCTGAGATTTGCCAAATTTTTATTTACAACGCGGTATTTTGAGCAATTTAATTCCGGCATGAGTGTCTACCTATACACTTATAATGGATGCGAATGGTTGAAAATATCGGGTCGTTATACAGGCCGTGAACGACTCATCCTAGGTCGTAGATCAGTCACGACTTAAATGCAGTTGCTTGCGCTTTTTTTCTATCTTGAGTCACTAGGTCGTAGCTCCTTAATTCGTTGAGTCGTTGGAGGTCTTGAGACGGTTTGCTTCTTTAAGTCGTAAATCTTCTTGAGTCGTAGACCCACTAAGTCGTTAGGAACCTCAAGTTGATGAGTCGTGGATAGCTCTGAGTCGTTCACTCACTTCTTTCCTTGGTCATGCCATCTCTTGAACCGTTGAGTCGTAGCCTTCTCTAAGTCGTAAGTCGCCTGGTCTCTCGGCCCACTAAGTCGCACAACTTTTAAGTCGTGGATCACAACGGGGTTAACATTTGCCCCTCGAAGTACGCGCCTACGTCGTAGGTCGTGTGCTTCGACTCATCTTAACTCGTGTGCCGATTCATGCTCCACCATTCAAAGCTACAAAAGGTTTGACCCATTCTCCTTACTTCCTTCTTCTTGTTGTTGCAACGATCTCTTTCGCCATTATCAAGCTTCGAGCCTTCAAAAACAAATTCAACCAGTTTATCCTACCATTGATTCAGTCTTCATCATCGCATCGTGTAAGTAAGTCTGCAGTTCGTTTGATTCCGCGATTGCCATTAACTTGCAAATCTGGACTCCCCATTGTCAACTTTAATTCAGTTCCTTATACCGCGCTTCACCACGATTGTAGCTACGATCGATTGCTGGCAAGCTCGAGGAAGTTTGATTAGGTTTTGGATAATTCGCGAGGAAAAGATAATGGGTTTCGATATCTTTTAGACTATTAGGGGTTTGGAGAAGACGAGATAATAGTCAGCGGGTTCATGGGTTTAGGAGTGAGACGGTTTATGGGTTAGGAGTGAGACGGTTTATGGGTTTAGGAGTGGAGATATGGTCATTCGACTAGTTGTGGCATGAGTCTTAGGTCGTAACCGAGTTAGGTCGTATCTTTCTGACTCGAAATCTTGTCTCTCTTTTATGACTCACGACTCAAAGGACTACGGACTCAAGGTATCAACGACTCAAAAGTGAAGCGACCTGTCCCGCCTCGAAGTCCTTTAGGTCGTGGACAAGTCAACCAGAGAACTGACTTAGCTTATTCCCGTAAGGAAGATCCTTTAGGTCACGGACAAGTCAACCTGAGACGTTGCTGAGTCAACCTAAGTCGTCGCCGAGTCAGCACTTGTTATTTACAGCTTGGCATTTTGCACTTTTAACCCTTTTTGAACTTTGAACTGTTTAATCTTTGCGCTGTTGCTTGAACTTTGAACTGTTAAACTTTGCTGCATTTTTTCACAGATCATTTTGACTTGCAAGCTAACAATCTGTTCAACACAACATTTGCAGAAAAATGGGACGAATATACTGCCATTGATTGCCCACATCAAATGACAGATTAGTTAATAACAATTAATCAACTCGAACATATTGTGTGAACGAAGTGCTTTAAAACAACGAATTCAGGCAAAGTATCAAGGCAACATCGGAATAGTCAACTAAACTTTCCTGTTTGCATTAACACTGTACTTGAACTTCAGACTAACAAGTCCTGAAATTTGATAGCCAATCAATTGTTGACGAGCTTAACTCCAGTTATATTTACTTGTTTATTTTTATTAGTTCTGCACAACACTCCACACTTTTAGGAAACGTGCACCTTCAAATTTGAATATCCAGTTGCTTATGTAGAATGGCCTCACATTAAGAAGAAGTAACGGAACAGATTGGAGAGGCTCTTCCAATAGCTGCTCCACTGGCTACTCCGCCGGAAAGAGTCTCAACTTTCTTAAACTACCGGACGTTTAGCCTATTGCGTGCTCAGTTTGGCATCGTTGAAACGGATGCTATATTGCCTGGGCTAAATGATTTCGCTGATAGACCTCCCCGTGGTTTCGTCGCTGTCAACCGCCAAATGTGCTTGTGCGGTGTTATTCCTCCCTTCAACGAGTTCCTTCAGCAATTTCTACTTCGATTGACTATCTCCCCGTTTCAACTGCACCCCAATAGTTACGCCATTCTGATGGGCTTGTGTGTTTTATTCATGAGAACCCTGGGTCGGTTATCGAGCTTTGGAGAAATTTGTTACTTATGTTCCTTCACCAAGATTAAAGACCATCCCTCCATTGTCGTCATAAGGAGTGTTAGGAATCGCAAACTCGTGACTGACCTACCCGAAAGTGCTCATGGATTTTTAAATCAGTTTTTCTTCGTTCGCTGCCCCCTAGGGTTTTATGCCATCTGGAGAGTAGGAAGTAAGATTACCTGCTTCTATTTTCCATTCCCGAACTTTTCGAATTTTGAGTTGTTAATCGTTAATTTCACTCTTTCCTTTTTCAACACTTCATTCCCTATCCAGAGATCCAGGCCATAAGCAAGTTTTTGAGAGATTGAATGCTGTGGCCGTAGGAGAGAGGAGCATAAAGTTTTTGTTGAGGGATGAACTTTTGCATCAGTATGGGCTTTTGCACGCTTCTCGCTCTACGCACCCTCATGAAATCCCAGACTCCCCAGCTAAAACTCCAGATGCCCCACCCCCGCTAAAGAGCCTGTGCAGGGAGAAACTACCATTGAGGCCTCGCTAGTGAAATGTTCGACTCCAAAAGACGCTGCGGGGCCCTCTGATAAGCCTGCACTTGCCCCAATCATTGAAGAAGAGGAACCTCTTCTTCAAACCGGGGAGAACGTTGAGAAAGGAGTTGATGGAGGGAGCTCCGCTAAGCATGGCAGTGATGACATCTTCGAAGATTTGAGCGACATAATGATCACCTCTCAAGAGCTCTTCAAAGATGACCTCGCTGTTACCAAAGTTATATCTCCGACAGTTGAAGCAACTTCTGCCCTTAAACAAACCCCCTCATCCGGAGAATTGCCGTTAGCTATAAAACCTGTTGTTACCCCTCGACTGACGAGCGGTTCGTGGTTCAGCGCGTGTAGTTTACACATCACACATGACTAGGATTCTTTGACATCTTACACACTTAGCTTTTCACACTTTCAAAAAATTCTAAAGTTGTGCTTTTTCCAATTTCAGGTTCTTCAATGAAGCGAGGCGGCTCGTATTATGATGACTTCTAGCGATACGGGAGACGCGGCCAGTATGACTATAAGCGCTATCTTCCTGTTCACAGAGAGACTGATGAAGAGAGGGCCGCTCGGAAGGCTCGGGAGATACATGCCCATGAAGAACGCTATGGAAGACCGGATGACCGATACGATTCTTCCCACAAAGAGGGTGACTCCCACAAACGCAAATCTCACGATGATAGAGGGAAAAGTCACATAACTGATGACCCGAGTAAACGGGCTAAAGTCAGTAAGGAACCAATGCCTGCAACTTCGGAAAAGATTACTGCTCCTACTTCTTCTCAGTCTCCTGCCCCTTCCCGTACTGATATCCAGGCGATCATTAACAGGCCTTCTTACCAAGTTGGACCAGGTCCAGCCACTCTCCAAAGTCGATTTCCAAATTGGTGCTTAAAAGGAGTACGCTTTGACCTTGATCTGGTTCCCATAGATAAAAATGTCATGTTACGGAACCTTGATGCCGTTAAAGCTGACATTGAGAGGATGTCAAATTGGCAAAAACTTGTTGATGAGCTTCAAAGGGTGAATCGGGCCAATCTCGAAGCTATGTTAACCATGGAGAATGACAAAACCGAATGGCAAAAGACCCTTGAGCAGCATGATGCGGAAATGAATAGCATTGCCGCCTACAACGAAAAACTTGAAGCGGAAGTGGAAAAGCTTAAAGAAGAACTTGTTACTTCTTCCGCTTCCTACTCTCAAAAAGAAAATGTGCTTCAACAACAAGTGCGGGATGCTCATGCTGCGCAAAGGGATGCCGAGGCCAAGGCTGATGGACTGGAGAGAATTGTAGCGGGCTGCCGTACTGACATTACTCAGTTGCAAGAGCAAACTAGCTTCCAGGTTGCGGAAATTGAAAAATTGAAATCTCAACTATCTAAAGTCGAAAGGGAGCGAGATGAAGCGGTTGCTGGAAGAATTGCAGCTGAAGAAGCTCATGAAGCTACCAAAGCTGACATCGGCTCGACATTATTTGAATTCTATTTGCAAAGCGTGTTAGGGCGTGACATTCTTGCATTCTTGCGTCCCAAATATGAGGTTACCCTAGCTGAAGTATGGGAAGCCGCGCTTGATATGTTTAAAGGCACCGGGTACACTGAAGAGGAGCTAGAGGCGCACTATTTAGACTTCGAAGCTCGCGCAGCTCTTGCTAAAGGGAATGAACAACTTGCTAGATCGCGAGTTGAAATAATGGGGGAAGAGCATCAAGAAAAAGAAACAACTTTGACTGCCCCTGTCCCTTCTTCAACTTCAGTCGATGTTGACATTGCTGGTTCTAGCTCTCATACACCGATTCCTACTAAAGCTGATACCGGAGCCGCAATTACACAAGCTGTAGGTGAGTCGCAAGAGAGTGCTGAAGCTCTAGACTACGAAATTGATGTGATACCACCAACTTCTCCAGGTAACCCTAATAATGCTCAGGGGGACAACTTGCTAGTTTCTCACGGATTTGACGAGCTTCTTGATTATTTCTTGAATCTCGACGAGCCATTGTCTCCTCTTTTTGCGGGAATTACTGACACTTTTAACTTTTCCTTTGTAGAGAAAGCGCCGAGCGTCATTCAAACTTCTTCACCTCCAGTTACTGTTCCTCTGCCTCCCCCAATCACTCCTACTCCTCATCTGGGATCACAGGAAGAAATAATAGGTGCCCTTCGGGGCTTGGATGACCCAGCTACTTCGCAAGAGCAAAAGGACGAAGGACTTGAGGGAGGTGAGATATCTCCGGAGCGGATTCCTTCTGATGACATAACTTTGTCTAAACTTGTTGCTCCAGGAAGTGAATCTTCTTCAAAGAGGAAAAAGAAGCGCGGAATATCAAAGAAGAGGAGGAAGAGCATCATTACTACTGAAGAGGAACCGGAAGTTGAACCAGTTGTACCTCCCTCTCCTTCTTCCCTCATGCCTAAAGATCGACCCAAAAAGCTAACCATCCGGCCGGGTGAAGGGTCCAAAGGTGGCAAGAAGAAATGAAGATTCCAGTTTTTAGCTTTTTGTTTTTTGCACGTACTGGTCGGGGATTGTGCGGGTAGCGGCCCCCGCTTTCTTTATTTCGAAACTTGTATCTGTAAGAAATTGTAATAGAACTGAATAAAATGATCCTTTATTTGTACAAACTTCTTGTTTGTGTTTGAGAATGCGTTTATTATTCATTTTTGTACAAGTTTCTTTGCACGATATTGCAGTGAGCTTGTGGTATATTGTTCGAGCGTAATTTTTCCAATGTAGTTATACCATGTTGCCCCTATACCATAAGCTTGTTGCAATACTTTATATTTTGAGGGGACTTGTACTTTTATTTTCTAGAGAATAATTATTCCATACTTGGAGGAATATTATTTCGTTAAAAAACAGAGTACAACTCCCTCCATATAAGCTTTTACGCTTCATCCTTTGAAGATATCACTTTTTCTTTTGTGCATATACACATTTTGCCAAGTGAATTCTTCTACGTGGTAAAGCGGGCATCTGAAGGGTACTTTAACTTCTTTTTGAGGAAGAGTATTTTCCAGAATAGGTGGATCATTCTTCCTTTAAGAGTCAAAGTATGCCTTTGAAGATGGCTTTTTTTTTTCTTTTTTTTTTATGCCACAGTAAAGGGCTTTTTGATTTTTGCTTCTTTAAAAAGTTGCACCTCTGAGGAGGGTTTTTTCACGTTTCGACACTTGAAAGTTTTATTTCAATCTCGGTGAAACGTGTGCCTCCGAAGAGGTCTTTCTGTTTGATTGTGCCTCCGGGAGAAGGTCTTTTTATTTCTGCCTCTGGGAGGAGGTCTTTTAGTTTTGTTGTGCCTCTGGAAAGAGGTTTTTATTTTTCCCTGTTCGCTGGGAAGCGGGCCTTCGAAGAGGGCTTTTCACATTTCTTTTCACGGGAGTGTGTCGACCGATCATGATGAAATGTGTGCCTCTGAGCTGGGTTACTGCATGAAAATTTGGAGTTTCTTTCTCTCGGTTGGACGGATTCACGGGAGTGTATCGACCGATCATTCCGCAACTTTGTAACGAGAAAGATCTCTTTTTTTCTTGTTGGCCCGCTTGAGGTCTTTTACCGACAATGTTCAAGAGAATACGACTACCTCTCTTCCGTGAGAAACTATTTTTTCCCCAACGTTGCTGCATTTGTTACTTTGATTTATTACCTTAAACTACATGCCACCTTCTCCATCCGCTTACCGAATTAAAAATAATTTGGTTTTGTTGTACCTATTTTCAAACCATATTTTTGATTCTAAGAGAATGAAATGCTATTCTGCTTGATTGGCTGTGTATAACCATACGGCTCTATCAAAATCATTTTTTTAGTAAAGTTTTCCATCTGCAATAAACCATCTTTCTCTGCATTAATGTCGACATATTAATTACCACGATCAGGTCGACATAAGTCTGAAAAAAAGCTTGCATTTACCGACTACCTTCATTATTACTGTCTTTTCCACTGCTCTAATATGTAATGCTCATTTACCGCAGTGTTATTGAAATATACATGTGTATAACCACTTTTTTTCGTTTGTCATTTGTTTTCAAACAAACTAAAAAACAACAATCAATTTATTTATCATACATTTGAACTGCTCTATAGCTGTGTGGAATAATTTTTGTGTGCACATAACAGTAAATGTGAGAAACCAACCATCCTGATTCTCCTGCAACATCCTGATTCTACATGAACATGTTGTTTTCGTTCTCAGTCCGCCAATGCAGACGGATGACAATGCAATTCTAATTTTTATACCAATCTCATTTCGCATCACTCTTTCCAGTTTTTTATCCAATGTGTTATTCCTTACTTCCAGTAACCAACACGTAGGTCTGCATGCCACAAAGTCAACGATACCTTGACACTCACGTCATACAGGTATTTGCCTAACACATGCAATTAATTTCTGGACGTCTTTTGGAGGGTGGTCTTATGGTTTTAAATTAGCTTTATCACCCGCGCACACACGACTGATTGTTGTCCTCATTTGCTTCTCTGGACTAAAATTTTTTCCTGTGAAATTTGTGATTTCAAAAATGACTTTTTTTTGCTCCTGTTAGTTTCTTAGTACTTTTTTCTGACAGTTATTGAAAAGATGAGGCAGTGAAATGAATAGAGGTGAAGGATTTGACTTAAATTAAATTAGGCAACAGTAATTCACTAGTTCATATTATTTATCTAGGAGTACAACCGTACGCGTTTTGCAGATGATGTTCTACAAATTGTATATATTTCAAAACACTTAAAAAAATAATTTTAAAAAATATTCAATCGCACTTTGCGTTGAACTCATGCATAGCTTGTTTGAATTTTTATTTTTAAGTTTCAGTATCTAATAATTTCATTTGTTATATCTTATCTTAATGTGACCTTAAAGATTTGATTATGTTTGAGCGTTTTGAATTTGTAAAATTAGTTTGTTTGTTACATCAAATTGTTAAAGGGGGCATTCAAGTCGATATATGCCCTATTTATTCTTGGACCTACTATATCTACTTAATCTTACACTGTTTGACCATTCTACGATATGCTTGCGATACAAGCCTCTATGTTACAGAACTTCACCTTTATCCCATTATTCACTCTACTTTCTATTCTTCACAGGACGATTTATCCTGTACACATACACGTAAATCATCAACCTATTAAATTGACAACACTGTTGCTTAATAGTCTAGGAAAATTAAGCATATTATCCTCTGCACCATGACATATAAACATCGTTGTCGAATGAAAATATTTGACTGTTATGGTGCGTAAGTCATTGCATCAGTTCATTCTGCTTTAGAACAACTAGCCACCTGCTGTTACTTGATTTATTGTTTAGCTCCTTTAAAAAATATCTCTCTGAAAATATCTCTTTCATTTTTAACTCAGTCTAATAATATGCTTCAGGTTGATAACTAGGTACAAAATATTAGAACGTCGGGTGCATCATTCTTTCGACTTTTCTGTCATCTTACTACAAAAACAAATATGTTGGATTTCGCATTTGATTGTGAAATTGTATGTTCCAAAGTCCAAACCAAGAGATTGGAATTTTAAACCGTCCCCTTTCCTCTGTTTGATTTTTGCACACTTTGTCGCCTATAAGATGTAAATCATTTTTCCCCCCTTTTTTTGGGATGCACAGTAGGTAACGCAGAAGGTTAGAACAGCTATCAAAAAAAAATGACACAGTTAACAAAGTCTTCTTCCGGGTCGTATGATACCGCCTTCATTTAAATTGATTTGACTGTTACAACCCTGTGAAACTGGATGATTTAACTGAATAGTTAACGATGCTATACACACACATCAAATTTTAATAGCAAAAACTTCCTCATCATTACTGTTTTCAACATATGTTAGTGACATCAAATTTTTATCATTCTCGCATTTAGCATACACACTTACGGCTTGTTGTTGTGCGCTATAGCACTCCTCAAATCCGAATGAAATATTTGAAAGCCAGCTACAAATGATTTATACTTTATTCCTACATGGAAATGTAACATCCCGTTATTTTCAACCATTCGCATCCACACATATCGGACTTCAATTGCTCAAAATATCATATTTTAATTTATATTTGACAAAACTCAGCATATACAGTAAATAAAATAATCCTAGAATCATAGACACGGAGTAATATAACAATAAGCAGCGGAAACAAAAGAATAGCAGTTCATGAAGTTACTATATATATATATATATATATATATATATATATATATATATATATATATATATATATATATATATATAAACAGAGTTAAACAAGAAACAATAGAAGTCTCGAATACATAGAAGTCTCATATACAATAGTCAAATAACAAAATCTGACTATCTATCACTAGAGTCAACTGAATAATTGGAAGCTGAATAGACAGTAGGATCTCCAAGCTAAGCTCCAAACTCCAAAGGTGAGTCTCAAATGTTGTGATACTCCATCTGATCCGAGCGTAAAGGAGAACACAAAACACTCGAGTCAGGATTAACATTCTCATATCAATAAATCCAACTCAAGTAAAATATCAACTGAAATACAAGTAACTCAAAGGATGTTTGGAATAACCATCCTCTGAGGATCTGTGAAACTATCTACTATGTAGCAATATACGCTATTATAATAATATCTATAGTAAGGTAAACTATTAAAGTAGCGTTAAGGCGCCACCCATTTCCCCCTCAATACATTTTATATATTCTCGTAGTCTATACAGTACCGTAATCTCCCACGTACTGGTCGTCGTCAGAGGACACTCCATATGTATGATATAAAACAAACTCGTAGTGGTCTCGTTAAGGTAGGTGACACGGCACAACTAGGCAATGTCAGGGTAGATATACCAATTACACTTCGGGGCTACTGGTAACGCATAGCAGCAACTACTGCCCACCTTGAGCCACACTCCCAAATCAAAGTTGCGCACCAAATCAATCATAAAGTAATGAACGGAAAATCAGAGAAGTATGTCCGATCGGAGGAGCAGCCTCACTTGGCCCGTCGATTGCTCATGTTTTAGCCACCTTATGCCAACTCACGGGAGTCGGATCCACGTATATACCTCACATAGGATCGTCGCCACCATCCTACTTCATTCTAAAATCTTCACCGCGTACACGGTTGTTAAAGTGGTTTTCGGCATTGGCAGTGAGTATGACAATAACCGATTCCGGTCTCTTTAACAACCAACCGTTATTATAATACCATGGTCATTTGAAAATAGTTTATACTTCAAAACCAAAATATCATTGCCATTTCAAAACTATATCAATACGATATCATTTCAATTTCAAAACCAAATACGATATCATTTCCATTTCAAATATATCCATTTTCAAAAATCATAGCACCTCAAAGTTATAACACTTTCAAAATTATAAAGCTTCTAAAATCGTAACACTTTAGAAATCATAACTTAAAAATCATAAAACTTTGGAAATCATAATTTAGAAATCATAATACTTTGGAAATCATAACACTTTGAAATCATAACATTTTTGAAATCATAAAACTTTGGAAATCATAATTTAGAAATCATAAAACTTTGAAAATCATAACACTTTGAAATCATAACACTTTAAAATCATAACATTTTTGAAATCATAACACTTTGAAAATCATAATACTTTGGAAAACCATAACATTTTTCTTTAAACAGTTTAGATATTAATAATAGTACATATAATAAAATAGTTTATAAAATAAAATAGTTGATATAAAATAGTTATAAGTTAAAATAGTTTATATTAAAATAATTAGTACATTAAAATAGTTTATATTAAAAATGATTTGTATTAAAATAGTTTATATTAAAATATATAAATTGTTTTTACATATAATTTAAAAATACTTTATATGATAAATAGTTTCCTCAAATTTCACAAATCGATTCAAATCAACTCGAATTCCCAAATTCAATTTAATTCAATCTTAATTCATCAATTTCAACTCAATTCGGTTTCTCAATAAACCATTTCAAATTATATCGATTTCAAATATAGATCTGAATCGCAAATAAACATTTTCAATTTCAATATCTTTCAAAGCCTTAAGTATCCCACATTTTGAAAGCTAAATTTGATAATTTCATATATA
This sequence comes from Allium cepa, assembly GCA_030765085.1. NCBI lineage: Eukaryota > Viridiplantae > Streptophyta > Magnoliopsida > Asparagales > Amaryllidaceae > Allium > Allium cepa. The sequence goes on along the minus strand of CM060939.1, from coordinate 188,829,856 downwards.
TCTTAATCCACTTTACTATTATTTAGTTTTGAAATATTTACTTACTAAATCCAATATCATTTAATTTAACCTCAAATTTCAAATAACTGAATATTTCCTTCAATTTTATTTAAACTTGAAATATTCATTTAATCACCTTAAACCAAAATCAAGTTATAAAATATCCTTTCAAAAATCTCAAATTCATTAAGTTTCAAATTGATTTTAATTAAATATAATTCTTAATTAAATACAATTTCAAATAAATTCAAATTTATCAATCCAATCTTAACTTATAAAATCATTTTAAAATCTATTTTAAAATGTAATCCTAAATAAATACTTAAACATCTTATTAAATTTATTTATATATTCTAAAACTAGTAAAATTATAAATAAATTCTTAAAATTTATAATTTTAAAATTAACTTATAACTATACAAATTTCAAAAAATATATATTTAAAAAATATGAAATTTAAAACTTTATAAAAAATACATACATATATATATATATATATATATATATAATATCTTAAAATCAATATCTATTAAACCATTTATTTCTTTCCAAAACCATATAAATCATTTTCAATATATATATATATATATATATATATATATATATATATATATATTGACCAACGGTGTCTGTATATAATTTTCTATCCTATGGTCAAGTGATACAGATATTTATCATTTCAATCTGCAATTTAAATATATATAAGGATATATGTCATTTCAACGCGTAATCCCAAATTTAATTCAATGAAAATCGCTTGGGTTTATCATTTCAACTCATAATGTTTCCTCTTATTCTACGGATCGTTCGGGTATGTATGTGTAACAACCCGCATATTTATCGATTTTATATTTAAATATTTTATTTAAATATTTTATCGTTCGTCGGATTTTGGTCTGAAAAGCTACTTTTTGCAAACAGTCGAATTGGGCCTCGAGACCACCCCTATTGAGTTCAAAATGATGTTTGCGACCTTTTTGAGTATAAACTTCGATATGTTTGGAGTTAGTCGAATTTGGCTACTTTTTCACTTAGGGCTTTGGTTTGTTGTCTCAGCCCATTAACCCCAGCTGAGCCCTAGCTCTACCCCCCACTTATCTTCATTTCATTTCTAATTCCTAACACTTATTTATGTTCCTTTGCTTTTGGTTGGATTGATTTGGTAAATATTTCAATTTTTGGTGTTTTGTAGTCAAATCTTTAAAAATCCAATCTTTGATGTTTGAACATGTTTTTGGTGATGCATTGAGGAGCCGTTAAGGCTGGGTTGTCGCTAGGCATAAATCCTTAGTCGTCCTTGCTCGTCCGATCGCTCCCGATACGTTTTGGCCACTTTGGCCAAGGCAAATTGTTGCCCAGACCAGGTGACCAGACGTCTGGTGACCTGGTTTGGACCTGGAAAGGAAAAATATAGCCACGCAGAATATAAAAAAAGGCAGAGACTAATTCCAGACGTCTGAAATTGAGGATCAGACGTCTGGTTAGGTCTCAGACGTCTGTCTTGAAGTTTCAGACGTTTGGGTGTTCTCTGGATTATTCCCAAAGAACAAATCCAAACGTCTGGATTCTAAACCAGACGTCTGATTTGTTTTCAGACGCCTGGATTGGACCTCCAGACGTCTAGAACTGTTTAATTTGCGTATTTTTGCTATTTTTGAGTATATTTCCAACTTTAATCGATTCGTGTTGATTCCCTTTTTGTTGTTATCATTTATTATGGACTTTGATGACATTTTCATCGTGATTTTTGGGAATATCCATTTTGATGGATTTGGTATCGATTTCTTTGGATTTGATTCACGTCTTCAAATGTGAATTTTTATGATCGATTGTTTCTACAATCAATTCTATGTTTTGTCACTTTAAAAATATAAAGGTTTCAATACTAGTAGTAAATATCAAAACTCTTTCATCAAATGATTTCAACACTATTTTATTACAAAACTCGTTCTCTTAAACCGTTTTTCAATCTATTAGTATATGCAAACATTTACCTCACTCGTATGAGAAATCTAATTAAACGACTTAGTAAAACAAGTGGTATGAAACGCTTGCGTTTACCTCACCGGTTAATTCTTGGACTTGTTCGATTGAAACTCTTGTGACAATTTTCTAGTGGAGATCTACAATTTGTTCGTAAATATTTAAGTTAAGCTAGTGGTTATGGGACATGAAGCTAAGCTCATATATTTACTAGCTTACTGTAATTGACACTTCTCTTTGATCATGACGATCATTTTTATGTTTTAGACTAGCATTGTGCGATGTCTTTTCGATTTGGTTCATCGGATGTCACGCGGTACGACGTCGATGCTCCGAATTGTTTGATACATTGGATGTACCGTTTGCACTACATCAATGTATTTGCTTTTGATACATTGGATGTACCGTTTGCACTACATCAATGTCTTTGCTTTTGATTCATTGGATGTACCGTTTGCACTACATCAATGATATGCTTTTGATACATTGGATGTACCGTTTGCACTACATCAATGTCTTTGCTTTTGATACATTGGATGTACCGTTTGCACTACGTCAATGTCTTTGCTTTTGATTCATTGGATGTACCGTTTGCACTACATTAATGATATGCTTTTGATACATTGGATGTACCGTTTGCACTACATCAATGTCTTTGCTTTTGATACATTGGATGTACCGTTTGCACTACATCAATGTCTTTGCTTCTGATACATTGGATGTACCGTTTGCACTACATCAATGTCTTTGCTTTTGATACATTGGATGTACCGTTTGCACTACATCAATGTCTTTGCTTCTGATACATTGGATGTACCGTTTGCACTACATCAATGTCTTTGCTTTTGATACGTTGGATGTACCGTTTGCACTACATCAATGTCTTTGCTTTTGATTCGTTTGATCTACCGTTTGCACTACATCAATGTCTGGGCCATTCTTTTCTTGTGATTTCTGGATTTCGTGTGTTGAATTCTGGAATTTCTGTTTCACCAACTTTTACGATTGGCATTGATATGTATGTCATTTATTGTGGCTTGGTGAATGAAATTAGGAGTATGACATTCCTTTTTATCTTTGAGAAGATCCTTGCGATATTGATTAATCTCTTATTGGTTTTTCAATTATTTATTTATCACAGCTTGGCATTGTGATTGTTATACGTTTAGTCATATCTCTTATTCTATATCATTTCATCTGATATTTATAGCTAGACCGATCCGTTTATTATTTTCTTATTAAATAATACTCGGGTAAGACTGAGATTTTACGGGTGCTTCTGTTTGCCACCTTATCGGACCATCATCTGATATTTTGGTTAACTACTTAGCTTGTAGTTTTTGGTTGTGTACAATTTGAGATATAGACTCCTTGATATATACATATTCTTTTGTCTAGCACTTGTATCTATTCTTTTGTGATATTGTGGATCTTGTTAGACCACTACTCTGATGAACACTTTTATGTGTTATATATATTCATATCTATTTCCGCCTTTGTGATATGAATTATCTGCGACTGATTTGTGTTATGTTTATTTCTATATTTGTTTACGAAGACCTTTATAGCCACTGTGTAGTAGCTTTGAGTTTGTGTCGGTATGTCGGATTTCCTCTTGAGATGAAAAGTTATATTTTTATCTGGCGTATCGGTACTCGCACAAAGCAATTATACAGATGGTCGCTCCTCAACTGCCTTATTCTCCGTGCTAGTCGACAGCATTACTCCGTAGTGTTCTTGGCTAACGTGGGTATAGAGGTGGGGCGTCACAGCTTGGTATCAGAGCGAAACTTCGGAACAATGTAGAATAAACCAGCAAGGATCATGTCCTAAGTCTTTCTTAGGAGTTGTGCCTTAGGATTTAATTCGTGTCTTCGAACCGTTCTATCCTATTTTCTTTATGATTTCTTGTTTTATCAATCAAGTTTGATTGAAATTTATTTTGAGAATAACTTTTCTTCTTCTTTCTTTCTTAAAGAAGAGAAATGGTTAGACCAGGCCGTCCCAGCGCCGGTCAATCTAGTGCTACTCCCAGGATGGAGTATTTATGTCTGCCCAGCAGCTTCTTGATCTAGTAAAGAATGCTCAAGCTGTCGGTCCCATTCCAGAGCCTACTCATCCTAGATCCGGTTTTGCACGCTTGTGCAGGGACTATACCGATTTGGGTGGAAGGCCATTCAGGGGATCCGAGAGTGTTATAGAAATTCAAGCTTGGCTCAAATCATGCGATCGCATCTTTTCTCGCATGAACCTTATTGATCTACATCGAGTCCAAGTGGCTTCTAGCATGGTCTAAGAAAGAGCATTAGATTGGTATGAGCTTTTAATTTCTGAAATCATTGAAGCGGATCTCACTTGGGAGAAATTCCGAGAAAGGTTCGAATCGAAATTTGTGCCGGAGGCCGTAAAAGTAACTTTGGCCCGGCGTTTTATTGACCTTGTTCAAGGTGAATCTTCTATGACAGACTATGTCGCATCTTTCGAATCTCTTTCTAAGTACGGGGTCGAGTATATAAATACCCCATTGAAGAAAAATCAGAGATTTGTCTATGGCTTGAATAAGAATCTTAAGAAGCCATTACTCCTGAAACTTGAGGTTTCATTTGATCAGCTTATTGATATCGCTCTTCGTCTTGAAGAGGCCGATAATGAAGGTGATGTTGAAGTTGTGCATGCCCAACAGAACTTCGACGATAACTTGAAGAGGCCTATCAAATTCAAAGGCCCCAATTCTAATAAGAAAGGGAAGCAACAAATTCCAGTAGCAAAGACTCCTACCTCTAGTCGTGGACAATGCTACAATTGTGGTTCCACGAACCACTATGCAAGGGAGTGTCCGAAACCCCTCTTTTGTCGCTATTGCAAAAATTCGGGTCACCATATTACTGCATGTCCCGTACTTCAAAGTAAGAAGGAGGGAGAGCTCAATGCAGTGCAAGCCCCTAGTGGCATTTCTCTTGGTCAAGGTATTTCTCATTCAATCCTTGATTACATTTGTTTTATGATTTTCCTTTTCGAGTTCTTTTTGATATGGGTCATTATTTTTATATCAAAAGAACTTGTGATTCTTCTTCTTTAAACATTTCTGGGCTTGATGACTTCTTTGAGGATTGTGAATCCGGATGGTAGATCTGCAACACTTAATTTGTCTTTATTGATGTCGAAATTATTTTATGTGATTTTTCTGTCCGAGCCGATTTTTACTTAGGCTTCGGAATTTACTTTTGTAAGGACTGGCTTAATTATTATGAGGCCATATCCTTTGTCCCGTGTGGACTATTCATCTTTGACATTTTCAATCTGTTAAGCAGATTTCTATTTTTCCCTTTATGATTTTGATTCCAACTTGATGGCATCATTTTATTTCTTAAGCCCACTTATAAGGAAAGTGTTATTTCTCTCATTCATGTAGTTTGAGAAATTTTACGGTATTTTTGAGCTTGTCTTAGGATTATCACCCAAGTAATCTTTTGTGTGGTGCTAAGGTCTTTTCAGTTTGACCTTACCACCGGTTTTCATTTGCTATGAGTTGCGGAAGTTAGCATTCCACTTACCGCATTCCGCACTTGTTATGATTCCTATGAATGGATTATTATGTCATTCAGTTTGTCCAGCTTATTTCATCCATTTTAGGTATCGAGCATTCTATCGAATATCTCGATGATTCCATTTTTGCATTTATTGATTTTGGATGAAAATAGCAATTTAAAAATTTTGCAAATCTTTTTCATAAGATTTATTTATAAGTATAACTAGATTTTTGTTCTTAAAACGAACAAAGAATATACTTAGAAGTTTTTGAGAAACTTACTTATCCTATAGAATATGATTTTGTGATTGTATTGCCCATTTAGTGTTTTAAGAATTCTGGTCGATGCGCTTGATCAACGTTATCGATAAGAATCTCCTAAACGCTTTGATGAGACAATCAGACACGATATATTGACTTGTAAAAATGTAAATTTTTGTAGAAAGATTATTACATAAAAATAAAAATGTAATTTTGAAAGTACTTTTCGGGAAAGAGGATTATTTAAAAGAACTCTTCCTTTCGATACTCTTATTCTTGTGATTCCTGAAGGGGAACCAAGACTTTGCTATTTGTACCGATACTAGTCGTATTGGTCTGGATGCCATTCTCTTGCAAAGGAGAACGTGCTATCACTTGTGCTTCTAAATCATTATAGCCTATGGAGACTAGATATGCCACTCATGATCTAGTGCTCGCGGCTATTGTTTTTACTTTTGGAATTTGGCATCATCATATTTGGATGACAAATTTGTTCTCTACCTCGATCATAAATCTTTGGAATATTTATTTTCTCATTAGGAACTTCATGTCGACTCAAGTTCCTAGCATCTTATGATCTTGATATCCTGGAAATCGTGTTGCCAACGCGCTTTGTCGTAGGCAACAAGTTGTTGATTCTTTGATGTTGTCTGAATGGAATTATCTTTTTATCAAGTTCATCGAACGTTTTGATATACTTCATTTTATTGTGCTTTATCTCATTTTTTTATGGACTAGCATCCGATGTTCTTTTATGGTGTTCGGTTCATCAGATGTACTGTTATTATACTACATCGATGTTCCATCTCATCTGGATCAGTGGATGTACCATTATTATACTACATCGTTGTTCCGGTTTATCGGTTCATTGAACGTACCGTTTTTGTACTACGTCGGTGTTCCGAAATTATTCGGGCTTTGATTCATTGGGCGTACCGTTTTTGTACTACGCTGATGTCCCAAATTATTTGAGTTTCTAGTTTCTCGGGCGTACTGTTATTATACTACGTCGTTGCACCAGCTCAATTTTTTGCTATTCTTGACATTCTCACGTCTTTCTACTACGAAAATGCCTTAGGGATTCCGATTTTTATTCTTGAGCTCGGTGTTATTGTGGAAACTGAAGTTTCACCAGATTTGATTTATGAGCAACATTCCATTCGATCATTGCTTCGGAGGTTGAGCACCTTCGGAATAAAGATATTCTGCTTGCGAGAGTTCTATGGTTCTCAAATCCTAAGGATTGCTCTTGAGAAATCTTGAGAATTCATCGAACGAAAACTTTCGGATTTACTCCTTCGTGCTCTTTATGGTGGACTTCTTGATTCAAATTTTCTCTTTTGTTGATATGCTTCCATGGTTGTTACTTCTTATTTTCCTCTTAAGTATTGCGAGGACGCAATTTCTTTAAGGAGGGGAGTCTGTAACAACCCGCATATTTATCGATTTTATATTTAAATATTTTATTTAAATTTTTATCGTTCGTCGGATTTTGGTCCGAAAAGCTACTTTTTGCAAACAGTCGAATTGGGACTCGAGACCACCCCATTGAGTTTAAAATGACGTTTGCGACCTTTTTGAGTATAAACTTCGATATGTTTGAGTTAGTCAAATTTGGCTACTTTTTCACTTAGGGCTTTGGTTTGTTCTCTCAGCCCATTAACCCCAACTGAGCCCTAGCTCCACCCCCCACTTATCTTCATTTCATTTCTAATTCCTAACACTTATTTATATTCCTTTGCTTTTGGTTGGATTGATTTGGTAAATATTTCAATTTTTGGTGTTTTGTAGTCAAATCTTTAAAAATCTAATCTTTGATGTTTGAACATGTTTTTGGTGATGCATTGAGGAGCCGTTAAGGCTGGGTTGTCGCTAGGCATAAATCCTTAGTCGTCGTGGCTCGTCCGATCGCTCTCGATACGTTTTGGCCACTTTGGCCTAGGCAAATTGTTGCCCAGACCAGGTGACCAGACGTCTAGTGACCAAGTCTAGACGTCTGGTTTGGACCTGGAGAGGGAAAATATAGCCACGCAGAATATAAAAAAAAGGCAGAGACTAATTCCAGACGTCTGAAATTTAGGATCAGACGTCTGGTTAGGTCTCAGAGGTCTGTCTTGAAGTTTCAAACATCTGGGTGTTCTCTGGATTATTCCCAGAGAACAAATCCAGACGTTTGGATTCTAAACCAAACGTCTGATTTGTTTTCAGACGCCTGGATTGGACCTCCAGACGTCTGGAACTGTTTAATTTGCCTATTTTGGCTATTTTTGAGCATATTTCCAACTTTAATCGATTCGTGTTGATTCCCTTTTTGTTGTTATCATTTATTATGGACTTTGATGACATTTTCATCGTGATTTTTGGGAATATCCATTTTGATGGATTTGGTATCGATTTCTTTGGATTTGATTCACGTCTTCAAATGTGAATTTTTATGATTGATTGTTTCTACAATCAATTCTATGTTTTGTCACTTTAAAAATATAAAGGTTTCAGTACTAGTAGTAAATATCAAAACTCTTTCATCAAATGATTTCAACACTATTTTATTACAAAACTCGTTCTCTTAAACCGTTTTCCAATCTATTAGTATATACAAACCTTTACCTCACTTGTATGAGAAATCTAATTAAACTACTTAGTAAAACAAGTGGTATGAAACGCTTGCGTTTACCTCGCCGGTTAATTCTTGGACTTGTTCGATTGAAACTCTTGTGACAATTTTCTAGTGGAGATCTACAATTTGTTCGTAAATATTTAAGTTAAGCTAGTGGTTATGGGACATGAAGCTAAGCTCATATATTTACTAGCTTACTGTAATTGACACTTCTCTGTGATCATGACGATCATTTTTATGTTTTAGACTAGCATTGTGCGATGTCTTTTTGATTTGGTTCATCGGATGTCACGCTGTACGACGTCGATGCTCCGAATTATTTGATACATTAGATGTACCGTTTGCACTACATCAATGTCTTTGCTTTTGATACATTGGATGTACCGTTTGCACTACATCAATGTCTTTGCTTTTGATTCATTGGATGTACCGTTTGCACTACATGAATGATATGCATTTGATACATTGGATGTACCGTTTGCACTACATCAATGTCTTCTCTTTTGATACATTGGATGTACCGTTTGCACTACATCAATGTCTTTGCTTTTGATTCATTGGATGTACCGTTTGCACTACATCAATGATATGCTTTTGATACATTGGATGTACCGTTTGCACTACATCAATGTCTTTACTTTTGATACATTGGATGTACCGTTTGCACTATATTAATGTCTTTGCTTTTGATACATTGGATGTACCGTTTGCACTACATCAATGTCTTTGCTTTTGATTCATTGGATGTACCGTTTGCACTACATCAATGTCTGGGCCATTCTTTTCTTGTGATTTCTGGATTTCGTGTGTTGAATTCTGGAATTTATGTTTCACCAACTTTTACTATTGGCATTGATATGTATGTCATTTATTGTGGCTTGGTGAATGAAATTAGGAGTATGACATTCCTTTTTATCTTTGAGAAGATCCTTGCGATATTGATTAATCTCTCATTGGTTTTTCAATTATTTATCACAGCTTGGCATTGTGATTATTATAAGTTTAGTCATATCTCTTATTCTATATCATTTCATCTGATATTTATAGCTAGACTGATCTGTTTATTATTTTCTTATTAAATAATACTCGGGTCAGACTGAGATTTTACAGGTGTTTCTGTTTGCCACCTTATCGGACCATCATCTGATCTTTTGGTTAACTACTTGGCTTGTAGTTTTTGGTTGTGTACAATTTGAGATATAGACTCCTTGATGTATACATATTCTTTTGTCTAGCACTTGTATCTATTCTTTTGTGATATTGTGGATCTTGTTAGACCACTACTCTGATGAACACTTTTATGTGTTATATATATTCATATCTATTTCCGCCTTTGTGATATAAATTATCTGTTACTGATTTGTGTTATGTTTATTTCTATATTTGTTTCCGAAGACCTTTATAGCCACTGTGTAGTAGCTTTGAGTTTGTGTCGGTATGTCGGATTTCCTCTTGAGATGAAAAGTTATATTTTTATCTGGCGTATCGGTACTCGCACAAAGCAATTATACAGATGGTCGCTCCTCAACAACCTTATTCTCCGTGCTAGTCGATAGCATTACTCCGTAGTGTTCTTGGCTAACGTGGGTATAGAGGTGGGGCGTCACAGTATCATTTCAATCCATATGGAATTCTATACTAACAGGAAACTTGCAGAGTGATAACAGATAGAGTAATAATATAACAGGCATATATCAACAATATAAATAACAGATAATGGTGTCCGATGTCACAGGTGTCGTTTAAATTGAAATAAAATTTAATAAATATAAGAACGTTAATCGTGAGTGATTGCTTACCTTTTCGAGGCTAGAGATGAACGAGAATGGAAGCGAATAGACATAGATAGGCACATGGAACAGCGACAGGCTAGAAATTTGTACGAAAAATTTGATATTTGAAAAGATAAGATAAGATGGACAAGAGATCGATCAAACAAGATATATTACGTCTAAAATCGAAATAAATTTTTCTTTGTTCCAATACATATAAACTTTCACTTTATATATATAGAAACCACATATAAAATTTCAAATAAATATTTAAATCATAAACACATAAGAATTTTAAACCGTCTACTTTCCTTTGTTCCGATTTTGCACACTTTTTCGCCAACAAGATGTAAATCTTTTTTTTTTCTTTTTTTTCCTTTTTTTGGGGATGCACAGTAGGTAACGCAAAAGGTTAGAACAGCTATCACACCATCAAAATGACACGGTTAACAAAGTCGGATGAAACCTATATATATAATGACATATAACATATGTAAACTTACTTATATAAATATATCCACACAACTTCACGTATACACTTAAACATCCTTCAAACAATACTGTCATAGATATATACAAACAGCAAGGTATATATATATATATATATATAAACTTATAATTACTAAGACTCAACACATCCAGTAAATAGACAAATAAGTATGTGCAAAGTGAACATATATATACAGAACATTTAAAATACTATACGAAAATCCATATGTAACTTATCATTATATATATATACACACACCCCTTATTATCTCAGTATGTTATATTACACCAAAGCTTGATAAAACTTTATATATATAAATTATACAAAACTATATCAGTATGCAGTTACAAAAATTATAGTTTAAAATCTATATTCATCACAAAATAAAAATATTTGTACATGCGATGTTTTTTGAAACAACCCAGTGAGCCAAAGGTTGAGAAGAACAAATAGAACAAATATATAACTTAACAACTTTATATGTGTATATATATATACACAAACTAAATAAGACTTACTATATATATACACGGTTTGCGTAGCTATGCGGTGGATGGAAAAAGGCGGAGCAAGGCACAAGTTGATGGAGGTCGGTTCGGCAAATGTAGGGAAGATGCTAGCTAGTGGCGAGTCATGTGAGGTGTTGATGGTCGGGCAAGCTGAGAGGGGTTGTCGCATATGGCTCTTCACGGTGGAGGGTGGTGGAGGCTCGCTGTGTTGGTTATTGGAGGTGCTCGACTATGGGGAAAGGGTGATGCGTGCTTAGGGGTTGATGGTGATTGGAAGGCAATTTGAGAAGATGAGTTTTTTTGCTTCAGGGAAAAAAATATACAAGGCTTTGCTGTCTATTATATTTATTATTAAAAAGAAGAGAAACAGACTACCAGGCAGAAAATAGGTTACTTCCGAAGTAAAAAGGAATGCTAAAGTTTATAAATACATATAAGTATTGTTTATCATTATATTATTATATATTAAATTGGTTTCCTTCAAACGGAAGAGAAGAGAAGGTGAAAAGGGAGTGGCCAGTTTCCAAAATAAAATGAAGATATATATGCTAAAAGAATAAATATGATATCAACAGTCATGCTGTGATTCAACAGAAAGTTATTAAAGCAATTTATTAGATTGCTTGGGTTACACGTTCAAATTTGAAATGACACAGGAAGTAAATGTCGAAATTTGCGGTACCGATATGACGTACCGTTTTATCGTTTCTGTCGTGTATCAAACCTCAAAACATAGAAACAAGTATACTATGGTGATCAACATGATGAGGCAAATAGAATGGTACACAGTTATTAGTGATATGATCATCCTATCAAAACTCGATATCGGGTACCGGAAATGCTGCTAAAACGCCGAAATTAAGGTAAATGGAGCAAAAACAGTCCAACTTTGAAGAAATGAAAGATGACATTTCACTCAGAAGATGATTTACAAATTTATATAAAAATATTCTGGTTTGGAAAAACATTTTATTATCATCAAGTTTAAGTAATTTGAATTTAAACAAAATTACATAGGAAAATAAACTTTCATATTATTTGATGAAAATTTACCATTTTCTATATTTAAATATAGGTATTCCAAATATAAATTTTCAATTCAAAATTTTATTATTTAAAATTTCACAAAAATTCAATTAATTAAATTAATAAAACCACTAAAATTTACGGATCGTTACAGGAAACTCTTAGAATTTAGGTCCATCTCAGCTACTTCTTTCACTCATTTTTTTTAAAATTTTGGTGATACAAAATCATAAATAGAGGGAAATAAATATGCAAAACAAAGAAATAAAAGATTTTGCTTCCTCTAGTTAATAGACATATTTGAGTATGTTTATTTCTCTCTCTAATTGGCTAATCAAATTATTTTTTTTGGCATCTAATGTTAACTTGGGCATTAAGTAATTGATTATATAAATAGAGACCAGAAGAGAGGGTAGAAGTGTGGTGGAAAATCTATTTGCTAATTTTCTCTTCTTTATTTTTGTTCTTTTTCTCCAACAATTTTAGCCATATAGATATTTTCTCCCTTTCTCAATTTGGTTATTGATTCAATGGTATTTCGTTTACTTTAGCTTTGTTCTATTAATTGTAAACAAAATTTTGGTGCATCAATAAAGTTGGTGGTTGGGTGGAATATTTTGTGTTATTGCGTTTTGATTTCAATTCCGTCTTGTTTTCAATCAAAGTTATCTCTTCGTGATTTGGGTGACAAAGATCCATTGATAAAAGCTTCCGCTAAGCGCTACTATTTTCATAAGTTTGGTATTAGAGCATAGATCATCGCAAAGCATAGAGTAATTTTGGTTTGAAAAAATTATTGATGTCGGATTTGATTTCGTTTTCAAAGATGGCTATCTTGGATGGGAAAAATTAAGGTATTTGGAAGCCTAAGATGGAGGATGTTTTATACCTTAATGATCTTCATGATGCGATTGATGGAGATGGAAACAAACCCTCTGATGTAGATGAGGAAAATGAAAAAAGATGGATAAGAAGGCGATTGCTTTGATTCGCGGTATCTTGATAATTCATTTTTCCATCATGTGGCTAGTTATGAATCCACGAAGGCTTTGTGGGACAAGTTGGTATCTTTGTATGAGTCAAAGAGTGCTACTAGTAAGGCTTTTATGGTTCGAAAGTTGGTACAACTGAGATTAGATGAAGAGAAGTCTGTTGTAGAACATTTGAATGAATTTCAAGATGTAATAAATCAATTTTGGCAAATATGACGGTCAATTTTGACGATGAGTTACATACTTTTATTAATGAGTTCGCTTTTAGAAAGTTGGAAAACTTTGGTTGTTTCATTGAGTAATTCCAATGCTAATGGAACTATCACTCTGGAAACTGTTCGAAGTAGTCTTTTGAATAAGGAGCTTAAAAGAAAAGGGTTGGGTATGAAATCAATTCAAAGTGAGGCTATGGTGACAAGGGAATCGAAGAAAGATACAATTTGTAAGAAGAAAGACGCTATTGGTAAATGTTTTATCACTTGTCATTACTGCAATAAGAAAGGTCACATATGCAGCAAGTGTTATGCTTATAAAAGAGATCAGAAAAAGGCTGTGCACGGTGATACTAGTAGTGAAGCACATGCGGATTTTGCTAAAGGTATCGATAGTGATGCTTCTTATGATGTCCTCTTTAGTGAAAATAAGCCTTGGAAGATGGATTCAGGAGCAAGTTTTCATATTTGTAGAGATGTGAATTGTTTTTCTTCTTATGAGAAGAGTGTTGGCGTAATTAGGATAGCCAATGGAGAAGAGCTATCGATTTGTGGTATTGGATCTACCTGATTTCGTATGCATGATGGTGTGGTTAGAGAAGTCTTTGAAGAGAGACATGTACCCACTTGTTCGTATAATTTTATTTCTCTCAACCAGTTGGATCGCCGTGGTTGCGCTTATGAGACTTAAGGTGGAGTTTTGAGAGTGTAGAAAGATGGTCGTTTAAGGATTTAGAGGAGTGTTGGAAGAAGGAAACCTTTATAGCTTGGTTGGTTCTATAGTCGACAATGGAAAGCGAGTGACGGTTAAAGGACCGAGTCCACAGCAAGGTGGAAAGGTTAATATAGTCACTGTTTATGATTCTAGCATTGAGGATCATATTTTAGACATGGGTCTTCATGTTGATGATGCTCGAGGGATCGATAATGATCAGATAATGAGCTCAGATTGAATGATAGACGGGTGTCGAATTGCAAAATCCACAAAGAAAAGACGGAGATATTTGTGGTATTACAAATGTTTTTGAGACTGGATTTGTGTGGTGCACCTCATGTGGGAGATGCATTACTTGTAGATGGTGGTTGAGGTTTGTAATTTATTGTGGTTGAGATATGGGGATTTGTGATAGATCTAGATATCACATGCTTGATATGTTGGAGATGTGCGATTTTGCATCAAGGTGGAGTGTTAAATTTTAGTGATACCAAATCACAAATAGAGGGAAATAAATATGCAAAAGAAAGAAAAAGAAGATTTTGTTTCCTCTCATTAATAGGCATATTTGAGTATGTTTATTTCTCTCTCTAATTGGCTAATCAAATTATTTTTTACCATCTAATGTTAATTTGGGCATTAAGTAATTGATTATATAAATAGAGATCAGAAGAGAGGGTAAAAGTGTGGTGGAAAATCTATTTGCTAATTTTCTCTTGTTCATCTTTGTTCTTTTTCTCCAGCAATTTTAGCCATATAGATATTAGCTCCCTTTCTCAATTAGGTTATTGATTCAAGGGTATTTTGTTAACTTTAGCCTTGTTCTATTAATTGTAAACAAAATTTTGTTGAATCAATAAAGTGGGTGGTTGGGTTGAATATTTTGTGTTATTGCATTTTGTTTCAATTCCGCCTTGTTTTCAATCCAAGTTATCTCTTCGTGATTTTGGTGACAAAGATCGATTGATAAAAGCTTCCGCAAAGCACTAGTGTTTTCATAACCATTTCCTTCCTTCCACAACCTAATCGTAATGGCAGATGATGTGGCAATTAAAACAATAGCTCAAGTTCATGGAGGACCCATGGTTATTATGACCACATTATGAATGGTGCTAAAGAAGTCCGCGTCTTATGATGTGCTAGTGCATGGCCTCCATGCAATCGAGAAACATGCTACTCAACTATGTGTTCTTGCCGATGACTGTAACCAGCCTGATTATGTGAAGTTTTTCAAATTACTTTGCACCGATCACTATATGCATTTGATCACTTTTCTAAGTGCTACAATTATTGGCCAATGGGTTGGGCTTTGCAAAATTGATTCTGAAAGGAGATGAAGGAAGGTTGTTGGATGTTCTTGCTTAGTTATCAAGGACTATGGACAAGAGTTTGAGGGTCTCAATGCTATGCAAAACTATACTAAGTCTCAATGAGTTATTTATTTTGATGAGTGGGTCTCTTGCAGTTTTTAAAGGGTTATTTTATCTATAGTATTTGGATGATTGAGATTTGTTTTGTAGTGTTTTATGAGTTGTATATGAGCATTTTCAGTAACACGGTAGCTAAGAATATTAGCATACCTTTTCCACTATGCTTCTGGTTACTACTATCGTCACTGAGTTTAATTGAATAGGATCTGCTAAAAGAAGCAGGAACGTCATGGTAAGATAGCGAAATATTTAGCTGATCCATGACATAAGCCATAGCCATGGTACGAGAAATTGTAGCTGCTCTGTTTTTCTGCTCAACTGCAAATTGGGCAAAAGCTCTATATGATTCCTCTTCAAATGCTTGGATTTTTGAATAAGAAGGTACATAAAAGTCCTTTCGCTGATCATCTGCACATATGTTCAGGCCTAAATTTGGAAGCTCGACAACTAGAAATCCCACTACAAAAGGACGTTTAAACAAAGGATGTATAACAACTCTGTATTATGATACAAAATCTAACTACCTCCGATCTATGTATTATCAAAAATGAAACATGCTACACAGGTATCAAAAAGGAATGTGTACATAAATACTTATAACAATGCATCCTTTACATCTCTACTACTAATAAAGAGAATTCATTCCACTGATTTATCGGTGTCTTTTTGAAATGCCTATAACCCTTCGTCCCTTCATTTTACATCCAGATGCACTTTTCTTTTACGTTCTGTTTCTACATGTTCTTCCCTCCCCCTTGCTACAGGGAAAAAATAATCTAAATCGTCTCTCTCACCCCTAATGGTGAATATCGATTAACATTTAAAGCAGATAAGCTCAAGCATCATTGATTGGCATCCATATGATTTCTGATCTAGGTAATTATTCATTAAATTTCATTAGTTGCTTATGATTTTGATTAGTATGTTTTTTATTTCGATTTCTACATATTCTCCCTTCTCACTTGCTATAGGTTAAAACCGAAATCGACTCTCCCACCTCTAGTGGAAATTATCGATTAACACTTAAGCAAATAAGCTCAAGCATTATTGATCGATATATGTATGACTTCAGACTTTGGTAATTTTTTGCTGATTTTCAATAACTGTTTTCAATTTTAATTGGTATCTGTTTAATCGATTATCGATTAAGCATGAATCACTTAGAATTTTGATTAGGTCGGGCAACAATGACTATCAATTAAGCACGAATAACTTAGGATTTTGATTAGTATCTACAAAGGCGATTATAGATTAGGCAAGAAACTAACTTGAATTTGTCGGTTTAATGAAAATAAACAATTTACTTCAATCAGCGTGGATCTTATATCCATCATACTTGAATCTCATGTACTTATTCACTAATTTTCATTAATTACTTCAGATTTTGAGTATTATCGAGTTCCTTAATGATTCATAGGCCATTCATTATTTTGTTTTACTACTTTCTCTTCACTGTAGAAACTGAATATAGTTATTGTGATCCATGTCAGAGACTCAGAAACCGAACTAAAATCGATTGTGTTCAGTTTGATTACTTCAAAAATCCAATAGCTAAGGTTGATAATGGAGTTTAAGAAATTTAACAAAAGCGTAATATCAGCAATACTTCCAGTAAGTGACAGTAATAAAAAATCAACTCCATTGCGGTAAAGAAAAAAAGAAGAGCACATTTAACAAATATATAAGAACATATGGAACTATCTGTAGATAACGAAAAGATATACACAGAATTGGTTTTGATCTTCTAAAGACTTGAAGCTGCTTTGGGTGTGTGTTTGCATGTGTAAAAAATGCAGCTCCTCCACCGCGATGTTGTCTGCTGTAACGACCTGAGATTTCGATCATATTATTATAATGAGAATTTAATCAAATTTAAATAATATACGAGCTTTTCATTTATAAACAAATAAAATCTTTGGGACATTTATTAGTTGTATATGTTGTGAAGGAAATTTTTGATTTAAAATATAAAATAGATTCTTTCAAAATATTTATAATAAAAATTATCTTATTAAATTAAAATTAAGTATTCCCTATTATTAATATTTGATACAATACATTTATAAATATAATTGATAACAATAATATTTAAAATAACACAATTCTATTCATATTAAATATAAATATAAAGTATACTAATGCAAATATAAGTTACAAATCAAATATTTGAAGATTTAACTCTAATGAAAATAATTTTATAAATATGGAACATAAGTAAAATAAATGCACATGGTTATAAACACAAGTATGTAGACATAAGAAAACGGTAATATTAATATGAGTATAAAATAACAAGTTAACGAAGTCAGACAAAATATAAGAATATCTGGACATAAATATGTGTAAGTATTGTTCAAGCTTGATGATGATAAAAAAAAAAATCTTTGTACAAAAATCTGTAAACAAAACATCTTTGTACAAATACAAAGACCAGCAAATATTAATTGGATGTTAACCTATATGAAGACATGCATTAAATTAGCACCACAAATTGTCATTTCAGATTTACAAAATGATCTTTCAACCGAAATACAACGTCACTTCAATTTACAGAAATTAAATACAAGGATCTCTGATAAATAACAGGAGAGGCTTGTCCCAGTTATTACCTTCCTTGTTCAAGACAGTTCCTATATATAGCATCATAATATTTAGTTCGGTCACAAATCTTAAGAGGAAAACCTGAAGAGGTAAGAAAAAATAATAATAAATAAGCATCATATTTTCAAACTCAATCAAATTCAAGGCATAGAAAGTTACAGGGATTCAAATTTCAAACTGCAGTTCCTTTTAACAACAACTTGTCCTATGTTTCAACAGTAATCTTTGGTGAGTAAACTTACTTTTTGAAATTTAATTTTTAATAATTGATTCATGAAAAGTATTATGTTGATATAAAACTATTCTGTGATGTTTGTTAACTACTGGATGTTCTGCTTTATGATGTTCTTCAAGTTTTTCATGTTTCCGAGGCAAAAGAAACAGAGAATGAATTATACCCTTCATATAAAACATTTTTACTTAGAAATTTAACTAAATAAATTTGTTAAACTAAAGATCTAAGCATGGAAATTTGTTTAAAGGTTGGTTGTGCAATATAAAAACTGTAAATTCAAATATACAGTATAAAGTAAATCAGTGATTAAAATTCAAATAGCTTAAACCGTAAGTTTGAATTTATATCTTGAAATAACATTCAAAAGTATGATTTTTGAAACAAGAATTAAGATTTTTAGATAACCATACAGAGTGCAGTTTGTAAAAGAACTGAAAATGCTTTTTCTTTGATTCCTATCGATTTAATCACTAATTGATGTTGAAATTTGTTATGGAGCTAGTTTATTGATGTATGGTTACAGGAAAAATGTTGAGAAATTTTTCTAACGCAAGAATCTTTTAGTCGAATCAAATTTAGGGCTTTTGGTTCGATATTTTTAGGCTCTGCATCTTTAATGATTGCGTCGCCATGGATTAGCCGAGCTCCACGAATTTTTGGGGAAAGGTAGAGAAAGGCGACGCCGTGGTATGGCCGGAGCCGCGTAGCCGCTAGTGGTCGAGGGTATGAGGTCATGGCGATTTTTTGAGGTCGAGACTAAGTTGCTGTTCATTCGAACAAGCATATTTTGAATTCGTGTTTATTGCGTCGATCTGGGCTATGTTTTCTGGTGAGAGGTTGTTATGAGGTTTGTTGGTGGCATCGAGGGTCGCCGGAATAGTGGCGAACCACCATGCACGTGCATGGTGGAGCGTGAGAGTGTCAGCAGTTTGATCGTGAGTTGGCTCGAGTGATACTCGAGGAATCGTGATGTTTGCTTCGAGTATTTTTGCGTGCGTGCGTGTGTTATAGGTACTACAGTTTTATAATTAAGTAAATAAATAAAATATAAAACAAAAGAGAAAGGCAAAGTAGAAGAAGAAGAAGGATGCAGGAGTGACATGGGAAAAGTTCTGGGAAGTCACGAGGTTTACTCGAGCATTGCACGATGTTTTCTTCGGGTTTAATTTCCAAGGATTAACCAAATAAAATCTTAAGTTAAAGGGATAAACAAGTTGTATATTAATTAAGTTATTAATGTTGACAATGTTTTAAGCTATAACTTGATTTTGAATTTATCAAGAAATGTTTTCAAACGTAAGATGGTTAATTTAAATTGGACATTAATTAAGAATGTAATAAATTTTATAATTATAATTAAATAAATAGTTAAGATTAAATAAAATTGTAATTAAAGATTTATAATAAGAATCTTGTGTAAATCAATTTATAATTAAGAGATTAATTAACCATTTAAAGTTAAATAATCAATAAATAAATGTAATTAAAAAACTAAATAATTAATTAAGGATTAAATGATTAATTAATTAGTAATTAATGTTTAATAATAATTAAATGGGTAATTGAGTTTTATAAATCAATAATTAAGGTTATTAATTAATAATTAAGAACTAATCAATTAATTAAGTGAATAATTAATAAGTAATTAATAAATAAGTTGATTAATTATTAATTAACTAAGTAAGAATAAAAAGGTTTATTCTTAAGCAAGTAACTAAGTTTAAATTAATCAAACAATTTTGATATGAATCGATGATTCTGTTTGATTGACTCTGATATTTATTTATATTCTGCGATGTTTTGTGATATATCTGTGATGATTGTGTATGATTTATCTGAGATAAATGTTATGTGAATTCAATTGTTGAATTAAACTGTTTAAAATTAATTAAACAACTTGGCCTTTAAAATGGCGTTTGGATTTCGACGAGGCCGGGATCGGGTGTCAAATTTGATATTCTGAAAACCACATCGATCCAAATTAAACGTTAGGTCGTGAAATCTCAAGTGAAGATCGAGATGGTGTTTTCAGAATGCAAGGGTTATCGTCGTTAACTCTGAGGGTGATTCCAAAACGAGTGTAACGAGATAATGCCTTCGATTTCGTTCGAACCCAGAACGAACTTGTATGGATTGAATGCTTTCAGCACATCGTTAGGCGGACGATGAGCATTCTAAGAGATATTTTCTGTAAAGGTAATTGCAGCCTCAAGCCTCATCAACCGGGAATAGCTAAAACAGGGGATGTGCAGCAAGGTTAGGTGGGTCATGCCCAAGTAGGACGAGATATACCCCTGTCTAGATGTCCCTTTTTATTCGGCTGTGTGGGAAGTTGGTCTGTAGCCAACTGCGGGGTTCGGGACTGTTCAGTAAGGAATGGTTCCGGCCTTGTGTTTCAGGGGAGTTAGGGTGGCTCCTCGGTACGGTGATCTAGGCCACGTACTGTGACGGACGGTAGCCCAGTAGCCCTGCCATTGTATGGGATCCAATTTCCAGTAAGAGCCGTATGTTTTGATTGTGCCCAACTATGTTGGAATGTGAGATGCTTACATTTCAGGTATTTCTGTATTTTACTTGAAAACCTTAGACACTATTATAATATCACTGAATTTCCTATAAAATGTTCTTACCCGTGTTTATGTGTGCGGAGTCTTACGTGATACCTTTATTTCAAATGATTTTCAAAGTTAAACAACTTTAACCCGTTTACTCACACCAGACCCATGTCTGACCCAGAGTTTATATTTTGTTTTTCATAAACTCTTGGGTACTTAAATTTTTATGAGTAGCCAAGTGATAGGTTTGGGAATTTAGAGTTTTCTGGAAGAGTTGGAGCAGAAGACCAGACGTATGTATCTATCTATATAGTTCCGCTGTGTTAGTTAGTATATGATGTATAATGGATGTATGTATTGACAGTTATGTATATGACAGTTCTGTTGTATGATATTGTATAACTCTGATGTATATATAACTATGTAATAGTTATGTTGATGTATTATGTTTTGTTCCATTCCGCTGTGAGATTCTGATGTTGTTATTCTTTCTTTCTATTCTTTTCTATTTCTATCCCTTTCTTTCTTAATGATGATACGTCTTTCTGGGGTTAGAAAGGCGGGTCGTCACAATTGGTATCAGAGCGCTAGGTTGAGCGAGTACCTAGGCTCTTAAATAATATTTATCTTGAGAGTGCATATTTGTATTTTCATATAATTATATATTTATCTGAATTTGTTGAGTTACCTGTCCAGGTGGCCAACACGAGTTTTGGAAAGAGAGGCAAAGGTAGGGTCAGTACCTCAACTGATAATGGACGAAGTCAAAATGCTAGTGAGGTTGTAAATCCAATACCGCCTCGGGTTAGTTTTTCCGTTTTATGTAAAGACTTCATCAACCTTGGAGGCCAACCATTTAAAGGGTCAGAATCGATAATTGAAGTTCAAGCTTGGCTACGCTCTAGTGAGCGCATCTTTAAGAGTATGAAGTTGTCTGATGAACGGAAGAGAGAAATGGCATCATGGCAATTGCAGGGAGGCGCAGCAGCATGGTGGGATGCGACGGTAGCTAATATTCCTGAGGAAGATATTTCATGGGAAAGATTTAAGGAGCTATTTGAGGAGAAGTTTATGCCAATAGCAGGGAAAACTCAATTGTACCAGGATTTTCTGAATTTGAAGCAGGGAAGCATGTCTATAGCAGAATACAAGATCGAATTCAACAAACTTTCTTGCTATGGACCAGGGTTCATTGATACTCACCTTAAAAAAATGAAAAGTTTGTGCAAGGATTGAGGCCATAATTTCACGATAAGATGACGGTGCTCTTGAAAGGATCTTTTGTTGATTTAATTGGTATGGCTTTGAGATATGAGAATTTGATGAACAAGAGATTAGAGGCAACAACAGCAGCTTCAAGAGGAAGTTTCACCAACCCAAATAAGAGGAAGTTTAATCCACTTTGGAAAAGGCAAGGCAAAGGAAAGAAACCGGGAGGAAGCAACAATGGACCTCGTAAGTGTTATAATTGTCGTCAAGTTGGACATTTGGCAAATCAGTGTCCTTAGGGAAGATCTCAGCAACGTCAAAGTGGTCCAGGATCAGCAATGGTTCAGAGATCGTTGTGTTTTAATTGTCACTAGCCCGGTCACATAATCAAGAATTGTCCACTTTTGCAAAGGGCGCCTCAGAATAAAGTGTTTGTTTTGGAAGCCGGTCCATCTTCTTCTTCTCAAGGCAAAGGGGTATTGGAAGGTACTTTACTTTTAAATCGCAAATATATTAAAGTTTGGTTTGATTCGGGTGCTTCTTTGAGTTTTATTTCTCTGGAATCAGTAGAAAAGTTCTTTCTCACCCCTAGTCCTGTGGATCGTCCCATTTTTGTATCTAATCCTATAGGTGGGGCAACCAAATTAGATACGATCTGTAAGAACTTGAAGATTTCTTATCTGTCCCCTAGTTTTTCTTGTGACCCTTATGTGTTAAATTTTAAGGGATTTGATCTTATATTGGGAATGGATTGGCTCAATAAGTATAAAGTATTCCTGAATTGTGATGAGAGGACAGTTTCGTTGGAAACTGATTTGGGTAGGATTGCCAAAGTGTCGTGTAATGATTCTAGATTGCACTTGAGTAGTCTTTTACAAGGAGTTGAGACTTCTCAAGAGAAGGTTGAAGAAATCGATGTGGTTCAAGATTTTCCTGATGTATTTGAAGAACTTAAGTGTCTGCCTCTTCCGCGTTGATTTGATCCCAGGAGCAGTGCCGGTGATTCAGCTTAGTAGGAGAATGCCTCTTAGGGAGAGAGAGGAGTTAATTAAGCAGACACAGGATCTTTTGGAGAAGGGGTTGATTAGGCCCAGTTTTTCTTGTTGGGGTTCTGCTGCGGTGTTTGTCACCAAATTGTTTGGTTCGCTAAGGTTTTGTGTTGGTTATAGAGAATTGAACAAAGTGACCATTCGAAATAAATATCATTTTCCTCGTATCGATGATCTCTTTGACCAGTTGCATGGAGCTTCTATCTTTTCTCAACTGGATTTAGCTTCAGGTTTCCATCAGTTGAGGGTAGCTGAGGACAGTATTCCCTTGACTGCATTTAGGGGACCGAATTATTTCTATGAGGGGTTGGTTATGCCTTTCGGGTTAACCAACGCTCCTACCTATTTTGTTGACCTGATGAACCGTTCGGGATATGTTGAATAAGTTCATTCTGGTGTTCATCGATGATATCTTGGTCTACTCCAAATCTGAAGAGGAGCACAGACATCATTTGAGAATTGTATTAGAGACTCTGAGGAAGCATGTGTTGAAGGCAAAGTTCTCCAAGTGCCATTTCTGGAAATCGGAAGTTAAGTTTTTAGGGCACATTGTTTCTGGTGAAGGAATCTCTGTAGACCCAGCGAAGGTTGAAACTATTCTGGAATGGAAGCAACCGGAGACACCGACTGAAGTTCGCAGTTTTCTGGGTTTGGCTGGCTACTGCAGAAAATTTATTAAGGATTATTCCAAGATTTCTTCACATCTGACTAAGCTGACTAGAAAAGGAGCTAAATTCAAATGGACACCTCAATGTGAAGAAGCTTTCTGAGAATTGAAGACAAGGCTAACCAGTGCACCAGTGCTTGCTATTCCGGATGGAAAGAGCAAATTTGAAGTTTATACTGATGCTTGCCTAATTGGACTGGGAGTAGTTCTGATGCAGAATGGAAGGGTAATTGCGTATGCTAGTCGGTAGTTGAAACCACATAAGAAGAACTACGCTACGCACGATCTTGAACTATTAGGCATTGTTTTTGCTTTGAAGATCTAGAGACATTATCTATTGGGAGAGAAGTTTGAGTTATTCACGGATCACAAACCATTGAAATATCTTTTCTCTCAAAAAGATGTTAATCTAAGACAGCGGAGGTGGGTTGAATTTCTGGCATCCTATGATTTGGATATTCTATATACTCCGGGGAAGGCAAATGTTGTAGCTGATGCTTTTAGTAGAAATGCAGTTTTTTCTCTTTTGGAAGTCGTTCCATCACTCCAGGAAAGAATCATTAGTAAGCAAATGGAGGAATGATCTTTTGAGGAAATAATTCTTGGAACTAAGGACGGTCGATATTCGAATTTCAAGGTGGACGATCAAGGTGCTTTAAGGATTAATGGTCGTTTGTGTATGCCTAATATAGATGGACTGTGGAAATAAGTCTCGGCTGAGTGTCATCGTTCCAAATTGAATATTCACCTGGGAATCTCAAAGATGTATAAGGATATGAGGAGAGTCTTCTGGTGGCCGAGCATGAAGAGAGATGTAGCTGCTTTCGTGAATAGTTGTGCCATCTGCCAACAAGTTAAAGGGGATCAACAGAAGTTAACCGAATTATTGCAGCCTTTGGAAATTCCAGATTGGAAGTGGGAGATGGCCTCGATGGATTTCATCGACGGTTTTCCTAGAACCAGGAAAGGAAATGAAGGAATATGGGTTATTGTTGATCGTTTAACTAAGAGTGGCCATTTTATACCCGTTAAGGCAACTCATACTGCAGCTTCTCTGGCAGAGATTTTCTTGAGGGAGATAGTCAGGTTTTATGGTGTTCCTATCAGCATAGTAAGTGACTGTGATCCAATTTTCACCAGCAAATTCTGGGAAGCTCTGCAATCAGTAATGGGAACAAGTTTGAGATTAAGTATAGCCTATCATCCTCAGACGGACGGACAAATGGAGAGGCTTAATCGTATTCTTGAGGATATGTTGCGAGCTTGTGTATTGGATTTTGAAGGACCGTGGGAAGACCATCTTCATCTAGTGGAATTTTCTTATAATAACAGTTACCAGGCAAGTATTAAGATGGCCCCGTATGAAGCTCTGTGTGGAATACCGTGTAGATCCCCATCCTGTTGGATTGAATCGAAAGATCGTCTTGTACTCGGACACGATCAAATTCGAGTAGCCTCTGCGAAGGTTGAGCTTATCAAGAAAAGAATGAAAGCTGCTCAGGATCGTCAGAAGAAATATGCAGATAAGAGACGAAGACCATTGGAATTTGAGATCGGAGATTTAGTTTTTTGTCAAATTTTCCCCGATCAAAGGTGCTATAAGATTCGAAAAAATGAGAAAACTTGCTCCAAGACATATTGGACCATTCCGAGTGCTAGAAAGAAATGGAGCTGTAGCTTACCGAATTGAATTGCCAGAACGGATGTCTGGAATTCACAATGTATTCCATGCATCTCATTTGAGGAAATTTGGTCATGACCCATCACTGGTTGTAGAAACAGTATTTCAGGAAGATTTAGAAGTAGAACCCGACTTGACTGTGGTTAGAAATCCTGTTCGGGTTGTAGATCAAGACGAGAAGCAACTCAGGAACAAAGTGGTAAAACTCTTCAAGGTGTAGTGGAGTGAGGATCCCAGAGATTGTACCAGGGAAACTCTGGATAGTTTTAGGAAAGCTTATCCGGATTTATGTCCGGATAACTAGTGATGTTTGTTAGAATTGGCTGTTTGATTTGTTTGTTTTTATATGGATGATATGTATGTTTGGATTGTTAATATAAAAGCTTTGGAATTAACTATTGTTTAAATTTTGGGGACAAAATTCTGTTAAGGGGGGAGGAATGTAACGACCCGGGATTTTGACCATATTATTATAATGAGAATTTAATCTAATTTAAATAAAATACGAGCTTTTCATTTATAAACAAATAAAATCTTTGGGACATTTATTAGTTATATATGTTGTGAAGGAAATTTTTGATTTAAAATTTAAAATAGATTCTTTCAAAATATATATAATAAAAATTATCTTATTAAATTAAAATTAAGGATTCCCTATTATTAATATTTGATACAATACATTTATAAATATAGTTGACAATAATAATATTTAAAATAACACAATTCTATTCATATTAAATGTAAATATAAAGTATACTAATGCAAATATAAGTTACAAATCAAATATCTGAAGATTTAACTCTAAATGAAAATAATTTTATAAATATGGAACATAAGTAAAATAAATATACATGGTTATAAACATAAGTATGTAGACAGAAGAAAATAGTAATATTAATATGAGAATAAAATAAACAAGTTAATGAAGTTAGACAGAATATAAGAATATCTGGACACAAATATGTGTAAGTATTGTTCAAGCTTGATGATGATCAAAACAAAATCTTTGTACAAAAATCTGTAAACAAAACATCTTTGTACAAATACAAAGACCAGCAAATATTAATTAGATGTTAACCTATATGAAGACATGCATTAAATTAGTACCACAATTTGTCATTTCAGATTTAAAAAATGATCTTTCAGCCGAAATACAACATCACTTCAATTTACAGAAATTAAATACAAGGATCTCTGATAAGTAACAGGGGAGGCTTGTCCCAGTTATTACCTTCCTTGTTCAAGACAGTTCCTATATATAGCATCATAATATTTAGTTCGGTCACAAATCTTAAGAGGAAAACCCGAAGTAGAAAGAAAAAAATGTATAAATAAGCATCATATTTTCAAACTCAATCAAATTCAATGCAGAGAAAGTTACAGGGATTCAAATTTCAAACTGCAGTTCCTTTCAACAATGACTTGTCCTCTGTTTTAACAGTAATCTTTGGTGAGTAAACTTACTTTTTGAAATTTATTTTTTAATAATTGATTCATGAAAAGTATTATTTTGATATAAAACTGTTCTGTGATGTTTGTTTATTACTGGATGTTCTGCTTTATGATGTTCTTCAAGTCTTTCATGTTTCTGAGGCAAAAGAAACAGAGAATGAATTATACCCTTCATATAAAACATTTTTACTAGAAATTTAACTAAATAAATTTGTTAAACTAAAGATCTAAGCATGGAAATTTGTTTAAAGGTTGGTTGTGCAATATAAAACTGTAAATTCAAATATACAGTATAAAGTAAATCAGTGACCAAAATTCGAATAGCTTAAACCGTAAGTTTGAATTTATATCTTGAAATAACATTAAAAAGTATGATTTTTGAAACAAGAATTAAGATTTTTAGATAACCATACAGAGTGCAGTTTGTAAAAGAACCGAAAATGCTTTTTCTTTGATTCCTGTCGATTTAATCACTAATTGGTATTGAAATTTGTTATGGAGCTGGTTTATTGATGTATGGTTACAGGAAAAATGTTGAGAAAATTTTCTAATGCAAGAATCTTTCAGTCGAATCAAATTTAGGGTTTTTGGTTCGATATTTTTAGGCTCTGCATCTTTAATGATTGCGTCACCATGGATTAGTCGAGCTCCATGAATTTTTAACGAAAGGTAGAGAACGACGACGCGTGGTATGGTTGGAGCCGCGTAGCCGCTAGTGGTCGAGGGTATGAGGTCATGGAAATTTTTCGAGGTCGAGATTGAGTCGCTGTTCATTCGAACAAGCATATTTTGAATTCATGTTTATTGCGTCGATCTGGGCTATGTTTTCAGGTGAGAGGTTGTTGTGAGGTTTGTTGGTGGCATCGAGGGTCACCCGAGTGTTGGCGAACCACCGTGCATGTGCATGGTGGCGCGTGAGAGTGTCAGCAGTTTGATTGTGAGTTGGCTCGAGTGATACTCGAGAAGTCGTGATGTTTGCTTCGAGTACTTTTGCGTGCGTGCGTGTGTTATAGATACTGCAGCTTTATACTTAAGTAAATAAAAAATATAAACAGAAGAGAAAGGCAAAGTAGAAGAAGAAGAAGGATGCAGGAGTGACACGGGAAAAGTTCTGGGAAGTCACGAGGTTGACTCGAGCATTGCGCGATGTTTTCTTCGGGTTAATTTCCAAGGATTAACCAAATAAAATCTTAATTTAAAAGGATAAACAAGTTGTATATTAATTAAGTTATTAATGTTGACAGGGTTTTAAGCTATAACTTGATTTTGAATTTATCAAGAAATGTTTTCAAACGTAAGATGGTTAATTTAAATTGGACATTAATTAAGAATATAATAAATTTTATAATTATAATTAAATAAATAGTTATGATTTAATAAAATTGTAATTAAAGATTTATAATAAGAATCTTGTGTAAATCAATTTATAATTAAGAGATTTATTAACCATTTAAAGTTAATTAATCAATAAATAAATAGTAATTAACAAACTAAATAATTAATTAAGGATTAAACGACTAATTAATTAGTAATTAATGTTTAATAATAATTAAATGGATAATTGAGTTTTATAAATCAATAATTAAGGTTATTAATTAATATTTAAGAATTAATCAATTAATTAAATGAATAATTAATAAGTACTTAATAAATAAGTTGATTAACTAGTAATTAACTAAGTAAGAATAAAATGGTTTATTCTTAAGCAAGTAATTAAGTTTAAATTGATCAAACAATTTTGATATGAATCGATGATTATGTTTGATTGACTCTGATATTTATTTATATTCTGTGATGTTTTGTGATATATCTATGATGATTGTGTATGATTTATCTGAGATAAATGTTATGTGAATTCAATTGTTGAATTAAACTGTTTAAAATTAATTAAACAACTTGGCCTTTAAAATGGCGTTTGGATTTCGATGAGACCGAGATCGGGTGTCAAATTTGATATTCCGAAAACCACATCGATCCAAATTAAACGTTAGGTCGTGAAATCTCAAGTGAAGATCGAGATGGTGTTTTCGTAATGCAAGGGTTATCATCATTAACTCTGAGGGTGATTCCAAAACGAGTGTAACGAGATAATGTCTTCGGTTTCGTTCGAATCCGGAACGAACTTGTATGGATTGAGTGCTTTCAGCACATCGTCAGGCGGACAATGAGCGTTCTAAGAGATATGTTCTGTAAAGGTAATCTCAGCCTCAAGCCTCATCAACCGAGAATGGCTAAAACAGGGGATGTGCAGCAAGATTAGGTGGGTCATGCCCAAGTAGGATGAGATATACCCCTGTCTAGATGTCCCTTTTTATTCGGGTGTGTGGGAAGTTGGTCTGCAGCCAACTGCGGGGTTATCTTGTTCGGGACTATTCAATAAGGAATGGTTCCGGCCTTGTGTTGTAGGGGAGTTAGGATGGCTCCTCAGTACGGTGATCTAGGCCACGTACTGTGATGGACGGTACCCCAGTAGCCCTGCCATTGTATTGGATCCAATTTACAATAAGAGCCGCATGTTTTGATTGTGCCCAACTATGTTGGAATGTGAGATGTAAGCATTTCAGCTATTTCTATATTTTACTTGAAAACCCTAGACACTATTATAATATCACTGAATTTCCTATAAAATGTTTTGGTTAGCGTAAAGTAAAAACTTACCCGTGTTTATGTGTGGGGAGTCTTACGTGATACCTTTATTTCAAATGATTTTCAAAGTTAAACAACTTTAACCCGTTTACTCACACCAAAACCCATGTCTGACCCAGAGTTTATATTTTGTTTTTCATAAACTCTTGCGTGCTCAAATTTTTATGAGTAGCCAAGTGATAGGTTTCGGAGTTTAGAGTTTTCTGGAAGAGTTGGAGCAGAAGACCAGACGTATGTATCTAGCTATATAGTTCTGTTGTGTTAGTTAGTGTATGATGTATAATGGATGTATGTATTGACAGATATGAATATGACAGCTCTGTTGTATGATATTGTATAACTATGATGTATATATAACTATGTAATAGTTACGTTGATGTATTATATTTTGTTCCATTCCGCTATGAGATTGTGATGTTGTTATTCTTTCTTTCTATTCTTTTCTATTTCTATCCCTTTCTTTCTTAATGATGATACGTCTTTCTGGGTTTAGAAAGGCGGGTCGTCACATATGCAATCGAGCGATTTTGTAGATTAGGATCAACTTTCTCTGCTCCGATTCTTTAAGTTTGCTGACTTCTGGTGCTCTGATTCCTTAACCATTTCTCCTTACATACCGAATATCGACCATTATAGGTAATTTTTTAACTTCTGCACTTTTTTTATTCGTCCCTTATTACCTTTGTTGCTAGACTACAGCCGAGATTGTGTTTGGTTCATTTCTCCATGTTTTAGGTATTTTTACAACACTATCAAATATTTTGATATTTTGTAAAATTGTTTGATATTATGTAGTAGCTAAACTGAAAAGTGTATAGCGAATAGTTTCATGTTTTTAACATTGAAATAGTTTAACTTGATATAGAATCTGGAAAATCTACTTTATCAAATGATTACAGTCGCGGTTAATAGTCATGGTTATAATCTAATTTACCATTAAATAGTTCGCTACTATATTGCAAAGTTAAACAATCCGACGGTGTTAAAAAAACCTAAGACATAGTGAACTATTTTATATTCCATTGTTCTCTGACTTTTTAAGTATTCGGATCACTTTGAAATTGTTTCGACTAACACTGTTATGTTTGCTTGTTGCTCTTACATTTTTCATGCAATAGAGTGCTATTGATTATCTCATGGAATGAGTAATACCTAACTTGCTTTGGTGCTTGCTATTGTAACTTTTCCTCAGTTTAAAGATTGATAGCTTGATATGTTTGCTGTGAATTTGTTGCTGAGTTTAATTAAAACTGGTAAAATTGTTAATACCGATGAGATTTAGTTGCATAGATTATTCCAGTTTTCCCTAATCAATAAAAATTACATTAAGCACATTTACAGTTGTGTACTACGATTTGTGGTATGAGAGGATTCCCCTTCTTTTCCTGCATCTGCTTTGGGGATGATTCTATCTTTTTCGCTATAATTTTCTACTTTGGGTGATGAATCTTTCTTTAATTTTTTTTTATTATTTAGCATAATCAGTGGTTTTACTTAATAAATAATCAGTAGATTCATCGTTCTAAATGATTTTGATGTTTTTTCTACCTTACATTTACAGTTGGCATCGATAACTTTAACCACGAGTGTTGATATAGTAGTTAATTTCATTTTTGGTAATGGATTGCTTGGAAATGGTAAGGTATCAGTTAATTGACAGCAAACTTAAATTCATTATTGGTAACGAATAGCTTGGAAATGTTATTATGTCGGTTATTTAACAGTAACCATAACACCATATCATCTATAATCATCTTAGCTTAAACTTAAAGTAGAATAAACAAAAATAAAAACATGAACTTAGACAAATTCATCATTCCATCTCATTTATTCATTTATGCCAAAAATATTTGTACATTTGAATTTTATTTCATACTCATTTACCAAAATATCATCTTACTACTAATCATATAAATATAACATAATAAGATAATCACACGAAAGCTGCAAGCATGATATACAAAAATACATAGAGGAGATATAGCCGTAAGAGTCCAAAAGAATTGACTATATAGAAATATACATCTAAAATCATGTCATGTGGATAAGTGAACCGAGTAAGAAATGCAAGCTAATTAGAGGGCAACTGCTTTACTAGTATATATGTTTTATTTTGATTTTAGGTTGGCACTAGAATTCTGCTAAAAGTTCTATATGCGTCAAGGAACTTTAAAGAAGTAAGTGATGTATGTTTAAGTAGGAAATCGTCATCAAATAGTTTAACCAAGGATTTTACTATCAATGATTCCGCTGACATGGCAGAAATTAAAAAATATGATTACATAATTTGTAACACCTAAAATAAGGTATTAATAAACGGAAACTCTATGCATAATCATTGTGAAACTTCTTTATTAATGCGTTTTCCAATCTCTATGCACAACTGCTCAGAAACTATGGTAATTTTCTTCATTTACAGTTAAGTACAGTCATGTTCTGTGATTTTCTTACTTTGGTGATGATTCTTCTATGTTTGGTTGTTCTTTTGATGATGCATCACTTAGACTTTGAGATATAACTACTTAGGAAAATTATGATTACAAGCTACTGTCAGTTTTTTATATTGTTAATTACGGCCGTGCACATAACGATGCTACTAAGTTCCTACGATGTGATTTACACATTTGGCATATGGATTTAAAAATTAAGCTGTAATTAGTCACACAGATTTAATAACAATACTTTACCACTATATGCTATTGTCACACAATATTACGTTGTTATTGAGCATATTTGACACATCATAATTCCTAAGACGATGCAAGGTAGAAAATGTGACCAATGAGGTATTATGTTGCACATTAAATCTGTGTCAATTTTTATCAAGTTAACTATTTCATCTTACCATGTTTTCACAATTGGATGAGGATAACCAAAATCTTAATATAAACAAAATATGACCCATAATTTCAACTAACAACTAGGAAGAGACCAGAAGGAGCACCACGAAATTATGTCTCTAACTGTTATGCCAAACAAACACTTTATAAATAACGCATATTTTCATACATGTCTTGGACAGATGAAACTGAGATGCACCATTGTAAACATTTATTAGTATCTAACTATCACTGACATTGTGAGTGCATACAATTTTTTTATACAATTCAAGCTACTTGATAAATAATAACCCACAAAGTATTAGTACTTCCTCATGCAACAAAAATATTTTTCCACTAACAAATTAGACATCTTCTTCTTAGTAGGATAATCATATTTAACACAAGACTGACAAAGCTGCTAGCTATGGCCATCACAGGCTTCTTAGCCCTTGCTAGAGAAACTTCACCAGCAAGGTCTCCAACGGAGTTGCCCAGGACTGCATGTAGTGTGTTTAAAGCAGTACCGATGATTGCAAGTCAGTCGAGGAGCTTTCTTGCCATGGTGGAAATCTGGAAGATGCTCATGATGAAGGCAAAGAAGGTGGTTAGTATTTTTAAAGGCTGAATGGAGTAGGGCTGACTCGAGGAAGAAGTAGGCACCTTTCAAGGGAGAAGCCGATGATGGACCAAATAGGGAGGAAGAGTTTGGTGTCAATAAGATTACATTGGTGGTGTATGGGATGAAGGAGTTGAAGGCATAGGAGTAAGAGTGGGCATATGCATCCGTTTGATGAGGCATAGAATTTGGACCATTTAACTAGTGATGACGATGTGATGGTTAGTTTCAGAATGGTTGTCACTGCAACTTCGTATGCCCATAAAATCTGTTATATGATGCAAATGGTGAGAAATATGTGCGTGTAAATAACATTGTATGAAACTTTGTAGCATTGTTATAGCTGTATGCTAATGTTTCCAGACTCCCTGTATTATTTGATATGATATATACAACTCTTTGTATACATTTTCTTAACATTGTATGAATCCCTACCATGGATCATGATTAGTAGTGTCACATGACATCATTGAGATGAACTACTTTTTGTATGTCTCTGCTTTGAAACTATTAGGATGATTTATTTCCAAAATTAGATTTTTAACGAGTCATTTGTTTAGTTTTAATTAATCACGTAGCTTGATAGAAGGTATTGGATTTAAAATTTGTAAACACCTATTAAAGATTCATTAGTGGCTACAGGTATGGAATTTTTATGTGTATATGATAAGAAGTAAGGATATTTGCATGATGTATGGAGAAAAAAGTCACTTAAAAGCGAATCTAAGAGTAGGCATTGCACAACCTGTACATTTAATCAAGTATTTTTGTGCACGAATAGCACTTAGTTTTTTTTACATTTAGACCTCTGTTTAATAATTGTTGTCTTTTATAATGGATTTCTATGGAAAATGCGCATTTATTTGTGGCTACTTTGTACTTTTATATCTTCCTTTTGTGTACCAAAGCACTGGCATTTTTCTTCTCAATGATGTATCATATCTTTTTTATCAAGGAGCATTAGTTATACTATATTTGAGTTATATTTATCGTCATGTCTATCATTTGAACTTCATGGAATTTCATCATATTTACTATTAATACAATCAACGGCCTTTTCACTTTGTTTTTATTTTCCCTTTTTTATTTTTCAGAATTTGAATGACTATTGTAATATATTACATTGATAATTATGTTCCTTGCACTAGATTTATAATAATTTGTGTACATTAATTGTTTTACTATTAGTGATGTATAGTTATGTACACCGTAACACTATACAAACGCATTATTGAATTAATTTGGATTGTGATTAAATGCATGCTCATATGAGCATGCATATGTACTTGTTTAACTTAATGGCAATTCAAGCTTTTCATTAAAACAAGAATATCACTTTTCAATCTAGAAGCCTGACTCCATATTCCAGAAGCAATGCATGCCATTGTATCTGGTCTATATATTTCTAAATACAACATCGTCCAAAAAATCACATGCACTGATTCTTAGGAGCAAGTGAACAAGGATGACATTGTCCATGTCGACTCTATCATCATGATTATTCTAAACTATTCCAACTTAACAGTAGATTGATTAAGGAATTTAAAATTTGTAGCACCATGAAGATTGTCTCTATTAATATTAAAATAGGTTTGTTATAATGTACCGCAAAGGCGCATGATAAAACTAAATATTGCTTTGAAAAATCATGACGAATACATACATACTCTAGGGATTGGTTTCATGACTACTTTTTTCTTTAATTACCTAGAGAACCAAGCTTTGGTTGCAAACACTAGAGAAATATGTGCATGCTAAACACATACTCCATGTACTTGTTACAACCACTACTTTGTAGTACATGTCTTATTACATCTATGCTAGAGCTTCACCAGACATCGTCAATTGAACATCATTCATCACTCTCATCTCATTTGTTTCGTTATAATCATTTTATTACAAAGAATGACATCAAAATCTCATACAATTGCATTAAAAAGTTAATTGTATCATTCGTTGGGATTCCTCCATAATAATAATGACTTACATTTACTATATTATATAATTGTATTCAATATGAGCTTCAGCACTTAGATCTCAACAACCAACATTATAAACATTTGGAATTTGATTAGAATATGATATTTTGATGCATTTAGGGATCTTAATAAACGGATATAAAAAATTATAATTATTCTTTCAAAAGGTTAATCCTACAGTATACAGCACTAATATGATTATACTCTATCACTGTATGATATCACAAATATGGTGCACACAAAAAATATCCTACTATAAAAGGATAAAATGAACTAAAGAGTTCTAAAAGAAAACTTACCAAACCAAACTAGGAGGTTGTCTTAAACACATCTTTGAATTGAAAGCACTAAAAAATATGTAAAATTCTTGAAACATATATCTTTTAAACTGCGAAAGGAGGAAAAATATCTATTTGAAATCTTTGCAAACATTTAGCACTTGTCACATCATCTAGCAAAATCGGTTTCATCTTGATTGACGGTTGGCAAGAAAAAATCATAATAGAGTATCTTCTTCGTTAGGGTTCGCCTTTTGGGGTGATCGCCACATTTTCCCTCATGGAATTCTCTTAATACTCGCTTGATTCATCGTTAGCGATACACTAAAGCAGGGTACGGAGAAACCCTTCCCATACGTGACTCCTTCTTGAAGGATGTACCGTGAAGCTTTACGAAGGATATATTGTTTTTTAGTCCTTCATTTGGGAAGGATTCCCCTTTGCCAATAGTCTTTGATTGGAGTCATCCACGACTCATTCTCGGGTTCTGTATCGAAGACCAAATCAATCTCCATTCGTTCAATGCTCGGAGTGTTGAGTACTTCAACTAAGGCCAAGCCCATTTGCTAGGCATTCTCGGACTAGCTAGCTTTGCCAATGAGTCGGCTTTCTCCATCTTTTCTCTAGGGATGTGTGTAATGGTGTAATGCTCGAAATCGGTTAGCCGCTTTTGGATCCAGTTGAAGTAAGGAACAAGTCGTGCTCCTTTGGCTTGATATTCTCCCCTAACTAGGATTACTACCAACTAGTAATCACAAAAAAATTGCGAAGCTTTTACTCCCAACTCTCTAGCCAGTTTAAGCCCAGTGATGAAGGCTTCATATTCAGCCTCGTTATTCGTTGCAAGGAAGTTGAGTTTCAGGGCATAGCAGATTGAGCATTCCTCAAGAGTTGTAAGTACGACTTCAATGCCATAACACTAATCGTTGGATGCTCCATCGGTGCATATCTTCCATTGGATAATAGTTTCTCTACTGCTCTTCTAAGAGTCATCTAATGAAGTGAATTCGGTTATGAAGCCCGCTAGTGCTTGTACCTAGAAGGCTCTTAGAGCAAGATAAGTGGTACTGAACTGGCTTAATTTGATGTTCCATTTCAGTAACCTTCCACATGTCCTAGGTCGCTGTAGGACCTCTCATAATGGCTGGTCAATGTAGACATTGATAGGATAAGTCTTAAAATAAGGGTGGAGCTTTCTTAATTTAACCAACAGACAGTACGTGAGTTTCTCCAACTTCGGATAGTTTATTTCAATGCCTATCAATCACTTGCTAACATAATACACTAGCCTCTGGATCCAATCCTCTTCATGCAGCAGTGCAACGCTTATGGCATGTACACCATGAGATAGATGTACCATCTTCATGATCTAGTGGCTTGGACAAAATGGGCGGTCTCTCTAAGTGATTTACCAGAGCTTGGAATGCATCAATAAAATCCTATTAAAAGTTTCTCTTCCCTCTCCTGATCAAGTCGAAGAAAGAAATGCACTTATCAGTAGCTCTGTAGATAAACAGACTCAAGGCGATGACAGTAACAACTCGATTTTTCGACGTCCGAAAATCGACTTTAATACGTTCACTATATTCAATGACGGACAATCGAATGCTGAAAAACAGACCATAAGGGAAAGAAAATGGAGGTAGAAAAAGAGAAAACAAACAACATCAGAATCTAACAATCGTAACCGGACAGTATGTAATAGATAATTAATCTTTATACAAAAAGAACTATATCTATTTTATACATTACACCATCAGAGTATAACGCCATCAATAGCAAAATTCTGGGCAGTTATATTAACCCGTCCTCACAAAAGCTGACTACACAGCATACCAAACACAGCAGAACAAGATAGATATGTGTGATACATCTCGCCATCCAGCACATTCCCTAAGCTCCATAACAGTCCATCCACTCGGTCTGACACGAGCAATATAGTAAAATAACAACCGAGTCAGTCTGGAAAACCAGCGTGAGAAAACACACTAAACTGGATTATTAAAGTTTTCAAAATATTTTGAAATCAAAGGTATCTCGTAAGATCGCGCCACAAATAAACATGCTGGGTTTTTACCTTAAGATAACCTAAACATTTTTATCAAATCCGTCTGACATTGTAATAATGTGTATAGAAAATAAAATAGAATCTAGTTGAAATGCTTGCATCTCACGTTTTAGCATAGTTGGGCACAATCAAAACCGTGCAGGCGCTTATTGGAGATTGGATTCCATACAATGGCAGGGCTACTAGGGTACCGCCCGTCACAGTACCTGGTCTAGATCAGAGTATCGAGGATCCCTCCCGATCCCCTGCAACACAAGACCGGACCTACCCCTTACTGGATAGTCTGAATAAGATCGCCCTACGGCTGGGATCAGCAACCACCCACACAGCCGAATAACAAGGGACATCTAAATAGGGATGACCTTACCCTAATTGGTTGCTAGCCACCTAGCCTTGCTACACCTTTCCTGTTTTAGCCATTTCCGATTGATGAGGCTCAAGGCTATGCGTTACCTTTTTAGCACACATTCACTTAGAATGCTCATCGTCCTCCTAACGATGTTCTGAAAGCATTCATCCATACAAGTTGCCCTGGGCCTGGACAAACCAAATCATCATCTTCATGGTCTTCATTTGCAAACGTTCAAACCGAATCGAAGTGGTTTATGGATAATTAAATCTGATCCTGGCCTCTTCGGAACGATCAACGCATTGGCCAATATTGATAGTCGGTTATTTAACTATCAAATAACATCCACAAACGACCATCAGGCCTTAATAATTTCCCAAATTATTTATTTCAAAATATCTTCGCAAGATATTTTTCTACACTTCAACCCTTTGAAAATAATTTTCAAATCACTTTTTCTCTCGCGGAATAAATTTCCACCCAATTGTTTTATTTCGACTGAAAATCACCAAGTCTTAATACTTTAGATTTTTAAACAATTTAAATCACTTTATCCAAAAATATATACTTTAAAACATTTAAAATAAAAACTACCCAAACACTTTATTTAAAATACAAGTTATAAAATTTTATAAAAATTTCTTATGTAAAACTTAAGCCATAATTATATTTAAAATAAAAGTTATTCTATAAGGTATAAATATTAAATAGTGGAAATTTGACATAAGGACCTCTTTAGCAAGCGGTATTATTTTCTAGGACACACAACTGAAATAATTATTTTTAAGGACAAAATGCAAAATAATTAGTTTCTAAGGCCTAAAAACCTATGAAATTATGTCCTTGAAAATAATTGGACTACTGACTTTGTCCTTAAAAGTAATTACTCTGCTGACTTTGGCCTTGAAATTAATTTTTGTGAATGTGTGTCCTAGAAACTAATTGGGCTGTAAAGTTTGTCCTTCTAGTAAAATGCCCATATTAAATAATTATCTTTCAAAATCATAATATTAGTTAAACCTTTAAAATAATTTACTTATATAATTTACTTAATAAATATTTACTTTTTTTTAAAACAACTAGACAATAATTTCTTTCTAAAACGATCTCTTAAAACCACTTTAAAACCTCTAACTTATACTTGAAAATCTTTCTTTGAAAATATACTTGGCTTTTCAGGAAATACACTTTCCATTTAAATATAGCCATCTAATCGTTTATAAATCCTGCTCGATTTATCACAATTTAATTTACGTCCCTATCCCGTAAATTTATTTTCCACACTTCTAAAATTAAAACCACCTTTTATTTTTAAAACAAATTACCATCTCCTTATAAATTCCCACCATGAATTTATAATTTCAAATTTATCCATGATAAATATTTCGCTTTATTTATAAACCCAGTTTATAATTTCCATATCCTCATTTCCCTTTAAATCACGGTTTTCAAAACACTTTATCGACTCCCTGAATTACTTCCATTTAAAAATTTATTTTGATTTACCCAGTTTAATCAAAAAACCGTTAATTCCATATTCACTCCTTATTATGATTTTAAATCCCGTTTAAATCTCGAATATTAATTTCATACTTAATTTCAAAATTCTCCCTTTATTTCTTCCCAACCATTTTAAATCCTGAATTTATAAATAAATCCTTTATTTCTCAAAACAATATCACTTAAGTTTTCAAAATTCATTTGTTCCCATTTATTAAAGAACCGCTTTCCCCATACTCAGAATTTATTTGATAAGATTTTAAATCAGCCCTTTATCCTTTCCCAAATTCATTCTTTAATTTGTCCAATTTCACTACATTTATTTTACTTAGAATTGCCTCTTCTACTTTCCTTTAAAATCCAATCCTTATATTTTTGATATCTCAATATACCCAAACCGGCTATTTCCTTCACAATTTTGGGCCTTGTACAAACATTGTATGGTTTACTAATATTTGAACTAACTGAACAATCTATTAACATTTAATAATGTAATTTAAACTAATTTTCCTTTAAACAATTTTTAGTAACCAAAATAATTATATAAGTTAATTAAATAAATTAATTTCCAATAATACATTAAAATAACCTAGTAAATTAAAAATGTGTACATGTAAATTTCATTTCCTTTTGAACTGCATAAACACCAGAAATCCATAGAGATTTCAAAACCAAACTACATATAGATTCTTCACAACATTTTAAAATTCCTACATTTTTTTCCAAAACCTTATCTATACATATTCATTAAATTAAAACATAACTGTCTTGTATCTTACGTTTAAACCAAAACCCCATCTTTGCACACATTTAAATTAAATAGGTACGAGTACTGAAACACACACACACACATTTGTACTCATTACCCTTTTTTCTGTATACATACATATATTTTCTTTGTAATAATGTCGTATGTATATCATTTTTTTCAATTACAGTAAATAACAAAACAGATTGTTACCTTACTGTTAATAATTATATTTTTTTCTGTTTCTAACCTATATAAATTTTAATCAAAAGTGAATTACCTTATCCTCGCATAAAAGAGGCGAACCCAAGCTTCGACCAACTCATCTTCGTCACCGCAAGGTCACTCCGATCATCCCTTTCTTCGCCAGAGCTTCAGCCGACATCACCTAGCAGGTGCGCATCCCACATATCGGCGAACTCATATCGATCGAACGAGACAGCACACCTTCCTTAAAATCGCGATTCCCACCGTACTGCTCGAGCTCGAGATCGACTCCATGTCACGATGCCAACGCCACCGCCATTATACGCTTGATCGCTCCTCGTGCATGCGAACGTCGTGACCTCCCGCCCCCCATGTCATTGCCACAAGCCACGAAAGTTATGAAATTATAAGCGAAGTCGGATACGAGAGATCCCCTTTCAAATTTGACTTCGTTTTTTCATAAACGAAGATGGGGAACATCGGCTTCGAATGCAAGCAAAAAAGAAGAAAGTTCGATTTTTAATTCTTTTTTTTCGCCATTAAAATTTCGAGCGAACTGTATTGCTTCTACTTTTTTATTTATTTTAACCGACTTAAGTTTTAAGTAGAAAACGAGGTGGACATCTGGTGCGTAATTAGAAGAGGTAGGAGGTACGTGGAATAAAAGGCTATAGTGATGTTGAAGAGAAAAAGTTTGAAGTGAATTTCATTGACCAGTCCACACATATATGTATAATATTTAATTTTAAATTTGAATCGTCTTGAAATCACCACTCAAAAGTTTGACTTCCTATCGAGGCATGTCGCTAGGCGTTCACAATGTTATACCCCTATTACGAACCCTATGGAAAAGGTTTTGAGGCGTAACTTAAGAATTTCACCATCCATTTCTTAAGTTAAATATATATATTTTACACACTTAAATATTTACCTTCACCTCACTACTTAAGCTTTCACATTTATTTCCATTTAACTTGAATGTTCAATTCCATTCTGAATTCAATTTACCTTCAATTCTTATTTTATTTCCAAATAAATTTGATATTGAATTCTATTCACCTTAACTCAAACCTATTCTTAATTAACTTTTTCTTTAAATTAGTTCCACTTACTAATTATTTTAAATCTCAATGGACTTTATTTCCCAACTTTAATTATTTTTAGTCCACTTCGAATTAATTCTATAACTTCACTTTACTTTGCACAACTTAAATTAAATATCATCTCAATATTCAATTTTAGTTCATTTGCGTACCCATTTAAATCAATTGATTTACTTACCCTTTATTTCATTCTCGCGCTTACTTTAATTTAACCCTTCTTAAGTTAAATTTTACTCTAACGAATTTTAGATTTTATAAGTTATCAAACTTATTTATATTTCATTAACATTTTGAAAAAGGTTCTAGAGTCTTTTAAACAATCACTCAACATTTCAAAATCATTTTCGAAATCAGTTATATCCAAAATCCTTTGGTATCAAATTATCTCTTAGATTTTAAAACCAAACTCAGTTTTGCAAACACTCTAATTTTAAAACATTTAGGTAGCAATTCCTCTCTTGAAAACTCAAAAATGAACATCGATGATGCTGCTGTCATCACCGAAGTTATTTTCCAAGGACCAAAGTGAGTTTAATGCTTTTACTCTTTTGAAAACTTTTTTAAATATTTTAAATTTCAAATCCCACCAGATTTCGTATCCAATTCAAAAATATTTCCGAAATAATATCACTATTATTTTTCCTAAACTTTTGAGAATCGTTTTCGAACCCAAAGGAAATTAAATTTTCTAAAATTTCCAAATTCCAAATCTTTTCAATCTTTATTCAAATATTACCGTGGAATTTTATCTCATTTCGATTATAAATCACATTTATAGTTCACATTTATGAATTCCATTCTGTTATATGAATTTATTTCCTTAATTTTTGGTTATAATTTCAATTCTTTGTTCGACATCCACTTAACAATGATAATAGTTTAATATTATCATTCTCTAACAACCAAACAACCATATATACTATAATAATTTACGAGAAATTTATTTCTTTCATATATAAAAATAATTTAGGTAAAATTATTTTATTTACCCTTTTTAAAACAATACCATGTCAAATTGTTCTATTCAAGTGTTTAGAGATCCTTATCAATAACGTTAATTACTCGTATTGACCAGAATCCATAAACTACTCAATAAACCAATCAATACAATGTAAAACAATTTTATATTCACTAACAAATACGTGCTTATATCTATTAATACACTCAAACTCATTATAGAGTACTACGGACTCTATTTCTAATGAGTAATCCCCACCAGAGCCAAGGTTCTCGCTTAACCTTTAGCTCTGATACCAACTGTAACAACCCAATTTTTCGATGCCCGAAAATCGACATCAATACGTCCACTGTATTCAATACCGAACAATCGAATGCCCGAAAACAGACCATAAGGGAAAGAAGAAGGAGGTAGAAGAAGAGAAAACAAACAACATCAGAATCTCACAATCGCAGCGGAATAATATATAATAGGTAATAACCGATCTTTATAAAAAAGAACTATATCTGTTTTGTACATTACATCATCAGAGTACAACACCATCAATAGCAAAATTCTGGGCAGTTATATTAATTTGTCCCCATAAAAGCTGACTACACAGCATACCAAACACTGCAGAATAAGACAGATACGTGTGATATGTCTCGCCATCCAGCATATTCCCTAAGCTCCATAGCAGTCCATCCAGAATCTATACTCTATAATACTCGGTCTGACCCGAGCATTATAGTAAAATAACACCCGAGTCAATCTGAAAACAAGCGTAAGAAAACACACTCAATAGGATTATTAAAGTTTCCAAAAACTTTTGAAATCAAAGGTATCTCGTATGACCACGCCATAAATAAACATGCCAGGTTTTTACCTTATGATAACCAAAACATTTTTATCAAATCCATCTGATATTATAATAATGTCTATTGAAAGTAAATAGAATCTAGATGAAATGCTTGCATCTCACGTTTCAACATAGTTGGACACAATCAAAACCATATATGCGCTTATTGGAGATTGGATTCCATACAATGGTAGTGCTACTGGGGTACCGCCCATTACAGTACCTGGTCTACATCAGAGTACCAAGGATCCCTCCCGATCCCCTACAATACAAGACCGGAGCTATACCTTACTAGATAGTCTGAACAAGACCACCCTGCGGTTGGGACCAGCAACCGCCCACACACCCGAATAAAAAGGGACATCTAGATAGAGATGACCTTACCCTAATTGGTTGCTAGCCACCTAGCCGTTCTGCATCTCCCCCGTTTTAACCATTCCCCGTTAATGAGGCTCGAGGCTTTGCGTTACCTTTT
The DNA here is from genome assembly GCA_030765085.1 of Allium cepa. Lineage (NCBI taxonomy): Eukaryota > Viridiplantae > Streptophyta > Magnoliopsida > Asparagales > Amaryllidaceae > Allium > Allium cepa. The sequence continues at coordinate 188,786,284 of CM060939.1, read as the reverse complement.
TAGCACACATTCACTTAGAATGCTCATCGTCCTCCTGACGATGTTTTGAAAGCATTCATCCATACAAGTTTCCCTGGGTCTAGACAAAGCAAACCACCATCTTCATCATCTTCACGGTCTTTATTCTCAAACTTTCAAACTGCATCGAAGTGATTTTCGGATAATTAAATCCGATCCCAGCCTCTTCGAAACGATCATCACATTGGCCAATATTGATAGTCGGTTATCTAACTATCAAATAACATCCACAAACAACCACCAGACCTTAATAATTTTCCAGATTATTTATTTCATAATATCTTCGCATGTTATTTTTCTACACTTCAACCCTTTGAAAATAGTTTTCAAATCACTTTTTCTCTCGCGGAATAAATTTCCACCCAATTGTTTTATTTCCACTGAAAATCACTAAGTCTTAATACTTTAGATTTTTAAATAATTTAAATCACTTTATCCAAAAATATATGCTTTAAAACATTTAAAATAAAAAATATTCGAACACTTTATTTAAAACACCCGTTATAAAATTTTATAAAAATCTCTCATCTAATACTTAAGCCAATAATAAATTTAAAATAAAAGTTATTCTATAAGGTATAAGTATTAAATAATTTTCTATTAATATCATAATACTAGTTAAACCTTTAAAATAATTTACTTATATAATTAACTTAATATATATTTACTTTTAATTTTTTTTAAAACAACTAAATAATAATTTCTTTCTAAAACATTCTTTTAAAACCACTTTAAAACCTCTAACTTATATTTGGGAATCTTTCTTTGAAAATATACTTGACTTTTCAAGGAAAAACACTTTAAATATTGCCATCTAATCATTTATAAATCCTGCTCGATTTATAATAATTTAATTTACGTCCACATCCCGTAATTTTCTTTTCCACATTTTTAAAATAAAACCACCTTCTATTTTTTAAAAAATTTACCATCTCCTTATAAATTTCCACTTCGAATTTATTCTTTCAAATTTATCCATTGATAAATATTTCACTTTATCTATAAACCCATTTTATAATTTCCATATCCTCATTTCCCTTTAAATCACAGTTTTCAAAACACTTAATCGATTCCCCAATCGATTCCCTGAATTACTTCTATTTTAAAATTTATTTTGATTTATCCAATTTAAACCAAAATCCTTTTATTCCATATGCACTCCTTATTATGATTTTGAATCCCGTTTAAATCTGGAATATTAATTTCATACTTAATTTCAAAATTCTCCCTTTATTTCTCCCAAACCATTTTAAATCCTGAATTTAAAAAATAAATCGTTTATTTCTTTAAACAATATCATTTAATTTTCAAAATTTATTGATTCCCATTTATTAAAGAACCTCTTTCCCTATACTCGGAATTTATTTGTTAAGATTTTAAAACAACCATTTATCCTTTCCCAAATTAATTATTTAATTTATCCAATTTCACTATATTTATTTTACTTAGAATTCCCTCTTCTATTTTCCTTTAAAATCCAATCCTTGTATATTTAATATCTCAGTATACCCAAAATATATTTTGTAACGATCCATAATTTCGCTACTACGAAAATGAGAGATTTCATTTAAGAAGGTTTAAATCTTAAAATAAATAAGTTAAATATAATAGATAATAATAGGGAAATTATTTATTCTTATAGTTGATAATTTAAAAAGTATAAATTTAGATTTTAGAACAAATCAACAAAAGTTAATTTTTATTAAAAAAATAAATGCTTAAATAAATAGGTTTAAATGTTTATTTAAAATGATAAATTTTATTGAAAACGTCTAATAAAGATAATAAAAGTATATTAAAATACTTATAAGTATGTTAATAATCGTTTTACAAAAATAACCAAATTTTGTCGCATTTTGTTAGTTTTACATACACCGTAAAATTAGAGATTTTTATATTATTTAAATATGATTTTAAAATATGAAGAGACATGTTTTAATTTATTTAAAGAATTAAAAATTTCATTTTTAAATTTGGTTTACGTAAATAAATAGTTTAACTAAAATGTCAAAATGTGACTGTAAAATTTTTATCGAAAAATGACGTTTTGTCGATTAAAAGTTGTCGCACCTTTAGTTTCTTATATAGGAACATATATTCAAATAGTATAAGTATTAACTAATTCACTAATCATGTTTACTTTTACTAAACAAGGTTAGAAACATCTAGAAAACAATTAGGAAAAGGTAAGCACAAAAAGGCAAAAATGTTATTTCAAAGCAAAAAAGTAAAACGTCAAATCAAAGAAACATAATTATTACTTACTTTACTTAATATCTAAGTGAAAATGACATAAAGTAATGATTTGAAATGTGTTGTAAAGTTTTGAAAAAAATAAGATTACTTTAGAAGTAAGTAAGGTTATTTTGGTAATTTGGTAAAGGGATATTTTGGTAATTTACCACTTCATTTCTTTTTCTATAAATACAACCACTTTCTCACTTTTTTTCACACTCTTCATTATTCTTCTTCTTCGTCTTTAGAGCTTTAATAGCTTCTTCTTCTTCTCTTTCAAATGCTTACTAACTTTTTCAAAACCATATCAAATCAATTCCAAACTCCCCCAAACTTTGCCAAAGACCTTAGAATACCATTTAAACATGGTTTAACATCTAAGAAGTGAAGAACGATGGAGGAAGGAGTGGAATAAGGAATGGCCGAACTATTTGGTGAAAAGAAAGCAAGTTGGAAAGCTATGGCATAAGAAAAAGAGAAGGAAGTGCTGCCGGAATCAAAAGGAAAGTCTACAGAAAAGATTTGGTGAAGATAAGAGGATTTAAGTGAAGTGTTGTTGCAAATGAATGTTGGTAAAATGTGAGTACTCTTATTTTCTAATGAATCCATAAATTATTTCAATAATAATGATTTAAAAGTTTAGTATATAATGGATGATTTAGTGGTTGATAACTTGGTTGATATTATGGTTGAATATATGTTTATGATATGGATGATAACTTGGTTTGATAAATGATAAGAGAAATGATTAGTAATTAACCATAGTCAATTAAATGAGAATTAAATCCATACAAGTATATGCATGGAAGTTATTTAGCCTCTTATTGATTTTAAATAAGTTAAAATAGTTTAAATATGATTTAAAACAAATTTGAAGTGTTTCGAACAAGTTCCGGAGCAATTCATAAAATTGATCAAAATCGAGCTTGTCGAGCGACAGTTCGTAAATTTCGACCCATTACTTCAAACTAGTGTAGAGAATGATTTATACGTTGAATTTCTTCGGAATAAAATTTTTTTGGTCCACAATGATAATAGTTTTCCAATGAAGAAGAAAAATCAAGATTTCATCAAGTACATTTTGAAATATGTGCGAAGAAATTTTCTAAAAACATTGCGGTTTTGCAGTTCGGAATCCAAAACGGGATTTCTTTCTACATGATATTTTTAAATGATTAAAAATATAAAATAAATTTGATAAATCTATTAAAATGTTTTAAAGGAGATTTGGAATAGAAAATATGAATTTTCAAATATTAAAAAGTTGTTTAAAGCAAATAAGCTTATATAGCACTTTCCATAGCGCTATTTTGCTACGAATTCTACAACCTTTTGAATATGAGTTTAAACTTAACAATTCTTTCCAGAATCTTTTGTGAATGATTTTAAAGGAATAATTAAGTAATGTAAGGATGATTTGGAACTTTTAATAAGAGTTTGAATAAATTGTTAAGATGAATTGTTTATACCACTTAAACAAAAAGTAAAGAATATTGAATGTAATAACCAACTGAGTATGAGGGAACGACTAGTAAATTTGTCCTGTCTGTGAGATCTGGGATGATAAAACAAGGTGTTTAACTATGGTTAGGGATGGAGCAACTAGTTCCCTGAACTTACCTGGCCTATGTTTTCTCTTTTAATGCGAGGGACATAATAGATCGAAAGAAAAGCCCGGATGCTCTAAAAAGATCATATTTAAGTTTTTTTAAAATAAAATAAAAGAAACAAATTCTTTGAATGTTAATTGACCACTTAGCATCTTTCTATCGATGATTAGTATGAAGGAACCATGATCAGATTTGAGTGATTCCTATCCGAAAATCACTTCAAACTAATTTTTGAGATAAAACATATTGAAGACAAAGATCGTTTAAAGACAAAGATATTCATAATGTAGGATTACTTTCTACTTGTCCCTGGAGGTGAGACTTACCATTAGTCCCTGGAGGTGAAAATCTCCATTAGTCCCTAGAGGTGAAACTAGCCAATAGTCCCTAGAGGTGAAATTTTCATATCAAAGATGGCAGTAGTGCTCTATTATGAAAATCTATGATTTGCAAGAATATGATTTGAATTTAAGAAATAAATTTTTGATTAAGTTTTAATGAATGATTTAGGAATATTTTCCCTAAGTTAAAAGTTATAACTTGAATATAAGAAATCTTTGGTTAAGATTTAATGAATGATTTGGAAAGGTTTTCCTAAGTAAATGAGATAACAATTAGGATTTCAGAAAATTTTGAATAAACCATATGATTTGATAAATGAGGCTTAATGATTCCATATACATTTGAAAAGAAAATGGAATAACTTGAAAAGAATTTATCTAAGAAAGATATTTGATTAGACAAAAGATGAAGTAATTGATTGATGATTGATATCCACATATGAACTTAACATCTTTTTAAATTGATGATTGGCTTCGAAGGAACCGGAGACTGAATTGGGTAATTCCTATCCGAAAACCACTTCGAACCAATGTATACGTTCGAAAGTGAAGACATGTCGAGGATGATGATTATTGAAGACTGTGGATCATTATAGCGTGAAGACTGCTTGTTGAAAATGCTCTGGTTGGCCACCATTATAGAGTTATTTATAGCAGTGGTCTCCTCGTGATGGAGATGTTTCGGATTGCAAGGGCCTCTCGCCTAGAAATGGCCGAGGAAAGTGCCTTCGGTTTCGTTCAGTCCTAGAACGAACTTGTATAGAGGTATGTCTGACATTGCATTTCTAAGACACAACATTTGTCTTTTACATATGTACATATGTGGTGGAGGAGAAGGCAATTTCTCTTAGCTTAACACCCTCCTTGAGACGTACGAGCTCAAGAGTTGTATTTGTGTGGGAGCCAAATAGTGATCAAAGGAATGGTAGTGTGACATTCAAGGTGGAACATGTCATGATCAAAGTGTGGTTTTGTATGAAAAACGTGGCTTTGAAGAAATTGAGCGTAGCCTCGCGAGCCTCACACCCCTGTTATGATGGGATTCTATGTGATCGGATGTATGTTCGCATTTAGGACAGTAGTGATTTGGGTTATCAGATGTTTTGAACCCCAGGTACCAGATACATCTGGGCCTTATGGCAGGGATGCGCGAAGTCCGAGTCCCTGGATGTTATTCGCAGATTGCATCCACTTTTAGCCATTTGTGTTATTTTATAATGGCGTTTGAGTCATGGACATAAGCCGTGGGTACAGATTGATCTTTCCACAAGTTTCCTATCATGTTGGAAATCCATTCCAAATACGAGATTTATGGTTTTGATTGTATTCCCAAAATAGCTATAATGACTTGCAAACATTTCAGCTACCCCTTTTTGGTATTATATATTCCGTTCTTTATATTTCGTTGACCCAGTCCGGATATATTTTGTTAGACTTAGTCCAAATATTGATACCTTATTTGAATAAGTTTATTTGAAAAGTGTTTTCAAAAGAATGTCATTAAAAATAATATCAAATGTATTTTGGTATGGAGTGTTTTGATTATCATAAGGTGAAAACCCGTCCGTGTTTATGTATGGGTGTGGTCTTATGAGATACCCTTCTTTTCAAAGGTTTTGATAATATTGTCATTTAAAGTTCGACTATCCCACGCTAGTTTATCAAGCCTGATCCAGGTATTTTTAATACTCGGGGCAGCTCCGAATTGTTTCAGGTTTAGTTGAAGACGGTTGGAGTTTCCAAAGGAGAGCTGGAGATCTTCATCATCGTATGAACGAATTCTATTATCCGCTGTGGTTTGTTTGTTTTAGTTTGATGTTTGTCAGCAATTGTAAGGACAGATGTTTATAACTGTCCAAGCTGAATCTAGGTTAGACTCTGATATTGTATTCAAAATTTTCCGCTGTAAAGATTATTATTGAAATAATATATGTTGTTCCATTTGTGTAAGATTCTTTTCTGTCTTTATTTTCTTTCTATCCTTAATGATCCGCTTATTCGAGCAATTTGAGTTTGACATGTGCGGTTTATTATCGATTCAAACGGTACGAAAAAATGGGCCATTATATTTGGTATCAGAGTTGAAGGTTAAGAGAGAACCTTGGGTTTGGTTGGGTAAAGACTCACCAGAGATAGGGTTAGTAATACCCTAGGATGAGTAACTCATTAGAGATAGGGTTAGTAACATCCTAGAATGAGTTTGAGTGTATTATATATGAGAGTGTAGTTGTTAGTGACTAATAAAAATGTTTTGTGTTGATTTATCTATTGAGTGATTTATGGATTTTGATCGATACGCCTGATCACCGTAATCGATGAGGGTTCCTAAACACTTGAACAAGGCGAACTGACACACTAATTTTGAAAAAAAAATTAAATGAAATAATTTTACCTAGGATTATATTTTGAACATAAAGTATATATTTTGAAAAGATGTATAGTTAGAAATCAGTATTAGTGAAATTTAAATATGAACATCTTGTGATTAGACTTTCATAGTTTGATTATATGATGTTTCATAAAGATTATTGATAAGTAAGAAATCTGATGAGGTAATTAAGATCTTTAACACCTATTCCAAAATAATAAATTAAGAAATGATAATGTTAAGTTACTATCATAAATTAATCAAATGTTTGATTTAAAAGTTAAATACAAATACCTTGTGAATTAAGTTTCACGATTTGATTACAAGGTGTTTGATACTAAGATTTGTTTAAGGAATGAACATATAAGATGAAAATGTATTTAAATAATAGAAATGATTTTGTAAAAGTTATATATAAAAGGAATAAGAATTTAAATTTGAGTAATTTAAAGAATTATGGTAATTTAAATGAAGTTAATTAATATAAGATAAAATGAATTTATAAGATAGGTTTTACAAAGAAATCTCTAAAGGATTTTGAAAATGTTATTATTTCAAATATAAAAAGAGATATTTTACGATAACTAATTCGATTGGCTTGAAAATAAACTAAAAATGGACAAGAGATGTGTTCGTATGGTAAGCACTTCTCTTAAATATTACTCTTCTTATTAAGAGGATATATGATACTATTGATAGTACCCATTTCCTTGGATTGTTTCAGAGTTACTCGATCTATATAATTTTCTTAAGTTAAAGAAATAATGTGAATCATTGATTAGGAATCTTTATAAAAGTGTTTTAAACTAAAGATAAATTGGGATCGCTAATTGATAAGATAAAGCGGGATTTTCGACGATTTTGGGCAGTCGAAAATATCTATATCATACCTAACTCGGAGTTAAGGAATTTATGAAAACTAAAAGATTGTGAAATATTCTGAGTAAATGAAATTAGATAAGTATAGTTTATAATTGTGATTATAAACAAAAAAAGGAAATTATAACCTAGAAAATGTTTTATTAATGAATTCCAGCATTAATTAAGAATTGGACTTAAGTCTTTAAAAGTGATTGATTTACATAAGTTATAAGATGTAATAAACTTATGTAATAGTTTTATGAAATGATTCATAAATAACATTGGTGTTAAAATAAATAAACTAAGTTAAAGGTTCATGGAAAAAAAATTATTATAATAAAGATAAACTATCTTTTGAATGAAAAATGGTTTCTTTAGAATATTTTCCTTTATTAGAAATATTTGGAAATAAATAACTAAAGGGATTATATAAAGAAGCATATTTATAAAATATTTAAACTTAAGATAAATGTTTTTATGAAAGTTTTTGTGGGTTAATAAATGCATATGTTATATGTAGATCATTTCATCACACAAATTTTGATCTAATATCCGAGTATGAATCTTTGAGGTGTTTACACTAGTCCAAAAAAGGATTTATCACTCGATTCGTGAAGATGAACATTGACGAGGATTTTGGATTAGATACTTGAGTTTTCTATCATAGTTGAGAGCAATGCAAGGAAAGCAAATGTTTCTGAGCAAAGAGCCTGATTAAAGTCCGCACTAGAGAATAAGGGGATCGATACTAGTTCGGAAATGAAGTCGTGGATTCGAATAGGAGATCGAATAAGATATTTCATATGTATGATCTGTGTATATTATATGGAATTTATTTTAAAAATAAATGTTTTAGGTAAACTTTTGTTTGAGTAATTTCGAGGACGAAATGCTTTTAAGCAAGGGAGAATGTAACGACCCGTAATTTCGCTACTTCGAAAATGAGAGATTTCATTTAAGAAGGTTTAAAACTTAAATAAATAAGTTAAATATAACAGATAATAATAGAGAAATTATTTATTCTTATATTTTATAATTTAAAAAGTATAAATTTGAATTTTAGAACAAATCAACAAAAGTAAAGTTTTGTCAAAAATAAATAAATTCTTAAATAAATAGGTTTAAATGTTTATTTAAAAAGATAAATCTTATTGAAAACATCTAATAAAGATAATAAAAGTATATTAAAATACTTTTAAGTACGTTAATAATCATTTTACAAAAACAACCAAATTTTGTCGCATTATGTCAGTTTTACATACACCGTAAAATTAGAGATTTTGATATTATTTAAATATGATTTTAAAATATAAAGATACATGTATTAATTTATTTAAAGAATTAAAATTTTCATTTTTAAATTTGTTTTACATAAATAAATAGATTAACTAAAACGTCAAAATGTGAGTGTATAACATTTTGTCGAAAAACGACGTTTTGTCAATTAAAAGTTGTCACAACGTTGTCGCACCTTTATTTTCTTATATAGGAACATATATTCAAATAGTATACGTATTAACTAATTCACCAATCAAGTTTACTTTTACTAAACAAGGTTGGAAACTTCTAGAAAACAATTAAGAAAAAGTAAGCACAAAAAGATAAAAATGTCATTACAAAGCAAAAAAGTAAAACATCAAATCAAAGAAACATAATTATTACTTACTTTACTTAATATCTAAGTGAAAATATCATAAAGTAATGATTTTAAATGTAATGTTAAGTGCTGAAAAAAAATAAGATTACTTTAGAAGTAAGTAAGGTTATTTTTGTAATTTGGTAAAGGGATATTTTGGTAATTTACCACCTCATTTCTTTTTCTATAAATACTAACCAATTTCTCACTTTTTTTCATACTTTTCATTCTTCTTCTTATTCCTTTTCTAAGCTCTCTTCTTGTTCTTCTTTAGAGCTTTAATAGCTTCTTCTTCTCTTCCAAATGCTACTAACTTTTTCAAAACCATATCAAATCAAATAAAAACACCACCAACTTTGACACAGACCTTAGAATACCATTTATACATGTTTTAGCGTCTAAGAAGTGAAGAAATGACGGAGGAAGGAGTGAAATAGGGAATGGATGAACTATTTGGAGAAAAGGAAGCAAGTTGGAAAGCTCTGGAGTAAGAAAAAGAGAAGGAAGTGCTGCCGGAATCAAAAGGAAAGTCTACGGAAAAGATTTGGTGAAGATAAGAGGATTTAAATGAAGTGTTGTTGCAAATGAATGTTCATAGGAAGAATTGGTTATGTTAAAGGTCAATACTCTTATTTTCTAATAAATCCATAAATTATTTTAAGAATAATGATTTAAAAGTTTAGTATATAATGGACGATTTAGTGGATGATAACTTGGTTGATATTATGGTTGATTATGTGTTTGTGATATGGATGACAACTTGGTTTGATAAATGATAAGAGAAATGATTAGTAATTAACCATAGTTAATTAAATGAGAATTGTAACAGCCCAAATTTTTGCAATATTTTATTCTTTTTTGTAACTCTGGGGTTTTATTTTTCGAAAATTTGATTGTCCAAATTTAATTATAAATAATCACCCAAGATTTTTATTAGTGTGAAAATTCTAAAATTCTTATTTTGGTTAAAAATTAACATTTTTTTGAAGTTATAAATCTTTAAATTTTTAATTTTTAATCTTTTGGTTTAATTTAATATATTCGTAACAACGTTTATTTCACCTTTTGTTCTTTAAAAAAAATTGATTTTATACTTTTAAAAAATTAATAAATTTCCAAAACTTTGTGTATAAATAAACTGTTTAATTTCGCGTTTAAAAGGCGCGTTATTTGATGGAATAAATAATGTATATACACATACAAGAAAACGTATAAAATTTAAATCCGTTATTTTCATTTTTTTTGGACAAAAATCACTGCGTCTGTTGTACGCATTCTAGTTTTATTCACTTTCCTTTTACTCTCGTGATTTAATAGGAACGTTATTTACAAATTTTATAACCTTTCACCTTTTTAATTTCTTGCCATTGTTCCCATCAACGCGAGCTTTAAATTTAAACGCGCATCAATCAATCGCTTTAATAAATATTGCAGAATCAATGCACAGATGTTATCAATTTCATTTTTATGGTGGTACATTCCTTTATGTTTCCTACCGGTTAAATTATAAATAATTTGCTTTGATGGGTCAGCTAAATCAAAGCAACGTGACTATTGCTATTTATTTCTTTTATTAATTGCTACAATTATTTTCACCAAATCAAGGGTTAACTGTTGCTTGGCTTTAAAATTTTGGACTCTACATTCAAAAAGAAACGTATAATATAATAAGTACTTCATATTTATTTTTAGTACATTTCACAATATTTTCTCTGTCCGTTCTTTTCTATTAAATATATACTTGCAGCTGTTATCAATCCATCGTTTCAATTTATTATGTGGTCCGTTACTCTGCCTTTTCAGATTTGAACGTGCAGCTAGTGGCAGTAAAAGTTGCTTTAATTATCCAATGAATTATCGTGACTGTCCCGTTACTCTATATTTATTCTTACGTTTTATCTTTGCTTAAATTTATCTGTCCATTTCTTTTTCCATTTTAAATATCATCGTCTTTCCAAACTCATTACGAACTATCCAAACAAATAAAAATTTATTGCTTTAAATGTAGCTAAATCAACTCATGACCGTTGCCAAATTTAGTTTGAAACGTATAAAATTTCTATACGTTGCTTCGCATTCACTTATTTCTTTTATTATTTTCTTTTATTATTTTCTTTACGTTTTCATTCCTTTTCTGCCATTTTCTTATTCAAAATTTAACTATTGCCTTTTCCCATCCCAAGCTGTTACGTTTCTATTGCTTCATATAAAAGAAAATTTTAATAACAAACTTACGTTGTATTCTTTGCATTGCTTCCAAAGTGAAATCACTGACATTTTGTTTTCTCTCCTCTTTCCTTCTCCCCCATCTCCTTCTTCCCTGTCCTTTTATTTGAAAAAAAAGGAGAGAAGAAGCCATCTGTTTGGAACTCGTCGGCCTCCCCTCCATCGCCTCCGCACTGCGACCTACACCACGCTACCCTAACTCATGCACCCCGTGCGCATTTTTCACCAGTACCTAGACGAGCCAGCCTCTCTGTTGTTTTAAGGTAAGTGGTGTTCATATTTCAAAATAAATTCTTATATTTTGGGTTAGTAATCTATATCTATACAATACGTTAATATATGTATTAGTTTCTATGTATTGTTTATGTAAAGTATAAATTTTAAATTATAATCAAAAGGTTTACATATACATATTTCGGTTATAATATAAGAAGTTGTACCTGTATAATATATTATGCATATATAGTATGGGTTGCGTTAGTTATATATAGTATTTCATGCCTGTTAGTTTATTTGTATTTGTTGAATATGTGTATATAAGTAATACATGTTGTACATATTATATTCATGGTATGTATATAAGTGTGTTGCGTGAAAAGAAACAAATATTGTTTTACTTTTGGTTGCGTGAGTTTATAAATATATGAATGTTTGCTTAATTAAGTTTATATCATCTTTTATATATATTCAAAGCTGGTGATATATGTAAACACGTTACAACAACTTTTGTTAAACAAGTATATAATATAGGTAATACATAAGAGGTCTACAGCTGGATTCCTTGGTGCTGAAGTTAATATACAAGTTTATAAAAGTTACAAAATATCAGTTAACATATATTTGTATTTTAATATAGCGTGTGTTTTGATTTGTTGTAGAGTATATAAAGATGCATATGCTGCTACAGTATGCTATATTTCAGGCGTACTGTATATATATATATATATATATATATATGATATTTTGGACGAATATTGACATATAATACTGTTTACAGTTTTGGTATAAGTTATATTATTTATACATAGTGGTTTGGTCAGGGAAGGTATTAGGCTCTGTTTAGTCTTGTAGCCGTATGCATAGTAGTGTATATTTAGTCTGTATATTTTAGGCTATGTCTGCATGCTTCCCTATTTAGCGCATGTATTTTATAGTATATAGCGATATTTTGGGAAAGATTTTTTTATTAGTTTTATAATGGTTATGGTTATTAAAGCATATTTATGTTAGATATAAAGTTACAGTGTGAAGTACATCGGAAATTTGTCTTATCCATAGGCGTTATTTTATATTAAAGATAAATATTTGACTTGAAAATAATTATGTATGTTTTAATTCAAAATACATTTAAATTTAGAATATGGTTTTATAAATATAGTTATATATATTTACAAGTTTACCTATATCAATTTTCCTCGTCAAATCCAGCCTGATTTGATTTCGTCTATTTCTATTGATCAGCTTTGTTCATCAATTCATGCCCATTTCGCTCTATTTTGGAATTCGTGCTTGAATTTGTAATTCAACTCTTGATCGTTCGTCTCTTGACTCGAAAGATGAGCAATCACTCACGATTAACATTCTTTTATGCATTAAATTTGATTTCAATTGAAACGGCAATTGAAATATGCTGGTGTAGTTATTTAAATTTGTTATGTATGCTACTATCTATAATTGTTCACTTATGGGATATGACACCATATCCTATTGTTTACATTTATTTTGATGATATATGCTGTTGTTATTATTATTTTCATATCTGTTATCACTCTACAAGTTCCCTGTTAGTATAGAAATCATTATGGGTTGAAATGATACATACCCGAACGGACTTTAGAATAGGAGAAAATCGTTATGGGTTGAAATGATAAACCCAAGCGATTTTCATTTAGTTGAATTTGGGATTACGGGTTGAAATGATATCCACCCGTATATATTCAGTGTACGGGTTGAAATGATAAATATCCGTAGCACTTGACTATATTATAGGAAATATATACAAACTCCGTTGGTCCATATAAATATTTTGAAAATAAATCTCTACATTTGGAAGGAAATATGTGGGATTTAATAAATATTGGTTCTTAAAATATTATATATATAAACGGAAATTTTATATATAGATTTAATAATAATATTATTGAGATTTATTTAATCCATATAATATGTTTGAGTATTATTTAAGATTTATATTTCAAAATTTACCGTTGTAAAAGTTGAATAATTAAGATTGTGAGATAAATTTGGGTTTTTTAAAAATGGTATTTAAATAAGGATTTATTTAATTAAATCGATTTGAAATTATTGAATGGAAAATTTAAAGGTATGATTTCGTAACTGGATTTTTGATTTAATGGATTTAATGAATATTTCACGTTTAAATAAAATTAAAGAAAATATTGAGTAAAATGTAATTTAAGGTTACTTAAATGATATTGAATCAAATAAGGGAGTATTTCAAGACTAAATAATAATGAGGTTAAATCGAGATCTATATGAAACTGTTATATAGAACATTTAAATATTAAAGCCTTGAACTATATTGGAATTTAAATGGATTATTTTGAGATTCGGATATGTATTTGAAATAAATATAGTTGAATTTGTAATTTAGAAATTAAATTGAATTAAAATGAAAATTTAGGTTGAACTAAATTTGAATTTGTTACTTAGAAACTAAATTGAAAAAAATTTAGTTTGAAACGTTGGATACTTAAAGTTTGGAATTATATTGAAATATAAAGGGGTATTTTGTGATTACAAATCCGAATTTGAGGTCGATAAATTGAAGTGTTTATTTTAGGAATTGAGTTGAATTTAAATTGATAAATTGAGATTGAATTTAATTTAAATGGGAAGGTCGGGTTGATGTTGACACGGTTTGTTAAGTTGAGGGAATTGAAAATACTTTATTGTATAAATTATTTAATATATATAAATACTATTTTGGAAAATATAGAGACATTTGAAGTAAAATGATATTTGGTTCTGAAGTGTAAATTAAGCTGAAATGACCACGGTGTTATAGTGTATATTTCTACCTTGTAGATAATTCCATGGACCCTTAGAGGATGGTTATCCCAAACATCCTTTAAGTTATTGTATTTCAGTTGATATTTCACTTGATTTGGATTTATTGATATAAGAATGTTAATCCTGACTCGAGTGTTTTGTGTTTTGCGTTACGCTCGGGTCAGACTGAGTGATACACCATTTGAGACTCACCTTTGGAGTTTGGAGCTTCATTTGGAAATCGAACTATCGATTCAGATTCTAGCCTTTCCAATTGATTGGTTCAAAGAAGTCATCTGTTGCATTGGAGGCTTCACTGCATTTGAACTATTCGGTTGTATTTTTCTAACTCTGATGTATATAGTAGCTTCATGAACTACTATTCTTTCTCTATTCCGCTGCAATATATTACTCTGTGATCTGTGATTGATTTATTTACTGTATATTTTAAGTTTTGCCAAATTTTAATTAACAATTCAGTATTTTGAATTATTCAAGTCGGATATGTATGGTTTTATTGTCGATTTGAATGGTCCAAAATAGCGGGTAGTTACAACTGGTATTAGAGCTTTGGCTCTAGGCAAAACTTAGCATATATGGTAAATTTATTTACAGAATCACTTTCGTTCGAGTTGAATCTCTTCCTTTTTGACTCGATTTCCTTTGAATTTTAGAATGTCCCTCGGTTTCGAAATTCATTCTTGTCTCTTTCTGCTTATATTCATTTGATTCTGGAGTATCCCACAACTCCACCGAATGTTTTTTAATGGGGATGAAAACTCCTTTACAATTGGCATCGATTCACCGAAGATTTTTGTATCCTCGGTTTACGATGCTGCTATACCTTGATAGGCTGAATTCTATCTCCGGCAGTCGAATGTCGATTGGCCTTGGAATTCCGCAACGATCATACTCCTGAAGTCACGGTTGACCCGGTTAAGGTCGCCCGCAATTTATATATGTAGATCCATCGTCTATTTTGAATTTGCATTTCCTTATCTTCATTCGAGCCTTTCCACTTATTTTTGAAACTTCCCTTGGTCAAGTTTTCCCTTGAAAATTAGAACCTCTATCTTGTTAGATTTTTGACTCCAAACTATTTTGTAGATGGCAAAATCATAAGAGCAGAAAGCAACTTGTCGAGCTCGAAGAGCACTAGCCCGTAAGGAACAGGAGGAAGCAATGGAGAAGTGGGAAAGGCTATGGAGGGAAAGGGCAGGACCTGGTCCTTATGACCATGTCATCTGTTATCGGTGTCAGGAGAAGGGACATTATGCAGCCATGTGCGGGAAGGGAGATGAAGGAAAGAAGAAAGAGGGCAAGCGTTATCGATCCAAGATCTTCTGTTTTAAATGCCGTAGTACGGGGCACTTTCACAGTCGCTGCCAGAAGGTAAAGAAAGTAAAAGCTGCACCCACAGCATCAGTCGACCAATCAACCATTTTCTATCGTTGCAGGATGCCTGGGCATATAGCCAGGAATTGTCCTGTGAGGAAGTACGGAAGGAAGGCTGCGTTTCCGCAGTTCGTTAGGGAGGATGGCTGTGTCGTGCATTTATGCAAGAAATGCAGAAGTTGGGATCATATTGAGGGGGAGTGTTCTGGACCCGTTGAAGTCCCACCCGATAGAATTGATACCGATGCTTTGTTTATGTAGGGTGGTATTCTGTGGATCTGTTTGTTTTCAGCAGTTGTTAGGTTGCATTCGGTGAACTCTATTGTATCTTTTTCTTAGTTGAAGTTCTCGAACTAGGATATTTATGTTTCTGTTTTCGTTGATATGAAATTTGAATCTCTATCTTTGCTTTGAAATCCATTCTTGAATCACCATTCGAAAAATCGGGCATGTTGTATTTTTGAAATTGTTTATACCAAAATTATTATTTTGATAACTATGATTTTATTCTATATATAAAATTAAAAAATGTTTTCGATAAGGATTATATACTTATATATAAAACAAATAAGAAATGTTATTCTATATAAAAAGGTATTGAAGGATTAGAAATTTTTGAAAAATTATATGAAGTTGATTTATATAAAAATGATTTATAACTGTAGAGTTAAATTTGAAATTCGAGAATTGAATTCCGGTATTTTGAAATTGGATTTAAGATTTTGGAAAATATAAAAAAATAATACGATTTAAAAGTATTTTCCGACTAAGAAATGTTTCAAATGAGTTCAAATGAATTCCAATAATTTTGAAGAAATTTCAAAGAAGTTTTCATGAAAATAGAAGTCCAGAACTCACTTATGTCGCTGGAAAATAATTTCGATAATGAGTGCATGCATCATCGACATTGATTTTCGATTTTCAGAGTGGGGGAGGGGGCCACTTTAATAGCTTCGCCATGCAAGTGATTTTGTAAAACCGTTTTTGATTTCAAATTCCGAAGTATAATTTGATATTTTAGAAAGATATAAGTACATATTTGAAACAATTTAAAATGAGACCGGTGTTCAGTCCTCGAGTTTCGGATTTAATAATTGATTTATTGATTTATTGTTGATTTTCAACTCTTGAATTGAAAATTTGATTTCCCTAACTATTTTGAATGTTCGAACATTTCCATATCGAGATTAAATTTTCAAAGCTAAGAAATTTTGAAGAGTATAAAATGTTTGATAAAGAATATAAATTTAGTTTTGAAATTTTTTGAAAAAAAAATAGTTGAATAATGGTTTTCAGAAAGGTAAATTGGATATTTCATATAGAAATAGATAGTTTAAAAGTTTAAAAAAAGGGATAATTGTAAATTTGGAAACTGTTTTAAGTATAATTGATTTTGGGAAAATATTTGGTTTTGAAATTAAATTGGAATTAAAAACCAGTACTTATATGGTGATTTTTGGAAATGAATTTGTTTGACTTGATTATTTTAATTTGGAAAATGGGATAATTTTCTAAACCTATTATTTTGGGAACTTTGAAATTTGGATATTTAATTTGGAAGAAAATTTGGTGAAATCATATATGATTTTGAAACTGAATTGATATTGAAATGATTTGAAATTTGAGAACCTTATATTATTAAGCACTTGATTTGGGAGTGGCCCATTTCCTTATAGGTGGACGCGGTAGCTGTACCTTGATAGGAATTGGATCCTCAGGCGGAAGCTTGCTGTCAGTAGTAATGTGTCCGAAGGAGTGGCAGGCAGTGAAAAATATGGTTTCCAACTATAGTTAACTTCAACAAGAGCATCATGACCATCTGCTAAACGTGCCTTAAGCTGAGAAGGAAGAGGTTTGTCCAAAGTAATCTCTATCAGTGCCTTAGCGAAAACTAGATTCTTTCTTGCCATAGTGTTTGCATCAAAACATTTGAGTTTACCAATGAAGCTAGCAAGCCAATCAAGACCAATCAAGGGCTGCAGAACAGAAGGAATAGCATAAAATGAGTCCAAACAAAGGCTGTTTCAGACGTCTGGATATAGACCCTGGAGAAAAGAGAAATATATGGCAGAAAATGAAAAATGGCAGAGATGAATTCCAAGCGTCTGATTTATTGGTTCAGATGTCTAGATGGTTTTAGATGTCTAGATTGCCGAACCAGACGTCTGGGAATGTTTTTGAATTATTTCCAGAACCTAAATCCAGACGTCTGGATTTTAAACCAAACATGTAGAACTGCTTAATTTTGCCCGTTTGCCTATTTTTTGAGTGGATTTCCATTGTTTATCGATTTTTGTCGATCCGATTAGTTGTTATCACTTTTATCCACTTTGATGACTTCTTTTTCTAGATTTTTAGGAATATCCATTTTGATGGTTTTGATATCAATTTCTATGGTTTTGATTCACGTCTTCAAATGTGGATTTTTGGTGATTGATTGTTTCTACAATCATTTCTATGATTTGTCACTTTAAAAAACAAAGGTTTCTATACCAGTAGTAAATACTCAAACTCTTTTACAAAAATGATTTCGACGTTATTTTTAATACAAATCTTGTTTCTAAAACCGTTTTCCAATCTATTCTTATATACAAACCTTTATCTCATTCGTATGAGAAATCTAATTAAACGGCTTAGCAAAATAAGTGGTATGAAATGCTTGCGTTTACTACGGCGGTTAATTCTTGAACTTGTTCGATTGAACTCTCGTGACAATATTCGAGTGGAAATATACAATTTGTTCGTAAATATTTAAGTTAAGCTAGTGTTTATGGGACATGAAGCTAAACTCATTTATTTACTATCTTCGTGTAATTTACACTTCTTGTTGATCAATAGTGATCATATTATGCTTTAGACTAGCAATGTGCGATGTCTCTTTGTCCGTTGGGGGACTATACCCCGTTCTGTTGAGCTTCGTCTCATTTTTATAGGCCAGCAAATTATGAGTTTTACGGAGTTCGGTTCGTCGGGAGTAACGTTGTACTACGTCGTTGTTCTGAATTATTTGAGTTTCAGGTTCATCGAACGTAATGCTGTACTACGCCGTTGTTCCAAATTATTTGAATTTCAGGTTCATCGAACGTAGCGCTGTACTACGTCATTGTTTTGAAGTATTTGAGTTTCTAGTTCATCGGGTGTAACGATGTACTACGTCGTTTTTCCGGCTTATTGGAGTTTCTGGTTCATCGTGCATAACGCTGTACTACATCCATGTTCCGGATTATTTGAGTTTCATGTTCATCGGGCGCAACGCTGTACTACGTTGTTGCACCGGCTCTATGGTTAGCGACCATGGGATAGCATCCTATTTGTAATGCACGTGTTGGTGAGTTTTCATGCTCCCATTTGTGATAGGCCTCCCCCCTTGTAATTTTTGGATTTCCAGTTGATGATTTCTAGAATTTGTATTTCATCCATTTTTGTGGTTTACATTGATAAGCTCTATCAATATTTTTGTTTTGGTGAATAATCTAAAGAACATGACATTTTTTTGGCGTTTCAGAATTCTTGAGATATTGTATGATTTTTGTTGTTATCTGATGTATACATGTCATGGTATGACATTATTATTATCATAAGTTTTTGTCTTATCTCTTACCCTATCTCATTTTATATGATATTTACAGCTGACTGATCCATTTATTATTTTCTTCTTAAATAATACTCGGGTCAGGCCGAGGTATTTCAGGTGCTTCTGCTTGACTTCTTATCAGGAATCATCATCTGATTTTTAGCTAACTACTTTAGATTAGTAGTTTTTGCTTTTATACATTCGAGATAGAGACTCCTTGATGTATGCATATTCTTTTGTCTAGCACTTGTACCTATTATTTTGTGATGTAGTGGATCTTGTATGATCACTACTTTGATGTACACTTCTATATGATATATTCATATCTGTTTCCGCTATAGTGATATGAATATCGATGACTGATTTGTGTTATGCTTATTTTATATTTGTTTTCGAAGGCCACATAGCCACTGCGTAGTAGCTTTGGGTTTGTATTTGATACGTCAGATTTCCTCCTGAAATGAAATGCATGTTATACTATCTGGCATATCGGTACTCGCACAAAGCAATTACATAGATGGTCGCTCCTCAACAGCCTTATTCTTAGCGCTAGTTGACGGCATTATCCAGTAGTGTCCTTGGCTAGTGTGAGTACAGAGGTGGGGCGTCACCGCTGGGCATCAGCGCCAGACTTCGGACAATGTAGAATAACTTAGCAAGGATCATTGTCCTAAGTCTTTCTTAGGAATCATGCCTTAGGATTTAATTCAAGCCATTGGACCCATTCTATCTAATTTCTTTTATGATGCCTTGTTTTATCAATCAAGTTTGTGTGATATTCATTCTGAGAATAACATTTTTCCTCTTCTTTCTTTCTTTCTTTCTTAAAGAAGAGAAATGTTAGATCTAGCCTTCCCAGCACCGGTCAATCCAGTGCTATTGCTGAAGATGGTATATTTATGTCTGTCTAACAGCTTTTAGATCTTGTAAAGATGTCGAGATTGTTTTATGTAATTATGCTTTCCTATCCGATTTGCATGTTATGTGATACTTAGGCTTCAGAATTGATTTTTGGGAAATGATTGGCTTAATCATTATGAACCCCATATCCTATGTCCCGAGAGGATTGACCATCTTCGACATTCTCAATCTATTAAGAAGTTTTTTAATTTTTCTTAATGATTTTGATTCCAATTCGGTGGCATCATTTTATTCTTTAAACCCACATAATAAGGGAAATGTTATTTCTCTCATTCAAGTAGTTTGTGAATTTTTAGGTATTTTTGAGCTTGTCTTAAAATTACCACCTAAGCAATCTATTGAGTGGTGCTAAGCTCTTTTCAGCTCGACCTTGCCACCGGTTTTCAGTAGCTACAAGTTGTGGAGGGTAGCATCTCACTTGCCGCATTCCACACTCGTTATGATTCTTATGAATGACTTGTGATGTCATTCGATTTGTTCAGCTTATTTTATCCATCTTATGAGTCGAGTATTCTACGAATATCTCAATGAGTCCACCCTTGTGTTCATTGATTATGGGTAAACTTCTTACTTCAAATTTTCATTTGTGTTGATATGCTTTTATGGCTGTTACTCTTTGTTTTCTTCTTAAGTATTGCGAGGATGCAATTTCTTTAAGGAGGGGAGTCTATAACAACCCGTATATTTTACGATTGAATATTTAAATGTTTTAGTTAAATATAGCATCGTTAATCGGATTAAAGTCCGAAATGCTACGTTTTATAAACTGTCGAAATAGGACTGGAGACCACTTCCATTGAGTCCAAAATGGCATTTGCGACCTTTTTTAGTATAAACATCAATATGTTTGGAGTTGAGTGCAATTTTGCTATTTTTCTAATTGGCTTTGGGTTTTAGCCCATTAACCTAACATAACATCCTAACTCCACCCCCTCTCCTCTTCGTTCATTCTCATTTCCTAATACTCTCAAGCTAAAGTAAAAATGGGGGAAAGAAAGGAGACTCAAAATTCCTAAGCCCTAGTTTTGCTAGGAAATTCAAATTCAAGCTTCTAGAAATCAAGGAGAAGCCTTGGTAAGCATCCTTTTCTTCTTCTCCATCTCAATCTCTTCAATTTTCAGAAATACCTAAACCCTAACTTAGGAAATATTAGTTTAGATTGAAGCTTCTTGAGTTGAAATTGAAGAATGGTTGATCTTGCCTTGTTTTAAAGCTTCTCACCTATGTTTTTGAGTTAAACGTGAGTTTTTAAACTCACATCTGCGTCTATAACTTTCATTGTTGTTAGGTATGAATTCCTAAAACATATTCATGTTCATTTGCTTTTGATTTGAATTGATTTGGTGAATTTTCCAATTTACGTTTTGAAGTCCAATTTTATGAAAATCCTACTATGGATGTTTGGACATGATATTTGGGGTGTATCGAAGAGCCTTATAAGGCTGGGTTGTCGCTTGGCATAAATCCTTAGTCTTCATTGCTCGTCCGACCGCTCCCGAATCGTTTGGGCCATCATGGCCTAGGCAAACTATTTCCCAGAATAGGTGACCAGACGTCTGGTTGGTTAAGTCCAGACGGCTGGTTATAGACCCTGGAGAAAAGAGAAATATAAGGAAGAAAAAGAAAAATGGCAGAGACAAATTCCAAACGTTTGATTTATTGGTTCAGATGTCTGGGTGATTTCAGTCGTCTGGATTGCCAAACCAGACATCTGGGAAGGTTTTTGAATTATTTCCAAAACCTAAATCCAAACGTCTGGATTTTAAACCAGACGTTTGGAACTGCTCAGTTTTGCCTATTTTCCTATTTTTTGGGTGAACTTCCATTGTTTATCGATTTTTGTTGATCCGATTAGTTTTTATGACTTTTATCGACTTTGATCACTTCTTTTTATAGATTTTTGAGAATATCCATTTTGATGGATTTGATATCGATTTCTATGGTTTTGATTCACGTCTTCGAATGTGGATTTTTGGTGGTTGATTGTTTTTACAATCATTTCTGTGATTTGTCACCTTAAAATACAAAGGTATCTATACTAGTAGTAAAACTCAAACTTGTTCATAAAAATGATTTCAATGATATTTTTAATACAAAGCTCGTTTCTAAAACCGTTTTCCAATCTATTAGTATATAGAGACCATTACCTCATTCGTATGAGAAATCTAATTAAACGGCTTAGCAAAACAAGTGGTATGGAACGCTTACGTTCACTTCGTCGGTTAATTCTTGGACTTGTTCAATTGAACTCTCGTGACAATTTTCGAGTGGAAATCTACAATTTGTTCGTAAATATTTAAGTTAAGCCAATGGTTATGGGACATGAAGCTAAACTCATTTATTTACTAGCTTAGCGTAATTTACACTTCTTGTTGATCAATAGTGACCATTTTATGCTTTAGACTAGTGATGTGCGATGTCTCTTTGTCCGCGTGTGTAACGTTTGCGATTTTTCGTTGCCGAAAAACCGAATAGTTAGGGTTTTTTTTTAAAAAGAAAAGAGAGAGAAGAAGAGATAAGAATAGAAAATGGGAAAAAAAGAATAGAAAATATAGAGAAAAGAAAACAGAGAGGATGGAAAATAGAAAACAACAGAACAACAACAGAATCTCACAATTCGCAGCGGAACAACATATAATAATAAATGAATAATCTTTAAACAAAGAACTATATCAGTTATTACATTTTATACATTACATTTCATTACATCATATCATCAGAGTGTACAAGAACAACAAATAGTGCAGCGGAAAAAGAAATACTATATAAGTAATACGCCATGCCATCCAGCTTGCTTCCAGCAACTCCAGAATATCCTGATATACCTTAACTCTTGACTGCCCGTGTGGAAATTGGTGGGCACCCAGAGTTTAGGAAGGAAAACAATAAACTCCGAGTCAGTCATGTGACTGGTGTGAGAACTCAAAAACAGTTTATTTATCTTTAAAATCAAAATAGAGGAATATTTTTAAAGTCAATTCGCAATGCTTTTAAAAATGAGACTACCATAAGGCCTCCCGCACACACACACAATGCAAACGCAGAATCGGAGGAGATTTCTCCTTATGATAGTCAAAGATGCTTGATACGCATTTAAAAGAACATTTTATATTATTACTAGTGCATAGTGTAGGAAAAATTCATCTCGAAAGTAGAATATAAATCTTAGCCAACATAGACATTCTGAACTATGCCTACTATAGCTACCATCCAAACAGTAGGGCGCCACCATAAGTGAATGATAGGTTCTACAACTAATACCGTACAAGTCTCGCATTGTTTCTTTGGATTTCCAACGAATGATCAGGCCAAGGAACTTCCCATTGCCACATGAGAATGCCTCTGGATGGACATCCCCGAGAACCAAACCGGATCTCTACCAACACAAGGCCGGGTTACCCCTAACTGAGTAACAACTGACCGAATATGTCATCCCCCGGTCCTTTGGGACCTTTCACCGAGCGCTCGTAATCAATTCACACAATCATAACAAAGTGTTTTCAACATGAGTAAGTATCTGGGCTCCATACCATGATACCACCCTTTTCCAGAAGGAAATGCACACATCCTAAAGGGCGTACCCCTCATAACCTTGCCGCATCTTTCCTGTTTTGACCATTCACGGGGTGTGAGGCTCGACGAAGTCACGTCCACAAAAACATACTTTATACAAAAGCCATGCTTTGGGTCAACAAATGATCATAGAAATGATCACCAGGATAGACGATCAAACAAATGATCCTATCACAAATAATCAACACAATGATCATTTACAACAACACTCAGCATGTCACATTACCAAATTGGGAATATATCGCTGATAACTTCAACTATATAACCTCTGAGCTCGTACGTCTCAGAGAAGGGTGTTAAGCTAAAAGAATAAATTCTTCGCCACCAACAGAAATATATTTGAAAGAAATCTGCTTTATATCTCAATTTGTAACGTCAGACATACAATCCATACAAGTCTGTTCCGGGCTCGAACAAAACCGAAGGCACTTACAAAGAAGTCCTTGCAATCCGGATATTCACGATCCTGATCGGATTCACCATCACATATGGAGAACTCAATACCGTAGCTACTCGGTGAAGAGTCAATCGACAGGTCATCCTATCGCTCTCGCAAATACCGGGTCTTCAACACCGATCTTCAATGCAATTCACAACGACGTATCACATATTCGGAATGGGTTATACGACCCCATGGTCCTTTCCCGGTTAACCCGAATAGTGAGCGCTTATTCAAAAATAAGTGTGGCATTCAAATTCAAACAAATCACATCAAATACCCATTCAAAGGGAAATATTGATAGTCGGTTATTGAACTATCAATGGATATGCACAACATCACCAGATTCAAAATAATTTTCCAAATTATTTATTTTCCAAAATATCTTTACAAGATATATAATTTTCACACTTCAAAAATAAATCAATATTTATTTTTAAACCAGTTCCCCTTTCTTTTATAAATTCCATAATGAATTTATATTTCACAATATCCATGCATATAAGATTTCAATTATTCATTTCAATTTATCTTCAAAAAGATAAATTCTCTAATATTCACCTTATATTGGAAAACATTTCCATACTTATTTATTCATAAGTAATTCACAAATTTTACTTATTTTCAATACTTAGAAAATACTCAATATACTTAAATCGAGATTAAGTATATATTTCATTCTTTAAGGAAATCAGTCTCTTAAACATATTTATTTGGGCCAAAACGAATGTTACGTAAAACATCGTTACGACAACCCAAAATCACTAGTATAGGGATTCGAAATTAAAATAGATATATAAATCCCAATACTATACAAAACATTTCCTTTCGGAAGTCATTTACTATAACAACAATGTTATAGTCCACCATTTCCTTCTATTTCTCGAAAACGTCTATTTCAACAATAAATGTTGAAATCTATGGTTTCGAATCTCAACACATTTTAAAACATCGTTAGATCGTTTTAATTTTATTTAAAACATCAAATCTAAAATAATTTCTTTAACATATTATTCACTATTCAAAAACGCGAATATACTACGTTAATCAATTTCATCCTTTATTCATTTTATTTCAAAGGATTATTCACAGTCAAAAATGTGAATATAACTCCATTAATAGGTTTCAACAATTTACTTCTTAAAATAAGTCGTTTGCGAATTTATAAAACAACGTTTATAAATTCCTTTATTAACCTATTCACTTTATATCTCAATTTTGAACCAAAAGTCCATATTATAAGTTAAATACTTCTAATTTATTTGCTTGCCAAAAATCGTTCCTTTGAACTTCATACTTATAAATCTTATAAGTTATAAGATTCAATTATTTATCCAAAACCATTCTTTTAATAACTTTATAAAATTTATAAATCTACTGCTTATAAAATTCCATTTATAACTTCACCGTTTATAATTCTATAAATTTCATTCATTTATGAATTTGATTCATAATTCATTCTAACACTTATAAAAACTCGTTTTATAATTCCAACGTTTTAATTTATAAATATCCATTTATAAATCTCTTATATAAATCAATTTATATTATTATTTCAAAACGTCTTTAATCTCCTTTATAATTTTACCATTTTGATTTATAAAATAATTAAATTTTATAAATCCTATATTTAGACATTTCACAATAAATTCTAAAATCCCGATTAAACTATTTTATAAAATCATTAGCATCATATTCTCAAAAATCAGTTTTTACCTATATTTCTCAAAAATCATAATTTTTATAACTTTAAAAATTATAACGTTTATTTATTTAAAATGAATCAATTTCCAAACATACAGTATATTTTCAAAAATCACTTAAAAAATCATTTTTAAAGTTCCAAATTTGGTCTAGTGATGCTACACACCAAATAGTCAATCACGGCTACGACGATATCATATATCGATATGATAATCCATCAAATATCAAAATATCTGAAATCAAATAAAAACTGTTGAGGAATCCAGTTGGATCCCTCCAACCTGTTTTCCTGCATCCACAAACATTAGCACAATACCAATTTCGCTCCAGTACGAAATTATCGCGGTATATGGGATTTAATATATTATCCGCTTAATAGACGGCGCAATAGGGTCTCATCCGCTAAACAAAAAATGCGGGAAATCAATAACTCCAATATATACATGTGCTAATATATATATTGCTATTATATATAATACCAATTTCACTGTTTATGAAATATTCGCGGTATATGTTTTTAATAAATAACATCCGCTTACTAACGGCGTATAATGTCTATTTTAACAATCAATAGATATCAATCATCATTCAAACATGCATTCAAATATTTTAAATCTAACTATTTAAAATAAAATCGAAACTGATTCGATTGAGTGAGAAGTTCTCACCTTGATTTTATTTTCGTTTTAGCGATTATTTCGAATAAAATTAAACGGACGTTTAATTTTACCCAAAATTCTCACTAACTCCAAACGACTCCAATCCAATTCCATCGCGTAGTGCTCGTCCATACGATTCCAACGCAACTGGTTTCGCGCGTTTTCGACCTCGTATGAAAAAGTTATACATTTTTAAACATCATACAAATTTCAATATAATTAATTAACAATCTAATTTAATTTCTTTAACCTAAAAACAAATCAGGGCCGCACGTTCTGGAGATGAAAATCTGGCCGATAGTTGAAGCTTCTTCCTCCAACATTCCAGCATCGTGCAAACCCATACAAAGCCGCACTAGGGTTAGCTTTCGTTCGAAAATCACTCGCATATATCACGATCAGAGACCATCATCTTGAAGCCAACGCTCGACTCCACCACCGCCCCAAAGCACTTCGAGCTCGGTCACTTATTGCTGCTCGAATTTGTGTGATGAACGGCTACGAACGCAGGCCATAAACGCCTCCAAATGACGACGATAAGGAAAAGTGACCGTTGGATGTCTTCGTCTCTCCACCCTCTACGTTTTGCTAGTTGAAATCGAAGCCTAACGGGGAGTGGATGAGGAGATAATTAAGGGGAAACGGTGGAAGATGCCGGCCATTCATTTAGAAAGTGGCGGCTGTGCATAATTTAGGTTAGGTTTAAAATTTATTTTTATTTTTTTAGAATGGTGGGCTATTTATAGAGTTTCGAACGACACTATTCATCCGGGAATTCCGAACTCCGATTTACGCGCCGTAACCAGCGTTTCTAGGGTTTACTCCGCGTTCCGGACACAATGGAACAGGTTTCGAAAGCTAATTCGGACATCTGTGCGAGTTATGGCAATAAACGTTCAATTTAAATTAAACCGATTTAAATCGATTTCTAGGCGTTTTAATTCGTACCGGACAAACGGTAAATCCAATTGATACAAAATTTGAAACCTTACAATAATATCACATTACAGATCCGATGAAACTGGTTTCGTCGAAATCTGAGACTTTTTGAAAAATGGCTATTTTAACTCGCCAAATTAAAATTAAAAATAATTCGATGCGTTTCAAGCTGCTACGATCAAACGGTAACTCCGATTGACACGAAATTTGAAATCCGGTAATAACTAACTATTACGGATCCAATGGAACTGGTTTCGTTCAATTCTGAGACTGTTCAAAAATTGACTATTTTCACTAGTCGATTTAAATATTAAAATATTCAATTTTCACAAATAAACTTTTAATTCGATTTTAAAAGTTCTAAAATATCGTTCTAACTTCAATATGATAAAATAAAATTTTACAAATCATTTTCAATCATATTTAACTCAATTTTCAATTATTTCCGTAATTTAACGTATTAAATTATCGATTTAATTATCCAATTAAATCCAATTATCCAAATAAAAATTTATTCGACTTATAAATTCACTTATTAATATTTAAAATTAATTAAATATTCAAATTTTAATAAATTAAAATTCTGGGTCGTTACAATCTTCCCCCTTAAAAGAATTTCGTCCTCGAAATTATTAAGTAAGAAAAGTTACAGAATCTATCAACTTTCCCAAAATTCATAGTTAAACTTCTTACAATAACTTACTAAGTTTTTAAATCATACTTTGTAACAACCCGCATATTTATCGATTTTTATATTTAAATATTTTATTTAAATATTTTATCGTTAATCGGATTTTGGTCCGAAGCTACTTTTTGCAAATGGTCAAATTAGGACTCGAGACCACTTCCATTGAGTTCGAAACGTCGTTTGCAATCTTCTAAGTATAAACATTGATATGTTTGGGGTTAGTGGAATTTCACCACTTTTTCACTCGAGCCTTCGGTTTGGACTTTTAGCCCATTAGGCCCAAGTTCCACCACCCTTCTTCTTCATTGCTTCATTTCATTTCCTAACACTAAAGCTTCAACAAAAATGGTGAATGGAATGAGAAATTAAAACTCCAAAGTCTTTGTTTTATTGCAACTCCAACATTCAACTCCAAATTCAAGAAGAAGACATCGGATTCAAGCTTGTGCTTGCTTCTCCATTTGCTTTCAAGCTTTGTTCTTCATTTTCATTGGGTTTTGGAGCAAAGGTGAGATTTTTATCTCACAATTCTAGTCTATAACTATATTGGACTGTTGGGAATGATTCCCTATCACTTTTGCATGCACATTTGCATTTGGTTTGAATCGAATTGGCGAAAAACTCGAATTTTTAGTGTTTTTGGTGAAATTCTGCACTTAGGTCGTTCTGCCTATGCTAGGTCGTTCGCGTGGAAAAGTGTCGGCCTCAAAATAGCTCGTTTCCGACCTTAAAATGGCCTACAACGTTAGGTCGCTCGGCACTCGGAATTAGGTCGTAGGTCGTATGGCTCTTAGGTCGTAGGTCGCGGGCTTTTAGGTCGTTAGGTCGCAAACACTTAGGTCGTTTCTGGCCTTAAATCCCCTATACATCCTTAGGTCGCTCGCTCTGGCTCCTTAGGTCGTAAGTCGTGGGCCTTTAGGTCGTAGGTCGTCAGGCCGTTAGGCCTTAACTCGTGTGGCCTTGGTTCTTTAAGTCGCTCGGCCTTGCCTTCCATTTTTAGGTCGCATGACCTTCTAACCCGCTAGGTCGTTGGACCTATAACCCGTTAGGTCGTTGGGCCTATAACCCTTAGGTCGTTAGGCCGTTAACCCACTAGGTCGCATGACCTATAACCTGTTAGGTCGCTCGACCGTTTACTCCGTTAGGTCGTATGACCTTGTTCCACTAAGTCGCTCGACCCTTAGGTCGTAACACTTTAGGTCGCACGCCTTTCACACCATTAAGTCGCGAGTTTAATTAGGTCGCTCGGCCTTAAAACGTTAGGTCGCTTGACCTGTGCTATTGTTAGGTCGCGAGTTCCTTAGGTCGCTCGTCTCCCTTAGGTCGCTTGACCTGTGCTATTGTTAGGTTGCGAGTTCCTTAGGTCGCTCGTCTCCCTTAGGTCGCTTACCTGGTTGAGTCGCACCTCACCTTAGCTCGGCCATGATTAGGTCGCGAGTTTCCTTAGGGTCGCTTACTCCTTTAGGTCGTGACACTTTAGGTCGAAACCCTTTAAGTCGCTCGATCCTATCCTTCCTTTGGTCTTCACTGGGTCGTACCGTTTTGGACGGGGCGCTGCCCCGCACCCCGGCGGGGGCGCTGCCCCCTGGACCCCCGCGACCTGACCGGGCAGCTCGAACCCCGTAAGCGGTGGCGTTGCCCCCGCACCCCCACCTTGGGGGGTTGCCACCCCCCCTGGACCCCCCCTCCGTAGGGGATCTTATCTGAAAAACATTGAGCTGATTTCCTTGGATTTTATTCGCATCTCCGTATGCGATCTTTGTGACTAATTGTTTCTACACTTGCTTATGTGTTTTGTCACTTTATAATATAAAGGTTTCAATACTAGTAGTAAATATCAAAACTCTTTTAACAAACAATTTCAACTCTATTTTTAATAACAAAGCTCTTTTCTTAAACCGTTTTCCAATCTATTAGTATATACAAGCCTTTACCTCACTCGGATGAGAAATCTAATTAAACGACTTAGTAAAACAAGTGGTATGAAACGCTTGCGTTCACTTCGTCGGTTAATTCTTGGACTTGTTCGATTGAACCTCTTGTGACAATTTTATTAGTGAAGATTTACAGTTTGTTCGTAAATATTTAAGTTAAGCAAGTAGTTATGGGACATGAAGCTAAACTTCTATATTTACTAGCTTAGTGTAATTGACACTTCTCGTTGATCTTGATGATCGCTTTATGAATTAGACTAGCAATTGCGCGATGTCTCTTTCATTGCAAGGTTAGACTAGACACCACTTGTGTGATTCCATTCACACATACCTTTCTGCTTTTTGGTTAGTCTTGACCTCAATCTGTGTGATTCCATTCACACATGTGGGGTAGCTCCCCATGGTCTTCGGACCGTCATGTGATAGGCCTCTTTCCCTTTTTATGATTTCTGGATTTCTTGTGTTGATTTTTGGAATTTATCTCTTTGACTTGTCATGAGTACAAGTTTAGGGTATGATGCCCTCTTTGGATCTTTGAGAAGATTCTTGTGATATTGATTTATCTCTTATCGGTTGATCTCCTGTTGATCATTATTTGCATACTTATAGTAGTATGTCAGTATGGATATTTTATGTTTATGCCATATCTTTTATTTTATATCATGTCATCTGATATTTATAGCTAGACTGATCCGTTTATTATTTTCTTATAAATAATACTCGGCTCAGGCCGAGATGTTACAGGTGCTTCTGCTTGACTTCTTCCCAGGGATTCATCACTCTGACTTTTGGCTAACTGTTTAGATTAGCAGTTTTTGTTGTATACACTTGAGATATAGACTCATAGTTGTATTCTTTTGTATAGCACGCGTTGCTATTCTTTTGTATTATCGTGGATCTTTTTAGACCACTACTCTGATGTACACTTTTATGTGATATATATTCATATCTCTTTCCGCCTTTGTGATATGGATATCTGTGATTGATTCGCATGTTATGCTTACTTCTATATTTGTTTCCGAAGATCATTTTATAGCCACCGTGTGATAAGAAATTACATGGATGGTCGCTCCTCAACAGCCTTATTCTCCGCGCTAGTTGACAGCACTACACCGTAGTGTTCTTGGCTAGCGTGGGTATAGTGGTGGGGCGTCACATACTTAGTTATCCATTCAAAAACAACTGCTATCGTTTAACTTTCAACTTCAAATCAAAATTAAAGTTTTCAAAATTTTCCAATTTTCTCAAATTTTTTCTAACGCCTTAAATTTTCGGAAAAATTCGCCATAGTCTCCTTTGCGCGGCTCGATCCGAAAAAAAAATGACAGTATATATATCACAAATATACATCTCATCAAGTAATGAGGCATCCCGAAGGGAAAAGGTATAAAAGTACGGTATGTAATCCGAGATATGTACCTTATATTTTATTAGCGAGCATATACGGCTAATATAGCGCGAAAGCAAGCTCCAAATGCGAAGCAAACGCGATCCGCACCTACTAATCACTCAACAAACAACATGAGAATCATGTATATAGACAATAGTATCGATATACAACATATAGCAACCTAATAACTATATATGCTAACATAGCAAATGTAGTAAAAGCAATATCTTCAACCATCAACCAACTATCATCCAACTACATTCATAACCAATAAATATTCATTCATATTCTCATTAATATTCAATGAAATAGGTTTTCAATTTAAATCACATTTGATTCATTAATAGTGGATGTTTTCTAACATTCATTTTCAATTAGCTTATATTCACTAATTCATATTCAAGTTGGTTCACTTCCAAATCAAATTCAATTCTATTCAAGATTCACTTAACTTCCAATTGGATTTCAATTACTTTAGCCTTCAATTTCATTAATACTTAATGAATTATATACAATCAACTAACAATCATATAACAACCAAGGTATATTAATTACAACCAAATTCCTTTGCTTATATTCATTTAATTTGGTTTAACACCATCACTTTCAATTGGTTTAATTAAATTGATTTTCATTCAATCTTTCAACTTCATTCAACATCTCTTAAGTTATATTCCATTTCAAGCATCACTTAGTTTTACATAACTTAAATTCCTTTGCTTTCAATTATTCACATTTAACTTCAAATTCATTTTTATTTACAACTCATATTCATAAATATATTCATATAGTTTCACTTCTTATATATATAAGTTTATTTCACAATTGTAATCACTTTAATTATAATTCAATTCTTATAATTTTTTTGCTTATACAATTATTCTTGTATTTAGATTATTCAAATAACTAAACAATCAACTTATATACACTTTAATAATTCTGAAAAATTATTTCTTCATATACAAAATATACTTAGGTAAAATTATTTCATTTACCCAATTTAAAACAATATTATGTCGATTTATCTTGTTTAAGAGTTTAGAAACCCCTTTCTACGATAGTTAGCCAGACTACATCGACCGAAATCTATAAACAATCAACCGATAAGTCAACACAATACAAAACAATTTATATTCACTAACAAATACGCTCTCATAGCTATTATTACACTCAACCTCATTCTAGAGTACTACTGACTCTATCTCTAATGAGTAATACCCAACAGAACCATGGTTGTCGCTTAACCATAAGCTCTGATACCAAATGTAACGTTTGCGATTTTTCGTTGCCGAAAAACCGAATGGTTAGGGTTTTTTTTTTAAAAAGAAAAGAGAGAGAAGAAGAGATAAGAATAGAAAATGGGAAGAAAAGAATAGAAAATATAGAGAAAAGAAAACAGAGAGGATGGAAAATAGAAAACAACAGAACAACAACAGAATCTCACAATTCGCAGCGGAACAACATATAATAATAAATGAATAATCTTTAAACAAAGAACTATATCAGTTATTACATTTTATACATTACATTTCATTACATCATATCATCAGAGTGTACAAGAACAACAAATAGTGCAGCGGAAAAAGAAATACTATATAAGTAATACGCCATGCCATCCAGCTTGCTTCCAGCAACTCCAGAATATCCTGATATACCTTAACTCTTGACTGCCCGTGTGGAAATTGGTGGGCACCCAGAGTTTAGGAAGGAAAACAATAAACTCCGAGTCAGTCATGTGACTGGTGTGAGAACTCAAAAACAGTTTATTTATCTTTAAAATCAAAATAGAGGAATATTTTTAAAGTCAATTCGCAATGCTTTTAAAAATGAGACTACCATAAGGCCTCCCGCACACACACACAATGCAAACGCAGAATCGGAGGCGATTTCTCCTTATGATACTCAAAGATGCTTGATACGCATTTAAAAGAACATTTTATATTATTACTAGTGCATAGTGTAGGAAAAATTCATTTCGAAAGTAAAATATAAATCTTAGCCAACATAGACATTCCGAACTATGCCTACTATAGCTACCATCCAAACAGTAGGGCGCCACCATAAGTGAATGATAGGTTCTACAACTAATACCGTACAAGTCTCGCATTGTTTCTCTGGATTTCCAACGAACGATCAGGCCAAGGAACTTCCCATTGCCACATGAGAATGCCTCTGGATGGACATCCCCGAGAACCAAACCGGATCTCTACCAACACAAGGCCGGGTTACCCCTAACTGAGTAACAACTGACCGAATATGCCATCCCCCGGTCCTTTGGGACCTTTCACCGAGCGCTCGTAATCAATTCACACAATCATAACAAAGTGTTTTCAACATGAGTAAGTATCTGGGCTCCATACCATGATACCACCCTTTTCCAAAAGGAAATGCACACATCCTAAAGGGCGCTACCCCTCATAACCTTGCCGCATCTTTCCTGTTTTGACCATTCACGGGGTGTGAGGCTCGACGAAGTCACGTCCACAAAAACATACTTTATACAAAAGCCATGCTTTGTGTAACAGCCCTAGTTTTTAGCTATTTATTTCTTTTAATTTTTTTTGTTTTTAGAAATATAATTTATATAAATTGTGTTTACCAATATTGTTTAAATATTTAATTTAGAGAATTAAACTCGTTAATTTAATATGATTTTTGTAACTAAATTTAAGAAGAAAAAAAAAAAAAAAGGAAATTTTTATAATGTATAATGAAGTGAGTGGTAACTAAATGTTTTGGATATTATCATAATATCTGTTGTTATACCCATTCCCTAAAAATAATGAAAAGGAGAAAATTTGTAACATATTAAAGTAGTTAATTAATTATGTTAATTTGGTAGGTTATGACATGCAAATCATGTTGGTGGAATATTCTCAATTTTGACATATTAATTATGTTAGCAGTGAACATTGTTAAGCAATTTAAAACAATGAAACTTACAATCAATTTATTTGATAAATCTACCTTATTCCTAGTTAGCAATTCAAAACTTGAATAAAGGCACATACGGATATTTTAAAATGGAGTTAATGACAATTAATAGATATTTCAAAAAGAAATTTATGACAATTAATAGAGAAATTAATTGTAAAATTTCAGTAGTTGACCAGAATTAATTTATTGAATAATTAATGCAAATTAATAAAATTGATGAAAGATAAATAAGTTAATTCTTTTGGTTAATGGCATGAGGACACGAGGTTAATCCCCATTTTGTAGGAGAAATCTGCCCGTGTAACCAGTCCGGCTACCAGTGCCTACAAAGCGGACGGATTAATGTGAGACGTCGCAGGATTGATAATTAACAAAAAAGGTTAATTAACTAATTAAGTTAGTAACCAAATTTGAGTATGTAATTAAAGGAGGATAATTAATTGGTAATATGGTAATTAATTGAAATCAATTAAGGAGGGTAATTAAAAGGGATAAGGTAATCAATTGAAATCAATTAAAGGCAATTAAAGGGGAATTAATTGATTAGAAGAATATGGAAATCAAATTTGCCTTCCTTTGCGCGTGACACAAAATTTTATTCTTTTAACATTTTGACATTTGCCTCTTACCATTTGTTTCTTGAGCATGTCACTGTATTCATTTATTCACGCAGCCTTATCCACAAAAATATCAACTCTTCCAATTGCCATTTTTCCTCTCACCTAAATTAAATGCATTCAAAATTTAATCTTGCCTATCTTTGCAAATTTTCGCATACTCATTATATCTCTCTGTTTCCACTGCGTTTGTTTTGCAATAAATAAATTTTTCGAACCATTGATCAAGTAAATATTTATGTAAGCATTTATTACTTTTGCCTTTTCAGTTAAAAGCTTTTTCATTGCTTACCATAAATCACGCAAGAGCTCAAGTTTTGCTTCCTCAATCAAATCTGTTCAAATTTGCAGTAACGCATGCTTTAAATTTAGATTATAACTGGTATAAATCACGCAAGCTATCTAAAAAAAATAAAATCCAAAAGAGTGATATCGTTCAAACATAAAACTGGAAAGAGAAATCAACGCATGCATTTATCACAATTTTCGTGTAGCGTTCAAACAAGAAGAACTGGAAATAAATCTCTTGCCTAAACGCATGCACTCAAAAATCAACGCTTGCATTTATTTCTTACGTTTTCAAACCTGCCTATTTATCTCCCCTTTTTATTTCGCAAGTTTATCTATAAATACTTTGCCTCATTCACATAAATTTTCATATCTCCTTGTTTGTCCCTCTCTGGTACAAGCTTCTATCAGGTAAATAATTTGCATTGTTTATTTCTTTGCTTCTTCCAATTTTCCTTCCTCCTTCTTGTGTTCTCTGATTTCCTTGCTCGGCTACTTCCCCATCATGCCGTGCCATTTATAAATACATATAGAACTTTGTTAGTAGTAGGCTGGAAGAAATGATATAAATTGATTGTAGGAAGCTAGACTATGGAATTAGTGTAGTTATGATGTAGTTAGTGGTATTGTGGATTTGGATAAGTGCAGTTTGAAGAGGAAGGCATAGAAAAAAAAAAAAGAATTACAATTTAATAATGGAGAAGATAAATTGATAAGGAGAAAATGATATGAAATGTTGTTTAATTCAAATAAACAATATTGTATGAATAAATCTTGGGTGAATATAATAAAATGACATTTATTTCAATTTTTAATGGTTGAAATAAATTTAAGATGGTTAAAAATAAATTTAACTACTTATTTGAGAATTTGGGTGGATAAATATCAATGGATTGTATTTATTATGGTTAATAAAAGGATATTGGTGATGTATACCAATAATCACCTTTTAATGTTTAATAATAAAAGTAAAAGAAGAAATAATTTGCCTAAACATGATGAACATGTATGTGAAATAAAGTATTATTTAATGAATTCGAATGTAGTTAGTGGCTACATTTGATTAAATCGAATAATTTGAATAGTATTGTGTTTGTTGCCAATATTGTCATTTTATTTAAATAAATATATATGAGAATGAAAATAATTGATCATGATAAATATGATTAAAAATGTGAGAAATAATTTAATAATGTCTAAACATGTATTTGTTTTGTTTGGGTGCATAACATCTTTTTATTCAATCAATTGTATTAAATTTGCAATTTATTTTGCAATTTATTCAATTTATTTTATGCATGCGTACGGTTGAAGTATGGGCCTAGGATATGTTGAGACGGTTAGCGGGTTGTAGTAGTCGAGCAAGTTGAACTAAATTTCTTTTATTCTATTCGTTCCAGTTGTTCTGAAATTTTGCTTTGACCGTAATTTTTAAATTCGCATACTTGGTATTTGGATCTTATAGATTTAAGTCAAGGCTTTGCATCCGCCGAAGTTTGATCGTGCTTTCCGTTTTTTTTTTCCGAAGTAGATACCGTGTTTGATTTAGATCCACTAC
The DNA here is from genome assembly GCA_030765085.1 of Allium cepa. Lineage (NCBI taxonomy): Eukaryota > Viridiplantae > Streptophyta > Magnoliopsida > Asparagales > Amaryllidaceae > Allium > Allium cepa. The sequence goes on along the minus strand of CM060939.1, from coordinate 188,749,361 downwards.
AGCGTTTAAGGTGAGTATTTCTCACCAGACATATGTACATATATTTTGTGAATTATCGCAAGTGTATGTGTAAAAATTTTATTTAAATATTATCTGTCTGTAGTATAACGTAGAATGATGAATCCCATTTAAATTGACACCTCATCAGTTATTATCTGTTGTATTATTTCTGCAGTTATATTATATTATTGTTTATTTACTGCTTAAATCACCACTGCAAGTTCCCTGTTAAATTTAGATTGTTGTGGGCTGAAATGATAGGCCTAAATGATGATTACTGTGCTATTATTATGTTAACTGTTTAACTGTTAACTTGGGATTGCGGGTTTGAAATGATAGAACCCGGGGTTTGTAAATTACGGATTGAAATGATATAAATCCGTATCACTTGACCTAGGCTAGAAAACTATATACAGGCCCGTGGTCCTTATAATAATTTCTGAAATATTTAAAATTATTTTGGAAGTTAAATATTTGATTTAATATCTTTAAAGGATTTTATATTGATTTTGAATGAGTTATAAATGTTAATAAATAAATAAATAAATATTTGAATAAAATTTTGGAATATAACTTATTTTGGAAATTCTGGATTTTTGAAAGGATAAGATTTCAGTTAAGAAATATATATATAAGTTATATTTGGAAATATTTATTAAGTTAAACAATCTACTAAAGCATTTAAATGATGTCTTTTGAAATTGGACTAGTTTTACCCGTAACTTTAGGTAGCATTTCCTAAGTGCTATAGAATCTGGAATTTGATTGTTTTGAAATTTAAGGAATTTGATAAATTATATTTATGTTTAAGTTTTGGAGACCTTTAAGATATGAGATTTATAACTGGATTTTTCTTAATAAATTTAAGATGAACATTCTAGTGTTAAGTAAATTTTGAAATTATTTAATGGCATAATTTTGGAGTTTTATCTATGGAATTTATGGGAATATTCAAGACGAAATAATAAACACTAATTTGTTGAAAGAAAAAATATCCAACCTTAGTTTTGAATATTAATACTCCAATTGGATATATATATAGGAATTGAAATGGTCTTGGGAACATGAAGTGATATTTAAATTATGGTTTAAAATAAAGAAATATATTTGTAAAGCTATGTAAATTATCTTCTTTACAAAGTAACCATAAAGTTAAACCATTTATTCTATATACCGTTAAATGTCCAAACCATTGTGTTTGGGAGTTATGGTTTTAAAGTAAAATTTCCAAAATATTATGTTTTGAAGATATAATTTAAATATTTGGTTTCCAGATATTATAAATTTTAAGCAGTATGGTTTTTGGAAAAGAATTATACTTGAATATAACGGTATCATATTGTTTTGGGTTTTGAATGATATCGTGTTTATAGTTTGAAATAGAAATGTTTATTTTGGTTTTAAAGTATAAACTGTTTTAAAAGACCACGGTGTTATAATAACGATGGGTTGGCAAAGAGACCGGGATCGGATATGGACATACTCTCTGTCGATACCGAAAATCACTTTGACTAACCGTGTACGCGGTGGAGATTCCAGAATGAAGTAGGTTGGTGGCGACGTTTCCTGTAAGGTAAATACGTGGACCCGACTCCCGTGAGTTGGCATAAGGTGGCTAAAACAGGAGCGATCGACGGGTTAATGAGGTCATTCCTCTGATCGGACACTCCTCTTCGATATTATACTATGACTTTGGATTGATTCAGTGGCCACTTCTATTTTGATTTGGGGAGTTGTTTCGAGGTGGGCGGTTGCTGCGGCTTCGCGTTACCATCGGCCCGGATGCGTAATTGGTATATCTACCCTGGCATTGCCTAGTTGTGCCGTGTCACCTACCATACCGCGCCTTGTACGAGTTTAGATTTCTCCCGTAGCCCATGTGGTATCCTCTAGTTGCTTCCCGATCAGGAGGAGCTATGATATTGGATGGACTACTGGGACTATTACGTGTTAAGGTGGAAAATGTAAAGCCTTCACGCTACTTAAAAGTAAGTTTATTTTATAAATAGACACTAGTATAATAGCGCAATATACTACATAGTAAATAGTTTGACGGATCCTTAGAGGATGGGCGGTCCCAAGCATCCTTTAAGTTACTTGCTCTATATTACAGTACACTTGAATTAGCTTACATTATATAAGTATGTATGTCCTGACTCGAGTGTTATGTTTTATTTTTACGCTCGGGTCAGCCTGAGTTGCAGTTTCAGTTTCTCTCCGGAGTTATGTCATCCCGTAGATCATTCATACTGCCGGAAGCCTTTCAGTCTTTATCTTATTTGCAATCAATCAAATTGGAAGACTCTGTTTCTATTTATGTCTACAGCTGTATTGCAGATTCTAAACTATGTAAATTCTATTTGGTTAAAGTTTTATAGTGGCTTCATGAACCACTGTATATTTTATTTCCGCTGTGAGTTCTGATATATGTATGTGATTCTGTGATTTATTTACTACATATTCTGAGTTTTGCCAAATTTATTTTACAACGCAGTATTTTGAACAATTCAAGTCCGACGTGTGCGGATGCGAAGGGTTGAAAATACTGGGTCGTTACATTTGGTATCAGAGCTTTGGTTCTAGGCAAAACTTAGAATGTATGGTAAATTTGATTTACAGAATCACGTTCATTCGAGATTGAACCACTCTCTTTTCGAATTTTGGAACATTCCCTACGGTTCCAAAGCTCATTCGTATCCCTCACTTTTTCATCTGCTTTAGATTATGGAGTATCTCATAACTCCACTTCGGATGATCTTTATTGTAAATTGGCGGTCTCGCCATTATTCTAATAAAGGGGTGAAACTCCTTTACCATTAGCATTGATTCACCGGAGATTTATATTTATCCTCGGTTTATATGCTAGTATCTTTGGTTATTCCAAATTCTATCTCTTCGGATCAAATGTAGATTTACCCCAACCACATCGATATGGCTCTTTAAGTCACGGATGACTAGGTCAAGGTTGTCCACGACTTATATAGACTTACCCAGTTTCCTTATTCTGATCTTCTGATTTCAATTTATCTTGAATTCTATTTGATTTGAGTTCATCAAATTTGAGTCTCTATCCTGGTTTGAGAAGTTTATTCCTATATTTGAAATTAAAATCTAATATTATATATATGAGTATAATTTTCAAAATTTTATAATTAATTTAACTAGTTGTCAAGAGATAATAGTTTTGATTTTATTTATGGTGTTGTAAGCCATGTGTTTGTCTAATAAATAAGTGAATATAAAACAATGGTTATAAATTAATTTGGAAACAGAAATGAATTTAAAACTAAAACTTGAGAATTAAATTTCTGATGATTTCAAACCTTGTGTTTAAATTTTAAAAGGATGTAATAAGTATTTTTGTATAGAAATTTGTTTCCAAAGAAATTTTAAAATTAGTGCTTTTCTCTTTGTCGCTGGAAAATAATTTCGGTGATGACTGCAGCATCATCGACATTCATTTTCGAGTTTCGAAGTGAAAAGACCATTCTGTAGTCTGGCTACAGTGTTTCCTTGAGATTTTAATTGATTTGAATTTCTAAAGTATGACTTAATATATATAGATATATAATTTAAATTTGATTTGACATATTAGGTATATATATTTAGTTATCTCTAAATGGTTTGAAGGGAATCAGGAATTTAATTCTTAAAGTTTATCTTGAGGAAGGAAAATAAATATAATAACAAAAATTTGAATGAAAAGGTTCCAATTGGAGATAATTAAATTGAAAGTTTTATTTGTATAACACCCAATTTCATTTAATATAACTTACCTTGATTTTCAAAAGTTAACATGTAATTGGATAATATACAATATAAAAGGATTTTATGAATAAAATTTGAGTGGTTATAATAAATATTATACACTTAAATTTTAGTTATAAAAGATTAATGGGGATAAATAAGGAAAAGGAATTTAAGGAATTTTATTCAAATGTCTTAATAATCAAATTAATTTAATATGGAGCCGTAAATCTAACCAAGAGATTTTAATAAAAGGTTATTTCCTGAAATGAATATGTTTGTGTAATAAACAAGGTATCTTTGAATAAGGAAAATATATTTGAAAGGGATATTTTTGGAGTAAGGATTATATATCTTCAAATCATAGTTTAATTGATGTCTAAATAAATAGTTAAGACGTATTCTAATATCACTAAATTTTGATAATTGAGAATTGGTTTTCAAATGGAAATTCAAGGGTAACTTATTGAAGGAATATCTTATTTATAAGATAAGCATTTTTAATAAAGTGTTAGGTTATTTGTTAAAATTCAGAGTTAAGTACATAATAAACTGATTAGGAATACTATTATATCTACTATAGCATATTATGAGTGCTGCTGTTTCTAAAAATAAAATGTTTTGGAAATTTTTTTTTATAAATGAACTTAGGAATATTTCAACCTTGAAATGAATATTGTTTGGCATTGAATTTAAAAGGTATAAATGAAGATTATTTTAAAGGTATTATGATTTTAGTAGCATGATTTCCAAATTTATAAATTTAATGATTTCAAAGCATTATGATTGCAAATTTATTATCTTATTTGTTTTCAAACTATCTTTAAGTGTCCTTGGTTTCCCTATCTGCTACAGAATGAGGAGGCTATTGCTTATACCAGTCTATTTAGAAATCTTTTCTATAATCTTTAAAAATCTTTGTTACTCGTCGGGGCCTGAGCACCGCTTACCACCCATAGACCGACGGTCGAACTGAAAAGAGTAAAACCGATTCTAGAAGATCTTCTTCGTGCTTCAAATCCGGAACTATTCGTTTAAAGTTCTTGTTTATCTAACTTATCTTCCTTTGTTTCTTTTCTTTTGTTCCTTTTCGAGGACGAAAAGTTCTTAAGTGGGGGAGAGTGTAACAGCCCTAGTTTTTAGCTATTTATTTCTTTTAATTTTTTTTGTTTTTAGAAATATAATTTATATAAATTGTGTTTACCAATATTGTTTAAATATTTAATTTAGAGAATTAAACTCGTTAATTTAATATGATTTTTGTAACTAAATTTAAGAAGAAAAAAAAAAAAAGGAAATTTTTATAATGTATAATGAAGTGAGTGGTACCTAATGTTTTGGATATTATCATAATATCTGTTGTTATACCCATTCCCTAAAAATAATGAAAAGGAGAAAATTTGTAACATATTAAAGTAGTTAATTAATTATGTTAATTTGGTAGGTTATGACATGCAAATCATGTTGGTGGAATATTCTCAATTTTGACATATTAATTATGTTAGCAGTGAACATTGTTAAGCAATTTAAAACAATGAAACTTACAATCAATTTATTTGATAAATCTACCTTATTCCTAGTTAGCAATTCAAAACTTGAATAAAGGCACATACGGATATTTTAAAATGGAGTTAATGACAATTAATAGATATTTCAAAAAGAAATTTATGACAATTAATAGAGAAATTAATTGTAAAATTTCAGTAGTTGACCAGAATTAATTTATTGAATAATTAATGCAAATTAATAAAATTGATGAAAGATAAATAAGTTAATTCTTTTGGTTAATGGCATGAGGACACGAGGTTAATCCCCATTTTGTAAGAGAAATCTGCCCGTGTAACCAGTCCGGCTACCAGTGCCTACAAAGCGGACGGATTAATGTGAGACGTCGCAGGATTGATAATTAACAAAAAGGGTTAATTAACTAATTAAGTTAGTAACCAAATTTGAGTATGTAATTAAAGGAGGATAATTAATTGGTAATATGGTAATTAATTGAAATCAATTAAGGAGGGTAATTAAAAGGGATAAGGTAATCAATTGAAATCAATTAAAGGCAATTAAAGGGGAATTAATTGATTAGAAGAATATGGAAATCAAATTTGCCTTCCTTTGCGCGTGACACAAAATTTTATTCTTTTAACATTTTGACATTTGCCTCTTACCATTTGTTTCTTGAGCATGTCACTGTATTCATTTATTCACGCAGCCTTATCCACAAAAATATCAACTCTTCCAATTGCCATTTTTCCTCTCACCTAAATTAAATGCATTCAAAATTTAATCTTGCCTATCTTTGCAAATTTTCGCATACTCATTATATCTCTCTGTTTCCACTGCGTTTGTTTTGCAATAAATAAATTTTTCGAACCATTGATCAAGTAAATATTTATGTAAGCATTTATTACTTTTGCCTTTTCAGTTAAAAGCTTTTTCATTGCTTACCATAAATCACGCAAGAGCTCAAGTTTTGCTTCCTCAATCAAATCTGTTCAAATTTGCAGTAACGCATGCTTTAAATTTAGATTATAACTGGTATAAATCACGCAAGCTATCTAAAAAAAATAAAATCCAAAAGAGTGATATCGTTCAAACATAAAACTGGAAAGAGAAATCAACGTATGCATTTATCACAATTTTCGTGTAGCGTTCAAACAAGAAGAACTGGAAATAAATCTCTTGCCTAAACGCATGCACTCAAAAATCAACGCTTGCATTTATTTCTTACGTTTTCAAACCTGCCTATTTATCTCCCCTTTTTATTTCGCAAGTTTATCTATAAATACTTTGCCTCATTCACATAAGTTTTCATATCTCCTTGTTTGTCCCTCTCTGGTACAAGCTTCTATCAGGTAAATAATTTGCATTGTTTATTTCTTTGCTTCTTCCAATTTTCCTTCCTCCTTCTTGTGTTCTCTGATTTCCTTGCTCGGCTACTTCCCCATCATGCCGTGCCATTTATAAATACATATAGAACTTTGTTAGTAGTAGGCTGGAAGAAATGATATAAATTGATTGTAGGAAGCTAGACTATGGAATTAGTGTAGTTATGATGTAGTTAGTGGTATTGTGGATTTGGATAAGTGCAGTTTGAAGAGGAAGGCATAGAAAAAAAAAAGAATTACAATTTAATAATGGAGAAGATAAATTGATAAGGAGAAAATGATATGAAATGTTGTTTAATTCAAATAAACAATATTGTATGAATAAATCTTGGGTGAATATAATAAAATGACATTTATTTCAATTTTTAATGGTTGAAATAAATTTAAGATGGTTAAAAATAAATTTAACTACTTATTTGAGAATTTGGGTGGATAAATATCAATGGATTGTATTTATTATGGTTAATAAAAGGATATTGGTGATGTATACCAATAATCACCTTTTAATGTTTAATAATAAAAGTAAAAGAAGAAATAATTTGCCTAAACATGATGAACATGTATGTGAAATAAAGTATTATTTAATGAATTCGAATGTAGTTAGTGGCTACATTTGATTAAATCGAATAATTTGAACAGTATTGTGTTTGTTGCCAATATTGTCATTTTATTTAAATAAATATATATGAGAATGAAAATAATTGATCATGATAAATATGATTAAAAATGTGAGAAATAATTTAATAATGTCTAAACATGTATTTGTTTTGTTTGGGTGCATAACATCTTTTTATTCAATCAATTGTATTAAATTTGCAATTTATTTTGCAATTTATTCAATTTATTTTATGCATGCGTACGGTTGAAGTATGGGCCTAGGATATGTTGAGACGGTTAGCGGGTTGTAGTAGTCGAGCAAGTTGAACTAAATTTCTTTTATTCTATTCGTTCCAGTTGTTCTGAAATTTTGCTTTGACCGTAATTTTTAAATTCGCATACTTGGTATTTGGATCTTATAGATTTAAGTCAAGGCTTTGCATCCGCCGAAGTTTGATCGTGCTTTCCGTTTTTTTTTTCCGAAGTAGATACCGTGTTTGATTTAGATCCACTGCAGCGTTTAAGGTGAGTATTTCTCACCAGACATATGTACATATATTTTGTGAATTATCGCAAGTGTATGTGTAAAAATTTTATTTAAATATTATCTGTCTGTAGTATAACGTAGAATGATGAATCCCATTTAAATTGACACCTCATCAGTTATTATCTGTTGTATTATTTCTGCAGTTATATTATATTATTGTTTATTTACTGCTTAAATCACCACTGCAAGTTCCCTGTTAAATTTAGATTGTTGTGGGCTGAAATGATAGGCCTAAATGATGATTACTGTGCTATTATTATGTTAACTGTTTAACTGTTAACTTGGGATTGCGGGTTTGAAATGATAGAACCCGGGGTTTGTAAATTACGGATTGAAATGATATAAATCCGTATCACTTGACCTAGGCTAGAAAACTATATACAGGCCCGTGGTCCTTATAATAATTTCTGAAATATTTAAAATTATTTTGGAAGTTAAATATTTGATTTAATATCTTTAAAGGATTTTATATTGATTTTGAATGAGTTATAAATGTTAATAAATAAATAAATAAATATTTGAATAAAATTTTGGAATATAACTTATTTTGGAAATTCTGGATTTTTGAAAGGATAAGATTTCAGTTAAGAAATATATATATAAGTTATATTTGGAAATATTTATTAAGTTAAACAATCTACTAAAGCATTTAAATGCTGTCTTTTGAAATTGGACTAGTTTTACCCGTAACTTTAGGTAGCATTTCCTAAGTGCTATAGAATCTGGAATTTGATTGTTTTGAAATTTAAGGAATTTGATAAATTATATTTATGTTTAAGTTTTGGAGACCTTTAAGATATGAGATTTATAACTGGATTTTTCTTAATAAATTTAAGATGAACATTCTAGTGTTAAGTAAATTTTGAAATTATTTAATGGCATAATTTTGGAGTTTTATCTATGGAATTTATGGGAATATTCAAGACGAAATAATAAACACTAATTTGTTGAAAGAAAAAATATCCAACCTTAGTTTTGAATATTAATACTCCAATTGGATATATATATAGGAATTGAAATGGTCTTGGGAACATGAAGTGATATTTAAATTATGGTTTAAAATAAAGAAATATATTTGTAAAGCTATGTAAATTATCTTCTTTACAAAGTAACCATAAAGTTAAATCATTTATTCTATATACCGTTAAATGTCCAAACCATTGTGTTTGGGAGTTATGGTTTTAAAGTAAAATTTCCAAAATATTATGTTTTGAAGATATAATTTAAATATTTGGTTTCCAGATATTATAAATTTTAAGCAGTATGGTTTTTGGAAAAGAATTATACTTGAATATAACGGTATCATATTGTTTTGGGTTTTGAATGATATCGTGTTTATAGTTTGAAATAGAAATGTTTATTTTGGTTTTAAAGTATAAACTGTTTTAAAAGACCACGGTGTTATAATAACGATGGGTTGGCAAAGAGACCGGGATCGGATATGGACATACTCTCTGTCGATACCGAAAACCACTTTGACTAACCGTGTACGCGGTGGAGATTCCAGAATGAAGTAGGTTGGTGGCGACGTTTCCTGTAAGGTAAATACGTGGACCCGACTCCCGTGAGTTGGCATAAGGTGGCTAAAACAGGAGCGATCGACGGGTTAATGAGGTCATTCCTCTGATCGGACACTCCTCTTCGATATTATACTATGACTTTGGATTGATTCAGTGGCCACTTCTATTTTGATTTGGGGAGTTGTTTCGAGGTGGGCGGTTGCTGCGGCTTCGCGTTACCATCGGCCCGGATGCGTAATTGGTATATCTACCCTGGCATTGCCTAGTTGTGCCGTGTCACCTACCATACCGCGCCTTGTACGAGTTTAGATTTCTCCCGTAGCCCGTGTGGTATCCTCTAGTTGCTTCCCGATCAGGAGGAGCTATGATATTGGATGGACTACTGGGACTATTACGTGTTAAGGTGGAAAATGTAAAGCCTTAACGCTACTTAAAAGTAAGTTTATTTTATAAATAGACACTAGTATAATAGCGCAATATACTACATAGTAAATAGTTTGACGGATCCTTAGAGGATGGGCGGTCCCAAGCATCCTTTAAGTTACTTGCTCTATATTACAGTACACTTGAATTAGCTTACATTATATAAGTATGTATGTCCTGACTCGAGTGTTATGTTTTATTTTTACGCTCGGGTCAGCCTGAGTTGCAGTTTCAGTTTCTCTCCGGAGTTATGTCATCCCGTAGATCATTCATACTGCCGGAAGCCTTTCAGTCTTTATCTTATTTGCAATCAATCAAATTGGAAGACTCTGTTTCTATTTATGTCTACAGCTGTATTGCAGATTCTAAACTATGTAAATTCTATTTGGTTAAAGTTTTATAGTGGCTTCATGAACCACTGTATATTTTATTTCCGCTGTGAGTTCTGATATATGTATGTGATTCTGTGATTTATTTACTACATATTCTGAGTTTTGCCAAATTTATTTTACAACGCAGTATTTTGAACAATTCAAGTCCGACATGTGCGGATGCGAAGGGTTGAAAATACTGGGTCGTTACATTTGGTATCAGAGCTTTGGTTCTAGGCAAAACTTAGAATGTATGGTAAATTTGATTTACAGAATCACGTTCATTCGAGATTGAACCACTCTCTTTTCGAATTTTGGAACATTCCCTACGGTTCCAAAGCTCATTCGTATCCCTCACTTTTTCATCTGCTTTAGATTCTGGAGTATCTCATAACTCCACTTCGGATGATCTTTATTGTAAATTGGCGGTCTCGCCATTATTCTAATAAAGGGGTGAAACTCCTTTACCATTAGCATTGATTCACCGGAGATTTATATTTATCCTCGGTTTATATGCTAGTATCTTTGGTTATTCCAAATTCTATCTCTTCGGATCAAATGTAGATTTACCCCAACCACATCGATATGGCTCTTTAAGTCACGGATGACTAGGTCAAGGTTGTCCACGACTTATATAGACTTACCCAGTTTCCTTATTCTGATCTTCTGATTTCAATTTATCTTGAATTCTATTTGATTTGAGTTCATCAAATTTGAGTCTCTATCCTGGTTTGAGAAGTTTATTCCTATATTTGAAATTAAAATCTAATATTATATATATGAGTATAATTTTCAAAATTTTATAATTAATTTAACTAGTTGTCAAGAGATAATAGTTTTGATTTTATTTATGGTGTTGTAAGCCATGTGTTTGTCTAATAAATAAGTGAATATAAAACAATGGTTATAAATTAATTTGGAAACAGAAATGAATTTAAAACTAAAACTTGAGAATTAAATTTCTGATGATTTCAAACCTTGTGTTTAAATTTTAAAAGGATGTAATAAGTATTTTTGTATAGAAATTTGTTTCCAAAGAAATTTTAAAATTAGTGCTTTTCTCTTTGTCGCTGGAAAATAATTTCGGTGATGACTGCAGCATCATCGACATTCATTTTCGAGTTTCGAAGTGAAAAGACCATTCTGTAGTCTGGCTACAGTGTTTCCTTGAGATTTTAATTGATTTGAATTTCTAAAGTATGACTTAATATATATAGATATATAATTTAAATTTGATTTGACATATTAGGTATATATATTTAGTTATCTCTAAATGGTTTGAAGGGAATCAGGAATTTAATTCTTAAAGTTTATCTTGAGGAAGGAAAATAAATATAATAACAAAAATTTGAATGAAAAGGTTCCAATTGGAGATAATTAAATTGAAAGTTTTATTTGTATAACACCCAATTTCATTTAATATAACTTACCTTGATTTTCAAAAGTTAACATGTAATTGGATAATATACAATATAAAAGGATTTTATGAATAAAATTTGAGTGGTTATAATAAATATTATACACTTAAATTTTAGTTATAAAAGATTAATGGGGATAAATAAGGAAAAGGAATTTAAGGAATTTTATTCAAATGTCTTAATAATCAAATTAATTTAATATGGAGCCGTAAATCCATGCATATACGATTTCAATTATTCATTTCAATTTATCTTCAAAAAGATAAATTCTCTAATATTCACCTTATATTGGAAAACATTTCCATACTTATTTATTCATAAGTAATTCACAAATTTTACTTATTTTCAATACTTAGAAAATACTCAATATACTTAAATCGAGATTAAGTATATATTTCATTCTTTAAGGAAATCATTCTCTTAAACATATTTATTTGGGCCAAAACGAATGTTACGTAAAACATCGTTACGACAACCCAAAATCACTAGTATAGGGATTCGAAATTAAAATAGATATATAAATCCCAATACTATACAAAACATTTCCTTTCGGAAATCATTTACTATAACAACAGTGTTATAGTCCACCATTTCCTTCTATTTCTCGAAAACGTCTATTTCAATAATAAATGTTGAAATCTATGGTTTCGAATCTCAACACATTTTAAAACATCGTTAGATCGTTTTAATTTTATTTAAAACATCAAATCTAAAATAATTTCTTTAACATATTATTCACTATTCAAAACGCGAAGATACTACGTTAATCAATTTCATCCTTTATTCATTTTATTTCAAAGGATTATTCACAGTCAAAAATGTGAATATAACTCCATTAATAGGTTTCAACAATTTACTTCTTAAAATAAGTCGTTTGCGAATTTATAAAACAACGTTTATAAATTCCTTTATTAACCTATTCACTTTATATCTCAATTTTGAACCAAAAGTCCATATTATAAGTTAAATACTTCTAATTTATTTGCTTGCCAAAAATCGTTCCTTTGAACTTCATACTTATAAATCTTATAAGTTATAAGATTCAATTATTTATCCAAAACCATTCTTTTAATAACTTTATAAAATTTATAAATCTACTGCTTATAAAATTCCATTTATAACTTCACCGTTTATAATTCTATAAATTTCATTCATTTATGAATTTGATTCATAATTCATTCTAACACTTATAAAAACTCGTTTTATAATTCCAACGTTTTAATTTATAAATATCCATTTATAAATCTCTTATATAAATCAATTTATATTATTATTTCAAAACGTCTTTAATCTCCTTTATAATTTTACCATTTTGATTTATAAAATAATTAAATTTTATAAATCCTATATTTAGACTTTTCACAATAAATTCTAAAATCCCGATTAAACTATTTTATAAAATCATTAGCATCATATTCTCAAAAATCAGTTTTTAACTATATTTATCAAAAATCATAATTTTTATAACTTTAAAAATTATAACGTTTATTTATTTAAAATGAATCAATTTCCAAACATACAGTATATTTTCAAAAATCACTTAAAAAATCATTTTTAAAGTTCCAAATTTGGTCTAGTGATGCTACACACCAAATAGTCAATCACGACTACGACGATATCATATATCGATATGATAATCCATCAAATATCAAAATATCTGAAATCAAATATAAACTGTTGAGGAATCCAGTTGGATCCCTCCAACCTGTTTTCCTGCATCCACAAACATTAGCACAATACCAATTTCGCTCCAGTACGAAATTATCGCGGTATATGGGATTTAATATATTATCCGCTTAATAGACAGCGCAATAGGGTCTCATCCGCTAAACAAAAAATGCGGGAAATCAATAACTCCAATATATACATATGCCAATATATATATTGCTATTATATATAATACCAATTTCATTGTTTATGAAATATTCGCGGTATATGTTTCTAATAAATAACATCCGCTTACTAACGGCGTATAATGTCTATTTTAACAATCAATAGATACCAATCATCATTCAAACATGCATTCAAATATTTTAAATCTAACTATTTAAAATAAAATCGAAACTGATTCGATTGAGTGAGAAGTTCTCACCTTGATTTTATTTTCGTTTTAGCGATTATTTCGAATAAAATTAAACGGACGTTTAATTTTACCCAAAATTCTCACTAACTCCAAACGACTCCAATCTAATTCCATCGCGTAGTGCTCGTCCATACGATTCCAACGCAATTGGTTTCGCGCGTTTTTGACCTCGTATGAAAAAGTTATACATTTTTAAACATCATACAAATTTCAATATAATTAATTAACAATCTAATTTAATTTCTTTAACCTAAAAACAAATCAGGGCCGCACGTCCTGGAGATGAAAATCTGGCCGATAGTTGAAGCTTCTTCCTCCAACGTTCCAGCATCGTGCAAACCCATACAAGGCCGCACTAGGGTTAGCCTTCGTTCGAAAATCACTCGCATATATCATGATCAGAGACCATCATCTTGAAGCCAACGCTCGACTCCACCACCGCCCCAAAGCACTTCGAGCTCGGTCACTTATTGCTGCTCGAATTTGCGTGATGAACGGCTACGAACGCGGGCCATAAACGCCTCCAAATGACGACGATAAGGAAAAGTGACCGTTGGATGTCTTCGTCTCTCCACCCTCTATGTTTTGCTAGTTGAAATCGAAGCCTAATGGGGAGTGGATGAGGAGATAATTAAGGGGAAACGGTGGAAGATGCTGGCCATTCATTTAGAAAGTGGCGGCTGTGCATAATTTAGGGTTAGGTTTAAAATTTATTTTTATTTTTTTAGAATGGTGGGCTATTTATAGAGTTGCGAACGACACTATTCATCCGGGAATTCCGAACTCCGATTTACGCGCCGTAACCAGCGTTTCTAGGGTTCACCCCGCGTTCCGGACACAATGGAACAGGTTTCGAAAGCTAATTCGGACATCTGTGCGAGTTATGGCAATAAACATTCAATTTAAATTAAACCGATTTAAATCGATTTCTAGGCGTTTTAATTCGTACCGGACAAACGGTAAATCCAATTGATACGAAATTTGAAACCTTACAATAATATCACATTACGGATCCGATGAAACTGGTTTCTTCGAAATCCGAGACTTTTTGAAAAATGGCTATTTTAACTCGCCAAATTAAAATTAAAAATAATTCGATGCGTTTCGAGCTGCTACGATCAAACGGTAACTCCGATTGACACGAAATTTGAAATCCGGTAATAACTAACTATTACGGATCCAATGGAACTGGTTTCGTTCAATTCTGAGACTGTTAAAAAATTGACTATTTTCACTAGTCGATTTAAATATTAAAATATTCAATTTTCACAAATAAACTTTTAATTCGATTTTAAAAGTTCTAAAATATCGTTCTAACTTCAATATGATAAAATAAAATTTTACAAATCATTTTCAATCATATTTAACTCAATTTTCAATTATTTCCATAATTTAACGTATTAAATTATCGATTTAATTATCCAATTAAATCCAATTATCCAAATAAAAATTTATTTGACTTATAAATTCACTTATTAATATTTAAAATTAATTAAATATTCAAATTTTAATAAATTAAAATTCTGGGTCGTTACAGCGTGGGGGACTGTACCCCGTTCTGTTGAGCTACGTCTCATCTTTATAGGCTAGCAACCTATGAGTTTTATGAAGTTTGGTTCATCGGGCGTAACTTTGTACTACGTCATTGTTCCGAATTATTTGAGTTTCAGGTTCATCCGACGTAACGTTGTACGACGTCGTTATTCCAAATTATTTGAGTTTCTGGTTCATCGGGCGTAACGGTGTACTACGTTGTTGTTCCGGATTATTTGAGTTTCAAGTTCATCGGGCGTAACGCCGTACTAGGTCATTATTCCGGCTTATTGGAGTTTCTAGCTCCACGGGCGTAACGCTTACTACGTCGTTGTTTCGGATTATTTGAGTTTCAAGTTCATTGGGCTTAACGCTATACTACGTCGTTGCACCGGCTCTATGGTTAGTGACCATGGGATAGCGTCCTGTTTGTGATGCACGTTTTGGTGAGTTTTTATGCTCCTATTTGTGATAGGCCTCCCCCTTTGTGATTTCTGGATTTCCAGTTGAAGATTTCTGTGCTTCCAGTTGAAGATTTCTAGAATATGTATTTCACCTATTTTTGTTGTTTACATTGATAAGCTCTATCAATATTTGTGTTTTGGTGAATAATCTAAAGAACATGACATTCTTTCTGGTTTTTGAGAATTCATGAGATATTGTATGATTTTTGTTATTATCTGATGTATACTTGTCACAATATGGCATTATTGTTATCATATGTTTCTGTCATATCTCTTATCCTATCTCATTTTGTATGATATTTATAGCTAGACTGATCGATTTATTATTTTCTTCTTAAATAATACTCGGATCAGACCGAGGTATTTCAGGTGCTTCTGGTTGACTTCTTATCAGGAATCATCATCTGATTTTTGGCTAATTACTTTAGATTAGTAGTTTTTTTTTTATACATTCGAGATAGAGACTCCTTGATGTATACATATTCTTTTGTCTAGTACTTATACCTATTCTTTTGTGATGTAGCGCATCTTGTATGACCACTACTTTGATGTACACTTCTATGTGATATATTCATATCTTTTTTCGCCTTAATGATATGAATATCGGTGACTGATTTATGTTATGCTTATTTTATATTTGTTTCCAAAGGCCACATAGCCACTGTGTAGTAGCTTTGGGTTTGTATTTGATATGTCGAATTTCCTTCTGAAATGAAATGCATGTTATACTATCTGGCATATCAGTACTCGCATAAAGCAATTACATGGGTGGTTGCTCCTCAAAAGCCTTATTCTTCACCCAACTTAACGGCATTACCCAGTAGTGTCCTTGGCTAGTGTGAGTATAGATGCGAGGCGTCACACATCCATTAATTTTCACTCAAGGCCTCTACATGGTTGTGGCCCTAAGTTGTATCAAACACTAGGCTTGAGCCTTAGTGTTACGCTATTGGATTCAACGGTTTGTGTGATTATACTCATGCCCTCAGTCTCGGGTTAGTGGTGTTAAATAATGGACTGTCAAACTCCATCCTTAGCGAGCTTATACTCCTCCTGTCAGTTTTAGGTCAGAGTTTATGGAGTAATGAATGTTCGAAGCGCACTTATCTATTTGTTTATACTCATATCCGCACTCAAGGGATAAGAGTTAGTTGGCGGGCGATCGAATTACACCTAATTTGTTTTTATATTCTAGTTCACACCTTGGGAACTTAGAGTTATTTGGAAAAATAGTCGGACCGTACATTCCTTAATTGATTGATTTGTCCCCAAGTTTGGGGTTTGACTTAGTGAGCGATCGGTCATGTCATGATTGCTCTTGACTCATGTCAGTCCCATCACTCGGTGGGATTAATTTTGTTATCATATGGTTAAGTCATATCCATTTTCGTTAGGTACTCTATTCATCGGGTTGTGAGCGAGAATCAACGGATGAAAAGTTGGACCATGTTCATTTTTTTTAGTTCAATCGTGAACTAATGTCATCGGCTTGCTACAAACTCTAGGAACCTGCTTGGACTTGTCAATATTAGTTAGTTAGGTATTGCAACTAATATGTAATGCTACAACAATCACAGATATGAAGGAAACTTCAAACTTTATTTTCCAAATGGAAAGGAATGACATAATTTGTATTATAACATATCTGGAAAATCAAATGCAAAAGAAAATTCGAAAATTGAATACAAGTGAATGAAAAAATATAAACTAAGTGAAATAGCGTCGTAAATGCTCGCTATTCCATGCTCTTTGGAGTGCAACGCCATCAATAGTCACTAGCTTTAAAGTTCCCTTTCCAAGCCTCTGTTCAATGACATATGGTTCTTTCAAGTAGGATACATGTGTGACGGGGTAGGAAAAACCCTTTTTAAGAAGAGATCAATGATTTCAAAGGTTTTGGTCGGACTTCAGTGTTGTAGTATTGGGCAACTTGGCGTCAATTTCAGCTGCCCTCAAATCAACATCTTCGCGCTTCTCATCTACAAAGTCTAGAGATTTTAAAAGGAGATCTCTATTCGTTCTGGGATTGTAGTAGGTTACTAGATGAGAAGGATCTTCTATTTCAATAGAAATGATGATTTCAAAGCTGTAAGCAAGGACGAATGAAGTATGGTCAGTCATGGACTTGTGGGTGGTTCTATAAGCCCATAATGCTATTAGGAGTTCATCCAACCACTTGCCTCTACTCTTTTCAAATGCTTCTTAGATGGACTTTATGATTTTGTTCATACCTTTTCCTTACCCATTTTCTGGAGGGTGAGCAACTGCCGCAAATCTCTTTTCAATATGATGCCGACGAAAGAAGTTTTTGAATTCAACGCTGTCAAATTGAGTCCCTTTATCAGTTACAATGGTTCGTGGAAGGCCAAAATGACAAATGATATTGTGGACATGGAAGTTGATTACATTCTTTGTCATGAGCATGTCTAAAGGTTCTGCTCGGCCCATTTGGTGAAGTAATCAACCGCGATGATGGCGTACTTTGCACCACCTTTTGAGATCGGTAAGGAACTGATAATATCTATGCCTCATATGGAAAACAACCATGGACCGACCTTTTTTGTTATTCCAATCTATGGAGTTCTCGAAACATTCGAATACATCCAACACTTGTCACATCGCGTAGCATAATCAGCAGCATCTCGGTTAACAGTCGGCTAATAATACCCATAACGGAGTATTTTCTTTGTTAGGGTTTGCCTCCCAGTATGATCGCCACTTTCCCCATCATGAACTTTCCTTTAGGACTCATTTTATTTCGTCATGAGCGATACACCGGAGCAGGGGAATGGAAAAACTCTTTATGTACATGACTCGTTCCTGAATGGTATACCGTGAAGCTTTGTGGAGGACTTGTCAGCCCTTTCATTCTTCTGTTCAGGTAAGACTCCCTATGGCATATAGTCTTTAATCGGATTCATCCATGACTTTTTCTCAGGCTCTATCTCTAGTACCCACTCGATTTCTTTCTGGTTTATGCTCGAAGCATCTGGCACTTCGACTGGAACCAAACTCATTTGCTACGCATCCCTAGTGCTAGCAAACTTTGCTAACGAGTCAGCCACTTTGTTTTAATCTCAGGGAATGTGCGTGATGTCATAATACTCAAAGCCAGTCAATAGCATTTGGACGTAGAAAAGGTACGGAGTGAGTCATTGTCCTTTAGATTGGTAATCTCCCCTAACTTGGTATACCATCAGCTAGGAATCGCAAAAAATTTCAATCCTTAGTTCTCTGGCAAGTTTAAGTCAAGTAATCATAGCTTTATTGTAACAACCCGCATATTTATCGATTTTATATTTAAATATTTTATTTAAATATTTTATCGATACTCGGAATTTAGTCCGAAAAGCTACTTTTTGCATACGGTCGAATTAGGACTCGGGACTACTTCCATTGAGTTCAAAATGATGTTTGCAACCTTTTTGAGTATAAACTTTGATATATTTGGAGCTAGTCAAAAATTTGACCATTTTCACTTTGGGTTTGGGTTCAGCCCTATGTTTAACTTATACTCAAATCTGAACCCTCCTCCCCATTCACTCTCACTTTCTCCTCTTTTCAGTTCTAAAGCATCAATGGTGGGAGAGATAGGAAATTAAAACTCCAAAACCCTAGTTTTCTTTTGCAAATCAAGCTCTAGCTCCAAACTAATAGAAGAACCCATTGGTTAGCTTCTCTTCTTCTTCTCCAACTCATTCTCTTATCAAATTCAGAAATTCCTAAACCTAACTTTGGGAATGTTCTTCTTTTATAGCTTAGAATCAAGGTTCTTGAGTTGGATTTGAAGAGTGGTTGATTATCCTTTGCTTTCGAGCTTCTTCTTCAATCGTTTGGGTTCAAAGGTGAGATTTTTATCTCACATCTTTTTCTATATCTATCTTGGTGGTTAGGTATGAGTTCCTAACATTTGTGCATATTCATTTGCTTTTGATTTGAATTGATTTGGTGAATTTTCCTAATTTGGGTGTTTTTGTCCAAGTTTATGAAAATCCTATTATGAATATTTGGGTAATGATATTCGGGGTGTATTGAGGAGCCGTTAAAGCTGGGTTGTCGCTAGGCATAAATCCTTAGTCTCCGTTGCTCGTCCGATCGCTCCCGATACGTTTTGGCTACTTTGGCCTAGGCAAATTGTTGCCTAGACCAGGTGACCAGACGTTTGGTGACCAAGTCCAGACGTCTGGTTTGGACCTGGAGAGAAAACATATAACCACGCAGAATATAAAAAAAAGGCAGATACTAATTCCAGACGTCTAAAATTTAGGATCAGACGTCTGGATAGGTCTCAGACGTCTGACTTGAAGTTTCATACGTCTGGGCGTTCTCTGGATTTTTCCAGAGAACAAATCCAGACGCTTGGATTCTAAACCAGACGTCTGATTAGTTTTCAGACGCCTGGATTGGACCTCCAGACGCCTAGAATTGTGTATAGTGCCTATTTGCTTATGTTTTTGAGTGGATTCACTATTTTAATCGATTTTTGTGGATCCGAATAGTGGTTATCACTTTCTATCGACTTTAATGACTTCTTTTTATGGACTTTTGGAAATGTCCATGTAGATGGATTTGGTATCGATTTCTTTGGATTTGATTCACGTCTTCATATGTGAATTTCGATGATTGATTGTTTCTACAATCATTTTTAGCAATTTGTCACTTGAAAACATAAAGGTTCAAATACTAGTATTAAATATCAAAACCTCTTCATCAAAACGATTTCAACTATATTTTCAATATCAAACTCGTTTATAAAACCGTTTCCCACTCTACTAGTATACACAAACCTTTATCTCACTCGTATGAGAAATCTAATTAAACGGCTTAGTAAAACAAGTGGTATGAAACGCTTGCGTTTACTTCGTTGGTTAATTCTTGGACTTGTTCGATTGAATCTCTTGTGACAATTTTCTAGTGGAGATCTACAGTTTGTTCGTAAATATTTAAGTTAAGCAAGTGGTTATGGGACATGAAGCTAAACTCATATATTTACTAGCTTAGTGTAACTGACACTTTTCGTTGATCATGACGATCATCTTTGTGATTTAGACTAGCAATGTGCGATGTCTCTTTGTCTGCGTGGGAGACTAAACCCCGTTTTGTGGAGTTTCGACTCAAATTGGTGGGGTAGCAACCCACGGTCTTCGGGCCGTTTGTGGAGCTTCGGCTCAATTTGTGATGGTTAGCAACCGCGGAATTAGCGTTCCGTTTGTGATACACGTGTTGGTGAGCTTTATGCTCCCGTTTGTGATAGGCCTTCCTCCTTTTTGTGATTTCTGGATTTCTAGAGATGATTTCTAGAATTTGTGTTTCACCAATTTTCGTCATTTCCATTAATAAGTTTTATCAATATTTATGCATTGGTGAATTTGTGTGTCATTGACTTTTGTGATTGACATTGATATAATCGTCAATATTTATGATTTGGTGAACGAAATAAGGAGTATGACATTTTTTTTGATTCTTGTGTAGATTTTGTGCTATTGATTAATCTCTTGTTGATTTTCAATTACTTATATATATATATATATATATATATATATATCACGGCTTGGCATTGTGATTATTATGTGTTTATTCATATCTCTTATTTTATATCGTTTCATCTGATATTTATAGTTAGACTGATCCGTTTATTATTTCCTTATTAAATAATACTCGGGTCAGACCGAGATGTTACAGGTGCTTCTACTTGACTTTACACCCGGGATTACCTTCTTGACTTTTGGTTAACTACTTAGATTAGTAGTTTTTGGATTGTATACAATTGAGATATAGACTCCATGATGTATACTTATTCTTTTGTGTAGTTCTTGTAACTATTCTTTTGAGATATTGTGGATCCTTTTAGACCGCTACTCTTATATACACTTCCAAGTGTAATATTCATATCTATTTCCGCCTTTGTGATATGGGTTGTCTGTGACTGATTTATGTTATGTTTATTTCTATATTTGTTTTCGAAGATATTATAGCCACTGTGTAGTAGCTTTGAGTTTGTGTCGATATGTCGGATTTCCCTCTGGATAAAGAAATGCATGTTATACTATCTGACATATCGATGCTCGCGCAAAGCAATTACACGGATGGTCGCTCCTCAACAACCTTATTCCCCGTGCTAGTTGACAGCATTCACCGTAATGTTCTTGGCTAGCGTGGGTATAGAGGTGGGGCGTCACAGCTTGGTATCATAGCCAAACTTCGGAACAATGTAGAATAATGTAGCAAGGATCATGTCCTAAGTCTTTCTTAGGAGTTGTGCCTTAGGATTTATTCGAGTCTTCGTACCGATTCATCCTATTTTCTTTATGATTCCTTGCTTTATCTATCAAGATTGCTTGATATTCATTTGGTGAATAACCTTTTTCTTCTTCTTTATTTCTTTCTAAAGGAAGAGAAATGGTTGGACCTGGCCGTCCCAGCACCGGTCAATCTAGTGCTACTCCCCAAGATGGAGTTTTTATGACTACCCAACAACTTCTTGACCTTGTCACGAATGCTCAAGCAGCCGGTTCTAATCCGAAACCTACTCACCCTAAATCTGGGTTTGCACGTTTGTGCAATGATTACACCAACCTAGGCGGGAAGCCATTTAAAGGTTCTGAAACTATTATTGAAGTCCATGCTTGGTTAAGGACATGCGATCGAATCTTTTCTCGCATGAACCTCATTGATCTTCACCGAGTTCAGGTGGCTTCTAGTATGCTCCAAGAAAGAGCATTAGACTGGTACGAACTTCTTATTTCTAAGATTAATGAAGCGAATCTCACCTGGGCGAAATTCTGAGAGCGCTTCGAGTTAAAATTCGTACCAGTAGCTGAGAAGGTGACTTTGGCTCGCCGTTTAATAGACCTAGTTCAAGGTGAATCTTCCGTGACAGATTATGTCGCGTCTTTTGAATCTCTTTCTAAATACGGGGTTGAATATATTAATACCCCATTGAAGAAAAATCAGAGATTCGTCTATGGCTTGAAAAAAAATCTCAAGAAGCCATTACTTCTAAAATTAGAAGTTTCTTTCGACCAACTCATTGATATCGCTCTTCGTCTTGAGGAGGCGGATAGGGAAAATGATGTTTAGGTTGTGGGTTCCAAGCCAAGCTTCAACAAAAACAAGAAAAGGCCCAGTAAATTCAAAGGCCCTTATCCCAATAAGAAAGGGAAGCAATCAACCCCAGTGGCAAAGACTTCTTCCTTTGGTCGTGGGGAATGCTATAATTGTGGTTCGAAGGATCATTATGCGAACAAGTGCCCAAAGTCTCTCTCTTGTCGTTACTGCAAAGTTCCCGGTCATGTTATATCTTCATGCCCCAAGCTTCAGGGCAGGAAGGACGGAAAGCTTAATGTTGCTCAAGCCCCTGGCAACACATCTCGTGGTCAAGGTATTTCTCATTCTATCCTTGATGGTATTATTATATTTCGTGATCAACCTATTCGAGTCCTTTTTGATACGGGTGCATCCCATCCTTTTATATCAAAAGAACTTGTTGATACTTTTTCTTTAAGTGTTGTTGCTTTAATGACTTCTTTGAGAATTGTGAATCCGGTTGGTGGATCCGCAACAATCAGTTTATTGTGTAATGATGTCGAGATTATTTTGGGTGATTTTTCTTTCCGAACCGATTTGCATGTCATGCGTTATTTAGGCTTTGGAATGATTTTGGGAATGGAGTGGCTTAACCGTTACGAAGCTCATATCCTATGTCCTGAGCGGACTATTCATCTTCGACATCCTCAATCTGTTAAGCAGATTTCTATTAATCTTAATGATTCAGATTCCATGTTGGTTGCATCTTTATATTCTTAAATCCTCGTGATGACGATAGTGATGATGAGGAAGATATTAATTCTCTTATTCACGTTGTTCGTGAATTTTCCGACATATTTGAGCCCGTTTTAGGATTACCACCTAAGCGAGCAATTGAGTTCAGAATTAATCTCATTCCTGGAGCTCAACCTATTACTCATCCTCCTTATCGCATGTCCAATAAAGAAAATGAAGAGATGCGTAAACAATTATCCGAATTGGAGATGAAGCAATTTATTCGTTCTAGTTCCTCGCCTTGGGGAGCTTCAGCTATTTTCATGAAGAAATCCGATGGTACGCTTAGGCTTTGCGTTGACTACCGCAAGCTTAATTATCTTACTATCAAAAATAAATATCTTTTACCTCGGATTGAAGATCTATTCGATCAACTTAGTGGTGCTAGAGTCTTTTCACAATTAGACTTAGCTACTGGATTTCATCAGCTTCGTATTGCAGGGGATAGCATTCCTTTGACATCGTTCCGTACTCATTATGGATCTTATGAATGACTTTTATGCCATTTGGTCTAACAAATGCCTCGGCTTATTTCGTTGACCTTATGAATAGAGTTTTCAAAGACTTCCTCGACCGGTTTGTTCTCATCTTTATTGATGATATTCTGGTGTATTCAAAAACCGAGGAGGAACATGAGAAGAATCTTCAGATTGTATTGGAAACTCTTAGGAGTAATCAATCAAAAGCAAAGTTTTCTAAATGCCACTTTTGGCAATCTTGTGTGAAGTTTCTCGGTCATATTATTTCCGAATCCGGAATTTCCGTGGATCCTTCAAAGATTGAAGCGATTTAAGATTGGAAGAGACCGGAGAGTGTGACAGAGATTCGTAGTTTTCTTGAATTGGCGGATTATTACCACCGTTTTATCAAAGACTTTTCTAAGATTGCCATGCCTCTCACTAGCTTAACGAAGAAAGGTGTTAAATACATTTGGTCGGACAAGTGTGAAGATTCTTTCCAAAAATTAAAAGACCTACTTTCCGATGCTCCTATTCTTGTGATTCCCGATGGAAGCCAAGATTTTGTAGTTTTTACCGATGCTAGTCGCATTGGTTTGGGTGCCGTTCTTATGCAAAGAGAACGTGTTATTGCTTATGCTTCTAGGCAATTAAAGCCAGCCGAGACTAGATATGCCACTCATGATTTAGAGCTCGCGACTATTATTTTTGCTCTTCGGATTTGGCGTCATTATCTTTTAGGAGAGAAATTTGTTCTTTATACCGATCATAAGTCCTTGAAGTATTTATTCTCTCAGAAGGAACTTAATTTGCGTCAACAGCGTTGGCTCGAATTTCTTGCACCATATGATCTTGATATCCTTTATACCCCCAGAAAGGGGAATCGTGTCGCCGATGCTCTTAGCCGTAAACAACAAGCTGTTATTTCTATGATGATATCCGAATGGAATGATCTCGAGATTTTATCCACTTGCGAAATTCGAGACCGTGTTTCCGATCTACGTTCATCTCTTATTTTATGTAGCTTTGAGGCTCATCCTTCTCTTTTAGACCGCCTTCTTGAAGCTCAAAGGCTAGATCCCGAATTGGCTCTTCTTGGCTAAAATATTAAGGATAAAATTGGTATTGAAGGTTTGAAAGACTTCAATATCGATTCTCGTGGCGGCATTTAAAAATTTGGTAGACTTATCGTGCCAAATATTAGTGATCTTCGTAAAGATATTTTAGAAGATTCTCATCATTCTAAATTTACCATTCACCCCGGTAGTAGTAAAATGTACGCGGATATGAAGCGACTTTATTATTGGGAGGGAATGAAATCTGATATTGCTAACTTTGTTAAGTGTTCCATGACTTGCCAACTCATTAAGACCGAACATCAAAGGCCCGGTGGGTTATTGCAACCTTTGGAAATTCCAATTTGGAAGTGGGACCAAATTCCCATGGATTTTATAGATGGCCTTCCCCGTTCTCGTTCGGGTCATGATAGCTTATGGGTGATCGTTGATAGACTTACTAAATCCGCCCATTTTATTTCCGTTCGATCTAATCGAACCGTTCCTCTTTTGGCCAAACTCTTTATTAAAGAGATTGTTAAATTACATGGAGTTCCTACTTCTATTGTTAGCGACCGTGATCCATTGTTTACTAGTGGATTTTGGAAGAGTCTTTAAAAAGCTTTGGGAAAGAAGCATAATTTTAGCACCGCTTATCATCCCCAGTCCGATGGACAAAACTGAGCATGTGAATCAAACTCTTGAAGAACTCCTTCGTTCTTGTGTGCTTGATTTCGGTGGAAGTTGGGAAGATCATATTTCCCTTGTTGAATTTTCCTATAATAATAGCTTTCAATCTAGCATTAGTATGGCACCTTTTGAGGAACTCTACGGAAGGCCATGCCGGTCTCCTTCTTGTTGGCTTGAGGCCGGTGAGAAGCTGATTTTAGGTCCAGATTTTATTCGTCATAGGATGAAAGAAGCCCAGAGTAGACAAAAATCCTATGTCGATAATCGGAGAAGGAAATTAGAATTTTCTGTGGGAGATCCTGTATTTATCCATGTTTCACCTATGGAGGGTGTTGTACGTTTCAGCCGATCGAGAAAATTGGCGCCTCGATATATTGGGCCATTTCCTATCACTGAACGTATTGGTTCCATGGCTTATCGCCTTTTATTACCGGCTCAACTTTCTGCTATCCATGACGTGTTTCACGTTTCTCAACTTCAGAAATGTCTTGGAGATTCTGATTCTATTCTTGAGCCTGGTGTTGTGGAAGAGATAGAAGTTTCGCCTAATTTAACTTATGAGCAACATCCTATTCGTATCATTGCTTCGGAAGTCAAACGACTTCGAAATAAAGATGTTCCGCTTGTTAAAGTTCAATGGTCTTTAAATCCTAAGGATTGTTCTTGGGAATCTACAGAGTTCATCAAGCGAACACATCCGAACTTACTTTCTCGGGCTCTTTGAGGTGAACTTCTTATTTCAAACTTCTTTTGTGTTGAATATGCTTTTATGGTTGTTACTATATATATTCTTCTTAAATATTGCGAGGACGCAATTTCTTTAAGGAGGGGAGTCTATAACAACCCGCATATTTGTCGATTTTATATTTAAATATTTTATTTAAATATTTTATCGATACTCGAAATTTAGTCCGAAAAGCTACTTTTTGCACACGATCGAATTAGGACTCGGCACCACTTCCATTGAGTTCAAAATGACGTTTGCAACCTTTTTGAGTATAAACTTTGATATATTTGGAGCTAGTCAAAAATTTGACCATTTTCACTTTGGGTTTGGGTTTGGGTTCAGCCCTATGTTTAACTTATACTCAAATCTGAAACACTCCTCCCCATTCACTCTCACTTTCTCCTCTTTTCAGTTCTAATGCATCAATGGTGGGAGAGATGGGAAATTAAAACTCCAAAACCCTAGTTTTCTTTTGCAAATCAAGCTCTAGCTCCAAACTAATAGAAGAACCCATTGGTAAGCTTCTCTTCTTCTTCTCCAACTCATTCTCTTATCAAATTCAGAAATTCCTAAACCTAACTTTGGGAATGTTCTTCTTTTATAGCTTAGAATCAAGGTTCTTGAGTTGGATTTGAAGAGTGGTTGATTCTCCTTTTCTTTCGAACTTCTTCTTCAATCGTTTGGGTTCAAAGGTGAGATTTTTATCTCACATCTTTTTCTATATCTATCTTGGTGGTTAGGAATGAGTTCCTAACATTTGTGCATATTCATTTGCTTTTGATTTGAATTGATTTGGTGAATTTTCCTAATTTGGGTGTTTTGGTCCAAGTTTATGAAAATCCTATTATGAATATTTTGACAATGATATTCGGGGTGTATTGAGGAGCCGTTAAGGCTGGGTTGTCGCTAGGCATAAATCCTTAGTCGTCGTTGCTCGTCCGATCGCTCCCGATACGTTTTGGCCACTTTGGCCTAGGCAAATTGCTGCCCAGACCAGGTGACCAGACGTCTGGTGACCAAGTCCAGACGTCTGGTTTGGACCTGGAGAGAAAAATATAACAACGTAGAATATAAAAAAAGAGGCAGAGACTAATTCCAGATGTCTGAAATTTAGGATCAAACGTCTGGATAGGTCTTAGACGTCTGACTTGAAGTTTCAGACGTACGGGTGTTCTCTGGATTATTCCCAGAGAACAAATCAAAACGTCTGATTCTAAACCAGACGTCTGATTCTAAACCAGACGTCTGATTAGTTTTCAGACGCCTGGATTGGACCTCCAAACGCCTAGAATTGTGCATAGTGCTTATTTGCTTATGTTTTTGAGTGCATTCACTATTTTAATCGATTTTTGTGGATCGGAATAGTGGTTATCACTTTCTATCGACTTTGATGACTTCTTTTTATGGATTTTTTGATATGTCCATTTGGATGGATTTGGTATCGATTTCTTTGGATTTGATTCACGTCTTCATATGTGAATTTCGATGATTGATTGTTTCTACAATCATTTTTAGCAATTTGTCACTTTAAAACATAAAGGTTTCAATACTAGTATTAAATATCAAAACCTCTTCATCAAAACGATTTCAACTATATTTTCAATATCAAACTCATTTATAAAACCGTTTCCCAATCTACTAGTATACACAAACCTTTACCTCACTCGTATGATAACTCTAATTAAACGGCTTAGTAAAACAAGTGGTATGAAACGCTTGCGTTTACTTCGTCGGCTAATTCTTGGACTTGTTCGATTGAATCTCTTGTGACAATTTTCTAGTGGAGATCTACAGTTTGTTCGTAAATATTTAAGTTAAGCAAGTGGTTATGGGACATGAAGCTAAACTCATATATTTACTAGCTTAGTGTAATTGACACTTCTCGTTGAGCATGACGATCATCTTTGTGATTTAGACTAGCAATGTGCGATGTCTCTTTGTCTGCGAGGGAGACTAAACCCCGTTTTGTGGAGTTTCGACTCAAATTGGTGGGGTAGCAACCCATGGTCTTCGGGCCGTTTGTGGAGCTTCGGCTCAATTTGTGATGGTTAGCAACCATGCAATTAGTGTTTCGTTTGTGATACACGTGTTGGTGAGCTTTATGCTCCCGTTTGTGCTAGGCCTTCCCCCTTTTTGTGATTTCTGGATTTCATGAGATGATTTCTAGAATTTGTGTTTCACCAATTTTCGTCATTTCCATTGATAAGTTTTATCAATATTTGTGCATTGGTGAATTTGTGTGTCATTGACTTTTGTGATTGACATTGATATAATCGTTAATATTTATGGTTTGGTGAACGAAATAAGGAGTATGACATTTTTTTTGATTCTTGTGTAGATTTTGTGATATTGATTAATCTCTTGTTGATTTTCAATTACTTATATATATCACAGCTTGGCATTGTGATTATTATGTGTTTAGTCATATCTCTTATTCTATATCGTTTCATCTGATATTTATAGTTAGGCTGATCCGTTTATTATTTTCTTATTGAATAATACTCGGGTCAGACCGAGATGTTACAGGTGCTTCTGCTTGACTTTACACCCGGGATTACCTTCTTGACTTTTGGTTAACTACTTAGATTAGTAGTTTTTGGATTGTATACAATTGAGATATAGACTCCATGATGTATACTTATTCTTTTGTGTAGTTCTTGTAACTATTCTTTTGAGATATTGTGGATCCTTTTAGACCGCTACTCTGATATACACTTTCAAGTGTAATATTCATATCTATTTCCGCCTTTGTGATATGGGTTGTCTGTGTCTGATTTATGTTATGTTTATTTCTATATTTGTTTCTGAAGATATTATAGCCACTGTGTAGTAGCTTTGAGTTTGTGTCGATATGTCGGATTTCCCTCTGGATAAAGAAATGCATGTTATACTATCTGACATATCGATGCTTGCGCAAAGCAATTACACGGATGGTCGCTCCTCCACAGCCTTATTCACCGTGCTAGTTGACAGCATTCACCGTAATGTTCTTGGCTAGCGTGGGTATAGAGGTGGGGCGTCACATTTATACTCAGCTTCGTTGTTCGTTGCAGGGAAGTCAAGCTTCAAAGCGTAGTAAATTGATCGTTCCTCTGGAGTTACTAGCATGATACCGACTCTAGAGCAATGATCATTGGATGTTCTGTCCGTATACATTTTCCACCTAATGGCAGGGGCTCCACTACTGTCTGGAATATCATCCTATACAGTGAAGTCTAGTATAAAGTTCGTTAGTGCCTATCCTTAAATGCCTTTACGAGGGAGATAAGTGATGTTGAATTGACTCAGTTCGATGTTCCTCTTTGTAACATTCGAGACATCTCAGGTCTTTTTATGACCTTTCATAACGACCAAATGGTGTAAACATTAATGGGACAAGCCCAAAAATAAGGGCAAAGCTTTCATGAAGCAATCAACAAGCAGTACGCCAATTTTTCTATCTTTAGGTAATTCCTTTCAGCTCATGTTAATCGCTTGCTAATATTGTAGACCGGTCTCTAGATCCGATTCTCCTCGTGAAGCAGTGCAAGACTTATTGCATGTACTGACATGGCTAAGTAAATGTAAAAGTCCTCGTGATCCAACAGCTTTGACAAGATTGGAGGCCCCTCTAAGTGGTTCACCAAAGCTTGGAATACGTCTTCGCAATCCTGTGTCTATTTAAATTTCCTTATCCCTCTCTTGATCAATCGAAGAAAGGAATGCATTTTATCGGTGGCTTTGAAAATAAATCAACTTAGGGCGACAACCATTCCATTTAAGCTCTATACTTGTTTGATGGTTTTTGTCACCTGAATGTTATGACTTGCTCGAATCTTCTCGGGATTCGCTTTAATTACGAGCATTGACGATGAAACCCAAGAACTTTCCTGATGCAACACCAAAAGAACATTTCATAGGATTGACTTCATCTTATAACATCAAAGGATATCGAACATTTCTGCTCAGTCTCTGATGTGATTCCTAGATTGTTGTGACTTCACGAGCATATCATCCATGTATACCTCCATCATCTTTCCAATCTGATCTTTGAATATTATGTTGACTAGGTGTTGATATGTTGCTCCAACATTCTTCAATCCAAATGGCATTACCACATAGATATACAATCTAATGTTGGTAATAAAGCTAGTGTGCTCCTCATCAAGAATGGGCATTGAGATTTGGTTATATCCAGGGTATGCATCCATGAAAGATAGCAATTCGTGTCCTACAATTGAGTCTACTAGCTAGTCGATCCGTAGAAGTGGAAACTGTCTTGTGGATATGCCTTGTTTAAGTCAGAGTAGTCAACGCATGTCGGCTACTTTCCATTAGTTTTCTCATAAGTACAAGATTAGATACTCATTTAAGGTAGAGGGCGCATAAATAAACCCATTGCATTTAAGCCTATCCACATCCTCTTCAAGGGCAATAGATCTCTCCGGACTGATACCACAACTTTTCTTTTTCACTAAGACATGCCTCGGGTCGATATTTAATGCATGGCTCATATTGTCGAGATCCTACACATGTCAGAATGTGTCCAAGTGAACACATCAAAATTCGTTCGGAAAAATCCAGCAAGTTCTTTCACCATCGGGGGGATGAGCTGTGATTTGATCTTTAAGACTCGTGATAGGTCGTCATGGCTGGCCGTGATGTCAATCGTCAGCACAGCCGGTGCTGCCTTGGTCTCTTTGGGCTCCGCCTTGTCATCCCTCGGATCTGTGTCTTTATAGAACCGAATGTGGCATCCGAGCCAAGGCCCAGTGCTGGTTGTCAATCTTCGATGGTTTGGATGCGAAGAGACTTATCCACACCCTTGCTTTTCACCTTTTGTTGAGCATATCTCAAATCAACTACATAGCAGGCACGTCCAGTCGCCTGATCACCATGCACAACTCCAACACTATTATCACTTGGGAAGTTAAAAGTCAAACACTACAGGGCAAGAGCTTCCCGAAATTCAACTAAGGCTGGTCGTTCTAGAAAAGCATTGTACAGAGAATCAACACTAAGACAACAAATGACAACATCTGCACTCTCCTACGGTAAGCTTCTCCAAATTACACTAGTATTTCGATATAGCCGACAGCTTCGGTCGTAGAACCATTAAAGCCATGAATGCGGGTTTTAGATGGTTTCAAGTCCTTGGCTTCCATCCTCAGTTGATCATAAGCCTTTTAGAATATTATATAATGATACTTCCATAATTAACCTAGATCCTCCTCACTAAGGCGCGGACGATCATGGCCGAAATGACCATTAGGTCGATCTTCGACGTCTCCATCTTATCTTCTCTCCGTCTCTAAATATAATGTCTTCTGCCATTATACGCTACTGTTTTGCCGAAGCCCGATCTTTAGTACTCGAACAACATTCAAAATTCATATGCCTAATTGCGCTAGCATAACGCTCCATCTCGTGCCTGCTCTTATCAGCTTGACGTGGTCCTCCGACTATTGTATTAATCACTAATATTCCACTAGTCCACGCAGGCTCCTTGGTCCTGTGTGGAGCTTGTCCTCGGTTGGGATCAGATGCCCCATCCCCACCATCCTGTAGGGCTTTAACTAACTGCTGTATTTTTCTTTCCCAACTCAGTTTCTTAGTAACATCCTGGAGATGCCTACATTCATTCGTGTTATGACTATAACTTTCATGGAATGTAATATTTTCAAGTCTGCTTTTGCTTCTCCATCGATTCTTTCAAATATAGCTTCCTATACTCCATGTTATTGCATGTAAACAAGTAGACGTTCTCTACAGATGTATTCAATGGTGCATATTTATCATAGATTGGAATCTTAGGCTTTCCTTTCCCGGAATCCCTCTTTCGTTCATGGTTCCGATCACCGCCATTCTTTTGCTGATTTGGTTTATTTTGGACATTTACTTGAAATTTTCCGAAACTATCCCCAGATTGCTTCGTTGCAATGTTACTCGGCACTTCCCCTCCACTCGGTCCCACAACATTCTTCTTCCTAAAGCATCTAGCTTCTTCTTTCCTCAAATACTTAGCTGCTTTTGCATAGAAACGCTCTAGCGTTGTGGGTGGTTTGCTAGCTACCTAATCACCATAGTCCGAATTTGGATCAATCCCTCTCATTACCACCATCAATATTAAATGGTTATTCGAATTACTGACTTCTATGAAAGTTATATTAAAATCATTCCCTGTAATCTTTCAGTGATTCTCCTGGAGACTGAATCATGCTTGATAGGGATACTACATCTTTGGGGCGAGTTGCGTGCATATGCAATTGCTCTAATTTTTTTTTCTAAATTGTAAAATCTAGAGATTGACCGCGGAGGTAATCTCATAAAACACTTCATCGCTACGCTACGGAGAGTAATAGGAAACATATGCATTTTAGTGCATCGTCGGCTCGTGCGGAATCCATCAGCCATTCGTATTTTATGTTGTGCTGCTTAAGATCGATTTTTCCTTCGTATGTAGGCATCAACAGAATGCTAAACCTCCTTGGATTCTCTGCACGCAAGGTATTGTCACTGAACGGGGCATGTCTTCACGAGATTCCCCAGTCGTCTTGGTTAAGCCTTGGCTCTCCCTTACTAGCTGTCTAAACATAGCTGACAAGTCCGACATTTGGATAGTTGGAGCCAAGCGGTAATCTTGATCCACCTCACATGAATGGTCTGGTTGATATCTATAAGCCATTCCATGCCTTCTTAGCTCAACATCCTCTCAATGTATATCACATACATTCACATCATCGTCATTCCAAAGAGGTAACCAATCTGCATCTACCAGAACTCCAGCAACCAAATTAATTGCAGAAGCTCCAGCTTATGCTCTAACATGAAGAGGCAAGCTTCCTCGTTTAGAGAAGGGTTCGGCCCCAATTACAATATAGGGATCGGCACCGATCGGTCTCGGCAAGCTAGTTTGGCCTACCTACTGATGTCCAGAAGCTTCTATGTGATTTCCATCAACTCTATGACCCCTACATCTATGATAATTAACTGACGAACTTGAACCCTTCGATGTAGAATAATGGATTGGCTTCCTCCTAGCTTTCCCATGTTGTTGAGCTTTGAATAGATTCATTAGATCGATATTGGTTCGAATCTTCTGGTTTAACTTTTGGAAACTATCCATTAACTCCCTCATTAGATTCTGGATATCATCTCTTGTAATGGAATCGGCCAGACTCTCGACATCAACTGGATTGGCAGCATTCACTATAGGTAGATTGCTTGGGCCTCCTTGTTAGATGTTAGCGATCTCGTTTCTTTCTGCATTTTGATAGGTAGATCTGGTATTCGTAACCATTTTTGATAGTTTCATTAAACTTTGCAAATCTGAGAAGAATAAATAAGCTTCTTTAAGATAGTTACGGATCTCTTCGGAGGATTAACGTAATCCAATAGCATCAAATGGATCCAAATAGAGCTAAGAATCTTCTATTTTTCAGTGAAAGCACCAAACTGTTTGCACTAAAAATTGGCACAAATACCTAATATAGATTTTGTAGAGAAAGAAACGAAGAATGTAAAGTGAAAACATAGAAAACAAGCAATTAAACAATAAAGAATCAAAGCAATAACAAGAACACAACGATTTACAGTGGTTCGGCATTGTTTGCTTACGTCCACTTTACATAGAGAGCTTTAGTAATCACTTTGTAAACTTAGTAAAATAAGGATCAGATGAAAACCTTGGTTATAGTAGAGTACAAAGTAATTAGCAGTGTAAAGTCCTAAAAATGAACAACCATGCCTGTATTTACAGAAGAATGGGCGAAATATCTCCTTGAAAATTCAACAGAAGGAGCTCCAAAACAATAGGCCCATAAGAGGGATCGAATGACCCAAATCCCAAAGAATAGGGATCGGTGTTAATCCCGATTTTAGAGGAATTTTGGGTGTGCGATCCCTATGGAAGCTTTCCTATGTTGTGATATGCTTATTCTCCAAGAATCATGCCAATTAGATTAGTACAACTTGAATTATTGCTCGATCTTTGCTGCAAGGTGAGTTGTTGCCTGATTCCGGTTGATCCCTATTGAGGGAAGAACCCCGATCTCTCTTGCTTAATCCTTTTGAGGAGCGATCCCTAGAGTAGGATCCCTAGGGTCCCCACATCTTGTTCCCAAAATTTCATATGCATTAAACTAATGGATCTCGAGATATTGATTGTTTCCCATTGACTTGCACTTGTTTGGATGACATATGTCGATCCCTATGATTGATAAGGATTACAGCTGATCCCTTTTCTATGTTAAATTATATTTCATACTTTGAAAATTCTACATTACATATCTCTTAATTCCGTTCGATCACGGCTTCATATTATCATATGTACATGGTCTTTGGACCCCACAATCATCGCTTTGGACTTACTGGTCATGAAGACAATCGAATCTAACTTTTCTAATCAGTTCAAATATAGCTGGGTCAAAATGCCAGATAATACTTATCTTACTCCAAAAAATAATATTTCTAATATTTCCATATATTAATTTCATCACAAATTAATAAACATCCAATACTAAATATATAGTGACAATCCTATATTTATTTTCAATTAGTTATTATTTATTCACCTTAAATGATATTTAATAGCCGTCAACAAATATACATTTAATATTCATAAAAATCAACTTAAGCCAATAAATTTGCATAAATAGACAAACAATAATATACATTGTAATGATTCACTGATTTGCATATTTTTATCAACTAATAATTTATAAATCACTATAGTTTAAGTAAGAAACTAAAGTGAATTTTAAACAACATAATGATTAAGCTATTGTATTAATAATCAATCCTATATATTTTCAAATGGATCAATTTAAAATATAAGCTTGAAGAATTTAAAGTTACTTTTATGAAATTAGGTTTTACAAGTTTTAACCATTTTCGAGGAGTGCGATTGTAAATATGAAAATCCACCTAAGCACCTATATAAACCATATTATGAAACCCTAAGAGGTAGCCTCCACTTCAAAAAAAATTTCTAACCTCAAAATTAATCACTCTCTAATGGTGATTTATCTCTTTAATCCAAAAATACATCAAAACATTAAGAGATGCATAAACAAAGCAAAAAGAAAATGAAATATAAGCATCTATTCCTCTAATGGTGCATCATTTAGTCGGAATCTTAAAGAAAAAATGGTAATTGTTGGAATCAAGGTTTGATGAATGACGATGATAGGAGTCCTCGTTGGTGGCGTTGGGTCTACATTAGCATGGTTAGTAGATCCATAGTGTTTGACTGGTTAATAGGCATTGTCGTTAGCTATAAGATGCGTGGGATGCGCCGATGTGTTCTGCATGCATAGCAATTAACTGTCGGTGACCATGGATGGGAGAAACAAGGGGTCACAAAACAGTTGACTCTGAATTTGCATGAGGTGATTTGAAATGGGGGAGAAGGTGATAATAAGCTATGCGTATTTTTTATTTACAAAATAAACCCCAAATCTTATTACTCATATAACTTTCATATGACATCCGATTCACAAGCAATTTGTTATGCTGTGATTGTGGTGCTTAATATTAAATGAGATGGCTCGATCTACAGCGGGTGAAATGTCTAGATTTGAAAAAAAAATCCTTATTTGAATAATGGTGGGCCTATGAAGTTTCATGAGTTTTACTAGAACCAATGTAGTTATTTTTAATAAAAAACATATTTTATTAATATCGTCTTAATCATAATTTACTAAATCCATGTTGATTAAGTATTAAATTTTAAAAGGATTGAATATATCAAGTATACTCATATTTTAAATTGTGTGACAAACATGTAAAACATAAAGCAAGTATAATTGTTAGGTGTTAAAGATAGGAATAAAGAGAAATTAGATCTGGATGCAACCACATCAAGTCTAAAAGGAATGAGATGAAAGAGGGCATCACTGATTGATTCCACCTTTCTACTGTAGCAAAATTTTACTGGCACAACATCTACTTAACTTACAAGAGATGATATGATACAATAAAATGTAAAAAAAATCAACAATCAATAATATGGTCATTTATATACCTGTGTAGATATTGGAATTATATATATCACATATGTGTTCGCTCTTTATGTGTATATATTACTGCCTCAATTTTAAGTTGTTCATTAATTTTTTTAAAAGACATATGTTTCTAAAACATGCCTTAACAATATAAATTACAATATAAATGTTTGCTCACACACACACACATATAATGATTAATCCAAAACTTTTTGGTTGATTCTTATGCAAGTATCCATATAATGTTAAAAATTTCTAATGCATTCGCAAATATATGTATATTTAACATATATACATACAAATAAAGTCTCAATCCAAACTAAAGTTTTTTTAAAAAGTCAAAATTTTATAATGCTAACACTGCATGCAACAAATCAAACAAGATATAGTAATCTTTTAAAAACATTCAAATAATTTTTTTAAACATATGTTATATTATATGCTTAAAATATTAGTATTTAGTAATTTTTGATCATATATCCATAATCAAAATATTATTTTAATCATATACAAAATTTTCTTTTGAAATTTCAAATTAAAAAAAATCAAAGTATTCAACAAACTTTTTAAATTGCATAACAAATCTTAAATCAAGGTGAGGCAATAATACATACATATAAAATTATGATAAACATATTACATCTGAGAAAACAATTACGCTTAGAACATACCTTTCTGATCTAGCCAATAAGTTATACTTTGATTTGGAAATTGTGGGAATTGTTGTAGTATTATTATGAATAGATGTCAAAGGTAATTTAATACTAGAAGTGGGATGAATAATGTTTTATAATTTTCATGGAATTTTTCTAACTAATTTCAAGATTTAAATTCAGACATAGACAATCATTCATAAATATATACTAACAGACAGTAACAGATACATAAATGCAGTAAAAATCAAATAAAAGTAAGAGAGATAACACTAGGAGTTATATTGGTTCGGATTAACCAATCCTACGTCCAGTCCTTTACAATGTATCTATAGATTTCTTTTCCAATGCTTAATTCAAACAGGTAGGAAGAAAACCAGAATACAGTCTTGATTTCGAGGCAAAGGGACACACCCTCCTAATTTACGAGTTCTTGGTTGATTCTTTTGATTTAATTGGGCAATAAAATCACTTACTTGATTTGACTAGGCTACAAGAATACACACTTGATTTGAATGGGCAACAAGCACACCCACTTAATTTGAATGGGTAGGAAGCACACCCAAGAAAATAATAGTAGAGAGTTTTGATTCCGAATACAAACAGTTGTACTTTGGGTATATAATATCCTAGCCCTTTTAATAGCACTTTGATCTTTGAATTGATTATAGAACATTTTCAAGTCTGTAAGTGGATTATAGAGAATGATTGTAATAAATTAGAGATTGAATTTGAACAAATTAGAAGAGTATATAGAGTGGATTTCATGAAATATATAATGAAAATTTAAAGCATGAAGGAAGTACAGAAAGTATTTAATAAAATTCGTTTTTAAGTCCCTTTCATATAGTGTACAAAGGGATGTGTCTATTCGAGAAGAGATGCAACCAAAAATCACAATGGTTAAAATTTCAAAAGGCATCTCTCTAACCGTCTCTATGTTGGTGTACATAGATAGCCTATGTCGACATATCCGTGTACATTTTGAAAAACAAAACACTTTAAATGTGTTGCAAAATTCTGAACTCTTTGAAAATTATTTAAACATTATTTTTAAATACTTTAATTTATAAAACTCTAATAAAATATTTGTAGAAATAATTTATAAAATAAAATAAATATTTTGAATAATAAAATAAATATAAAGTAAATAATTTGATAAGGGAGTATCCAAAGAACAGACGATTGCTATACAAGGACTTTGACAATTTATTCTAATGTATACTAACTATAAATTAGAGTTTTAAGCTCTTTTTGTCTTTGTATTTATACTAATGAGTCTTTAAATATCTTAATCATCTCTAAATCTTAATCTTTAGTCTTTTTACTGATTAGTCTTCAAACACGATCATTAAGTTGTTGTATAAACTTATGTAATATTCTGCAGAATATTCTATGAAACTTGGAAAACCATTGGTATCAATATTTTTATGGTTGTTGACATCAAAATCAATATCCATGGTATTAACAATCTCCCCTTTTTTATGATGACAACCATGTAAATATATTTATTATAAAATATAAAGTAACTCCCCCTAAATTGGTTAACTTCCCCTAAATTAGTTAACTCTCCCTATTTTGTATATAACTCCCCCTTAGTGTATGCGTATATTATATTTATATTTTTCTCCCCTTTTGTCATCAATAAAAATGGGTGAAAGAAAATAAACTCTCCTTGAACATGATATATGTATGTCATAATGTTGTATATAGAATCAAAATCAGTAATAACTAAACAATAATATTTTAGAGAAATAACTATGCATATATACAATCTATAATTTCATCTACTTTAACGATACATCAGAAATACTAAATTTATTAGTTACGTGAAAAAATACAAATACTGCTAGAGTTGATTACACAAATATGACTCAAATGTATAGCTAATACATATATAAGTACAAATTATTATAAATACAAATTAAAAAAAATATAAATTAAAAAATATAAATTAAAAATACAAATTGGAACCAAGTTTTCTTAAGAACAACAACCCATCCTTTGGATCCGATGATAGGATTGGCATTGATAACTTCCCAATCTTCTTTATCCATTCTCAATTTAGAGTTCGAGCGCTCAAGACCATTGGTTTGAACTTTTTTGGCAAGACTGGAAATGAAATGGAAAAGAGAATAGAATTATTTTTCCTGTTCTTTGATTATTCGTATTTGACTCAACATCAAATGTCATTGATTGCGTAGAATGAAGCTAAGAGCATTTTCAACGGTCGAAGAGTTTCCTCTAGAATTTCACTATGTTTTTGACTTGAAAAGTTTTTGTTTGAATCCATTTTTATAAAAAGAGATGAGTGGAGAAGAATAGAATAAGAAGATGAATTAATTTTTGAGTTTTTCTGGAAGAAATATGCTTTTATAGAATTGAAAAGCCGAATTTGTAACTAATCCCTCCAAAAATTAACGAACAATTTAAATTTAAAAAATCAGAAATACTTCAGGTATATGTCACATATCTATGTCCTATATCTCGACGTATATGTAGAAGTTTGCATATTTCTTGTTATTGTTTAAGTTTTTATTTTTATTTTGTACTATCTTAATTTTTGAATTCCAAAGAGTCTAAGAATACTGTTTAACATCAAAAGTAAATTTCTAAGTGATTTTCGATCATATAAAAGAAAAGAAACATAAATATAATAGAGAATTACCTGATAATAACATGAAATGAAAATAGGAAAACATACAACTAAGAGATAAAAATGTAGATAAAAGATCTAAAAATATATTGAGGATGAAGTAGAGTTTCCATTAAGTTTCAAAATGATCTTCCCAAAGTATTTGTCCACTTTGTTTGAAAGAGAGGTGAACTTTTTACTAAAAGAATGTTTAAGCTTCTTTTGGTTGTTGAGAAGCTTACTTGGTTCCTTCGAAACTTTCATGGTTCTTGAGAATCCCTTTGTTGGAATAGCAAGATGATTTTGTCAATGCTTTCTAGGGAGGTATTCATTTCCTCCTCTTTTACTTCTTGTTCTTGCTCCTCTTTAATTTCCAATCCAACACTTTCTTCTTGTTCTTCTAGAATCTCTTGCTCTTCTTCCCTTGCCAATTTTTGTTCCTTTCCAGGAAAAGATTTATAGGGTTCGAATTCAAGTGGAAGGTGCATAATGGAGAGGTTGATTTTGTTGAAGTCTTTGTAAGGCAAAATGTTATCACCTCTTAGATTACTACCAAAATAACTGAAAATTCTAGCAAGATACACACCCTAGTAAAGCGTGTTCTCATGCCTAGAGATTTTCTTTTGAACAAAATCATCCATGATCACTTGAGCCTAATTTATATCATATTTTTCAAGAATAGCAAAAGGAGCTTTGAAAACGTTGTGAGTGAGGTTGTTGTCATTCCCCATCCTCGGTGTAATATTTTGTTGTAAAAAATAATGCATTATTCTTTCTTTAGGCCTAAGATTCTTACCTTTAATATCATACTCTTCTTCATTAGAAACAAATTGTGCATAACTTCTCTGTGGCCATAATCAATTTCAAATGTGGAGAGGTAACTTCCGCTACTTTTACGACAAAGAATTTGACCAAGAATTTCGCAGTCCAAACAATAGTAATATCTTTAACACTAATCCAAGTTTAACCTTCTCCTTGAAAAAAACTTTCGATTTAAATATGCATAAAACATTTTAACTAAATGTGATAGCAATCAAAATTGTTTTGAGATAACTCGATTAACAAAAAAATACCATTTTCTAAAACAAGATCTTGTAAACCATAAGAATTAAATTCATTAAATCTATAAACCTTCCCGAAAATACTTTTCCATAAGTAGCATAATCAACATAAGTTTCAATGGACTCTTGGTCACTAAATGGTTGACCTTTGATCTTTTTGGTAAGCCTAATGGCTTTGAATAAGAAAGGATGGTTTGAGGTAGGAATTTTTTATTTGTTTAGGAGGAAATAGAGTAAAGAATAAATTTGAATTTGAAATGAAGTGTGTAAAAACGAGATAAGAGAGACTGAATAAATTGAAATTGAAGAGTTATGTGACATGTGAAAAGTTAGCAATTCAAATTTTGAAATTAGTGCAAGAGAGGCAATTTGAAAAGTTCGGAATTTGAAAAGATTCTCTGATTTCTGCCAGGAAAGTCGACATACCCATGTGACACGTTGACATATAGGTCGAAAATTTCAAAGTTCAAAAATGAGAAACAGACACATATATATAGTCATATATGTTTACTTATATATATATTAATATTTATATATTCTTACTATTAGTATTATATTCCTATATAATTTCTATGATAAAAACAATAAAATATGAAATGTAAAAGCTATCGATTTGTATGTTTCCTTTGTTTCTTCTGAATAATCTTCCATCATCATGAAACACACATTGTTGTTTTTAATATTTGGTTCATTGTCACTGGATATAGTATCAGAATCGCCCAAAGTTACGTTGTAATTTTCTCTCTCTTTTTGAATGAATCGATGTTTGGTGTTTTCATTTGCTGCAGGTAATCTCTTCTTAGATGGACAGATTCACCACAATCGTAATACTTAAAAACATTTCTGTTTCTCAAATTTTTGTTTTCAGTTTCAGGAAAGTTGTTCATCATTCTGTACTTTAGGAATTTTATGAAATTTCGAGTCATAAAAGCAATCTTATCATCATTTTCATCCCCATCTGAATCATGATCGTCGGTTGTAGCATTGAAAGCAAATGATTTCTTTTTAGTTGCTCTATTTTCCCTTCTACCCTGCAGCTGTACTTCACAGGACAATATACCACTAATCAAATCTTCAATTTTCAATATACTAATTTCATTGGCTTCTCTTATTGCTAATGTCTTTTAGTCCCATTCAGAAGAGAGTGAATTAAGATGTTTTCTAACTTGACCCACTTCCGAGAAATTTTTATCTAATGATACTAAACTGTATACTTGAATTTATAATACATGTCAGAAATAGACTCACCTGGTTTCATTTTAAAAAGTTGAAACTGGTTGGTTAGCATAGAAATCTTAATAAAAATCTTAATTTGTTTTGTTTTACTAGTGCTCTCATATATAACTTGTATAGTTCTTTAGATTTCATATGCAGACATATAAACGAAGACTCAGTTAAATTCATTTCTATCTAATGAGCAAAATAAAATATTCATAGCCTTACAATTATTACGTACTTATCTCTTTTGTTTTGATGTCTATGTTGAGCATTCAGTTCGGGGTTCAGTCTACTCACTTTGTGTAGTATTCAAAATATCTGACATAGTGGGTTGTAAATAAATTTTCACTCCACATGACTAGTAAGTGTAATTATACCATTAAAAAGTGAGGGTCTAGCAGTTGATTGACCTTCTACAGAATTGTTAAAGTGTACTACCAGTGTTACTAGCAATTATACTTTTCAAAAATTTGGTAGCTAGGCAAGCCTTGGAATATAAGCTGAAAAGCAGTAGTCATAGAGAATTTCCTTTTAGTAAGCCATTTAGGGCAGTCCAGTTCCGTTCAAGCGCTCCTTCAAGCGGGAAGCTCTAAAGTGAAGCAGGTCAGTTTCCACAGCCCCGATATATTCATTCGGGTTTATGGGGCATCTTTTGTTGCTCTAATGGTAAGCGGATCAAATTCAATTCTATCTTTTCGTTTGAATGATTGTGTTAATCAAATAACGAGTTTTTGAAAACCTAATGCTTTGATACCAATGTAGGAAGCAGTGTATTACTATTGTTAATGGATCTTGAATACTTTAGCACTAGAGGAGGGTGAACAGTATTTTATAACTTACATGGAATTTTTCTAACTAATTTCAAGAT
Organism: Allium cepa; assembly: GCA_030765085.1. Lineage (NCBI taxonomy): Eukaryota > Viridiplantae > Streptophyta > Magnoliopsida > Asparagales > Amaryllidaceae > Allium > Allium cepa. The sequence goes on along the minus strand of CM060939.1, from coordinate 188,706,601 downwards.
TGAAATTCAGACACAGATAATTAATCATAGATATATATTAATAGACAGCCACAGATATATAAATACAGTAAATGTAAAGTAAGAAAGATAATTACAGGAGTTTTTATACTGGTTTGCATTAATCACCTACGTCAAATCCTTTACGGTGTATGTATAGATTTTGTTTCTAAAGCTTACTTTAAACAGGTAGCAAGAAAACCAGAATACGGTATCGATTTCAAGGCGATGAGATACACCTTATAATTTATGAGTTTAGAGAAGATTCTCTTGATTATATCGGGCAACTAGACCACCCACTTGAATTGAACGGTTACAAGCACATCCACATGATTTGAACGGACAACAAGAACACTAATACAAATAATTGTAAAGAGTTTTGATTTTAAATACAAACAGTTGTACTTTGGATACAAAATATCTTATAGCCCTTTTGATAGTACTTTGATCTTTGAATCGATGAGAGAATACTTTCAAAACCGTAAGTAGATTTTAGAGAATTAAAATAGCATAGAATAAATTAAATTTGAATGAATTCAAAGAGTATAGAGAGTAGAATTTGTGAAATATATAATGAGAATTTGGAGTAAGAAGAAAGTAGAGAAAGTAATTAATAAAATTCATTTTCCAGTCACCTTTATAGTGTATGAAGGGATGTGTCTACTCACAAAAAGATGCAACCAAAAATCACAACTATTTAAAATTCAAAAGGCATGTCCACAATGGTGTACATGTTGACATACGTAGGTAGTCTATGTCGACATATCCATGTATTTTTTGAAAAAGAGAAATGCTTTAAATGTGTTGCAAAGTTCTAAACTCTTATTGACTTATTTAAACATAGTTTTCAAATACTTTAATATATAACACTCTAATAAAATATTTATATAAATATTTTTGAAAATTTAATAAATATTATGAACAATAAAATAAATATAAAGTACATAATTTGATAAGAGAGTATTTATAGAACAGATGGTTGTTATCTAAGTACTTTGACAATTTATTCTAATGTACACTAATTGTGAATTATAGTATTGAAATCTTTGGGTCTTTATCTTTATACTCATGAGTTCTCAGATATCTTGATCATCTTTGAATCTTAATCTCTACTCTTTTTACCGACAAGTCTTCAAACAAACTATCCTGTTCTTGTATAAACTGATGTATTATTCTGCAAAATATTCTATACAACTCATAAAATTATCGGTATCTATATTTATAGGGTTGTCGTCATCAAAATCAATATCTATGGTACTGACATAAATCTTTCCTTAGATCCTTGAATCTACATCCAATCAATGCTAGAGATGGATAAAATATGAAGCTCTTTACTTTATTTGATATTTTGAGTTGAATTAGACTAGATAATTTTTAGAAAATAAGAGATGTAATATTTGCCATGGTTAAGGAAGGAGTAGAGAAAAGAAATCGAATCAGGAAAAAACACGAGGAATTTTTTTTAATGGAAGAATATAAACTTTTCCTATTCTTTATCTATGACCTTACCCTTTTAATTTCTAATCAATATTAAGTTACACCAAATCACCTCCTTTCCTTTGCATGACTGGGCAAGCATATACACTTACATGGACTAATTTTTTGAAAAGACCATTTAGTAACTAACTATATTTAAAGCCCATTTAAATACATTCTGTTATAGTATATTGATACATGTATATATAACTTTTATATATACATCCAAATAATTACTATCAACACCCAAAACATCAATTAAATTATTAATAATTTATATTTCCTAAATACTAATTGATTTATGACATTTTATGAACTTATTAAATCATGCATATTTTTAAGAAAATATGCAAAAATGTGATTGTGAGACTCATAGGTTTCAATTTAGTTAGTGAATAATGTTGAACAATTCAGATATTAGTCTTCACTCATCACGTTGGCTAGTGGCATGATAGTTTGGCTAAATTCATCACTTATAGATCTTGTAAAATCCAATTTTATCCTAAAGCGGTACCTTTTAGCAATGATTATTTAGACACGTTCTCTTCGTCAACACAGTATCACTTTAGGATTTATGAAATTTGATTTTGGTCATAATTTCAATATATCCCTTAATCAACTAAATTAGTCTATAAACGAAGTCCTTAGTTCATTAGTAATCTTTATAAATAACCGTACAACTCTGGCCAATGATTTTATCTTTGAGTTAACTATAATTGGCTGTGATAATAACCTTATAAACCTAAGGACATGTTTTCTCTATTGAATAATGTTTCATTTTTAATTCTTAACTCCGACCTAACTGTAGTTGCTCAATGGATTGTCATGGCATTATTTAGTTATAACCAAAATAGAGTATTCACATTGAAATTCCACAGCATTAATAAGTTGAGGGAACTTTGTAACATCATCATATTGAGATTTCCTATTTAATCTAGTTTCCAGTAACCAAAATGAAATTCTTTGACGAATATTTCCATAGTTATCCAATAACTATGAGTATGTATCCCCTTAGTGTCCCTAACAGCCAGGAGAATTACACTATCGAACATTTGGAGAGTGTTATAAAAGCTGAACGGATGTATCAACATCCATTCTCGATACTTTTTGACCATGAATATTTAAAATAATACTTTGCTCTATATGATGATAATTTTTCTGGTGATTACAACTCCTTGTAATTCTTATTATTCTCACACAACATATTATTTAGGGATTCCATATTTTAATACGCTTAGTTTGATTTAATTAATATATCAAATATAAGAAGTATAAAATAGAAAAAACACTTTTGTTTCGAACGAGATTTTATGCAAAGCTAGTAATTTATAATAATTTAGAGAAATTTTCCTAAGTCATAACCATAACTCTCTTGATCTCCCATTTGCACTTGAGGTTAATTATGGAATTTGAATCTCATTCCTTCAATCGGTTTACTCAGAATTGATCGAGTCAGTCCCATCATGAATAGTATACTATACTGTCCTAATTATTTACTTTGTCAATCCACTCTTTTTTATGCTGATAAACTGCCTTTATTATGTAGAACTTTTTGAAGTATGTTCTCAACTTCTAGTGAGCTCTAGGTTCTTTCACGATCTTTATCGTAGAATTATTTCAAAAAACAAAATCATGGGATTCTTAACATTTGGAATCACCCCTATCTTAGCTATAAATTTATGCATTTTATATATGTACAACTTTTGCTACAGTGTTATTGAAAGCGTTGTATTTAGCCTTTTGGTTGAATCGGCAACAACTTTTCGTTTAGAACCATTTCGACTTAAAGCTTCTTTATTAAGATTGAACATGAATTTAGGATTGACAAATTATACTTGATATCACTTATGGAGTTTTTGTCTGAACACCCTTTTATTAAGATTTCATATTTTCTACAAACATTTCTCTAAAATTTCATAAACATAATAGAATATTGTTGACTACTATTTGGTGATCTTAATTTGGATTTGATATTCACTTAATGTACCAAGAAACTAAGCAAAACGTGATACAATAAACTACATAGCATATATGATAATTTCTATTACCAATGCACAAGGAATCTATCACTTATGCTCCATATTAAACATTTTGATGAGGTGTTCATGTACATCGTATGGGACTGTCCCAACATTGTTTTATGTTGACTATAAAATATGTCATTTTCAAATCAATGTCGAGGATTAAATAGCCAAACTAAAATGATTTTGACCCAGGTACATCATTAACAATCATAAATTTGTTGTTTACTTATAATCTAAGAATTATTTCAGTACCCTCAATGGTCTTTCTTATACACACACGCTTCCTCTGCATTTCGATTAAAAACTAAACTATTTGATTTCTTTGTCAAAATACTTATTCAACTCTGATGAATATCGCACGTCATCGTGTATTCACTTTTGGATCATATCTAAAACTTACAAATCATGTTATCGCTTGGACCGAATTTAAGATATTTGGTGGTTATGTGCAAACAGTCTCTTCCAAATCAATTATTAAGAAGTTCGATTTCAACGTCAAAGTGCCAAAATTCAAATAAAATTGCGTGGTAATTGCATTAGAATTTGAATATTTTTGAATTTCTGGCTACCAAAATTACATCACTAATTTCAATATTTGAAACCGGCGAAGCTATTTCCTATTAACAGTGCTTTATATGATTTCAAATACATTGATCTTGTTGAAAATACACTCGCAATCGATGGATCTTATTCTGATAAAGTACTTGCTACCTATTTCAGATTTAAAGTATCATGTCACATATAGAGTTTATACCATTTATGGATTATTGACAACTTAGTTAATTGTTACTAGCGACAACTTTTTCTCTCGATGTTGACGAGAGACTCGTAATTTCCCATTTATGTAATGGGATTATTATCTGACAATCTAATGGATTGTGTGTCCATTTTAAGCTTAGTTAATTTTATTTAATCTTACATAACAAGTTTCTATATTCGAGTTTGTGGATCATATCCAAGTCCATTGTACTACCATTAATATTTAAAATGCATTCCAACGATTAAGAAGGTGATGTTTCTTGAAAAGACAAGTGAAACCCTAAGCTTTCAAATATGGTTGATTGGTAGTGTCTGGGTATGATAGGATAGGAATTTAGCAATATTTTATGAAATTCCTTTTATACGTGTGTAAAACTGATTTAACTTTAGCAATATTTTATGAAATTCCTTTTATACGTGTGTAAAACTGATTTAATTTTAAGTTTATGAAATCTTATATTCATTACATAAATTAGATAAACACATATCTTAAACTATTTAAGATCGGGGTTTATTATCAATTCATATCTTATATAAATGTAATCTCGTAAATTTCACTTCGGATGAAATTTAATTTAGTTTATGTACTTATTATTAAGTTCTCTTCCTTTTAGAAAGAAGTTAGCCAAACTTCACTCAACATCATTTATGTTTTGCCCATCAAAGTCCAATTACTCCTTGTTGATACATCATTGTGTATCATAGGGAGGAGTTGTTGAGACTTGGTTTTGATTTATGGCACAAAGCTATCACTACGACATACAGATTTGACGACTGCTACGACAAAAAGAGAATATATACTACATGGAGACAAGACATCAAAATCGGTGCATCAATTATATTATCTTGTTTTTGAGTCTTAGGTCAATTTTGTTAAAATCTCTCCTCGTCCAACATATATATTAGCTTACATATAATCTTAATAATTTATACATATAAACATAGAAAAAATATATATATATATCAAAGTTTTTCTTTAAAGTCATATAATATATATATATATATATATATGTATGTATGTATGTATGTATGTATGTATGTATAAAACCTGTGAAAACTGTCCAAATTGCACAGAAATCAGCAGGACAGTCGACTGACCTGTAAATTTTTATGCAACATGCACTATTGCACAATATACAAATATATACTTAAAATTCATTTGAATATTCAGTCGACTGACCCAGAGGCTCAGTTGACTGAATTTCTACAACTACTATATTTTTGAAAAGACAGATCATTCGTGAAGAGTTACGAATCTCTTCGAAGAGATTTTGACGCAACCCTTCAACGAAACTCTTCATCAACAATCGTTTCTTTTTAACATCTATAATACATACTTTAATTTGATACCAAACTACAGAATTTTCTTATATTTCTTATCTAACACTCTAGAATCTACTTGCAACTATACTTTCAAATGTTCTACAATAAAGCAATTTTATACCTTTCTATTCTTCATAAACTTCAAATATAAATATTTATACTTAAGGAACAGATTTTAAGAAGGGTGTACTACAAGTGAAAAATCCGTGTTATTAGAGCACACAAAGTCAAAAAAATCTTTTGTATTTGTTAAAGTCCTGTTCTGCTGCTCAGGCGTGTGATGTCCTTTTCGGCTGTTGAGGCGAAATCCTGTTCCGCTGCTTAGGTACTTATTCGGCTGCTCAAGGGTTGTATAGACCCGTTCCTCCGGGTTAAGTGAGAGTTGTTGTTTTAGTGCAATTCCAATAGTCTAGGAGTGGACATAGGACGGAGCACCGAACCAGTATAAAAATCTATGGTGTTATTTTTAATATAATGCTTTTATATTCCGCACTATTTACTGTATAACTATCATCACTACACTCTGTATTATCGTATATCCATATTACATGATCCAAACCACACTTTCAATTGGTATTAGAGCCTGGTTAACATATAACTGTAACACAGTTATCAGATTATCTAACAATATGGAAACTAACACTAGCATTCCTACTGAAGAGTATTCTACTTGGTCAAATACACAGAAACTAGATCCCGCAGCTAATGCGAAAGCCATGAATATGTTGTTTTGTGCCTTATATAGAAACGAGTTTAACCGTGTTAACATATGCAATACTACGTATGAAATATGGCGTATACTCAAAGTTACACACGAAGGAACTAACAAGGTCAAACAAAGCAAAATATCCATGCTCAAAATTCAGTTTCAAAACTTTAGGATGAAAGAAAACGAGTCTATAAATGATATGTATTCAAGATTTCAGGACATCTACCATTCATTAGTAGGACTAGGAGAAAAATACTCACATTTTGATATTGTATCCAAAATCCTTAACTCTTTAACAGAAGAATGGGAAATAAAAGTTCTCTCTATTAAAGAAGCAAAAGATATTTCCAAAATAACTCCGCAAGAGTTAATAGGAAATCTAATGTCCTATGAAGTGAATTTGCATGCTAAACGAGTTCTAGCTCAAGATAAAAAGAATATAGCATTCCATGCAGAACAAGAAGAATCAGGTTCAAACAAAGATGACCTAGCCTTTACTGCCAAAAACTTCAAGAAATTCTTGAAGTATGGAAAAGTAAACAGACATAATGGCAAGAGAAGCTCAAACAGCAAAAACTACCGTTTTCATCAGTTATGGAGTACTTTAACTGTCACAAAAAAGGGCATATACAGAAGGACTATCCAGATCAAAAGAAATCATATCGCGATAAAAGGAAGGACAAATTCATAAGAAAAGCCTTTTCAGTTACTTGGGATGATTCAGATTGTTCCTCTTCTTCTGGAAGCGAGAGTGGTAGCGATAATGAACAATCCAACGTATGCTTTATGGCCAAAGATAACGAGGTTAGTGATTTAACTTTTGATCATATGATAGAGACAAACTCAGAATTGTTAGACACTTTAAAAAGTCTCAAAAGAAAATATAAAGAAGTTGTTGAAAATTAGAACAAGGCAGAATTCGAAAGAGATATGCTCAAAGGCGAGAAGAAAATTTTGGAAGAAGAACTTGAGAAAACTCAAGAATCGCTTTCAAATGTTAATTCTCAATTGATATTATCGATTCAAGAAATTGAGACCCAAAAAGAAAAGAATGATGTTCTTGACTCTGAAAATCATGATTTAAAAACTAATATTAAAATGATAGAACTAAAAAATTCAAGTCTAAAGACCAAACTAGAAGGAATCACTAAAAATGTTTCAAATTTTAATAAAGAAAGACAAAATTTATCTAGAATTATTGAGAATTCACAACCTGTTAACAATAAAAAATGGTTTAGGTTATAAGATGAAAGTCAAGAATTCACAATCTAGTAATTTAAACAAAGTTAAGTGTAATAAAACACTAATATCTTCAAAAAGACTAGTTTCTAAAACTATAAATATATGGGTACCTAAAACTAATAACAAATTAATAAGGAATAAGTATATTAGTTCATTCATAGAAAATGTTCATAATAATAAAAATTATATCTACAAAAGGGATACTAAACCCACTTGGGTTTAATATCCTAAGACCTAACTCTTAGGACCCTATTAAAAAAGGTGGGTACCAACGTTATCTAATATTTTTTGCAGGTCCTACTCAAGAAGAGAGGAAAATGGATACTCGACAGTGGTTGCTCAAAACACATGTCAAGAGACAAAGATATGCTAACAAACATTACATACTCAGATGGAGGTTCTATCACTTTTGGAGACAATTCCAAGGGCTATATCATTGGCAAAGGCGATGCGAGCAATTATGGTACATCTAATTCACCTCTTGTTACAAATGTTTTATTAGTTAAGAGTCTAAAACACAATCTAGTAAGTATAAGTCAATTATGCGATAAAGGTTTTAAAATATCATTCTCTGAAAATAATTGTAGTATCTTCGATCAAAGTCAAAATTTTATTTTCGAATGAGATAGAGATAAAAACATTTACGTTTTGAATATGAAAGTTAATCATAACTCAGATATGTGTTTAATAGCCAAAAAGAATAATCCCTGGATATGGCACAAATGGTTCCGTCGTATCCATTTCAAAACTATAAATAAAATTTCTGTAAATAAACTCGTAAAAGGATTACCAAAGATGAGTTTTAAAATTAATAATATATGTGACGCGTGTCAACTAGGTAAATTAACTAAATCTTCGTTTAAATCTAAGAAAGTCATTTCTATATTACAACTACTTGAATTACTTCATATGGATTTATTTGAACCTACCCAAGTTCAATCCATAAATCACAATAAATACGTATTTGTGATAGTTTATGATTTTTCTAGATATACACGAACTATATTTATGAAAAATAAAAGTGATACTTTTGAAAATTTTAAAAAAATTGTTAAACGAGTTCAAAATTTAAAAGATATTAAAATTAAAAATATTAGAAGTGATCACGGAGGTGATTTGAAAATGAACAGTTTGATAACTATTGTAAAAAGAAAGGAATATTTCATAACTTTTCGTTTCGTAGAACTCAACAAAAACTGGAGTTGTAGAACGAAAGAATCAAACTCTATAAGAATGTGCAAGAACCTTGCTAAACGAAAGCATATTACCAAAATATTTATGGTCAGAAGCTGTTGCAACTGCCTGTTATGTATTAAATCGTGTTTCTATTAGACCTCTCAATAAGAATACACCTTACGAACTTTTTAATGGTAGAAAACCAAACATAACTTATTTTAAAATATTTGGATCAAAATGTTTTCTATTAAATACCAAAGATCAGCTTGCAAATTCGATTTAAAATGTGACGAAGATATATTTCTTGGATATTTGAATCGAAGCAAAGCTTATCGAATTTTCAATAAACGAACGAATACTATTGAAGAGACACCCCATGTATCTTTTGATGAGAACTCTAAACTTACTTCAAAAACAAATAATGACGATGATTTACTTAATAATAAAACGAATATAATAAACAATTCAAGAGAAGATGAAAATATTGTTTATAATTCTAGAGAAGATGAAAACATTTTTAATAATTTAGAAAATATAAATATTACTAACACAATAAGATCTCCTCGAAGAATCTTGCGAAATCATCCTACAAAAAATACAATTGGAGAAATAAATTCAAATGTTTGAACTAGAAATCAACTAAATTTAATGGGTAATGTAACTTTTCTCTCTACTATAGAACCTAAAAATACTAAGGAAGCATCATCTAATGAAAATTGGATTATTTCTATGTAGGAAGAACTGAAGTTTGGGAACTAGTACCTAGACCAAAAGATCAGACTGTTATAGAAACTAAATGGGTTTACAAAAATAAGGCAGACGAATTAGGAAATATAACTAGAAAGAAAGCGAGACTAGTAGCACAAGGGTATAACCAAGAAGAAGGAATAGACTACAAAGAAACATTTGCTCCAGTCGCTAGACTAGAAGCAATACGAATCTTATTGGCGTACGCATGTTTTAATAACTTTAAACTCTATCAAATGGATGTTGAAAGTGCATTTTTAAATGGTTATATTAAAGAAAATGTTTTTGTTGAACATCCTCCTTTATTTATTCATGAAAAATATCCAGATCATGTCTATATACTTAAGAAAGCTTTATATGTTTAAAACATGCACCACGTGCTTGGTATGAATGCCTTAAAAGCTATTTAAATGAATCGGGATTCGAAAAAGGAAAACTAGATCAAACTTTATCTATAAAACGTTCTAAAAATGATATTTTGATAGTTGAAATATATGTAGATGACATTATATTTGGTTCAACTAATAATAAATTGTGTAAATAATTTTCTGAAATAATGAGTAGAGAATTTGAAATGTCCATATGGGAGAATTATCGTATTTTCTAAGTCTTCAAATGAAACAACTTTCAAATGGAATATTTATAAATCAAGAAAATAGTGTAATTATCTTATCAAGCGATTCAGAATGGAAAACACTTCTTCCAAACCAACACCTATGAGCACAATAGCACATCTTGATAAAGATGAAAATGGCAAGAGTGCAGACCAAAAACTATATCGTAGTATGATAGGATCATTACTATACCTAATAGCGAGTCGACCAGATATAATGATGAGTGTATGTCTATGTGCACGATTTCAAGATGACCCAAAAGAATCACATTTACGAGCCGTAAAATGAATACTACGTTATCTTAGTAATACTACAGATTTCAGACTTTTCTATCCAAAAGAGTGCTCGTTCGGGTTAGTGTCATAAGTGATGCTGATTTCGGAGGATCACGAACAGATAGAAAAAGTACAAGCCATACATGTCACTTCATTGGTAAATCATAATATCATGGTTTAGCAAGAAACAAAACTATGTCTCACTATCAACTTGTGAAGCATAATATATTTCTGCGGCACTAGCTTGCGCACAAGTAATCTATACGCAACAGACATTTAAAGATTTTGGAGTCAATTTAACAAAATCAACAACTTACTGCGATAATTACAGTGTAATAAATCTATCCAAAATTCCAGTAAATCACTCTAGAACTAAACACATAGATATTAGACATCACTTTCTACGCAATAATATGGAAAAAGATATGATAAAATTAGACTACGTTCCATCCGAAAATCAATTAGCTGATATTTTTACTAAACCATTGTTAGAAAACACTTTTATAAAACTATGTCGAGAACTCGGTATAATGTCAATTAAAGATATATAAATGATAAAATACGAAATTTTGACTAAAAATTCAAAAATAATTTTTTTCAAAAGTTCATTTTTTTGACCATGCTGAGATTCGAACCTATGACCTGCTGTGAATTGCCCAGATGTCTTAACCACCTGAGCTATTGATTATTTTCATTACAGTCCAGGTCGGGGACTCGATTATATGGTGACAACTATACGCTAAATTATGTATAACATTTACCTTTATAAATATATTTTCTACATATTACATTTACATAGATAAATCACAATAGTAGAAAAACAACAAAATAACAACTAACATTCCTAACTAACAAACGTTTTATAGCTAAACTCAAGATAGACCATTCACTTCATCCTTCTTATTCTCAACATTAGTCTATAAATAGGTATATTTGTTCTATGTTATTCATGCAAACTAACAGTAATACAAACTATCAATATGTCAAACTCATCATCAATTGACTCCATTGAAATTCTTGCCTCTACTGAATAACCAAAACTCCCATCCATCATACTACACCACCTTCTACCTATCATAATCATACCGAATATATCCATAGAAAAAGAAAGGGAAGAAGATGATGTTTGACGTCTTTCCAAACCCTAAACAAAAAATAAGTGATTGGCATCACTATCAACAAGAATCGCTGAATCTTCAACATGAAATATATTACGAGCAAAAGATCAACTCGAGCCGTCTAGGAATTATATAACACATTGCTATTCAATTTTGCAGTGCTCAATCACATCCAATAGACGAATACGCCATTTTGCCTATTCGACAACCTTCTACCTCATCTACGCCATGACCAGCGGTCTCACTAAATTCATGGGATCGAAATGAAGCATCAAATGTTCATCACAAACATCTACAGGGCTACAAAACTCCTAGCCCTTCAAAATAAGAGTAGTTGTTATTATTTGTTATTTTTCGAATAGTTTAGCTAAAGTATGTACATTTTATTTTTGGAATAATTCATTTCTTCTTCTTCGTATTATCAACACATATACTAGTTCTAATATTCAAAAATGAATTTACAAAGTTCATAAGTATGAAAATATATAAAATATTACTAAACACAAAATTGATTTGGAAAATTAACCCAGGTCAGTCGACTGAACCAGGGTACCAGTCGATTGACACTGAAATAATTTTTTTTGAAAGGCAGGGTCAGTCGACTATAACAATGGCTCAGTCGACTAGAACAGAAGATGAAATCTATATAACCCAAATTCTGTCAACTGAATCAGGCATTCAGTTGACTGAACCAGAAGTTCAAAAATTTTGAATCTTAGGTTTAGTCGACTGAACCACTGATTCAGTCAACGGATTCGTGGATCTGAACAAAATTACTGCTCCTACCTATAGCATCGATTTCACCCTAGAGGAGGGGTGAATACGATGATACTAATAATTATAAAAATTTAATGCGAAAGTATATATAATTTCAACACAGATCACAGGAGAATAATAGCAGCACAGATATAAAAGAACAAAACTAGAACACGTAGATTTACCCAGCTTCGGCAAAACCCTGCCTATGTGCTGCCCCTAAGGTTTCTACTAGAAATTAGATAGTCAGACGCTTACACACGTAAACTTACGTCACCCACTATCGACTAACCTAACTCTACGCTCAAAACCCTGCCACAACTCAGCCTCTGAGTTGCGAATTCTCAAACTACACCACCGTAGTTCATCCCCTGGTCACACGACTAGAAATTAAAATAGTTTAAAAATTAAAATACAAAATAAAAACAATTTAAAACAAAAACCCTAATATCTAAAGCCTTATATAATTAATAACCAAATAAACAAGGTCGGCCCAATAAAACAAATAAGTGATAAGATAATCCCTTTCTCCTTTTTATTTCTTCGGCCCGACTCGTCTTTGAAAATGGCTGCTCGTTCTCGTTCGTTTCCTCTTCACCTAAATTAGGGTTTCTGTGAAATTCAAAGAAGCCAACTTTAAATGCTCGATTGAATAGACGATTCAGCGCTCCCTGTTTGTTAATCGATGCTCTCTTTTATTTACTTCGACTGCTTTGAATTCGATCTAGTTCGAAAAAGCTTTGGTATGTAATTTTTGCTCTTTTGCTTTTCTGGTTGAATGCTTGAACTTGATTTGCTTAGAGTTATTAATTTAATGTTCTCTGTTTAGCTCGAACTCGAATGCTTTTCACGGCCTATGATGATTGGGTTTATATAGTAATTGAATTCCTATAATTTCATTCATTTGAATTTGTCATTTATTTTTTTCTGGCCTTTAAATGTTGCTTGGATGTTGATGATGATTTCTGACTTGTTCATATTCGTATATTTCATGTTTACTTGATTCTTATGGTATTGATTCTGAACTTGCGATTTCCTTGTTTATCATGGCTCTGACTTGAACTATTCGATTTCATTCATTTTTATGACTTGTTTATCGCAGCTTCATAAAACTCTGTTGCATATGTGACTTTGGCATTGCTTTGAACTTCAGTTGTCTTTGACTTGAAACTGCAAAATTGAAACTGCTGTTATGTGAATTTTTGTTTGTGCTTGTTGATAGTGATAATCTTTTTGCTCTGTGAATTCGGCCATTGATATTTGAGTCTTCATTTGGTCTTCATTGTTGAGGCTACACTTGTGTTGTCACTGCTGCATTTCTTTGCTGAGACTACACTTGTACATGATTCAGTTTGAGCGTGCATTGTTTAACTTGGTTAGTCTGCTATGTTGTCACTACATGTATGTATACATGTGTATATACATATGTATATACATGTTTGTGCATTGACTTCATGTAGTTTGTATTGGGTTGTTGTGCACTGACTTGAGTTGTTGCTTTAAATACGGTCAGTGATCATGTAGCTTGTCTGCACTTGCATTGTCCTCGACATTGCCTGATTTCATATGGTAGCTTCTGTTGTCTTGTGACATTTGAGTTATGATTAGGCTTCATGTTGTAATGTTGTAGACTTGACTCTTGTGGTCTTTATTGTACTGTCCACTGATATTGATCTCGTTCTAAATGTGCACTACATATATTGTTCAAATTGAGTCAGTGGTGGTTGATTGCATGTTCACTTTGTTGCACTTGCAGTGTGCCATGACTTGTGTACTTGTCCGGTTCATATAAATGTATACAAGTGTGTGCATTAGTCATGTGAGCTAGTGTGGTCTGATGCACTTGAATATGATTGCATTGTGTCTGGTTTGGTCTCGTACCACTTGCTGCTCACCGATCTATTTGGTTCATCACTGAGTTGAATCCAGCTTATAGTTCGGGTTTGACCTTGTGCTCGTGTTGTGACTTTATTTGAATTGCACTTAAGTTGAACCCGGCTTTTAATTTGGGTTTGAGCTTGTGCTCACCTGTTCCTATAATTTTATCTAGTGTATATCGGTGTGCACGGGCTTGTGGCATGTAAAGTGATACACTGTGCATGTCACAAATGTTCGTGTAAGATGAATTCAAAATTAAATGGCGACGAACAACCCAAATAACCGAGGCCAATGATATTTTCAAAATACATTTTTTACACTGTAATAATATTTCTTTTTCAATTTTACTATGTCAATGTGTATTCTGCAAATTACTTAGATGTTGGATTCAGTCTGGAATGGAGTTGAAGATTAATATGAGTGAATGAGCGATATGTAGTGAGGACATTTGTAAATGAAAAATTGTGATGTAATCAAAACTGTACTGTTTGAAAATTGTGTATATAGCGAGAGCTCAAAATGTACTATTCAAAATTGTAATAAATATTTATCTGAATAAAATATCAGTTTGAATTTAAATTCTATGTTATTTATTTTATTCAGCAATTATTTATTTTATTCTGTGAAAATAAAATAGTACATTAACAAATACATTGAATATATATATGTTTATTATCATCAAACAAAAATCATATACTTGCATATTCAAAAAACTTCCCCTTTTGATGACAACAAACATATATTTAAGATTTTGTTGAAGAGGTAGCGAACGAGAACGAGCAGCCATTTTCAAAGACGAGTCGGGGTGAAGAAATAAAAAAGAGAAACGGATTATCTTATAACTTATTTATTTTATTGGGTCGACCTTGTTTATTTGGTTATTAATTATACAAGGCTTTAGTTAATTAGGGTTTTTGTTTTAAATTGTTTTTATTTTGTATTTTAACTTTTAATTTCTAGTAGTGTGACTTAGGGATGAACTACAGTGGTGTAGTTCGAGAATTCGCAACTCAGTGGCTGAGTGGTGGTAGAGTTTTGAGCATAGACTTAGGTTAGTCGATAGCGGGTGTCACAAGTTTACGTGTGTAAGCGTCTGACTATCTAATTTATAGTAGAAACCTTAGGGGTAGCACGTAGGCAGGGCTTTGCCGAAGCGTGGTAAATCTGTGTGTTTTATTTTCTGTTCTGCTATATCTGTGCTGCTATTATTCTGCTGTGATCTGTGTTGAAATTATACATACTTCCGCACTAAATTTTTGTAATTATTAGTATCACCCTATTCACCCCCCTATAGGGTGAAATCGATCCTACAAGTGGTATCAGAGCCAGGTTCAAAAGCCATTTTTGTTTTAAAAAGTTTGATTTTTCAAAGACCATGTTTTTTACGAATTTGAATTTTTAAAATGGCTTCTGTTAATAATGTTTTTACTGTGGGTCAGTCCAATATTATTCCTCCTGTGTTTGATGGAACAGAATTTTTGAATTAGAAATTAAAAATGGAATTTTATTTAAATTTTGTAAATTTTAAATGTTGGGATATTATTGAAAATGGGTGTGACATAATAAATGAGATAAATACTTCCATTAATGCTCTTGCTATGCATATAATATATTCTCATATTAATCAAGATAATTTTAACTTTATCTCTCATTGTGAAAGTGCACAAGAAATCTGGAATACTTCTGATGCAATATATGGTGCAAAAGTCAACAACCATGAGAGATCCCCCATAATCAAATCAGCAATTAAAGATACGTGCTTAGCAGGATTTGAAAAAGAAAGTAGTGATGATAATAATGATGGAGCAGCTGAGCTGGCATTACTAATGAAGAGATTCAAAAAGTAGAACCGCAAATACATAAATCCAGCTCTAAATTTAAAATTGATAAGCAGAATATTCAACGCACCAGACAACCTAGAAGAACGGAAGATCATCTGTCACAATTGCAACAAAACCGGACACATCAAGCCCAATTGTCCTCGACTTCAACACAGCCAAGAAAAGAATTCAAAAAGGAAAAGTTCTACAGCCACGTGGAATAAAAGTGATGATTGTAAATGTAACGACCCGGTATTTCAACCATTCGCATCCACACATGTCGGACTTGAATTGTTCAAAATACCGCGTTGTAAATAAAATTTGGCAAATCTCAGAATATATTGTAAATAAATAATCACAGAATCAAAGACACAGAATCAGAATACTCGCAGAGGAATAAAAATAACTTAGCGGTTCATGAAGCCACTCAAAATAAGTTTTAATTACATAGTCTTAAAACCAATACAGTTTGAAATAACTATAGAAAATCCCAAATTCATTTTCCTCAAACTACATAGGCGAAGATAAAATTGAATGGAAATTTGACAGCAGCTTGAAAGGTGAACAACAGAAGTCCAAGCTCCGGGTATGAATTCCGAACCGAAACTCAGGCTGACCCGAGGGTAAAACAAAACATAAACACTCGAGTCAGCACATACATACTTATACAGTGTAAGCTAATTGAAGTGAATCGTAATATAAAGTCAAGTAACTTAAAGGATGCTTAGGACCGTCCATCCTCTAAGGATCCATTAAACTATTTACTATATAGTAATATTTCGCTATTATAATAGTGTCTATTTGTAAAGTAAACTAACTTTAAAATAGCATTAAGGAGTGACCCAATATTCCCCTTAACACATGATATATTTGCATAGTCTATACAGTACCGTAATCTCCCCCGTACTGGGCGTCGTCAGAGTGCACTCCATAGGTATGGTACAAAACCAAAATCGTATAAGGCTCGCTAGGGTAGGTGACAAGACATAACTAGGCAATGCCAGGGTAGATATACCAATTACGCTTCCGGACCGGCGGTAGTGCGTAGCTGCTACTACCGCCCACCTCGAACAACATTCCCAAATCAAAGGTGCACACCAAACAATCACAGAGTAATAGAATGGCATACGAAGAAGTGCATCCGATAAGAGGTGCTACCTCCTTAGCCCGTCGATTGCTCCTTTTTTTAGCCACCTTATGCCAACTCACGGGAGTCGGGTCCACGTACATACCTTAATAGAACGTCACCACCATCCTACTTTGTTCTGAAATCTCCACCGCGTACACTGTTGTCAAAGTGGTTTTCGATATCGATAGAGAGTATGCCCATATCCGATCCCGGTCTCTTTAACAACCAACGTTATCAATACCCGTGGTTATAAAAATCCAAAGTAGTTTTATATTTCAATCAAAAACTACATTTAAAACTATTTAAAAGTGAAGTTATAATTCTTACAAAATCCCATATAATTCCCAAAGGTTTAGCCTTAGTTCATTTGTATCAACTACAACACTTGTTCAGTGCGGTAAAATCCTTTACAACAGATTTGATAAAAATTAAATTTTTAGACTTCAATATAATTTCAACAATAATTAACCTTAAAATAAACCAATTTATCTTATATAATCATAATTTCCACATTTGAATAGCCATTTAAATTATTCAATAATTTATGATTATTATAAAGTAAAATTTTCAAATATATCTAACTTCTCTATACTTTACTTATTAAAAATCAAGTGCAAAATTCTCTATTAAAAGATAATTAGATATCAACTAAACCATCAAATTAAACAAAATCAGAATACGACATAAAATATTGAAATATCAACTAAAATGTCAATTCGGGTAGGGCTGCATTACACGCACGCGTGCACTGCCACGCCACTACAGCATATGGAATACCAAAAGATCATTAAATCAACACAAAAATAACATTAATAAAACAATACTGTGTGGCTGTAGTTCACGCTTGCGTGCACTGCCTTGCCACTACAGTGATGATGTACCCAAAAGATCGACGAACCAAAATCAATGAAGATTCAAATATCATTGCCACGGCCTCGGTGGTCAAAGTAGAAAGACATGGACAATGTGCACGTATGTACACAATGAAAGTTAACAAATGAACACAAGTCAAACCCGAACGCCGGATTCAACTCAAGTGCATGTATCATAAACCAATTATACAACTGCACATGTGCAGGCAAAAGGAATGACTCGTGCACAAAGAAGGTAAAATAGTGTGCACACACATGAAGATCAACATAGGTATTTCATGAGTCAAAATCATAAATATGAAACAAAGGGAAATGCATAAAGGAAATATGTCAGGTTCAGTTCAACATAGCATAAACAGGTGAACCAAGAAATGGACATAAAGGTCATGGGCAAACAAGGATACACAGAGAAGTGTACAGCCAAAACCAAAACGGAATGTAAGCTACTGCTAAGCAAGTGACACAACCAGTTCACATATGTATCAGGGAACATATGCAAGGGTCAAACAAGTGATTTATTCAACAAAACAATGGATGCAACAGATGCAAACTAATGCACAAAGTAAATGACACAACAACAATAGAACCAGCACACAAAAGTTCACAATTCAACATGACAGCAAATACAACTTTAATGCAACCAGTCTAAGAGGACACTGCAAGCACAAGCTCAACAATGAAGTAGCTATAAACAACCATACATGAACACTTGCAACCTGTATATGAGATGCACTTGTAAAACTGGACAGTTTCGAAGTGGACAATGCAAACACCGACAAATGAACACAGTGAAGTACTACCTTATGCAACAACAACATGAGTGGTCACTAGCATGACCACCCAAACATATATGCAGTTGTGAATAATGCATACTACAGGGGATCGAGTATAGAGAAACCGGAATTGTATCACTGCAATTTGAACCAAACAGTACCACGTGAATTTACACAGTGCACCAACAAATGAAGACTAATTACCCAAGCACTGCAGCTAGGAAGTAAAGCATTTCAATAATGCAATGTGTCTACTCACGTGTATAGCTAGTGGTAATCATTTTAATATTGTAAACTACAGGCCACATATACAGTAGGAATTAAAATGCTTCAAGTACATAAGGGACGAAGCACTGTCAAACAGTTTTAAAAGCCGTGGTTATCAAAAATTCAAATCAATGCTTCAGGAATGAATACAAAGATGGCCAGAGACGAAGCTCACAGGGGCCACATAAATCAAAGCCCCAAGGATCGGTGATGCCAGAAATTCACGAAATCAAAAACAACATATTCAAACCAAAACCAAAGTCATGAAAATTAAGTAACAAAGGATTGTGTGAATTCGAACTAGATGTGAGTGATTCACTCACTGTTCGATGAGCTCCACTATCGATCAACATAGGCGGTGCTTCAAAAATCACGAAACCCTAATTTTTCACAAACCCAAATTGCAAGAAAAGAAAAGGAACGAGAGCCGCCATTATCTTGAGAAGAAATGGGCTTAGGGTTTAGAACGATTGGAAATGGAGGGGGAGGAACAATTGAATGAATTTGAGGCCGCCATTTATTTTCTTCGTTGGTTTATTTTGGGTTACGAAAGAATAAGGGGAACGGGTCAAAGTAATAAAGATAGAGGAAAGAGGGACGGGTTATTTGCTTTGCAAATTTCCATGGCCACAATTAAAACATGGGCCACTATTTTAGTTTCAAAGCCCACAATTCATTTTAACAATTTATAAAATAATTTTAACTCAATTTTAAAAATCAAAACATCAATTAGCAATTAGCAACAATATTAATCGTTCAATGTCGATTATCAATTGATGCGAAATACCGGGTTGTTACAGACTCCCCTCCTTAAAGAAATTGCGTCCTCGCAATCATAAGGAATAAATGAACAAATGGTAACAACCATAAAGAACATCATCACAAGATGAAGAAATTTTAAATAGGAAGTTCACCATAAAGAGCTTGAAATAACATCATCACAAGCCTGAGCGTGTTTGCTCGATGAATTCTCAGGATTCCTAAGTGCAATCCTTAGGATTTGAGAACGATTGAACTTCTGCAAGAAAAACTTCTTTATTTCGAAGGTGCTACACCCCCGAAGCAATGATGTGAATAGAAGGTTGCTTAAAAGTCAAATAGGCAAAACTTCCATTCCTTCAATAACACTGGGCTCAAGAATAAAAATCGAAAATCCCTAAGGTATTTCCGTAATTGGAAGACGTGGAAAACGTCATGAATAGAAGAAAATTGAGCCGGTACACCGGCGTAGTACAATATAAACACCAAAGAAATCTTTTAATTTCATAAAAGAAATTCACAAATTCTCTACAAAATTTAATTATCAAATAGATAATCAGAATACAGAAATCACAAAACAGCAATATCTAATCATCGATACGATAATTAGAAGACAACAAAATCTAATTATCAACAAAGATAATTAGAGAACAAAAATCACGAGTCGCAAAATTGCAAATATCTAATTACCAAAAGCGATAACTAGAAATCTCAAATCAACAAATATCCAATTATCAAATACGATAATCGGAAACAACAAATATTTAATTATCAAAAACGATAATCAGATATTAAATCACAAATATTTAATTATCAAAAATGATAATCAAATCTTAAATCACAAATATTTAATTATCACAAATGATAATCAAATCTGAGTTCAGCAAATATTCGATTATCAAAAACGATAATCAAAATCACAAATATCTGATTATCAAATATGATAATCAGAAATCACAAATGTCCGATTATCAAAAATGATAATCAGAGATCATAAATATTTCAATTAACGAGTCCGGAATTAACCGAAATAACAAACGTACATGTCCCATAACCATGAGTTTTACTAAATCATTTAATTCACTTCATCGTTTCCTTGAAAGTGCAAAATTGTGTATTCTAAAAATAACATTTCACATTCTCAAACGGACAAGTCAGGAATTAAGCGAACCAGCAAAAGAAAAGGGTATCATACCCTAAACTAGTATTCATAACAAATCAATGACACACGGATTCACCAATGCACAAAAATTGATAAATTTTATCAATAGAAATCACGAAAATTGGTGAAGCATAAATTCTAGAAATCATCACAAAAAAAATCCAGAAAACACAAATTCTAGAAATCTACAGAAGAAATCTAGAAAACACAGAAAAAAGGAAAGAGCCTACCACATGACGGTCCAAAGACCATGGGGAGCTACCCCATATGGGTGAGTCGGAATCACCCAGATGAGGTCTAGGCTAACCAAAAAGCAAGAAGGTATGTGTGAGTGGAATCACACAAATGGTGTCTAGCCTAACCTCGCAACAAAAGGTATGTGTGAGTGGAATCACACAAATGGTTTCTAGACTAACCTTGCGGACAAAGAGATATGTGTGAGTCGGAATCACACCCATGAGGTCTAGTCTAACCTTGCAAACAAAGAGACATCGCACAATTGCTAGTCTAAATCATAAAAAGGGGAAGGCCTGTCACAAAATGGGAGCATGAAAACTCACCAACCGATATCACAAAACGAGACACTATCTCATGGTGGCCAACCATTAAATTTTGACACATGAATGGTCCGAAGACCGTGGGGCGCTACCCCACATATGTGATGGCGAAACATAACACAAATGTGATGGCGAAACATCACAAGAGAGGGGTCTAGTCTCCCTCCCAAACAAAGATACATCGCACAGTTGCTAGTCTAAATCACAAAAACAATCGTCATGATCATCAAGAAGTGTCAATTACACTAAGTTAGTAAATATAAAAGTTTAGATTCATGTCCCATAACCACTTGCTTAACTTAAATATTTACGAACAAACTGTAGATCTTCACTAGAAAATTGTCACAAAAGATTCAATCGAACAAGTCCAAGAATTAACCGATGAAGTAAACGCAAGCGTTTCATACCACTTGTTTTACTAAGCCATTTAATTCAATTTCTCATACGAGTGAGGTAAAGGTTTGTATATACTAATAGATTGGAAAATGGTTTAGGGAAAGAGCTTTGTAGTAAAATAGTTTTGAAATCGTTTGGAGAAAAGGGTTTTGATATTTACTACTAGTATAGAAAACCTTTATATTTTTTAAGTGACAAATCACAAAAATGGTTGTAGAAACAATCAATCACAAGAATTCACATACAAAGATGCGAATAGAATCCAAAGAAATCGATACCGAATTCATCAAAATTTATGTTCACGAAAATCCCGAAGAAAATGTCACCAAAGTCGCTAATAAATGATAGCAACAAATCGGGGAATTACCACGAATCGATTAATTTGGAAACCAAATCAATTCACTAAAATTCACATTCGAAGACGTGAATAAAATCCAAAGAATTCAAGTCCAAATCCATCAAAGTAGAAATACCCAAAAATTCTAGAAATAGAAGTTATAACTAATCGGAAAAGAAGAATCGATTAACAATTGGAAAAACAAAGCAGAACGAGCATAAATGCATAAATGACTTCAACAAAAATAAAAATCAAGTCAACGCCGAAGTCAGCAATTAATGGCCACAATCGAGTACAAAACGAATCAACAACATCATCAAAGTATTCAACGGCAAACAAAATCAGAGTCTTGGAAATCAAGAAATTAGCAATTTCACGAAAACAAAGTAATCGAAGTCGAATGGAAATCAAGCCAAGGAAAACACAAAATATCAAGTTCAAAATCCCTGATATTCGAACTAGATGTGAGTGAAAAATCAAAATCACTCAATTTGCAACCGGTCGAGCTATTTTTCATCACAGTGTAACAGGTACACAATGACACCCATAGCATAGAACAAAAGTGGAACAAAGTCCAGAGGTCAAAATAACTTTAATTGGCCAAATTCGAACAAAATCAACATTGGCTAAATCAATTCAAAGCCGAAAACACAACAAATCCTCATCATCAAAAACTCAACTTGAGTTCGCAAGCAAACGGAGGCCGAAGCCAAAATACTTTCACGAAATCAAAATCAAATGCACATGAATAAACGTTAGGAATTCATACCTAACAATCAAAGATAATCATAGCCAAAGATGAGAGATAAAACATCGACAATTAGTTGTAGCACATGTTCCGTCTAAGTTATGTTTTATATTATGTCCATAAACCCCAGGCTCTGATACCAAGCTGTGATGCCCCACCTCTATACCCACGCTAGCCAAGAACACTACGGTGTAATGTTGTCAACTAGCGCGGAGAATAAGGCCGTTGAGGAGCAGCCATCCTTAGTTAGGCCTTACACTAGTGTTGGTTATCTTGATAGGAGTGGTATGTATATTCTTTCAATTTTAATCTTTGATTTATCTACTCCCATCGACATACCCCAATTCCAGTATAAAACGTACTGCGATGGTTCATAATAGTTTAGGACAGTAAATATAATAATAACACTGATAATATAATTGCGGAACATAGATAAAACGGAAAGTCTCATATATACAATAACTGATGCCAGTTACAATATATGTGATACAATACATATGATACAACTACAACTGTCGACTATGGAAGTTACATATGCCAGTACATTATCGTAAATAATATACATGAATATACAACATCCTATACTAAGACAACGACTACTCCAAAAAGGTATGAAAAAAACTTTATAGCTCTAGCAGCAACCCAAAGCAGGATATCTACAACCTATAATAACTCGGTCTGCCCCGAGTATTAAATTCAAAAGAAAATAATACACGAGTCAGTCTAATTCAAACTCAGTTATTAGTGCACAGAAGCAATAATAATTAAGTAACAAATAGACGACAATCACAAAAATCTCGTCTATCTGATCCTTAAATAAAGAAATCAGATAACGATAAATATAACACGTAATAGTGTTAAACAACAATCAGCAAATTCAAATCATCAACAAAGATAAGTAAAAAGAATATCAACGAATATAATTTGGAAAACATCAAAATTGCCAAATCGGCAATTAACAACAAAATCTAATTATTGAATAAATAATTAGAAACTCATAATCTAATTATCAGAAAGATAATTAAATATCAACTAAACCATCAAATTAAACCAAATCAGAATACGACACAAAATATTGAAATGTCAATTAAAATTTCAATTCGGTAGGGCTGCAGTACACGCACGCGTGCACTGCACGCCACTACAGCATATGGAATACCAAAAGATCATTAAATCAACACAAAAAGAATATTAATAAAACAATACTGTGTGGCTGCAGTTCACGCTTGCGTGCGCTGCCTTGCCACTACAGTGATGATGTACCCAAAAGATCGACGAACCAAAATCAATGAAGATTCAAATATCAATGCCACGGCCTCGGTGGTCAAAGTAGACAGACATGGACAATGTGCACGTATGTACACAATGAAAGTTCACAAACGAACACAAGGTCAAACCCGAATGACGGATTCAACTCAAGTGCATGTATCATAAACCAATTATACAACTGCACACGTGCAAGCAAAAGGAATGACTCGTGCACAAAGATGGTAAAAGAGTGTGCACACACATGAAGATCAACATAAGTATTTCACGAGCCAAAATCATAAATATGAAACAAAGGGAAATGCATAAAGGCAATATGTCAGGTTCAGTTCAACATAGCATAAACAGGTGAACCAAGAAATGGACACAAAGGTCACGGGCAAACAAGGATACACAGAGAAGTGTACAGCCAAAACCAAAATGGAATGCAGGCTACTGCTAAGCAAGTGACACAACCAGTTCGCATATGTATCAGGGAACGTATGCAAGGGTCAAACAAGTGATTTATGCAACAAAATAATGGATGCAACAGATGCAAACTAATGCACAAAGTAAATGACACAGCAACAATAGAACCAACACACAAAAGTTCACAATTCAACATGAAAGCAAATACAACTTTAATGCAACCAGTCTAAGAGGACACTGCAAGCACAGCCTCAACAATGAAGTAGCAATAAACAACCATATATGAACACTTGCAACCTATATATGAGATGCACTTGTAAAACTAGACAGTGGTCGAAGTGGACAATGCAAACAAAAATGAACAGAGTGAAGTAATACCCAATGCAACGCAACATGAGTGGTCACTAGCATGACCACCTAAACATATATGCACTTGTGAATAATGCATACTACAGGGGATCAAGTACATAGAAACTGGAATATATCCCTGCAATTTGAACCAAACAGTACCACGTGAATTTACACAGTGCACCAACAAATGAAGACTAATTACCCAAGCACTGCAACTAGGAAGTAAAGCATTTCAATAATGCAATGTGCCTATTCACGTGTATAGCTAGTGGCAATCATTTTAATATTGTAAACTACAGGCCGCATATACAGTAGGAATTAAAATGCTTCAAGTACATAAGGGACGAAGCACTGTCAAACAGTTTTAAAAGCCGTGGCCATCAAAAATTCAAATCATTGCTTCAGGAATGAATACAATGATGGCCAGAGACGAAGCTCACAGGGGCCATAAAAATCAAAGCGCCAAGTATCGGTGATGCCAGAAATTCACGAAATCAAAACAACATATTCAAACCAAAATCAAAGTCATGAAAATTAAGTAACAAAGGATTGTGTGATTTCGAACTAGATGTGAGTGATTCACTCACCTGTTCGACGAGCTCCACTATCGATCAACATAGGTGGTGCTTCAAAAATCACGAAACCCTAATTTTTCACAAACCCAAATTGCAAGCAAAGCGAAGGAACGAGAGCCGCCATTATCTCGAGAAGAAATGGGCTGAGGGTTTAGAACGATTGGAAATGGAGGGGGAGGAACGAGTGAATGAATTTGAGGCCGCCATTTATTTTCTTTGTTGGTTTATTTTGGGTTACGAAAGAATAAGGGGAACATGTCAAAGTAATAAAGATAGAGGAAAGAGGGACGGGTTATTTGCTTTGCAAATTTTCACGGCCACAATTAAAACATGGGCCACTATTTTAATTTCAAAGCCCACAATTCCTTTTAACAATTTATAAAAGAATTTTAACTCAATTTTAAAAATCAAAACTTTAATTAGCAATTAACAACAATATTAATCATTTAATGTCGATTATCAACTGATGCGAAATACCGGGTTGTTACAAAGGGTATTAAATTTTAAAAGTTTAAGATTAATTATTCTTAGAATAATTAATTTGTAATTTAAGTACCATTAATTAAATAAGATTAGATTTTTAATTAATGATTAAGGATTAATTAATCAAGTAATGAAGGATTAATTAAGTTACAGTTAACACTTAATTAATTAAATAATTAGAGTTTAATTAATTGGTTATTAAAATTTATTAATTTGTAATTAATAATGATTAATGTAAGTTAATTACTTTAGGAAGTAATTAAAGAATTGTTAATGATGGTCATTAACTTAGGATTATTTAATAATTAATTAATGTGATTAATTTTAATAATTAATTAGATTAATTAATTTATGATAATCATTTGTGAAATTGTTTAAGTTTAATTACTTAATGGAAGTAATTAAGGAATTAATTGCTTAATATAATTAATTAAGTTTAAATGTAATTTGTTTAAGTTAATTAATTAAGTTTAATTAAGTTAAACATTGGATGCTTTGATAAATAAATTACTCAATGTAATTAATGAATTGAAATTACTTAGTGAAGTAATCAATTGATAATTACTGGATGTAATTATTGAAAATGATTTAAGAATGAAAGTAATTTAGATTAAATTACTCTATAATTAATCAAGGGATTAATTAAAGAAACTAATTAAGGAGTAATTTATTTATTTAATGGGATTAAGGGTAGTTAATTACTGAATGTGATTAATCAAAGGTCATTAATAACTATGGTTTAATTGAGATTAATTACTTAATGTAATTAATTTAAATAAGTAATAAATTTAAATTTAATTGAGGATCATTAATTAATATAATTAATGATGTAATTAAGGATTGATTAATTAAGTTTAATCAATAATAATAAAGCGATTAAAGGTAATTAATTAATGTAATTAATTAAGGATTAATGCAATTAATTCTAGTTAATTAATTAATGAAGTAATTAAAGGTTAATTACTATAAGTGGTTAAGAATAACTAATTTGTGAAATTAATTAAAGGATAATTACTAGAATGTAATTAACGAATAATTAATCAAGGGTGATTAATTAAGGTGATTAATTAGAGGATAATTAATTAATTAATGGATATGTAAGCAAGATTTATATTGATATAAGTAATTAATTTAATTCACTTTAAATTAATTTAAGATGGAAGTAATTAATTTAATTCATTTTAAATTAATTATAGATGATATGATTATAGATCATTGCTTATGTATGGATGGATGATATTAGTTGCCTTGAATGGTTTGAGATCTTAGATATGAGATAAGTAATGCTGTGTGATATGGATGTTTTGGATTGCATTATGACGGTAATATGGGCTATCTATTTTTGATAATAAAATGGATTATCTTTTGATAATGATAATATGGATTATCTGTTGTGATGATAATGTAGATTATCTATTATGGTATGGAAATTATCTATCTGTGTGTATATAGATAATGAAATTGAATTGTTTTAAACTTTAAAACAACTTGGCCTTAAAAGATACGCATTGGATTTCGATGAGACCGGGATCGGGTTTCTAGATTTGGATATTTGAAAACCACATCGATCCAAATTAATGATAGGTTGTGAATCTCAAGTAAAGAGTGAAGACTCGAGGTGTAAGGACTATTCGTCATTAAAACTCCGAGGGTGATTCCAATACAATTTTAATGGAATAGTACTTTCAGATTCGAGATGAAGATTCAGAGTACAAGGGTTATCGTCGTTAACTCTGAGGGTGATTCCAAAATGAGTTTAACGAGATAACGCCTTCGGTTTCATTCGAACCCGGAACGAACTTGTATGGATTGAATGCTTTCAGAACATCGTCAGGTGGACGATGAGCATTCTAAGATAGATGTGTTCTATAAAGGTAATTGTAGCCTCAAGCCTCATCAATCGGGAATGGCTAAAACAGAGGAGGTGCAGCAAGGCTAAGTGGGTCATGCCCAAGTAGTACGAGATTTCCCCTGTCTAGAGGTCCCTTTTTATTCAGCTTAGTGGGCAGTTGGATATGCGCACCAACTGCGGGGTTGTCTTGTTCGGAACTGTTCAGTAAGGAATGGTTCCTGCCTTGTGTTGAAGGGGATTGGGAGTAATCCTCGGTACGTTGATCTAGGCCACGTACTGTGGCAGGTGGTACCCCAGTAGCCCTGCCATTGTGTGGAATCCAAAATCCAATAAGTGCCATCGGTTTTGATTGTATTACCCACTTTTGTGGCTAGTAGCTGGAATTTAATGAATGTAACAATTTCGGTTATTTTCTATTTACTTGAAAACCCTAGACCTATTAAAATATCACTGGATTTCCTATCACATGTTTTGGTTAGCATAAGGTAAAAAATTTTCCATGTTTATGTATGGGAAGTCTTACGTGATACCTTTTCTTTTCAAAGGTTTTTAAAAGTTAAGCAACCTTAACCTGTTACTCACATCAGACCCATGTCTCGCCCGGAGTTTATTTATGTTTTTCTTAAAGTCTTGGGTACTCAAAATTTTTACGAGTAGCCATGGGATTCAGGTTAGCTTTGACGAATTGTGGAGGAGCAATGGAGCAGGGGCTCCAGCGTTGTAGATATATAGTGTTCCACTGTGTTTAATTTCTTTGAGTTTTTGAGTTGTAATAACTAGACAAGTGTTTATAACTGCCTAGTATGTGATGTTTAATCTGTGTAACTCTGATAGTTGTTGTATACTATGTAATGCTCATGCTGTTAATATAATTTATTCAGTCAAGCTGTTGTGGGATGAAGTGCAGACCAAACAGTTCCCCTCTGGTGATCATGGCTATGTCTGGTTTGATGTACTTGGTCATCACTCCATTGCCAGAGTGCATAAAGCATTGACTGTTGTTAGCAGTAGCCCAATCTTTAGATGGCACTCAAGAGTTTGGAATCCTGTAACTTCACATAATCTGAACTTCTTTCTGTGGAAAGTTCTACGAAATGCCCTCATGACAAAGGATAGAGTTTGTAGGAGAGGGTTACTGTTGACCTTAAGTGTGTGTTCTGCAATATCTGTCCTGAAGATGTTTCTCACCTTTACTTTGATTGTTTGGTTACTAATAGACTATGGAAAGCTAGTCTCATCAGTGGTGGTTTTAATGAGCAGATTTTATATGGTGAAGCTGAGTGGAATAGAGTTTTCAGAAGTACAAGATGGAAGAATCCTTCTTCTTATACGATGTTACTTATTCTGAAAGTATTTGTGCATGAGATATGGACTGAAAGAAATGCTCGGGTCTTCAATAACAATATGAAGCTTGAAAGTGCGTTGCTTAACATAATTAATTCTAAGGTTAAGGTTAAGTCTACTTTTCATGGTGCTTGTGTCTCCCTGTTGTAGTGTTTTTGCTCTTTTTTGTTTGTTTTTCCTTTGTTTTCTGTTTTTCTTCACTGTTCTTTGTATTCCCTGTTTTCTTTTTGTGAGCACTAGTTTGTTATTGCTCACCTTTTGTTTTTGTGTTTTTGTTTAATAAATATGGTAAGGGTCCATTCAACCCTGCATGCTATTCAAAAATTTATTCAGTCCGCTGTGAGATTCTGATGTTGTTTAGTTCTTTTTTCTCTATCTTTCTCTTTTCTATCCCTTTCTTATTAATGATGCGTCATTTTGTGGAGATGAATGGCGGGTTGTTTCCGGTTTACTACCATTAGGGTATGGTCATCACCAAATCTAGATCCATATTGTAGGTTATGTCTGCTCGGGGCCCATTTAGGTTGTTAATCCCAACCTAGGTGATGACATATTCGCTGCTATATAGTAAAGTATAGTGCCGGTCTTGGCTAGAAGGGAGTCCATGTAAGGCTCTCGGTGTATTTTATCTAGAGATGCACCATGATAATTGGTACCCCAGTGCCTGTCATTGATGGAATCCATTTTCCAGTAAGTGCCTTCAGACTTAGTTGTATAGCTATTACGCTGGAATTTAATTAATATAACAATTTTGGCTATGATCCATATATAATTCAAACATAGACATTTGGATGACCCGGAATTTCAGGATATTTGAAATTGGAATATTTAATTAATTTTAAATATTTGAAAGTTAGTTTGACTTGAATTTCAAATATCATTAATTATTTGGCAATTAAATTATCGAATTTAATAATTTGAAATTGGGTAAAATATTAAATCTTGAGTTTTAGGCTTGTTAAAAATATTTAAACGGCTTATAAAATTTAGATTAATACTACAGAAAATAATAAAAGCTTTAAAATTGAATTTTAAGGTGATTTGTTAAGTTTTAAAAATATAGTTTACATTGACATTTGAAAATAGCCATCCAAGGAACAGCCTCGGATTTCGACGAAACCAGTTCAGTTGGATCCGTAATAGTGCTTTATTTTAGGATTTCAATTTTCGTAGCATTTGGAGCTGTCGTACGATCGTACGGTAGATAAACGCAATAGATTTATATTGAAAACTTAATATAGTAACTGGGCCCAAAAGCTGTCTTCTCCATACGATCGAATTAGGACTCGAAACCTTTTCCAGTGCATTCGAAATAGAGGTATAACATTATAAATGCCTAGCGGCATGCCTCGATAGGAGATCGAGATTTTGAGATGCGATTTCATGTTGATTTAAAATTTAAATAACATTTTTTATATATATGTGATTTGATAAATAACATCATGTCAGTATGTCCCCTTTCATTTCATTGTCATTGTAGCAAGCCTATTTGAGTATGCAATAGATTTGAGCATGCTTAAATCAAATACTCCCCTCCTTTTTAATTCACGCAGTAGATCAGCGTTAAAAAAAGGGGGAAAATAAAATGGTCATATTTCTCCCTCTCTTCATTTTAGATCTCGAGATTTCTTCCTCCCTGTTCAGTAAAATGAGGCCATGTTTCCCTCTTTCTTTTCAAACTGTTATTCGAAGCAGACCGCATGTTGACCACCTGTCACCGACGCCAGACCACAAGCTTGATTCGTTTGCCTTGAATTTGCAAGTTCAGTTCGACATCAGCTTTCATCTGCTCCAGCAATCCTTCTCGGTAGTAGCAGAGGCATGGTGGAGCATCGGCGCAGAAGAAGGCTATTAGAACTCCACCTTCATGAAAGTTGCGAGATCCACGCTTGTAGTCTGGAAATCGGTTGAAGACGACGGTTATAGGTCAGGCTGAGACGACATGCAGAGGATTCGGAGGGGAGAGTAGCGCTATAGCATTTTGGGTTGTGGGCTCGGGGCTTAGGTTTCGACGCGTGGGATGTTGGTGAGTTTCCCTTCCTTTTTATTTATTTTATTTTGGTTCTGGTATAAACTAAATAACAGTTTTAAATTTATTTTTATCATGAGAGATATAATAAAATATCTTAATCAGTTGTTTAAATAGAGATTTAAAACATCAAGAGCTTATAATTTTATAACGTTTGGATATGGAGAAATTAGGTTGTTAGAAGTTTTATTGAGTAAATATACAATATACGTATTTTCACTTGCGGGTTTAATTCGAAAATAATGAAGATGTATTTGTTTAATTAGATCTAAATTTTTTAGTTACTAAGAAATCATTTAAAGGGAAATTTAGTTCAAATTTAAATCATTAGCCAATTGAATTATTAAATGGTGCTTAATGATTCTATTTTATTGCGAATATTAATAAGTCATATAAAGTTTTTATATAAGGTCCAAAATCGTGGAGAAACAAGTCGTTTTGGATCGAATCTGCAAATTAAAAATCAAAGGTGAGTTAATCTCACTCATTTGGAATACCCTTAATATTTAAATAGTTAAATTTAATTTATTGGTTGAATGATTGATTTGACTGGATGTGATATTATATATAGTAGTATATATACATATTGGAGTGATTGATTTCCCGCATTATATAGCGGATGAGACCCTATGGGCCCCGTATAATAGCGGATGACCCTTTTGTACCGCGATATCACACCTTAAAGCGGGTTTGGCATTTTTAATTATTATGCTAAGATGTGTGGATGCTGGGAAACGGGTTGGAGGGATCCAACTGGACTCCTCAAAATGTTGGAATTATTTTATATTCAGCGATGTGATTTTTGTGATATCCATGATAATTATATTAGTTACGTTGGAAATTGAAATTATTGAATGCTATGGCTTAGTTATTATATATTTAATAAATGAAAATAAAATGTATAAAGCTTGGATTTTTAAATGAAATAAAAAGGGAAATTTTAAAGTAAAATAATATAGTGAATTTGGGTAAATTAAAGATAGAATTCGGAAAAAAATGTAAAAGTTTGATTTTCAAATTCTATTAAATAAATTTTGAGTATGATAATGAAGATAGAGATTTTAAATAAATAAAATAAAAAAGGTTTGGAGACTTAAGTGATATTTCGTAAAAGTTTAAAGGATTTTATTTTCAAAATTCAAGATTTACAATGATTTGGAAGAATTAAAAGGGTAGAATTATAAATGAAGTATGAAGTGGATTTTTTAGTTTGAAAATAGGATTTAATCATAAATATAGAAGTAAAAATGAAATTATTGGGTTTTGAAATAAATTTGGATAAGTAATGAAATTTATTTTAAAATGGAATTAATTTTTGAATCGATTTGGAAAATCGATTAAATGTTGAAACTATGAATAAAGGAGAATGAGGTTGTGAAATTTATAAACAGGGTTTATAAATAAAGTGAAATATTTATCAGAGGATAATTTGGAAGTATAAATTCATGACGGAAATTTATAAGGAATGGGTGATTTGTTTAAAAGTAAATAGTGGTTTCATTTTTGAAAGTGTGAAATGGAAGGAGTATTTTCCTGAAAAGCCAAGTATGTTTTCAAAGCAGATTTTTAAGTATAAGTTAGCGGTTCCGAAGTGGGTTTAAAAGACCATTTTAGAAAGAAATTATTATTTAGTGGTTTTAAATTTTTAAAAAGTAAATATTATTAAGGATATTTTTATTAGTAAAGTATTTTAAAAGGGTTAACTAGCATTATTATTTAAAGATAATTATTTAGTATTTATACCTTATAGAATAATTTTCAATTTTTAATTTGTTTGGCTTAAAGTTTTACATAAAAGTTATTATTAAATTTCATAACTAGTATTTTGAAGAAAAGATTTTAAGTAGTTTTATTTTAAATGTTTTAAAGTATATATATTGTTGGATAAAGTGTTTTAAATTATCTTAAGATCTAAGTATTAAGGCTTGGTGAATTTCAGTGGAAATAAACAATATTCGGAAATTTATTCGAATTAGGACTGAAAACCTTTTCCAGTGCATTCGAAATAGGGTATAACATTATAAACGCCTGGCGGCATGCCTCGATAGGATATCGAGATTTTGAGATGCGATTTCCTGATGATTTAAAATTTAAATAAATTTTTTTATCTGCGTGATTTGATAAACAACTTCATGTCAGTACGTCCCCTTTCATTTAATTATCAATGCAGCAAGCCTATTTGAGCACGCAACAGTTTCGAGCACACTTAAATCAAATACTTCCCTCCTTTTTAATTCACGCAGAAGATCAGGGTTAAAAAAATGGGAAAGTAAAATGGTCGTGTTTCTCGCTCTCTTTATTTTAGAACTCGAGATTTTTTCCTCCTTGTTCAGTAAAACAAGGCCATGTTTCCTTCTTTCTATTCAAACTGTTATTCAAAGCAGAGTGCATGTTGACCACTTGTCACCGATCCATCAACGCTAGACCTCAAGCTTGATTCGTTCGCCTTGAATTCGCAAGTTCAGTTCGACATCAGCTCTCAACTGCTCTGGAAATCCTTTTCGGTAGTAGCAGAGGCATGGTGGAGCATTGGCACAAAAAGAAGGCTATCAGAACTCCATTATCACGCCAGTTGTGATATCCACGCTTGTAGTCTCGAAATCGGTCGAAGACGGCTGTTGTAGGTCAGGCTGAGATGACATGTAGAGGATTTGGAGGGGAGAGTAGCGCTGTCGCATTTTGGGTTGTGGGTTCGCGGCTTAGGTTTCGACTTTGGGATGTCGGTGAGTTTCTTTTCCTTTTTATTTATTTTATTTTGGTTCTGGTACAAACTAAATAACAGTTTTAAATTTATTTTTATAATGAGAGACGTAATAAAATATGTTAATCAGTTGTTTAAATGGAGATTTAAAACTTCAAGAGCTTATAATTTTATAACGTTTGGACATGGAGAAATTAGGTTGTTAGAATTTTTATTGAGTAAATATACAATATACATATTTTCACTTATGGTTTAATTCGAAAATAATGAAGATGTATTTGTTTAATTAGATATAAATTTTTTTAGTTACTAAGAAATCATTTAGAAGAAAATTAGTTAAAATTTAAATCATTAGCCAATTGAATTATTAAATGGTACTTTTTGGTTCGATTTTATTGCAAATATTAATAAGTCATATAAATTGTTTATACAAGGTCCAAAATCGTAGAGAAAAAAGCCGTTTTGGATCGGATCTGCAAATTAAAAATCAAAGGTGAGTTAATCTCACTCATTTCGAATACCCCTTTGTATTTAGATAGTTAAATTTAAATTATTAGTTGAATGATTGAATTTACTGGATGTGGTATTATATATAGTAGTGTATATACATATTGGAGTGATTAATTTCTCGCATTATATATCGGATGAGACCCTCTACGCCCCGCATAATAGCGGATGACCCTTTATATCACGATATCCCGCCTTGAAGCAGGATTGGTATTTTAGTTGTTGCGCTAACATTTGTGGATGTAGGGAAACAGGTTGGAGGGATCCAACTGGATTCCTCAAAACGTTGGAATTATTTTATATTCAGCCATGTGATTTATGTGATAATCTGTGATAATTATATTGGGAATTGAAATTATTGATTGCTATGGCTTGGTTAAATATATATATTGGTATTTAAGAAAATGAATAAAAAAAGTACAAAGCTTGGATTTTTAAAGGAAATAAAAAGGTAAATTTTTTAGTAAAATAATATAGTGAATTTGGGTAAATTAAAGATTGAATTTGGAAAAAATATAAAAGTTTGATTTTTAATTTCTATTAAATAAATTCTAAGTATGGAAATGAAGATAGAGATTTTAAATAAATAAAATAAAAGGGTTTGGAGACTTAAGTGATATTTCCTAAAAATTTAAAGGATTTTATTTTCAAAATTTAAGATTTCAAATGATTTGGAAGAATTAAAAGGGTAGAATATTAAATGAAGTATGAAGTGGTTTTTTCAGTTTAAAAATAAGATTTTAAATCATAAATATAGAATTAAAAATGAAATTAATGGGTTTTGAAATAAATTTGGATAAGTAAAGAAATTGATTTTAAAATGGAATTAATTTTGGAATCAATTTGTAAATTCGATTAAGTGTTGAAACTATGAATAAAGGAGAATGAGATTGTGAAATTTATAAACAGGGTTTATAAATAAAATGAAATATTTATTATAGGATAATTTGGAAGTATATATTCAGGATGGGAATTTATAAGGAAATGGTGATTTGTTTAAAAGTAAATAGTGGTTTTATTTTTGAAGGTGTGAAATGGGAGGTGTATTTTCCTAAAAAGCCAAGTATGTTTTCAAAGCAGATTTTTAAGTATAAGTTAGCGGTTTTAAAGTCGGTTTAAAAGATTGTTTTAGAAAGAAATTATTATTTATTGGTATTAAATTTTTAAAAAGTAAATATTATTAAGGATATTTTTATTATTTAAAAGGGTTAACTAGTATTATTATTTAAAGATAATTATTTAGTATTTATACTTATAGAATAACTTTTAATTTTATATTTGTTTAGCTTAAAGTTTTACCTAAAAATTATTACTGAATTTCATAACTATTATTTTAAAGAAAATGTTTTAAGTAGTTTTATTTTAAATGTTCTAAACTATATATATTATTGGATAAAGTGTTTTAAATTATTTTAAAATCTAAGTATTAAGACTTGGTGAACTTCAGTGGAAATAAACAATCTTTGAAAATTTATTCCCCGAAAGAAAAGTGATTTGAAAATTATTTTTATAGAGTTGAAGAGTAGAAAAATAGCTTGTGAAGATATTTTGAAATAAATAATTTAGAAAATTATTTAAAGTCTGATGGTTGTTTGTGAATGTTATTTGATAGTTAAATAACCGACTATCAATATTGGCCAATGCACTGAACGTTTCGAAGAGATCGGGATCTGATTAATTTTTCCGAAAACCACTTCGATCCGGTTTGAACGTTTTCGTGAGGAAGACAAGAGCTTGGAGTCGAAGATGGAGCAGTGAAGTGCAATGGCTAATCGCTATTAACCATGAGGGTGATTTCCTAAATGGATGTAGTAGTAGTGCCTTCGGTTCCGCTCGAACCTGGAACAGACTTGTATGGATGAATGCTTTCAGAACATTGTCAGGAGGACGATGAGCATTCTAAGCGTATGTGTGCTAAAAATGTGACGCATAGCCTCGAGCCTCATCAACCGGGAATGGCTAAAACAGGGGTGGTGCACACAAGGCTAAGTGGCTAGCAACCAATTTGGGTAAGGGCATCCCTGTCTACAGGTCCATTTATTTGGCCATGTGGGCGGTTACTGAACCCAACCGCGGGGTGATCTTATTCGGAATATCCATTAAGGCGTAGCTCTGGTTTTGTGATGCAGGGGATTAGGGTGGATCCTCGGTACGGTGATCTAGACCACGTACTATGACGGGCGGTACCCAGTAGCCCTGCCATTGATGGAAATCCATTCTCCCTACGTGCCTTTACGGTTTTGTTTGTAAAGTCTATTATTGCTGGAATTTAATAATGTAACAATTTCGGCTATTTGAATAAGTATTTGCATATAGATACTACCACAATATCAGAGGATTTTATAAGAATTGTTTTGGTTATCGTAAGGTAAAAATCGGGCATGTTTATTTGTGATGTGGTCTTCGAGATACCTTTGTTTTCAAAGGATTTTGAAAACTTTGATGATCCAATTGAGTGTGTTTTCTCACGCTGGTTTTTCAGACTGACTCGGGTATTATTTAATGCTCGGGCCAGACCGAGTATTATTGAGTACAAATTCTGGATGAACTGCTGTGGAGCTCAGGAGACGAGTTGGATGAAGAGCGTATTTCCATAGGTTCATATTTCCACTGTGCAGTGTAGCTGTATATTCAGCGTTGGAAGGATGAGATATTATTACCATCCTGAATTGTGTTGTTGATTGTATTGTACTCTGATGATGTAATGTATAAATAGATATAGTTCTTTTTGTTTGAAGATTAATCATTTATCTATTAAATATTATTCCGCTGCGATTGTGAGATTCTGATTTCGTTTCCTATTTCTTCTTCTATCTCCTTCTTTTTTAACCCTAATGATTCGGTTTTTGGCATTCAATTGTTCGGCATTAGATACAATGGACATATAAATGTCGATTTTCGGACATCGAAAAATCGGGTCGTTACATTTTGGTATCAGAGCGAGGTTAAGCGACAACCTTGGCTCTGGAGGGGATTACTTATTTAAAGTCGAGTTCGTAATACTCTAGAATGAGTTTGAGTGCATTGATAGATATGAGCGTGTATTTTGTTAGTGAATATAAAAATTGTTTTATATTGTGTCAACATATCGGTTGAGTGTTTATAAATTCTGGTCGGTGCAGTCTGGCCAACTTTATCGATAGGGGTTTCTATACTCTTAAACAAGATAAACCGACACAATATCGTTTTAAAATAGGATAAGTGAAATAATTTTACCCAAATTATATTCGTATATAAAAGGAAATAATTTTTCCGTAAATTATTATAGTTTTACATGGTTGTTTGGTCGCTAGAAAGTGATAATATTAAATTATTATCATTGTTGTATAAAAATTGAATAAGAAATTGAAATCATAACTAAAAGCTACGAAATAAATTCATATACAAACGGGATTTGTAAATATAAATTGTAAATGTTATTTATAATTTGAAATAGAATTCCAGAGAAATATTTGAAAAAAATTGAAAGGGTTTGAAATTTAAAAATTTATGAAATTTTAATTCCTTTGAATTTGAAAATGGTTTTCAAAGGTTTTGGAGAAATAATAGTGAAATTATTTCAAATATATTTTTGAATTGGGTTTAAAATCTGGTAAGATTTGGAACTTAAAAATATTTGGAAAGGGTTTTTGAAAAAAATTAAAGCACTGAACTCACTTCGGTCCCTAGAAAATAACTTCGGTGATGACTGCAGCATCATCGATGTTCATTTTCGAGTTTTCAAGAGAGGAACTGCTACCTAATTGTTTTAAGTTGGAATTGTTTGCAAAACTGGGTTTCGTTTTAAAATTCAAAGGATGATTTGATTTGCAAATGAATTATGTATATATAATTGATTTTAAAAATGCTTTTGAAGTATGATAATTGTTTTAAATATTTTAGAGTTGGTTTGAAATTATTTATAGAATATAAATGGGTTGATAGTTTGTAAAATTTTGAATAAGTTAGAATAAAATTTAACTTAAGATGGATTGAATAAAAGTAAGTGTTAAACCCAAATAAGTTGGAAGGTAAGCTAACTAATTGAAGTGAATTAAAAGAAGTTAGCAATAGAATTTAAATAAGTGGAAAACTTATAGAAAGTTTAAAATTTAAATTGGATCGGAATGTAAGTGAATCTAGTTAAGTAAAAGTGAGCTTTGAGGAAAATGATAATTGAAAATAACTTTATTAAGATTGTAAACGAATGTATAGAGAAGCAAAGGAAATTACATTTGTAAGTAAGTAAAATGAACGTTGAATATTGGAATCAATTTGAATTATGTTAAGTAAAGTGGAATTGAAAAATATAATTTGAGTGGATTTAAAAGAACAAAGTTCTAAAAACTAAAATTCGTTTGAAATTGAAATAAATTAGTAGATGGAAGATAGTTGATAGAATTCAATATTTAAGAATGAGAATTTATTCAAGTTGAACTAAATAAAACAAAGGATTGAAAATAAAATTTGTAAGTAAATGGAACTTGAACTGAATACTCGAATTCTAATTTAATTTGGGCTAAGTAAAGTAATGTTGAAGAGTTGGTTCGAGGTGGACTAAAAAGTAAGTAAGGTTTGTAAATAAAAATTGTTTGAAATTTAAAATAAATTAGTAAGGTGAAACTAATTAAATGATTAATTAAATATGGTTTGAAATGAATTGAATTTAATGTTTTATAATGAAGGTAAATTGAATTCAACTGGAATTGAAAATGCAAAGTGAATAAAAATGGATATTAAAATCTGAATAATGAAGTGAAGATAAATATGTATGTGACGCCCCACCTCTATACCCACGCTAGCCAAGAACACTACGGTGTAGTGCTGTCAACTAGCGCGGAGAATATGGCTGTTGAGGAGCGACCATCCATGTAATCTCTTATCACACGGTGGCTATAAAATGATCTTCGGAAACAAATATAGAAGTAAGCATAACATGCGACTCAATCACAGATATCCATATCACAAAGGCGGAAAGAGATATGAATATATATCACATAAAAGTGTACATCAGAGTAGTGGTCCAGAAAGATCCACGACAATACAAAAGAATAGCAACGCGTGCTATACAAAAGAATACAACTATGAGTCTATATCTCAAGTGTAAACAACAAAAGCTGCTAATCTAAACAAGTAGCCAAAAGTCTGAGTAGTGAATCACCGGGGGAGGAGTCAAGCAGTAGCACCTGTAACATCTCGGTCTGACCCGAGTATTATTTATAAGAAAATAATAAACGGATCAGTCTAGCTATAAATATCAGATGACATGATATAAAATAAAAGATATGGCATAAACATAAAATATCCATACTGACATACTACTATAAGTATGCAAATAATGATCAACAGGAGATCAACCGATAAGAGATAAATCAATATCACAAGAATCTTCTCAAAGATCCAAAGAGGGCATCATACCCTAAACTTGTACTCATGACAAGTCAAAGAGATAAATTCCAGAAATCAACACAAGAAATCCAGAAATCATAAAAAGGGAAAGAGGCCTATCACATGACGGTCCGAAGACCATGGGGAGCTACCCCACATGTGTGAGTGGAATCACACAGATTGAGGTCAAGACTAACCAAAAAGCAGAAAGGTATGTGTGAATGGAATCACACAAGTGGTGTCTAGTCTAACCTTGCAATGAAAGAGACATCGCGCAATTGCTAGTCTAATTCATAAAGCGATCATCAAGATCAACGAGAAGTGTCATTACACTAAGCTAGTAAATATAGAAGTTTAGCTTCGTGTCCCATAACCACTTGCTTAACTTAAATATTTACGAACAAACTGTAAATCTTCACTAATAAAATTGTCACAAGAGGTTCAATCGAACAAGTCCAAGAATTAACCGACGAAGTGAACGCAAGCGTTTCATACCACTTGTTTTACTAAGTCGTTTAATTAGATTTCTCATCCGAGTGAGGTAAAGGCTTGTATATACTAATCGATTGGAAAACGGTTTAAGAAAAGAGCTTTGTTATTAAAAATAGAGTTTAAATTGTTTGTTAAAAGAGTTTTGATATTTACTACTAGTATTGAAACCTTTATATTATAAAGTGACAAAACACATAAGCAAGTGTAGAAACAATCAGTCACAAAGATCGCATACGGAGATGCGAATAAAATCCAAGGAAATCAGCTCAATGTTTTTCAGATAAGATCCCCTACGGAGGGGGTTCCAGGGGGGGTGGCAACCCCCCAAGGTGGGGTGCGGGGGCAACGCCACCGCTTACGGGGTTCGACCTGCCCGGTCAGGTTGCGGGGTCCAGGGGGCAGCGCCCCGTCCAAAACGGTACGACTTAGTGAAGACAACATGAGGTCTAACGACCTAAGAGGGATAGGGTCGAGCGACCTAATGGTTGCGACCTAGGGGTCTAATGGGCACGACCTAGTGGTCCAGCGACCTAAAGGGTATAGGTCATGCGACCTAAAATGGGTTCGCGACCTAACACTCAAACGACCTAAAGAAATTAAGGAGCCGAGCGACCTATAAGAAGCAGCGACCTAAGAAGAAACGAGGCCCAACGACCTAGGGGTTAGGTCATGCGAGTTAAGAAGGTCAGCGACCTAACAAAGACACGCGACCTAATAAAGAAACGCGACCTAAAGGCACGTGACCTAGCGACTTAAGAGGCGAGCGACCTAAGGTTTACGGCCTAAGAGTCGAACGACCTAGCGTGGAAGCGGCCTAAAAGCCAAACGACCTAACGACCTAAGGTCATACGACCTAGCGACCTAAAGCCATACGACCTAACGACCTAAGGTCATACGACCTAGTGCAACACACGACCTAAAAGGTACATGACCTAATTCGGCCGAGTGGTTTAAGGTCGGAGACGACCTACGACTTATAAAGGTAGACGGTTGAGCGAGCTAATGAAGTCCAGAGTCGAGCGACCTAGCGACACGGTGTGTTGAGCGACCTAACGAGGTCAACGTTGAGCGACCTAACAAGGTCCAGAGAAGGGCGACTTAAAAGAGGCGCGACCTAAAAGAGGCACGACCTAAAAGAGGCGCGACCTAAAGGAGCGCGACTTAATGGGTTATATGACCCAACGACCTAAGCCACTAACTCGCGAGCGACCTAAGTCCTAGGTCGTGAGCGACCTAACTGCGAGTGAGCAAAAATGGCCAGAGTCAAAGCAGAGCGACCTAACAACCATACGACCTACGACCTAAGGTCCTGAGCGACCTACGACCTAAGGTCCTGAGCGACCTAACTCCGAAAACACAAAAATGGCCAGAACGACCTAAATGAAGAAATTTCACCAAAACGCTAAAAATTGGAGTTTTTCACCAATCCAATCCAAACCAAATGCAAATGTGCATGCAAAAGTGATAGGGAATCATTCCCAACAGTCCAATATAGTTATAGACTAGATTTGTGAGATAAAAATCTCACCTTTGCTCCAAAGCCCAATGAAAATGAAGAACAAAGCTTGAAGGCAAATGGAGAAGCAACCACAAGCTTGAATCCGATGTCTTCTTCTTGAATTTGGAGTTGAATGTTGGAGTTGCAATAAAACAAAGACTTTGGAGTTTTAATTTCTCATTCCATTCACCATTTTTGTTGAAGCTTTAGTGTTAGGAAATGAAATGAAGCAATGAAGAAGAAGGGGGGTGGAACTTGGGCCTAATGGGCTAAAAGTCCAAACCAAAGGCTCGAGTGAAAAAGTGGTGAAATTCCACTAACCCCAAACATATCAATGTTTATACTTAGAAGATTGCAAACGACGTTTCGAACTCAATGGAAGTGGTCTCGAGTCCTAATTTGACCGTTTGCAAAAAGTAGCTTCGGACCAAAATCCGATTAACGATAAAATATTTAAATAAAATATTTAAATATAAAAATCGATAAATATGCGGGTTGTTACAGACTCCCCTCCTTAAAGAAATTACGTCCTCGCAATATATAAGGTGGAAATAAGAAGCAACAACCATAAAAGCATATTAATACTAAAGAAATTTGATATTAGAAGTTCACCTCAAAGAGCAGGAGTAAGCAAGTCCGGATGTGTTCGCTCGATGAATTCTCTGGATTCCTAAGAGCAATCCTTAGGATTTGTGGACCATTGAACCCTCACAAGCGGAACATCTTTATTTCGAAGTCGTTTACCCTCCGAAGCAATAATTCGAATAGGATGCTGCTCATAAGTTAAATTCGGCGAAACTTCAATTTCTTCCACAACAGCAGGCTCAAGAATGGAATCGGAATCCCGAAGGCATTTCCGTAATTGAGAAACGTGAAACATGTCGTGCATAGCAGAAAAATGAGCCGGTAATGCAAGGCGACAAGCCATGGAATCTATACGTACGGTGATAGGGAATGGCCCAATATATTGAGGCGCTAATCTTTCCCTATCAATGGGAACGTACAACACCTATCATAGGTGAAACACGAGTAAAATTTTGGACCTAAAACCAGCTTCTCACCGACCTTAAGCCAACAAGAATGAGATGGCATAGCATTCCCTAGAGTGCCTCGAAGAATGCCATACCAATACTAGATTGGAAGCTGTGATTATAGGAAAATTCAACAAGACAAATATGATTTTCCCAACTTCCACAAAAATCAAGCACACAACACGAAGAAGGTCTTCCAGAGTTTGGTTCACATGCTCTACTTGTCCATCGGACTGGGGTAATAAGCGGTGCTTAAATTAAGCTTCGTTTCTAAAGCTTTTTGAAGACACTTCCAAAAATCCACTAGTAAACAATGGATCACTATCGCTATCGATAGAAGTAGGAACTCCATGTAATTTAACATCTCCTTTAACAAAGAGTTTGGGCCAAAAGAGGAACGGTTCGGTTAATCCGAACGGGGAATAAAATGGACGGATTTAGTAAGTCTATCTACTATAACCCATAAGTTATCATGACCCGAACGGGGAACGGGGAAAGACGTCTATAAAATCCATGGAGATTTGGTCCCACTTCCAAATTGGAATTCCTAAAGGTTGCAATAACCCATCAGGCCCTTGGTGTTCGGCCATGACAAGTTGGCAAGTCATGCAACACTTAACAAAGTTAGCGATAGCAGATTTCATTCACTCCCGATAATAAAGTCGCTTCATATCCGCGTACATTTTACTACTACTGGGATGAACGGTAATATTAGAACGATGTGAATCTTCAAAAATATAATGACGAAGATCACAAATATTTGGTACGATAAGTCTACCAAACTTTCAAATGCCGCCACGAAAATCAATTTTTTTGAAGTCTTTCAAACTTTCGATATTAATTTCATCCCCACGACCTTGGATGCGAAGAGCCAATTCGGGATATAACCCTTTGAGCTTCAAGAACGCAGTCTAAAAAGAAGGAGGAGCCTCTAGACTACATAAAACCAGGGATGCACATAATTCAGATTTTTGCGATCTCGAATCTCACAAGTGTATAGAGTCTCGAGATCGTTCCATTCGGATATCATCCTATAAACAACTGATTATTGCTTACAACTAAGTGCATTGGCAACACGATTTCCCTTCTGGGAGTATAAAGAATATCAAGATCATAAGATGCAAGA
This sequence comes from Allium cepa, assembly GCA_030765085.1. Classification (NCBI taxonomy): domain Eukaryota; kingdom Viridiplantae; phylum Streptophyta; class Magnoliopsida; order Asparagales; family Amaryllidaceae; genus Allium; species Allium cepa. The sequence continues at coordinate 188,662,657 of CM060939.1, read as the reverse complement.
AATTCAAGCCAACATGGTTGACACAAATTAAGTTTCTTATGAGAAAATAGGTATCCCAATGATTTATAATCGAGGTAGAGAACAAATTTCTCCACCAAAGATGATGATGCCTAATATTGAAAGCAAAATCAATAGCCGCGAGTACCAGATCATAAGTGGCATTCCTAGTCTCGATCGGCCTCAAAGATTTAGAAGCAAAAGTGATTGCGCGTTCTCTTCGGGAATCACAAGAATAAGAATATTGGAAAGAAGGAATTTTGTCCTCTTTCCCAAAAAGCTAAAACTTTAAAAATCACAATTACCTTTATAGAAAAATTTATATTTTACAAGTCAATTTATTGTGTTTGATTGTCTCATCAAAGTGTTTAGGAAATCCCTATCGATAGCATTGATCAAGTGCATCGACCAGAAATCTTAAAACACTAAATGGGCAATACAACACAAAATTACCTTTTTATAGGAATTTAAAATATCTTCTTAAAAGATTTGTAAAATTTTAAATTTCTATTTTCATCCAAAATTAATAAATACAAGATTGGAATTATTGAGATATCCATAGAATACTTGATTTATAAAATGGATGAAATAAACTGGATAAACTGAATGACACAATATGTCATTCATATAAATCATAATGAGTGCGGAATGCGGTATGTGGAAGGCTAGCTTGCGCAACTCGTAGTGATTGAAATTCGGTGGCAAGGTCAAACTAGAAAGACCTTAACACCACTTAAAAGGTTGCTTAGGTAAAGATCCTAAGACAAACTCAAAAATATCGGAGAATTCTCAACCGATATGAATGAGCGAGATATCTCTTTATTCAACATGTGAGCTTAAAGAATAAAATGATGCCATCGATTTGAAACCGAAATCACAAAGGAAAAATATGAATCTGCTTAACAGATTGAAAATGTCGAAAAAGGAATTGTCCATTCGGAACAATTGGATATGGGCTTCAAAGTGATTAAGCCAATCCTTTCACGCAAATCAATTCCGAAACCTAAGCAATGCACAATACGCAAATCGGTTCGGAAAGAAAAATCACATGTAATAATTTCGGCATCAATAATAAGCAAATTGAGTGTTGCGAATCCTCTGATTCGGATTCACAATCCTCAAAGAAGTCATCAAGCCCAAAATATAAAAATAAAGAGAATCAACAAGTTCTTCTGATAAATAAAAATGATGAGGGAAACCCATATCAAAAAGAACTCGAATCGGATAATCGCAAACAAATGAAATCAAGGATTAAATAAGGAATACCTTGACCCAGAGAAGTTTCGTTAGAAGCTTTTAGCTTTCCTTCTCTCTTACTAGGTCGTGTGGGACATGTAGACAAATAATGGCCCGAGCCCTTGCAATAGCGGCAATAGAGGGGTTCCGGGCACTTAGTTACATAATGGTCTGAGGAACCACAATTGTAGCATCGTTTACGACTAGAGGTTGATAGCTTGGCTACCGAAGTTTCTGGTCCCACCTTCTTCTTACTTAGAAGTATGGGGCAGACAGAAATATGATGACTGGAATCTTTGCAGTAACGACAAAGGAGTGGTTCCGGACACTCCTTCGCATAGTGGTCCCTAGAACCACAGTTGTAGCATTTTCCACAATTAAGGATTGGAGTCTTGGCTCCAAAAATAGGTTGCTTCACCTTCTTATCGGGATGAGGGCTTTTGAATTTAATACGCCTCTTCTTGGAAATCCCAATATCACTATCAATTCCTCTATCAGCCTCTTCCTCTTGTAGAGTGATATCTACAAGCTCGTCGAAAGGAACTTCTAGTTTCAAAGGTAAGATCTTTGTGGTATTCTTACTCAAAGCATAGATAAACTCTTGATTCTTTACAAGATCCAAAAGTTGTTGGGCAGACATGAATGCGCCATCCAGAGAAGGGCTACTGGATTGACCAGCGCTAGGACTGCTAGAACTAACCATTTCTCTTCCTTAAGAAAGAAAGAAGGAAGAAGAAGAAGGTTATTCACTGAATATCAAGCAACCTTGATAGGAAAAACAAGGAATCATAAAGAAAATAGGATGAATCGGTATGAAGACTCGAATTAAATCCTAAGGCACAACTCCTAAGAAAGACTTAGGACATGATCCTTGCTAGATTATTCTACATTGTTCCGAAGTTTGGCTCTGATACCAAGCTGTGACGCCCCACCTCTATACCCACGCTAGCCAAGAACACTACGGTGTAGTGCTGTCAACTAGCGCGGAGAATAAGGCTGTTGAGGAGCGACCATCCATGTAATCTCTTATCACACGGTGGCTATAAAATGATCTTCGGAAACAAATATAGAAGTAAGCATAACATGCGAATCAATCACAGATATCCATATCACAAAGGCGGAAAGAGATATGAATATATATCACATAAAAGTGTACATCAGAGTAGTGGTCTAAAAAGATCCACGATAATACAAAAGAATAGCAACGCGTGCTATACAAAAGAATACAACTATGAGTCTATATCTCAAGTGTATACAACAAAAACTGCTAATCTAAACAGTTAGCCAAAAGTCAGAGTGATGAATCCCTGGGAAGAAGTCAAGCAGAAGCACCTGTAACATCTCGGCCTGAGCCGAGTATTATTTATAAGAAAATAATAAACGGATCAGTCTAGCTATAAATATCAGATGACATGATATAAAATAAAAGATATGGCATAAACATAAAATATCCATACTGACATACTACTATAAGTATGCAAATAATGATCAACAGGAGATCAACCGATAAGAGATAAATCAATATCACAAGAATCTTCTCAAAGATCCAAAGAGGGCATCATACCCTAAACTTGTACTCATGACAAGTCAAAGAGATAAATTCCAAAAATCAACACAAGAAATCCAGAAATCATAAAAAGGGAAAGAGGCCTATCACATGACGGTCCGAAGACCATGGGGAGCTACCCCACATGTGTGAGTGGAATCACACAGATTGAGGTCAAGACTAACCAAAAAGCAGAAAGGTATGTGTGAATGGAATCACACAAGTGGTGTCTAGTCTAACCTTGCAATGAAAGAGACATCGCGCAATTGCTAGTCTAATTCATAAAGCGATCATCAAGATCAACGAGAAGTGTCAATTACACTAAGCTAATAAATATAGAAGTTTAGCTTCATGTCCCATAACCACTTGCTTAACTTAAATATTTACGAACAAACTGTAAATCTTCACTAATAAAATTGTCACAAGAGGTTCAATCGAACAAGTCCAAGAATTAACCGACGAAGTGAACGCAAGCGTTTCATACCACTTGTTTTACTAAGTCGTTTAATTAGATTTCTCATCCGAGTGAGGTAAAGGCTTGTATATACTAATAGATTGGAAAACGGTTTAAGAAAAGAGCTTTGTTATTAAAAATAGAGTTTAAATTGTTTATTAAAAGAGTTTTGATATTTACTACTAGTATTGAAACCTTTATATTATAAAGTGACAAAACACATAAGCAAGTGTAGAAACAATCAGTCACAAAGATCGCATACGGAGATGCGAATAAAATCCAAGGAAATCAGCTCAATGTTTTTCAGATAAGATCCCCTACGGAGGGGGGGTCCAGGGGGGGTGGCAACCCCCAAAGGTGGGGGTGCGGGGGCAACGCCACCGCTTACGGGGTTCGACCTGCCCGGTCAGGTCGCGGGGGTCCAGGGGGCAGCGCCCCCGCCGGGGTGCGGGGCAGCGCCCCGTCCAAAACGGTACGACTTAGTGAAGACAACATGAGGTCTAACGACCTAAGAGGGATAGGGTCGAGCGACCTAATGGTTGCGACCTAGGGGTCTAAGGGGCACGACCTAGTGGTCCAGCGACCTAAAGGGTATAGGTCATGCAACCTAAAATGCGTTCGCGACCTAACACTCAAACGACCTAAAGAAATTAAGGAGCCGAGCGACCTATAAGAAGCAGCGACCTAAGAAGAAACGAGGCCCAACGACCTAGGGGTTAGGTCATGCGAGTTAAGAAGGTCAGCGACCTAACAAAGACACGCGACCTAATAAAGAAACGCGACCTAAAGGCACGCGACCTAGCGACTTAAGAGGCGAGCGACCTAAGGGTTACAGCCTAAGAGTCGAACGACCTAGCGTGGAAGCGGCCTAAAAGCCAAACGACCTAACGACCTAAGGTCATACGACCTAGCGACCTAAAGCCATACGACCTAACGACCTAAGGTCATACGACCTAGTGCAACACGCGACCTAAAAGGTACACGACCTAATTCGGCCGAGTGGTTTAAGGTCGGAGACGACCTACGACTTATAAAGATAGGCGGTTGAGCGAGCTAATGAAGTCCAGAGTCGAGCGACCTAGCGACACGGTGTGTTGAGCGACCTAACGAGGTCAATGTTGAGCGACCTAACAAGGTCCAGAGAAGGGCGACTTAAAAGAGGCGCGACCTAAAAGAGGCGCGACCTAAAAGAGGCGCGACCTAAAGGAGCGCGACTTAATGGGTTATATGACCCAACGACCTAAGCCACTAACTCGCGAGCGACCTAAGTCCTAGGTCGTGAGCGACCTAACTGCGAGTGAGCAAAAATGGCCAGAGTCAAAGCAGAGCGACCTAACAACCATACGACCTACGACCTAAGGTCCTGAGCGACCTACGACCTAAGGTCCTGAGCGACCTAACTCCGAAAACACAAAAATGGCCAGAACGACCTAAATGCAGAAATTTCACCAAAACGCTAAAAATTGGAGTTTTTCACCAATCCAATCCAAACCAAATGCAAATGTGCATGCAAAAGTGATAGGGAATCATTCCCAACAGTCCAATATAGTTATAGACTAGATTTGTGAGATAAAAATCTCACCTTTGCTCCAAAACCCAATGAAAATGAAGAACAAAGCTTGAAGGCAAATGGAGAAGCAACCACAAGCTTGAATCCGATGTCTTCTTCTTGAATTTGGAGTTGAATGTTGGAGTTGCAATAAAACAAAGACTTTGGAGTTTTAATTTCTCATTCCATTCACCATTTTTGTTGAAGCTTTAGTGTTAGGAAATGAAATGAAGCAATGAAGAAGAAGGGGGGTGGAACTTGGGCCTAATGGGCTAAAAGTCCAAACCAAAGGCTCGAGTGAAAAAGTGGTGAAATTCCACTAACCCCAAACATATCAATGTTTATACTTAGAAGATTGCAAACGACGTTTCGAACTCAATGGAAGTGGTCTCGAGTCCTAATTTGACCGTTTGCAAAAAGTAGCTTCGGACCAAAATCCGATTAACGATAAAATATTTAAATAAAATATTTAAATATAAAAATCGATAAATATGCAGGTTGTTACAATGTAAGTGTATAAAATATTATATTGAACTAAAGGAAAAATGGTAAATTCTTAGGTAAAATTTGGTACTGGAAAATATTCTAAGTTAATGTGAGTAAAAGTTTAATAAGGGTGTGTGGAATGATAGTTGTGAATAAGTGAATGGAAATCAAAATAAATGGGAATAAAAAGAAATTGACAAGGTTAATAATCGATTGGGATAAATACGTAGGATGTACGCATATTTTTTTATTCGCATAATGATTTGATCCAGACTCGAGCACAGAATTTCAAGATAGTAATATCGATCCGAGTCGGGGTTTTTCACTTGATTTTCGATGACAAATTTTGGATATGGATTTTTGATTAATTCTGTAAATTCTCTATCATAGTTTGTGACTATGGTGCAAGGAGAATGACGGATTCTGATCAAGAAACTAAATCCGAGTCCGCAATAGGAAGTCGGGTGGACTATACTTGTTCTGAAGGGAAATTGTGCGATCGAGTGAGCGATCGGATTTGGTATTGCGTACGGATGATATATGTGCATTGTACGAGCTAAAATGAAATAGATATCGAGACTTTTGTAAAGAAATGTATAAAATGATTTTGAATGTTGGGATTGGATATTATTGCTAAGTAAGATACAGGTGTTTAAAAGCAAAAGGAAATAGGGATTTTATGCTTTCAGAAGGTGAATTGAATTGCTCGACAAAAAGGTATGTATTCAAATTTCTGTATGAAATTTGATGATTTTCTGATCTTGCAACTTGGCATTTTGTTTTCTTTTGAATTTGGGGGCCCATAGAGGCATTTTGTAGTTGTACCGAGCTAGCCGCGCAAAGGTGACGCTGGCGAAAGTTTTCGAAAATTTAGAGAGCTCGAAATTTTATGAAATTTGGATAATTTAAAATTTGAATTTGAATTATAGTTTGAATGGTTGAATAAGTAATGTTGATTTTCATTTGAGGTTGAGTTGGGAAGTTAGTAAGAGGATTAGTGTGTCTGTAATAAAAGGATGTTTAGGGAAGTTGTTAAAAACTATTTGGTTTTAGGAAAATAGTTACCGAGTATCGGACGGGGACAAAATTCTTTTAAGGGAGGAGGAATGCGACGACTCGAAATTTCTGGATATTTAAAATTAGAATATTTAATTGATTTTAAATATTTGAAAGTTAGTTTAACTTGAATTTCAAATATCATTAATTATTTGGCAATTAAATTATTGAATTTAGTAATTTGAAATTGGGTAAAATATTAAATCTTGAGTTTTAGGCTTGTTAAAAATATTTCAATGGCTTATAAAATTTAGATTAATAGTACTGAAAATAATAAAAGCTTTAAAATTGAATTTTAAGGTGATTTGTTAAGTTTTAAAAATATAGTTTAAATTGATATTTAAAAATAGCCATCCAAGGCGCAGCCTCGAATTTCGATGAAACCAGTTCAATTGGATCGGTAATAGTGTTTTATTTTCGGATTTCAATTTTCGTAGCATTTGGAGCTGTCGTACGATCGTACGGTAGATAAACGCAATAGATTTATATCGAAAACTTAATATAATAACCGAGTCCAAAAGCTGTCATCTCCATATGATCGAATTAGGACTCGAAACCTTTTCCAGTGCATTCGAAATAGGGGTATAACATTATAAACGCCTAGCGGCATGCCTCGATAGGATGTCGAGATTTTTAGATGCGATTTCGTGATGATTTAAAATTGAAATAATTTATTTTATATGTGTGATTTGATAAATAACTTCATGTCAGTACGTCCCCTTTCATTTAGTTGTCACTGCAGCAAGCCTATTTGAGCACGCAATAGATTCGAGCACACTTAAATCAAATACTCCCCTCCTTTTTAATTCACGCAGAAGATCAGGGTTAAAAAAAGGGGAAAATAAAATGGTCGTGTTTCTCCCTCTCTTTATTTTAGAACTCGAGATTTTTTCCTCCCTGTTCAGTAAAATGAGGCCATGTTTCCTTCTTTCTATTCAAACTGTTATTCAAAGCAGACTGCATGTTAACCACCTGTCACCGATCCATCGACGCTACACCTCAAGCTCGATTCGTTCGCCTTGAATTCGCAAGTTCAGTTCGACATCAGCTCTCAACCGCTCTGGAAATCCTTCTCGGTAGTAGCAGAGGCATGGTGGAGCATCGGTGCAGAAGAAGGCTATCATAACTCCATCTTCACGCCAGTTGTGATATCCACGCTTGTAGTCCCGAAATCGGTCGAAGACGGTGGTTGTAGGTCAGACTGAGACGACATGTAGAGGATTTGGAGGGGAGAGTAGCGCTGTCGCATTTTGGGTTGTGGGTTCGCGGCTTAGGTTTCGACTTTGGGATGTTGGTGAGTTTGTTTTCCTTTTTATTTATTTTATTTTGGTTCTGGTATAAACTAAATAACAGTTTTAAATTTACTTTTATCATGAGAGATATAATAAAATATGCTAATCAATTGTTTAAATAGAGATTTAAAACTTCAAGAGCTTACAATTTTATAACGTTTGGACATGGAGAAATTAGGTAGTTAGAATTTTTATTGAGTAAATATACAATATACATATTTTCACTTATGGTTTAATTCGAAAATAATGAAGATGTATTTGTTTAATTAGATCTAAACTTTTTTAGTTACTAAGAAATCATTTAGAGGAAAATTAGTTCAAATTTAAATCATTAGCCGATTGAATTATTAAATGGTACTTTTTGGTTCGATTTTATTGCGAATATTAATAATTCATATAAATTGTTTATACAAGGTCCAAAATCATGGAGAAAAAAGCCGTTTTGGATCAGATCTGCAAATTAAAAATCAAAGGTGAGTTAATCTCACTCATTTCGAATACCCTTTGTATTTAAATAGTTAAATTTAAATTATTTGTTGAATGATTGAATTTACTGGATGTGGTATTATATATAGTAGTGTATATACATATTGGAGTGATTGATTTCTCACAATATATCGCGGATGAGACCCTCTGCGCCCTGCATAATAGTAGATGACCCTTTATATCACGATATCCCGCCTTGAATCAGGATTGGTATTTTAGTTGTTGCGCTAACATCTGTGGATGCAGGGAAACAGGTTGGAGGGATCCAACTGGATTCCATAAAACGTTGGAATTATTTTATATTCAGCCATGTGATTTATGTGATAATCTATGATAATTATATTGGGAATTGAAATTATTGAATGCTATGGCTTGGTTAAATATATATATTGGTATTTAAGAAAATGAATAAAAAATGTACAAAGCTTGGTTTTTTGAAGGAAATAAAAAGGAAAATTTTTTAGTAAAATAATATAGTGAATTTGGGTAAATTAAAGATTGAATTTGGAGAAAAATACAAAAGTTTGATTTTTAAATTCTACTAAATAAATTCTAAGTATGGAAAGGAAGATAGAGATTTTAAATAAATAAAATAAAAAGGGTTTGGAGACTTAAGTGATATGTCCTAAAAATTTAAAGGATTTTATTTTCAAAATTTAAGATTTAAAATGATTTGGAAGAATTAAAAGGGTAGAATTTCAAATGAAGTATGAAGTGGTTTTTTCAGTTTAAAAATAAGATTTTAAGTCATAAATATAGAATTAAAAATGAAATTAATGGGTTTTGAAATAAATTTGGATAAGTAAAGAAATTTATTTTAAATGGAATTAATTTTGGAATCAATTTGGAAATTCGATTAAGTGTTGAAACTATGAATAAAGGAGAATGAGATTGTGAAATTTATAAACAGGGTTTATAAATAAAATGAAATATTTATCATAGGACAATTTGGAAGTATATATTCAGGATGGGAATTTATAAGGAAATGGTGATTTGTTTAAAAGTAAATAGTGGTTTTATTTTTGAAGGTGTGAAATGGGAGGTGTATTTTCCTGAAAAGCCAAGTATGTTTTCAAAGCAGATTTTTAAGTATAAGTTAGCGGTTTTAAAGTGGGTTTAAAAGATTGTTTTAGAAAGAAATTATTATTTAGTGGTTTTAAATTTTTAAAAAGTAAATATTATTAAGGATATTTTTATAAGTAAAGTATTTTAAAAGGGTTAACTAGTATTATTATTTAAAGATAATTATTTAGTATTTATGCTTATAGAATAACTTTCAATTTTAAATTTGTTTGGCTTAAAGTTTTACATGAAAATTATTATTAAATTTCATAACTAGTATTTTGAAGAAAATGTTTTAAGTAGTTTTATTTTAAATGTTTTAACGTATATATATTGTTGGATAAAGTGTTTTAAATTATTTTAAAATCTAAGTATTAAGACTTGGTGAATTTCAGTGGAAATAAACAATCTTTGGAAATTTATTCCCCAAAAGAAAAGTGATTTGAAAATTATTTTCAAAGAGTTGAAGAGTAGAAAAATAGCTTGTGAAGATATTTTGAAATAAGTAATTTGGAAAAATTATTTAAAGTCTGATGGTTGTCTGTGAATGTTATTTGACAGTTAAATAACCGACTATCAATATTGGCCAATGCGCTGATCGTTTCGAAGAGACCGAGATCGGGATTAATTTTTCGAAAAACAACTTTGATCTGGTTTGAATGTTTTCGTGAGGAAGATAAGAGCTTGGAGTCGAAGATGGAGCAGTGAAGTGCAAGGGCTAATCGCTACTAATGCTGAGGGTTATTTCAAAATGGATGTAGTAGGAGTAGTGCCTTTGGTTCCATTCGAACCCGGAATGGACTTCTATGGATGAATGCTTTAAGAACATCGTCAGGATGACGATGAGCATTCTAATTGTATGTGTGCTTAAAAGGTAACACATAGCCTCGAGCCTCATCAATCGGGAATGGCTAAAACAGGAAAGGTGCACACAAGGCTAAGTGGCTAGTAACTAATTTGGGTAAGGTCATCCCTGTTTAGAGGTCCCTATATTTCGGCTGTGTGGGTGGTTGTTGATCCCAACCACGGGGTGATCTTATTCAGACTATCCAGTAAGGGGTAGCTCCGGTCTTGTGATGCAGGGGATCATGATGGATCCTCGGTACAGTGATCTAGACCACGTACTGTGACGGGCGGTACCCCAGTAGCCCTGCCATTGATGGAAATCCATTCTCCCTACGTGCCTTTACTATTTTGTTTGTAGAGCCTAGTATTGTTGGAATTTAATAATGTAACAATTTCGGCTATTTGAATAAGTATTTGTATATAGACATTACTATAATATCAGAGGATTTTATAAGAAATTTTTTGGTTATCATAAGGTAAAAACCCAACATGTTTATTTGTCACGTGGTCTTAGGAGATACCTTTGTTTTCAAAGGATTATGAAAACTTTAATAATCCAATTGAATGTGTTTTCTCACGCTGGTTTTCTATACTGACTCGGGTGTTATTTAACTATAATGCTCGAGTCAGAACGAGTATTATAGAGTACAGATTTTGGATGGCCTACTGTGGGGCTCAGGAGACGAGCTGGATGAGGAGGCATATTTCCGTAGGTTTATATTTCCGTTGTGCCTTGTAGTTGTAAGCTTTGGAAGGATGAGATATTATAACCGTCCTAAATTTTATTGTTGATTCTATTGTACTTTGATGATCTAATGTATAAACAGATATAGTTCTTTTTGTTTAAAGATTAATCATTTATCTATTATATATTGTTCAACTGCGATTGTGCGATTCCGATATTGTTTCCTATTTCTTCTTTTACCTCCTTCTTCATTAACCATAATGGTTCAGTTTTATAGCATATGATTATTTGGCATTAGATACACGGGATGTATTAATGTCGATTTTCAGGCATCGAAAAATCATGTCGTTACAGACGTTATGATAATATCAAAGGATTTTATATAGAAATGTTTGGCTATTATAGGGCAAAAACCCATCAGTGTTTATGTGCAACGTGGTCTTACGAGATACCTTTGTTTTGAAGATTTTTATAAAGTTAAACTTATGCTATACTCAAACCAGACCTATGTCTGATTTGTAATTTTATTTATTTCCCTTAAACTCTTGGGTACTCAAATTTTCAAGATTAGCCAAGTAGTCTGTTTTCTCTGGAGCATTTTCGAAAGAAGTATGGAGTAGGAGCCTTCATCTATATCTAGTAGTAAAGTTTATTTCAGCTGTGACTATATATTATGTATTAGCAGTTTGGGCAGGTTGATATGCCTGTCCTTATTGGGAATAGTACTTGTTGTAACTTTGATGTAACATTTCGGAGTAACCATATGTCCTATTCTGTGATGATATATATGTAACTCTGACATTGTGAGAAAAGCCCATGTTGTTTCCTTGTCTTTTATTTTCTTTACCCCATGACCTATCTTTCTGTCACGATCCGTCTTTCACTATCCAGAAAGACGTATCATTAAAAAGAATGAAAGGGACAGGGAAGAGAAAAGATAGAGAAGAAAGAAGAAACAACATCAGAATCTCAATAGCGGAACGAATAAATTATATTAATAACATAAGTATTACATAGTATACAACCATCATCAGAGTTGCACAGATTATACATCACATACTAGACAGTTATAAACACCTGTCTTGTTATTACAATTCAATACAACACAAACAAATGAATCAGAGAATACACAGAGGAACACTATAAATGTCTACAACGTTGAAGCCTCCTGCTCCATTGCTCCTCCACAATTTGTCAAGCTAACCTTAATCCCTTGGCTACTCGTAAAGATTTGAGCACCCAAGAGTTTAAGAAAACAGAAGATAAACTCCGGTTCAGACATGGGTCTGGTGTGAGTAACAGGTTAAAGTTGTTTAACTTTTGAAAAACCTTTGAAAATAATGGTATCACGTAAGACTTCCCGCACATAAACATAGAAAAGTTTTTACCTTACGCTAACCAAAACATTTGATAGGAAATCCGGTGATATTATAATAGGTCTAGGGTTTTCAAATAAATAAGAAATAGCTGAAATTGTTACATCTATTAAATTTCAGTGACTAGCCACAAAAGTGGGTAATACAATAAAAACCGTAAGGGCGCGTAGAAAGAATGGGTTTCCATCAATGACAGGGCTACTGGGGTACCGCCCATCACAGTAGGGGGCCTAGATCACCGTACCGAGGATCCACCCTAACTCCTCTGCAACACAAGACCGGAACCATCCCTTACTGGATAGTCTCGAACAAGACAACCCCGACAGTTGTCACGAATCAACTGCCCCACTCAGCCGAATATAAAGGGACTTCTTGACAGGGGAAAATCTCGTCCTACTTGGACATGACCCACTTAGCCTTGCTGCACCTCCCCTGTTTTAGCCATTCCCGGTTGATGAGGCTTGAGGCTACGATTACCTTTAGAGAACACATCTCTTAGAATTCTCATCATCCACCTGATGATGTTCTGAAAGCATTCAATCCATACAAGTTCGTTCCGGGTTTGAACGAAACCGAAGGCATTATCTCGTTACACACATTTTGGAATCACCCTTAGAGTTAACGACGATAACCCTTGCACTCTGAATCTTCATCTTCACTTGAGATTCACGACCTATCTTTAATTTGGATCGATGTAGTTTTCGGATATACAAATCTGGAAACCCGATCCCGTTCTCACCGAATCCAAAACGTATCTTTTAAGGTCCAAGTTGTTTTAAAGTTTAAAAAAATTCAATTCCATTATCTATATACACACAGATAGATAATTCACATATCACAATAGATAGTAAACATTATCATCACAAATAGAAAATCAACATTATCATCATACTTCATCCAAAGCATCCGTATCACACAACATCACTCATCTCATATCTGAGATCTCAAACCATTTATGGTGAACAAATATCATCCATTCATACATAAGCAAGGATTTATTTATCACACTATAATTAATTTAAAATGAATTAATTTGATTATTTACATTTCTAATTAATTTAAAGTAAATTAAATTAATTACTTTACCATTTTAAATCTTGCTTACAAATCCATTGATTAATTACAAATCAATAAATCAATTATTCTCTAATTACTCACCTTAATTAATCATCCCTGATTAATCATCCTTTAATTACATTTAAATATTTATCCTTTAATTAATTTCACAAATTAATTATTCTTAATCACATATAGTAATTAACCTTTAATTACTTCACAAATTAGTTAATTAATTATAATTAGTTACATTCCTCTTTAATTAATTACATTAATTAATTATATTTAATCTCTTATCATTGATTAATTAATCTTAATTAATCAACCATTAATCACATCACTAATTATATAAATTAATGATCCCTGATTACGTCTTTAATTATTTATTCTATTTAAATTAATTACATTAAGTAATTACTCATTTAATTAAACCATAATTATTAATCACCCTTGATTAATCCCATCCAGTAATTAACTTCTCTTAACTACTACATTAAATCAACTAATTATCCCTTAATTAATTATCTTAATTAATCCCTTGATTAATTGCACAAAGTAATTATGCTCAAATTACTTCCATTAACAAATCATCATTTAATTAATTACATCCAGTAATTATCTATTAATTACTTCACCAGGTAATTATACTCATCAAATTATCAGGTGATTATTCTAAATTAATTAAACTTAATTAATTAACTTAAACTAATCGAATTTATGTAAATTAATTACCTTGACTAATTAATTCCTTTTAATTACTTTCATTAAGTAATTATATTTAACCAATTTCTATAAATGATTATCTTTAATTAATTAATCTAATTAATCATTAAAATTAATCACATTAATTAATTATTAAATAATCTTAAGTTAATGACCTTCATTAACTATTTACAATTCATTAATTACTTTTCCTAAATAATTAACTCAAATTAATCATTATTAATTTCAAATTAATTATCATAATTACTTAATTTAACCTTAATTAATTTATTCAAACCCTTAATTAATAAATTAGTTAATTATCCATTTAATTACCATACTAATTTAATGAATCAAAAATCATCAAATCCGTATTAACTACAAATAAAAACAATTCTTATTAATGATTAAATTATCATTAAAAAGGCAATTTAAAACAACTTACTTTAAAATTTATTTCCAAATTTCATTTTAAACTTAAGATTTAAAATGAAAACAAACTTAACTTTTAACAAAGTTTGAAAACATTTTAAAAATATTTTAAAAATCTCATGTTAAAGAATTACTTATTATATAAAGAACTTAAAAGAATTTAAACCAAATTTACTTTTAAATTCTTACCTTTAAAATACAATTTGAACATTCGAAGTTATATTAAACAATTTAAATTTAAAAACTTCCTTCATTTCAAAACTAAAATACAGATTTGGATTTGAGTCCAGATTAATCTTAGATTAAATCTCTACTTTTATTTTAAAGCTTTACTTATAAATTCAAACTATTTAAACCCTTTTAAAGTTGTTTAAAACATTTTAATTTATAAAACTTAATTAAATTTTAAAACTAGGATACAGATTCAGTTTTTCAATCCATATTTTAAATTTGGTTTGAGACTTTGTCTTAAAACTTACTTCCAAATTTAAAACAAGATTTAAATTTAAATTTGAAAACCGACAGGTTTCCAGAGAAACCTGTAACAAATATTATACCCAAGTCCCCTCTAAAATGCTTCGAGCAAAACCCTATGCTACTTCGAGTCCAACAATCGAATCACTCGAGAGAAACTCGAGCCCAAAATCTCTGCAACACACCAAAACTTCACCAGACAAAATCACTGCACCGTGCATATGCACGGTGGCTCCGACCCTCTCCGGTCACTACCAAGACTTCGAGCACGACGATGATCAACCCTGAAACTCATCATGATCATCAGATCGTGTCCACCAACCTGAAATCAAAATCGAGCGCCCAAATCAAAACCTGGAAATAACAAGCACACCCCATCCCAAAACCTGTAAACATCTCGCCCTTATGTCTCCGACCACCGTGTTGCCAAAACCTTCGGTCACGACTTCATCAATGCTCCAGCTAACCACCCCTTGAATCCCCATGCACTCGATCCACTAGGAAGAACGAGATGGTCAAAAACTCAAACCTATGTCAAAACTAGGTTTACAGATCAAATCGAACAACCACCATCACCATGGTGATCTTCCACCACCTCCACCATTTTTCCCTTAGTCATTGACCACTCTACCATCACCAGAAGGAAACTCGAACTTCCAGACAATCGAGATCAACAGAGGCACTCAAATTTCCATTTTCTAGTTAAACCAGAATTGCTATCAATTCCCTCTACTAAAAACTTCCATTTATTTTCAAAAATCAAATTTTGTTTTAAGCATTTGATTCATATACCTGAACCAAATATTCTTACCAGTTTATTTTTGACTTATTTTTAGTTTACTATGTTGTTCAGTATTTCCAGAGCTAAATGATAATTGTTTTAACTTAAACAATTTAAAACTAAAAGCCTATGATATAACAAATATATTTATTCAAAACTTCGGTCTTAATCAAAGCATTGATCAGGAGCAAGTAAATTTTGATTAGCTTTGAACCTGGAACTAAAGTCAGAGACAATCCAGACACACAGCAATGCACATACCTACCATTCTCATATACACACAGAAATATATTTAAAAATATATTCACAAACATACTTAAGTTTAGAGATAAGCATGCAAATATAATCATATACTTAAAACATTTTAGTTGTGATGTTACTCACCTGGAAACAGTGATGATCAGAGCACCAGATTCTTGAAAAGCTTTAGTTTTGATTTTAAAACCAGAGTGCCTTTGCTTTTAAAACTGCATGTTAAGATCTGAAAATGCTTCTTTGATTTGAAAACTTGTTGAGATTACTTTTGATTTTTGAAAATGCTTCACAGATTTGCATTTGAAAATGCTTGCAGGCTTTTAGACAGATGGAAGAAAATGCAGGTTTGAACAGGTTTAAAAATGCAGGCTTGACCAGATTTGATTTTGAGGATGCTTCACAGATTCACATTCTTTTGAAAATGGATTTTACAGATTTGGAAAAATGCAGATGTTCGGTTTTATGAAAATAAAAATGCGAGCTAGTTGATTTTTAGTTTTGAGGAAGAGTTTTAGATTTTGATTTGTATTGGATTTTTGGTTTGAGGAGTTGTAGAAACTGATTTAATTCTCAGCTGAAGATTTTTCTTTACTTTTGAAAATGAAGAAAGGAAATGAAAAGAAGAAAACATGTTTATATAAGTGTAATTGATTTTCCAAAAATAAAAGAAAAAATACAAATGACACTTGTCCTATATTACTACATTTGTTATATAGAGTAGGTTATTAGTTCACATTTGTCTCGTTAGTTGCTTAAGATATTAACACTTGTTATATACATATTTTTTACTTATTTTTATTTAATTTAAAAATAAATAAAACCCTTTTTCGTTATTTGTTAAATACTTATATATATATATATATTATTTTCATTTGTAAATGTATATGTGCATTTCTTTTTAAAGAAAATGAAATAAAACAAATTATATAAAAATGAAAGCTTATCCAAATAATTTAAAAATGTTTATTCTTTGGAATTCAAAATTAATTCAAATTCGAATCCAATCATAAATTTAAAAATCCAATTTAAAGCTAATTTATATCAACATTTTTAATTTAAAAATAACAATAATATTGTCTTTTAAAACCTATCTATATTTATACATTTATTAATATTATTTGAAAATAACATATTTATCACTTTAAATTTTTTTTATAAAAGAGATTATAAATTACTTATCACTTTATCTTATTTAAGTGAATAAATATTTTATGTAAATGGTATTTTAAACTTTCATATTTATTTTCAAATCATATTTATCAAGCTATATTTAAAATAAAATAAAATAAACCTTTTATTAATTTATACTTAAACTAAGATATAATTTAAACAAATTAATATTTACCTTAAGTATTAAAAACCATATAGTTATTTATTAAATAGCTTTGAAAATTTATATATTAAATAAAATAATAATTTCCAAATTGTCAAAATGTATATTAGAATTTAAAAACAAGATTTTATTTGTTTATTAAACTTCAAATCAAAACTTATCTATTTACAATATATATATATACACATTATAAATAGAAAGCATTTTTTTAGCTTTTAAAAGATAAAATTCACTAATTAAATATCTATTTAATTGGATTATAAATCAAGTCAAAGTTTTATTAACAAAATTTATCAAATCAATTTAATTTTAAATACAGATTATTAAATTGACATTGCCCAAAATTTCGGGTCATCACATTCCTCCCCTTAAAAGAATTTCGTCCCTGAAATTTAAAAGCAAAGGTAATTTAATAATCTCATTAAAGATTTAATTTTAAAACACAAGCATATATCAATCATATGCTAACAAGCATAACAACCAATTTATCCAATCAAACAAATTTAACCATTCAAACAAAATTCTGGATAGAATTTTCTAGAGTTTCCTAGGTATAAATACCGAAATACTCTCTCTACAGAATCCAAACAATCTACGGTACTAAGCTACTGAGTTCTTACTCATCTAGATCTCCAAAACTAAACAGGAAATCAGACCACACTCAAGTCCGACTCAGCAACCAAATCTTCCTGAACTGCTGGTTCCAAAACCAGAGATAGATCATACACGTACTCCCCAGAGATACGTGAAACACACTGAATCCCAGTTATCCAAACTGGTAATTCAACTCCAGTAGACCATAGCACTTATCCAAAACAGAGCACAGAAGTGATCCAAAACACCTCGGAGCTAGCTTCCCAGTCTTACCAAATCTTATAGCTCCTTGGATTGGAGAAAACTTATCCAAAATCAAATTTTCGACTTTGGAATCTAAATTCCTCCATCTCTTATCCTCAAACTCTTCTGACAATCCTGGTTGCCTATATCCTTCCTGATCAGCTTAACCTTCGCTGATGCCTCTAAAACAAACTGGATCAAAAACAACCCAACACAATGACCTCCTCAAGATCAACCAAAATCAAGAACACCAACTCTACTCCTCAAACAACAGAAGAAAACTAACTTCTCCTATCTAGAAAAGACAAACATATGCACTTCCAAACTGCTTCCGCTGCACAACTCTGATCTGGAGTAGATGAGAATGTTGATGATAAACACGAGCACAGACTCGACAACACATTCCAGAAATATGATTCAAAAGATCCATAAAGAAAACTAAAAAATTCCATCAAAATCCATGCTGCTTCACCAACTCTATCTCTAGGAACCATCCTTCTACTAAGCTGGACCAACGATGTTACTCCTGGAATCCTAGTCGATCAGAAAACTCAATCTTCAAATGCTAAGGCAAACCTTAACGTTCCTGAAGACATCCGGAAAAATCTCCAACAATCCAAGAGAACACTTAAACTATCGCAAGTCACTTTTGCGATCAATCCCAGACTAATATCCAAAGAAAACTGTTCTCTCTAAACCAATCAGAACAGCTTATGCTTATCTAACCAATCCATCGAAGAAATGGATGCACTCTGCTGCTTCTGAACTCTACCTCAGAAAACTGCTGACCAGAAGACCTTCTTGCTGGCACACATAATACTCTGAGCTATACTGCTGACACAGATGCACGAAGACTTCCTAATCCATAAGCTCTTCGAGAAACTCAAGCCTCAAAGCCAAACACAACAACCTGCTGAACTCAGCCACATCACCGAAGCAGACACAACTCCTTAAACTTGTTCCAAAGAAACATCTTCAAAAACATCCACAGTCACTGCATCTCATCACTCAGCTACTACTTCCTGAGGTATCAAGATACCTCACTCGCTTCTGCCCAGCCGATAGATCCAAACTGTAACAACCCGCATATTTATCGATTTTTATATTTAAATATTTTATTTAAATATTTTATCGTTCGTCCGAAAACCTACTTTATGCATACGGTCGAATTAGGACTCGAGACCACCTCCATTGAGTTCAAAATGCCGTTTGCGACCTTTTTGAGTATAATCTTCGATATGTTTGGAGAAAGTTGATTTTTGCTACTTTTTCCCGCTTAGGGCTTTGGTTGGGCTGAGCCAATTAGTCACTTAACTCAGTTCCAATACTCTCCTCTTCATTCACTTCTCTCCTATTTTCCTAATACTCAAGCTTTTATGTTAATGGAGGGTGGAAGAGGAAATTAAAACTCTAAGCCCTAGCTTCCTTTGCTAGCTCAAGTTCTTGCTCCAAAATCTATGTGAACCCATTGGTAAGCTTCCTCTTCATCTTCTCCAACTCTTTCTCCATTCAATTTCAGAAATTTCCTAAACCTAATTTAGGAAATGTTTCTCCTTTAAGCTTAGATTCAAGATTGTTGAGTTGGAATTGAAGAGTGCTTGTTGTTGCCATTGCTTCGTAGCTTCTCCTTCATTGATTTGGGTTCAAAGGTGAGATTTTTATCTCACATCTATGACTATAATAATCTTTGGTTGTTGGGTATGAATTCCTAACACTTCTTCATGTGCATTTGCTCTTGATTTGGATTGGTTTTGTGAATATTCCAATTTTTGGGTTTTTAAGTCAAATTTGTGTGAAATCCTTTTATGAATGTTTGATCATGTTTTTGGTGATGCACCGAGGAGCATATAGGGCCGGGTTGCCGATTGGCATAAACCCTTAGAGCCAATGTCCGTCCGGTTGCAATTTGGAAGAGTTTGCTCTTCATTTGAATAAGGTTGAAAAACAGTCCAGGCATGATTCAGTCGACTGAAAATCTCTCTTCAGTCGACTGAACCTGAAACCCGAGAGTTTCCAAGCATGATTCAGTCGACTGAAAACTTCTGCACAGTCGACTGAAACTGGAAACAGAAAGTTTCCTGAACCTGGAAAATTTCCATGTACAGGGTCAGTCGACTGAAATTCTCTGTTCAGTCGACTGAACCTGCTGTTTGAGTCCAATTTGCCTTTTTGGATTGAATTTCCAATTTAAATCGATTCGTGATGATCCTATTTATTGTCATCATTTATTATCATCTTTGATGACTTATTTTCCTTGGGAATTTTAGATATATCCACTTCGATGGATACTTTATCGATTTCATTGGATTTTATTCACATCTTCGAATGTGATCTTTGTGATTGATTGTTTCTACAATCCCCCTTGTGCTTTGTCACTTTAAAAATATAAAGGTTTTCTATACTAGTAGTAAATATCAAAACTCTTTCCTCAAACGATTTCAATACTATTTTAATACCAAATTCGTTTATAAAACCGTTTTCCAATCTATTAGTATATATAAACCTTTACCTCACTCGTATGAGAAATCTAATTAAACGACTTAGTAAAACGAGTGGTATGAAACGCTTGCGTTTACTTCGTCGGTTAATTCTTGGACTTGTTCGATTGAACCTCTTGTGACAATTTTCTAGTGGAGATCTACAATTTGTTCGTAAATATTTAAGTTAAGCTAGTGGTTATGGGACATGAAGCTAAGCTCATATATTTACTAGCTTATTGTAATTGACACTTCTCTTTGATCATGACGATCATTTTAGGTTTTTGACTAGCATCGTGCTATGTCTTTGTGATTTGGTTCATCGGACGTCCCGCTGTACGACGTCGTTGTTCCCTTTGATTGTGATTTGGTTCATCGGATGTCCCGTTGTACGACATCGTTGATCCTTTCCTTGTGATTTCTGGATCTCGTGTGTTGAATTCTGGAATTTATGTTTCACCAACTTTTACGATGGGCATTGATATATGTGTCATATATTGCGGCTTGGTGAACGAAATTAGGAGTATGACATTCCTTTTTATCTTGAGTAGATTATTGTGATATTGATTAATCTCCTGTTGATTTTCAATTACTATTTTATCACAGCTTGGCATTGTGATTATTATATGTTTATGTCATATCTCTTATTATATATCACTTCATCTTATACTTATAGCTAGACTGATCCGTTTATTATTTTCTTATTAAATAATACTCGGGTCAGACCGAGATGTTACAGGTGCGTCGGCTTGACTTCTCTCTTGGGATTGATCCCTCTGACTTTTGGCTAACTACTTAGATTAGTAGTTTTTGTTGTATACATTTGAGATTTAGACTCCTTGATGTATACTTATTCTTTTGTCTAGCACTTGTATCTATTCCTTTGTATTATTGTGGATCTTTTTAGACCACTACTCTGATGTACACTTTCTAGTGTAATATTCATATCTTATTCCGCCTTTGTGATATGAATTGTCTGTGACTGATTTATGTTATGTTTATTTCTATATTTGTTTCCGAAGAAATTATAGCCACTGTGTAGTAGCTTTGAGTTTGTGTCGGTATGTCGGATTTCCTCTTGAGATGAAAAGTTATATTTTTATCCGGTATATCGGTACTCGCACAAAGCAATTATACAGATGGTCGCTCCTCAACAGCCTTATTCTCCGTGCTAGTTGACAGCATTCACAGTAATGTTCTTGGCTAGCGTGGGTATAGAGGTGGGGCGTCACAGGTTGGTATCAGAGCCAAACTTCGGAACAATATAGAATAATTTAGCAAGGATCATGTCCTAAGTCTTTCTTAGGAGTTGTGCTTTAGGATTTTATTCGGGTCTTCGTACAGTTCTATCCTACTTTCTTTTATGATTCCTTGTTTTATCTATCAAGATTGCTTGATATTCATTTTGAGAATAACTTTTTCCTCTTCTTTCTTTCTTTCTTAAAGAAGAGAAATGGTTAGACCAGGCCATCCCAGCGCCGGTCAATCTAGTGCTACTACCCAGGATGGAGTATTTATGTCTGCTCAACAACTTTTGGATCTCGTAAAGAATCAAGAGTTTATCTATGCTTTGAGTAAGAACCCCGAAATGGTTCTACCTTTGAAACTTGAAGTTTCTTTCCATCAGCTTGTGGATGTTACTCTTCTTCATGGAGAGATTGGTAAAGGAAGTGTTTGTGATATTGGGACTTCCAAGAAGAGGCATATTAAGTTCAAGAGCCTTAATCCCAATAAGAGAGTGAAGCAAACTACTTTTGTAGCAAAGACTCCAATCCCTGATCGTGGAGGATGCTACAATTGTAATTCTAAGGAACATTATGCGAATATGTGTCCAAAACCCCATTCTTGTCGCTATTGCAAGAAACCGGGTCATCTTTTATCTGCATGTCCCAAACTTTTGAATAAGGACATGAGAAAACTAAATATTGTGCAAGCCCCTAGCAACTCTTCTCTTGGTCAAGGTATTTTTCATTCAATCCTTGATGACATTTGCTTTGTGATTATCTTGTTCATGTTCTTTTTTGATATAGTTTTATTTTTATATCAAAAGAACTTGTCAATTCTTTTCCTTTGAATATTTTGGGCTTATTGACTTCATTGAGAATTGTGTATCCGGATGGTAGATCCGCAACACTCAATTTGCTTTTGTTTAGATGTCGAGATTGTTTTATGTGACTTTTCTTTCCGAGCCAATATTTTTGCTTTGGCTTCGGAATTGACCTTTCTGCAAGGATTGGCTTAATCATTGTGAAGCCCATATCCTATTTTTCCGAGTGGATTATTCATCTTCGACATTTTCAATCTGTTAAGCAGATTTCTATTTTTCTTTGTGATTTTGATTCCATTTGGATGGCATCATTTTATTCCTTAAGCCCACTTATAAGGAAAGTGTTATTTCTCTCATTCATGTAGTTTGAGAAATTTTCCTGTATTTTTGAGTTTGTCTTAGGATTATCACCTAAGAAATCTTTTGTGGGGTGTTAAGGTCTTTTCAGTTTGACTTTACCACCGGTTTTCGTTTGCTACGAGTGGCGGAAATTAGCATTCCACTTACCGCATTCCGTACTCGTTATGATTCTTATGAATGACTTATTTTGTCATTCAATTTGTCCAACTTATTTCATCCATTTTATAAATCGAATATTCTATGAATATTTCGATGAGACCATTCTTGTATTTATTGATTTTGGATGAAAATAGTAATTTAAAATTTTGCAAATCTTTTTCATAAGATTTATTTATACGTAAAACTGGATTTTTGCTCTTGAAACGAACAAAGAATATTCTTAAAACTTTTAAAGAGATTTATTTATCCTATAAAAGATGATTTTGTGATTGTATTGCCCGTTGAGTGCTTTAAGAATTTTGGTCGATGCGCTTGATCAACGTTATCGATAGGAATCTCCTAAACGCTTTGATGAGACAGTCAGACACGATATATTGACTTGTAAAAATGTAAATTTTTCTAGAAAGATTATTACATAATGATAAATGTAATTTTGGAAGTTTTAACTTTTCGGGAAAGAGAATTATTTAAAAGAAGTTCTTTCTTTTCGATACTCTTATTCTTTCTTGTGATTCCTGAAGGGGAACCAAGACTTTGCTATTTGTAACGATACTAGTCGTATTGGTTTGGAATGCCATTCTCTTACAAAGGAGGACGTGATATCGCTTGTGCTTCTAAATCATTATAGCTTATCGAGACTAGATATGCCACTCATGATCTAGTGTTCGAGGCTATTGTTTTTGCTTTTGGAATTTGACATCATCATCTTTGGGGAAGAAATTTGTTCTCCATCTCGATCATAAATCTTTGGAATATTTATGTTCTCTTAAGGAACTGCTTGTAGACTCGAGTTCCTAGCTTCCTATGATCTTGATATTCTTTTATTCCCGAGAAGGGAAATCGTGTTGCCAATGCGCTTTGTCGTAGGCAACAAGTGGTTGACTCTTTGATGTTGTCTGAATGGAATTATTTTTCTATCTAGTTCATCGGACGTTTTGGTATACATCGTTTTATTGAGCTTTATCTCATTCCTTTTATGGACTAGCGTCCGATGTCCTTTTATTGTGTTCGGTTCATTGGATGTACCGTTTTTGTACTACGTCGGTGTTCCGGAAATCATTCGGGCTTCGGTTCATTGGACGTACCGTTTTTGTACTGCGTCAGTGTTCCGAATTATTTGGGATTTGATTCATCGGATGTACCGTTGTACTACATCGATGTCTTTGCTTTTGATTCATCGGATGTACCGTTGTACTACATCGATGTCTTTTCTTTTGATTCATCGGATGTACCGTTGTACTACATCGATGTCTTTGCTTTTGATTCATCGGATGTACCGTTGTACTACATCGATGTCTTTGCATTTGATTCATCGGATGTACCGTTTGTACTACATCGATGTCTTTGCTATTTGATTCATCGGATGTACCGTTGTACTACATCGATGTCTTTGCTATTTGATTCATCGGATGTACCGTTGTACTACATCGATGTCTTTGCTATTTGATTCATCGGATGTACCGTTGTACTACGTCGATGTCTTTGCTTTTGATTCATCGGATGTACCGTTGTACTACATCGATGTCTTTGCTATTTGATTCATCGGATGTACCGTTTATACTACATCGATGACTTTTCTTTTGATTCATCGGATGTACCCTTATACTACATCGATGTCTTTGCTATTTGATTCATCGGATGTACCGTTGTACTACATCGATGTCTTTGCTATTTGATTCATCAGATGTATCGTTGTACTACATCGATGTCTTTGCTTTTGATTCATCGGATGTACCGCTTGTACTACATCGATGTCTTTGCTTTTGATTAATCGGATGTACCGTTTGTACTACATCGATGTCTTTGCTTTTGATTCATCGGATGTACCGTTGTACTACATCGATGTCTTTGCATTTGATTCATCGGATGTACCGTTTGTACTACATCGATGTCTTTGCTTTTGATTCATCGGATGTACCGTTGTACTACATCGATGTCTTTTCTTTTGATTCATCGGATGTACCGTTGTACTACATCGATGTCTTTTCTTTTGATTCATCGGATGTACCGTTGTACTACATCGATGTCTTTGCTATTTGATTCATCGGATGTACCGTTGTACTACATCGATGTCTTTTCTTTTGATTCATCGGATGTACCGTTTGTACTACATCGATGTCTTTTCTTTTGATTCATCGGATGTACCGTTGTACTACATCGATGTCTTTTCTTTTTATTCATCGGATGTACCGTTGTACTACATCGATGTCTTTGCTTTTGATTCATCGGATGTACCGTTGTACTACATCGATGTCTTTGCTATTTGATTCATCGGATGTACCGTTTGTACTACATCGATGACTTTTCTTTTGATTCATCGGATGTACCTTTGTACTACATCGATGTCTTTGCTATTTGATTCATCGGATGTACCGTTTGTACTACATCGATGTCTTTGCTTTTTATTCATCGGATGTACCGTTGTACTACATCGATGTCTTTTCTTTTGATTCATCGGATGTACCGTTGTACTACATCGATGTCTTTGCTATTTGATTCATCGGATGTACCGTTGTACTACATCGATGTCTTTGCTTTTGATTCATCGGATGTACCGTTTGTACTACATCGATGTCTTTGCTTTAGATTCATCGGATGTACCGTTTGTACTACATCGATGTATTTCCTTTGGTTCATTGGGCGTACCGTTTTTGTACTACGCTGATGTCCCAAATTGTTTGAGTTTCTAGTTTTTCGGGCGTACCGTTTTTGTACTACGCCGTTGCACCGGCTCAATTTTCTGCTATTCTTGACGTTCCCCACGTCTTTTATCTACGGGAATGCCTTAGGGATTCCGGATTTCATTCTTGAGCCCGGTGTTATTGTGGAAATTGAAGTTTCACCAGATTTCTTGCTAACTCTTTTGTGCACTTTAGGGTGAACTTCCTATTTCAAATTTTCTTTTGTGTTAATATGCTTCTATGGTTGTTACTTCCTATATTTCCTTCTTACTTATTGCGAGGACGCAATTTCTTTAAGGAGGGGAGTCTGTAACAACTCGCATATTTATCGATTTTTATATTTAAATATTTTATTTAAATATATTATCGTTCGTCCGAAAACCTACTTTTTGCATACGGTCGAATTAGGACTCGAGACCACCTCCATTGAGTTCAAAATGCCGTTTGCGACCTTTTTGAGTATAAGCTTCGATATGTTTGGAGAAAGTTGATTTTTGCTACTTTTTCCCGCTTAGGGCTTTGGTTGGGCTGAGCCAATTTGTCACTTAACTCAGTTCCAACACTCTCCTCTTCATTCACTTCTCTTCTATTTTCCTAATACTCAAGCTTTTATGTTAATGGAGGGTGGAAGAGGAAATTAAAACTCTAAGCCCTAGCTTCCTTTGCTAGCTCAAGTTCTTGCTCCAAAATCTATGTGAACCCATTGGTAAGCTTCCTCTTCATCTTCTCCAACTCTTTCTCCATTCAATTTCAGAAATTTCCTAAACCTAATTTAGGAAATGTTTCTCCTTTAAGCTTAGATTCAAGCTTGTTGAGTTGGAATTGAAGAGTGCTTGTTGTTGCCATTGCTTCATAGCTTCTCCTTCATTGATTTGGGTTCAAAGGTGAGATTTTTATCTCACATCTATGACTATAATTATCTTTGGTTGTTGGGTATGAATTCCTAACACTTCTTCATGTGCATTTGCTCTTGATTTGGATTGGTTTTGTGAATATTCCAATTTTTGGGTTTTTAAGTCAAATTTGTGTGAAATCCTTTTATGGATGTTTGATCATGTTTTTGGTGATGCACCGAGGAGCATATAGGGCCGGGTTGCCGATTGGCATAAACCCTTAGAGCCAATGTCCGTCCGGTTGCAATTTGGAAGAGTTTGCTCTTCATTTGAATAAGGTTGAAAAACAGCCCAGGCATGATTCAGTCGACTGAAAATCTCTGTTCAGTCGACCGAACCTGAAACCCGAGAGTTTCCAGGCATGATTCAGTCGACTGAAAACTTCTGCACAGTCAACTGAAACTGGAAACAGAAAGTTTCCTGAACCTGGAAAATTTCCATGTACAGGGTCAGTCGACTGAAATTCTCTGTTCAGTCGACTGAACCTGCTGTTTGAGTCCAATTTGCCTTTTTGGATTGAATTTCCAATTTAAATCGATTCGTGATGATCCTATTTATTGTCATCATTTATTATCATCTTTGATGACTTATTTTCTTTGGGAATTTTAGATATATCCACTTCGATGGATCCTTTATCGATTTCATTGGATTTTATTCACATCTTCGAATGTGATCTTTGTGATTGATTGTTTCTACAATCCCCCTTGTGCTTTGTCACTTTAAAAATATAAAGGTTTTCTATACTAGTAGTAAATATCAAAACTCTTTCCTCAAACGATTTCAATACTATTTTAATACCAAATTCGTTTATAAAACCGTTTTCCAATCTATTAGTATATATAAACCTTTACCTCACTCGTATGAGAAATCTAATTAAACGACTTAGTAAAACGAGTGGTATGAAACGCTTGCGTTTACTTCGTCGGTTAATTCTTGGACTTGTTCGATTGAACCTCTTGTGACAATTTTCTAGTGGAGATCTACAATTTGTTCGTAAATATTTAAGTTAAGCTAGTGGTTATGGGACATGAAGCTAAGCTCATATATTTACTAGCTTATTGTAATTGACACTTCTCTTTGATCATGACGATCATTTTAGGTTTTTGACTAGCATCGTGCTATGTCTTTGTGATTTGGTTCATCGGACGTCCCGCTGTACGACGTCGTTGTTCCCTTTGATTGTGATTTGGTTCATCGGATGTCCCGCTGTACGACGTCGTTGATCCTTTCCTTGTGATTTCTGGATCTCGTGTGTTGAATTCTGGAATTTATGTTTCACCAACTTTTACGATGGGCATTGATATATGTGTCATATATTGCGGCTTGGTGAACGAAATTAGGAGTATGACATTCCTTTTTATCTTGAGTAGATTATTGTGATATTGATTAATCTCCTGTTGATTTTCAAATACTATTTTATCACAGCTTGGCATTGTGATTATTATATATTTATGTCATATCTCTTATTATATATCACTTCATCTGATACTTATAGCTAGACTGATCCATTTATTATTTTCTTATTAAATAATACTCGGGTCAGACCGAGATGTTACAGGTGCGTCGGCTTGACTTCTCTCTTGGGATTGATCCCTCTGACTTTTGGCTAACTACTTAGATTAGTAGTTTTTGTTGTATACATTTGAGATTTAGACTCCTTGATGTATACTTATTCTTTTGTCTAGCACTTGTATCTATTCCTTTATATTATTGTGGATCTTTTTAGACCACTACTCTGATGTACACTTTCTAGTGTAATATTCATATCTTATTCCGCCTTTGTGATATGAATTGTCTGTGACTGATTTATGTTATGTTTATTTCTATATTTGTTTCCGAATAAATTATAGCCACTGTGTAGTAGCTTTGAGTTTGTGTCGGTATGTCGGATTTCCTCTTGAGATGAAAATTTATATTTTTATCCGGTATATCGGTACTCGCACAAAGCAATTATACAGATGGTCGCTCCTCAACAGCCTTATTCTCCGTGCTAGTTGACAGCATTCACAGTAATGTTCTTGGCTAGCGTGGGTATAGAGGTGGGGCGTCACACAAACTCTACTCATCCCAACTGCACTTCAAAAATGAACTCCGAACCCTTTAAAAGATTTCCTTCAGAGCTCGATGAAATCCTTACACCAAGCTGCAAGGCTCATTCGAGACGGTATTAGGTCTACAAACTCGACAAATACACTGCCAACCTCAAACACTTCAGACTCCAACCAATGGCAGTCGTCGTGTTACACACACCACTACCTCATCTACCTTTACGACTTATATTGGAAAACCCGAATAGGTAACCCGACAGATAGGTAGAAATAGATAAATGTGTGTGTGTGTGTGTGTGTGTCTATATATATATATCAAAATTACAAGTATGCCTCTCTAGAAAGAAATCACTCCAAAGCCTAGGTATTCACTCAACCTAGCGCTCTGATACCAACTGTCACGACCCGTCTTTCACTACCCAGAAAGACGTATCATTAAAAAGAACGAAAGGGATAGGGAAGAGAAAAGATAGAGAAGAAAGAAGAAACAACATCAGAATCTCAATAGAGGAACGAATAAATTATATTAATAACATAAGTATTACATAGTATACAACTATTATCAGAGTTACATAGGTTATACATCACATACTAGACAGTTATAAACACCTATCTTGTTATTACAATTCAATACAACACAAACAAATGACTTAGAGAATACACAACAGAACACTATAAATATCTACAACGCTGAAGCCTCCTGCTCCATTGCTTCTTCACAATTTGTCAAGTTAACCTGAATCCCTTGGCTACTCGTAAAAATTTGAGTACCCAAGAGTTTAAGAAAACAGAAGATAAACTCCGGGTCAGACATGAGTCTGGTGTGAGTAACAGGTTAAAGTTGCTTAACTTTTGAAAAACCTTTGAAAAGAAATGTATACGTAAGACTTCCCATACATAAACATGGAAAAGTTTTTACCTTACGCTAACCAAAACATTTGATAGGAAATCCGGTGATATTATAATAGGTCTTGGGTTTTCAAATAAACAAGAAATAGCCGAAATTGTTACATCTACTAAATTCCAGCTACTAGCCACAAAAGTGGGTAATACAATCAAAACCATAAGGGAACGTAGGAAGAATGAGTTTCCATCAATGGCAGGGATACTGGGGTACCGCCCGTCACAGTACGGGGCGTAGATCACCGTACCGAGAATCCACCCTAAATCCCCTGCAAACACAAGGCCGGAACCATCCCTTACTGGATATTCCCGAAAAAGACAACCCCGGCAGTTGTCGCGAATCAACTGCCTCACACAGCCGAATATAAAGGGATTTCTAAACAGGGGAAAATCTCGTCCTACTTGGGCATGACCCACTTAGCCTTGTTGCACCTCCCTTGTTTTAGCCATTCCTGGTTGATGAGGCTTGAGGCTACGATTACCTTTAGAGAACACATCTCTTAGCATGCTCACCGTCCACCTGAAGATGTTCTGAAAGCACTCAATCCATAAAAGTTCGTTCCGGGTTCGAACGAAACCGAAGGCATTATCTCGCTACACTTATTTTGGAATCACCCTCAAGTTAACGACGATAACCCTTGCACTCTGAATCTTCATCTTCACTTGAGATTCACGACCTATCGTTAATTTGAATCGATGTGGCTTTCGGATATCCAAATCTGGAAACCCGATCCCGGTCTTACCGAATCCAAAATGTATCTTTTAAGGTCCAAGTTGTTTTAAAGTTCAAAACAATTCAATTCCATTATCTATATACACACATATAGATAATTCACATATCACAATAGATAGTCAACATTATTATCACAAACAGAAAAATGCATATTATCATCATACTTCATCCAAAGCATCCATATCACACATCATCACTCATCTCATATCTGAGATCTCAAACCATTTAAGGTGAACAAATATCATCCATCCATACATAAGCAAGGATTTATTAATCACACTATAATTAATTTAAAATGAATTAATTTAATTATTTGCATCTATAATTAATTTAAAGTAAATTAAATTAATTACTTTACCATGTTAAATCTTGCTTACAAATCCATTGATTAATTACAAATCAATAAACCAATTATTCTCTAATTACTCACTTAATTAATCATCCCCAACTAATCATCCTTTAATTACATTCAAGTAATTATCCTTTAATTAATTTCACAAATTAATTATTCTTAATCACATATAGTAATTAACCTTTAATTACTTCACAAATTAATTAATTATAATCAATTACATTCCTCCTTAATTAATTACATTAATTAATTATATTTAATCTCTTATCATTGGTTAATTAATCTTAATTAATCAACCTTTAATCACATCATTAATTATATAAATTAATGATCCCTAATAACTTCTTTAATTATTTGTTCTATTTAAATTAATTACATTAAGTAATTAGTCATTTAATTAAATCATAATTATTAATAACCCTTGATTAATCCCATCCATTAATTAACTTCCCTTAATTACTGCATTAAATCAACTAATTACTCCTTAATTAATTATCTTAATTAATCCCTTGATTAATTTCACAAAGTGATTATACTCAAATTACTTCCATTGACAAATCATCATTTAATTAATTACATCCAGTAATTATCTATTAATTACTTCACCAAGTAATTATACTCATCAAATTATCAAGTGATTATTCTAAATTAATTAAACTTAATTAATTAACTTAAACTAATCGAATTTATCTAAATTAATTACCTTGAGTAATTAATTCCTTTTAATTACTTTCATTAAGTAATTATATTTAACTAATTTCTATAAATGATTATCTTTAATTAATTATTAATCATTAAAATTAATCACATTAATTAATTATTAAATAATCTTACGTAATGACCTTCTTTAACTGTTTACAATTCATTAATTACTTTTCCTAAATAATTAACTCAAATTAATCATTATTAATTTCAAATTAATTATCTTAATTACTTAACTTAACTTTAATTAATTTATTCAAACCCTTAATTACTTAATTAAATAATTAATTATCCATTTAATTACCTTACTAATTTAATGAATCAAAAATCATTAAATCTGTATTAACTAAAAATAAAAAAATTCTTATTAATGATTAAATTATCATTAATAAAGCAATTTAAAACAACTTACTTTAAAATTTATTTCCAATTTCATTTTAAATTTAAGATTTAAAATGAAAACAAACTTAACTTTTAACCAAGTTTAAAAACATTTTAAAAATCTTTTAAAAATCTCATGTTAAAGAATTACTCATTTTATAAAGAACTTAAAAGAATTTAAACCAAATTTACTTTTAAATTCTTACCTTTTAAATACACTTTAAACATTCAAAGTTATATAAAACAATTTAACTTTAAAAACTTCCTTCATTTCAAAACTAAAATATAGATTTGGATTTGATTCTAGATTAATCTTAGATTAAATCTCTACTTTTATTTTAAAGCTTTACTTTTAAATTCAAACTATTTAAACCCTTTTAAAGTTGTTTAAAACATTTTAATTTATAAAACTTAATTAAATTTTAAAACTAGGATACAAATTCAGTTTTTGAATCCATATTTTAAATTTGGTTTAAAACTTTGTCTTAAAACTTACTTCCAAATTTAAACTCAGATTAAATTTAAATTTGAAAACTGACAGGTTTCCAGAGAAACCTGTAAAAATATTGTACCCGAGTCCCCTCTAAAATGCTTCGAGCAAAACCCTATGCTACTTCGAGTCCAACACTCGAATCACTCAAAAGAAACTCGAGCCCAAAATCTCTGCAACACACCAAAACTTCACCAGACAAAATCACTGCACCGTGCATATGCATGGTGGCTCCGACCCTCTCAGGTCACCACCAAGACTTCGAGCACGAAGACAATCAACCCTGAAACTCATCACGATCATCAGATCGTGTCCAACAACCTGAAATCAAAATCGAGCGCCCAAATCAAAACCTAGAAACAACAGGCATACCCCATCCCAAAACCTGAAAACATCTCGCCCTTACGTCTCCGACCACCGTGTTGTCAGAACCTCCGGTCATGACATCATCAATGCTCCAGCTAACCACCCCTTGAATCCTGATGCACTCGATCCACTAGGAAGAACGAGATGGTCAAAAACTCAAACCTATGTCAAAACTAGGTTTACAGATCAAATCGAACAACCACCGTCACCATGGTGATCTTCCGCCACCTCTACCATTTTTCCCTTAGTCACTGACCACTCTACCATCACCAGAAGGAAATTCGACCTTCGAGACAATCGAGATCAACAGAGTCACTCAAATTTCCATATTCTGGTTAAACCAGAATTGCTATCAATTCCCTCTACTAAAAACTTCCATTTTAGTTTCAAAAATCAATTTTTGTTTTAAGCATTTGATGCATATACCTGAATCAAAGATTCTTGACAGTTTATTTTTGACTTATTTTTTGTTTACTATGTTGTTCAGTATTTCCAAAGCTAAATGCAAATTGTTTTAACTAAAACAATTTAAAACGAAAGCCTATGATATAACAAATATATTTAGTCAAAACTTAGGTCTTAATCAAAGCTTTGATCAGGAGCAAGTGAAATTTGATTAGCTTTGAACCTGGAACTAAAGTCAGAGACAATCCAGACACACAGCAATGCGCACACACCAACCATTCATATATACAAACAAAAATATATTTAAAAATATATTCACAAACATACTTAAATTCAAAGATAAGCATGCAACTATAATCATATACTTAAAACATTTTAGTTGTGATGTGACTCACTTGGAAACAGTGATGATCAGAGCACCAGAATTTTGAAAAGCTTTTGTTTTGATTTTAATACCAGAGTGCCTTTGCTTTTAAAACTGCATGTTATCTGAAAATGCTTCTTCGATTTGAAAACTTGTTGAGACGCTTTTGATTTTTTAAAATGCTTCACAGATTTGCATTTGAAAATGCTTGCTGGCTTTTAGACAGATGGAAGAAAATGCAGGTTTTAATAGATTTAAAAATGCAGACTTGACCAGATTTGATTTTGAGGATGCTTCATTGATTTGCATTCTTTTGAAAATGGATTTTATAGGTTTGGAAAAATGCAGATGTTCAGTTTTATGAAAATGAAAATGCAGGCTAGTTGATTTTTAGTTTTGAGGAAGAGTTTTAGATTTTGATTTGTATTGGATTTTTGGTTTGAGGAGTTTTAGAAACCGATTTAATTCTCAGCTGAAGTTTTATCTTTACTTTTGAAAATGAAGAAAGGAAATGAAAAGATGAAAACATGTTTATATAAGTGTAATTGATTTTCCAAAAGTAAAAGAAAAAATACAAATGACACTTGTTGTAACGACCCCAATTTTGAATTAATATTAAATTGATAGTTAATGTAGATTTTGAACAAATTTTGGAATAAAATTAGAATTTGACTTTGGATTCTTGAAATTTAAATACGAAATGTAAATTAAAACAATTAGCATTAAAGTTGAAATAAATATTTAAGCTAGAAAATATATTTGACAAATCGAATAGATATATAATAAGATAAATTATAAAATATAAAATAACATATAGCTAAATTCAAACAACATAATTAGAATAGAAATTTATTTACAACACAAAGTAACAAGACAAAGACAAAAAAGAAAGGAAATGTATACAAGAAGACAATATAATCAACCTGGCAAAGCAATGATATGAACAAGAAGCAATGAAAACAAACTGTACAAACAAATATATATTCATGTGTATAAGATTATAAAACAAAACAAATAAAGTATACATACATAAAGTAAGAACAGAAAAATAACAACATAAATAAATGCATATACAATTGAAATAGTATGAACTTATAAAACAAAGCACCAAAAACAAGAAATCATCTCAACATAAACAATCCCATCTCTGCCGAAATAACATCAATGAAGATAAGTATGAACACAAATAAGATAAAAGAAATAGGTAGGTAGCCTGTAGGGAGATATGCAGGCAAGAAAGAGTAAGTATAGAAACAGAATAAAATAAGTAAAAAAAAATGAAACAAGTATGGAGACATGTACCTTGGCATTTAATGCTAGCTAATGCCATATCTTTAGAGCAGACAATAAAAATATCATCTTAGCATATATAGAATGTTATACATCAGCCACCATAACATATCTATCACCTGTACAAACAATATAAAATACCCTGTACAAAGTGATATCCCTGTAAACTTACTCTACATATAGCAATCTTCATCAGTTCGTTCATTTGAACTGGATACCTCAAGAAAATAATGTCAATTTAAACTTAAACAAATGACTACAAACAATCAACTAAAACCAGAAGAATCAAAGAAGGGGTTTCAGCTTATTTTGTTTTACAAGCCTGTTTCAAACAAATGAAGCTCTGTACATTTTGCAAGACAAAGGTGAGTAACTTTTAAAACTTAAATAAATTTGGTTGCATGCTACCTTACTGAAATGAATAAGTATTGTATGTATATATATAAGTGAAATCTGTTGTGGTTGTTTATAGTATGTATGCTGTGTATATTCATATAAACATATGTGAGTATATCTGGATCAGGAGACATTCCCTGTTCCTGTTAAATAGGTTTTCAAACCCTTAAGAAAACAAGATCTCAACTTCTAATTTCCCTTAAGCTTTGCTGCTCAAACAGAAATTATTTATAATGGGAAGATCTTTAATTTAAAATAGTTATAAGAATGATATGTGTCATATATTATCTGAAAATAAAAAAGAATAGAAAAAATAAAAATAAACAGGGTTCTTTGTTTTATAACTGTGAGTAAATTTCAGTTTTGAATCAAAATTTTATATAAGTCTGTGGGCAAACTTTCATTTTTAAACCTGGTGCTATTACATAACTTGATCTTGTGATTAATCTCCAAAGTAAGATGGTGATATGAATGAAATATTGTCTGGTATATATATAGGTATGTGTAAAATTGCTTGCATGTCTGGTATATACACAGTTCCCTGTTATATGTTAACAGGTTTGAAATAAAAATAGAACAAACTTAAATTCTTCTTTCCCTATTTTCTTTAAGGATCTAATATATAAATGAAATATGCTAATATCAACTAGATCTAACTTCTAGAATTTGTTTCATGTAGAAATATTTAGTAAACACTTTGATAAGTAAAAAAATTACAGTGAATGTCCAATTGACAGAAAATCAAGGATTATTATTTCAAGTTTTGATTTTTGAAATAGATTTGTACTTTAAGACCATGATTTTTAAATATAAATTCCTGAGTTTTAAGTTAGAAAATCTCGAGCAAGTGGAAGATGAATGGAATTGTAGAAATGATCAATTCTCGATGATCAATGTGCAATTGGGCCTCGGGTTTGATATCAGAGAGGGTTAGGCGATGAAGTAAATAGGAAAAATGTTTGCAAATTTTTAAAATGATCGTGGAGATCGATTGAAGTGATTATAGGGTTTTATACCCAATTTGGGACGCGGGCCTTCTGAAGAAATCACAGCGTCGAGGGTTGATCGGTTAAGGCCGGACTGGAGGGAATAGGAACTGGAGACTCAGGCGGAGTTCCTGATGGAGTAACGTGAGCTCGAGATGGTCTGAAGTAGCGATGCCAGCGAGTTTCTGATGAACGTTTTTTTGGGTTCGTTCGAATGGTTCAATTTTGTGTTGATCGATTTTTGAGTTTTCTGGATTGTCGAGTGAGTTAACGTTGTCATCACCGACATGATGGGGGCAAACGGCAACAGTTGGAGAGCGTTCTGATGATGGTGCATGTGCACGAAGCTTCTCTGTGCATCAATATGTTGTACTCGAAGAAGAAGAAGGAGATGTTGGGGAAGAAGTAGTTTTTCCGAAGCCAAACTCGAAGACGCTCACGTAAAATGGCGTTAATGACTTGGGTTAGCATGAGTGATTCATGCAACAGGTTCAAGCCTGAAATAAATCAATTTTATAAAACTTAGATAAACCAAGTTGAAGTATTTTCTTTAATAATTTTTTTTCTTTTAAATGAATGATGTTTATCCAAACAATTGATAAATCAGAATTTTGTAATTTGCTTTTATTTAAATTAATCTAGTTTTTTTTTGTTATTTTGGTTTGGGAATTTTTTCCAGTTTTAACTAAAAGGAATTGCAACTTTTTGAAAGTAAATCAGATCTGAAAACAAGATTTAACCAATTTTTAAAAGTGGTATTTCAGTTTTTTTTTAAAAACCAAAGCTTGAATTTACAAATGATTTCAAATTTTCAAGGAAAAGCAAATTTTTAACAAGGATTTAAGTTTTGTTTTTACCAATAGTTTTGATTGATATTTTACCCTAACAAAATCTTATAAATTTTGTTCCAAATGTTTCAAATAAAAGGGTAATTTGTTGAAATTAAATGTGAACTAAAACAAAAGTTGATTAAGTGATTAGGGATAATCACTTATTGTAATTAATTAAGAATAATTAATTAAATGGTAATAAGTTAAGGGTTGATTAACTAATTAATGATTAATTAAAGGATAATTTATTAAATATTTTGTAATTAATTGATTGTTAATTTACCATAACTAGCCAATAATCCATAGAAATTAATATGATTTAAAACCCATCAGATAATTTAATTGACCCTATTTATGGATGTTTAGATTATTGGATGTTGAATTGTTGATATCCTTGATATCTAATGCTTTGTGATATATCTTGATTTATGTTGTGATCTGAAATGTAATTAATTATCTACGATGTAATTCATTACTTGTGATATATATATATATATCTGTGATCTGTGAATGAAGATAAGCGTTATAGTTTATATCGCTTATCGGATATATTGTTGTATTTGATCTGTGATGATTGAATGATTGCACTATTGTGTTAAAACCCCTGGACCACACCATACACACACAAATATGGATTTCACGAGGAAATCGATTAAGTCACAGATTTTTGAAAATAGTTTTGAATTTGAATTTTTATTCAAATGGTTTGAAATGGATGGGGTTTAAAGTGAAAAGCTTTTGAAAAAGGAATTTCAAAGATGAAATTTATTTTGAATAACTGGATAAAGTATGAAATTTAAATAATTTGATTTAAACTTAAATACAAGACTTGAAATTTAATTCTATGATTTGAAATTAGGGATTTAAGATGTTATACCAGTTATATATGGGTTAAACCATTTTAAAATGTATTAATTTGGGAATATGAATATAAATTAAGAACTTTAACTCGTAC
Organism: Allium cepa; assembly: GCA_030765085.1. NCBI lineage: Eukaryota > Viridiplantae > Streptophyta > Magnoliopsida > Asparagales > Amaryllidaceae > Allium > Allium cepa. The sequence continues at coordinate 188,624,898 of CM060939.1, read as the reverse complement.
AAATATAATTGGATTTTTTGAAACAAAAACTGTTTGTTTTCAAATAATAAAAGCTTTCACATAAGTAATGAACTTTCAATTTGTGTTAAAAAGATTTCTAGTTTAAAATGAAAATGATTTCCAAGTTATAGGAACGGTTTGAAAGCTATAAGTTAAATCTTTGATTTAAATATTTAACGAGTTAATCCAATTGAAATGGAAATTGTTTTGTAATCTATGAATGGATCTTTATGAAATGGGGTGAACTTTATAAAATGAATCTTTTTGTTTAAAAGATTAGAAATGGTAATTTGTTTAAACCATTTGAAGAAAAGTTTTAGGTAATAAGTTGTGACTTAATTGAAATACCAATATCCATATGTTTTTAATATTGCGCTCACTATTCGGTTTAACCGGAAGAGGACCTTTGTGTCATATAGTCCATTCCGGATATGTGATACGTCGTATATGGATAGCATTTGAAGACCGGTGGTGAAGACCGGATATTTTCGAAAACGAAAGGGTTTCTCGTCGATTGTCTCTTCACTGGCTGATCCCCGGTATAGAGACTCCATATGTGATGGGAAGTCCGAACGTGATTAGTGAATATCCGGATTTCAAGGACTTCTTTGGAAGTGCCTTCGGTTCTGTTCGAGCCAAGAACAGACTTGTATGGATTGTATGTCTGACATTACATTTTGAGAAATAAAGCAGATTTCTTTCAAATACATTTCTGTTGGTGGCGGAGAATTTATTCTCTTAGCTTAACACCCTTCTCTGAGACGTACGAGCTCAGAGGTTATGTAGTTGAAGGTTATCAGCGATATATTCCCAATTTGGTAATGTGGAATGCTGAGTAATGCTGATCATTTGTTGATCAAAGCGTGGCTTTTGTAAAAAGCGTAGCTTTATGGACGAGACTTCGTCGAACCTCACACCTCGGAATGGTCAAAACAGGAAAGATGCAGCAAGGTTATTGGGGGTAGCGCCCCTTAGGGTATGTTCATTTCCTTATGGAAAAGGGTGGTATCATGGTATGGAGCCCAGATACTTACTCATGTTGAAACACTTTATTTATTACTGTGTGATGTTGGTTATCGAGCTCTCGGTTAAAGGTCCCAAAGGACCGGGGGATGGCATACTCGTGTCAGTAGTTACCCAGTTAGGGGTAACCCGGCCTTGTGTTGGCAGAGATCCGGTTAGGTTCTCGAGACGTCCTTCCAGAGGCGTTTCCATGTGGCAATGGGAAGTTCCTTGGCCTGACCATTTGTTGAAAATCCAAAGAAACAATACGAACCTTTACGATTGCAAATTGTAGAACCTGCCTCATCAGGAGGTAGCTATAGTGGGCATAATATAATGGTACCTATGCTGGATAAGATTTATATTCTACTTTCGAAATGTTTTCTACACTATACACTAATAATAATATCAAAAATGATTTGATTTTGCGTAGTAAGCATCTTTGACTAACATAAGAAGAAATCTCCTCCAAGTCTGCGTTTGCATTGTGTGTGTGGTGGGAGGTCTTATGGTAGTTACATTTTCAAAAAGCATTGCGAATTGACTTTAAAATCTTTTGTTGATTGTTTTAAAAGATAAACAGTTTTTATTGCTCACACCAGTCCCATGACTGATCCGGAGTCTATTGTTACTTTCCTAAACTCTGGGTGCTCAAGATTTTATACACGAGCAGTCTAGAGTTGGGTTTTTCAGATAGTCAGGTTTAGTGGATTATCTGGAGTTAGTTCAGTCTTTGGACTACAACTGTCTTGCTTAGCTTGGTGCATCATCACTGGTAGTTCGAGCTATCTCTAGACTGGTGCTTGAAGATGGAGATTATCCGCTGCTAATGTTATCGTTTTCTTTTCTGCTGCTATTTCTTGTATCATATCTCTGATGTATATTGATATTCATTGTATCACTCTGTTGTATCAGATATTGTATCAGTGTTGTATATCAATGTATTATTCTTTTTCTTCCACTGTGTTATTTACTTAATGTTGTTTCAAGCTCGGCGAATCGGATTTGAATGGTCGAATCTACGGCATTCGAATACGATTAAAGTATGGATGTAGATTTTTGAGCGTGAAAAATTCGAGTCGTTACATTTGGTATCACAGCTAAGGTAAAACTTTATCTCAGGAGTGTAACACATTAAGTAGCTCATTAGAGATAGGGTGAAGTATCCCTAGAATGAGTATATCCCTAAGATATCTGTTCGAATGCCTCAGTAAATTCTCTTACTATCCACTGATAGTGAGTATGAGTGCAAGAAGAGAACGAGATAGGGGACAGGGAAATACGACTATAATTGGTCATTACTCTGTAACAACAATGGAAACAATCTTTCTCTATCAATTTTCCCTTGATTCATCTTTCCAAATTCTTTTGATTGCTTCGTGACAGCTCCAGAAAGAAGTTTCGATGCGGTGATGGTGCCCCTACGAATAGTTGTAAAGAAATTCTTACTTCATATTTCATCAGATTCTTATCAGTTTTTGATTTAAACCTTAATGAATACGAATTTGAAATTTGAAATCAGAAATTTTAAATAAGTTGGAGATTTTAATTTGAGTTAAATTGATTAATAGAATATGAAGCTAAATTGAATTGTATCAATAAAACGATATCGGTTAAAACTAAATTTGAAATTCTATTGTAATTTCTTGTATCTATTGTTGATATTTTGATTTGGCTTACCAAATGCAAAATTGATATCCAGTTTGATCTGAAAAGATATTTCTCTATCTTTCATCTACCTTCGTTATCTCTCTGGCGAATTTCGAGGACGAAATTCCTTTTAAGGGGGGAAGTCTGTAACGACCCCAATTTTGAATTAATATTAAATTGATAGTTAATGTAGATTTTGAACAAATTTTGGAATAAAATTTGAATTTGACTTTGGATTCTTGAAATTTAAATACGAAATGTAAATTAAAACAATTAGCATTAAAGTTGAAATAAATATTTAAGCTAGAAAATAAATTTGACAAATCAAATAGATATATAATAAGATAAATTATAAAACATAAAATAACATATAGCTAAATTCAAACAACATAATTAGAATAGAAATTTATTTACAGCACAAAGTAACAAGACAAAGACAAAACAAAAGAAAGAAAATGTATACAAGAAGACAATATAATCAACCTGGCAAAGCAATGATATAAACAAGAAGCAATGAAAACAAACTGTACAAACAAATATATATTCATGTGTATAAGCTTATAAAATAAAACAAATAAAGTATACATACATAAAGTAAGAATAGAAAAATAACAACATAAATAAATGCATATACAATTGAAATAGTATGAACTTATAAAACAAAGCACCAAAAACAAGAAATCATCTCAACATAAACATTCCCATCTCAGCCGAAATAGCATCAATGAAGATAAATACGAACACAAATAAGATAAAAGAAATAGGTAGGTAGCCTGTAGGGAGATATGCAGGCAAGAAAGAGTTAGTATAGAAACAGAATAAAATAAGTAAAAAAAAAATGAAACAAGTATGGAGACATGTACCTTGGCATTTAATGCTAGCTAATGCCATATCTTTAGCGCAGACAATAAAAATATCATCTCAGCATATATAGAATGTTATACATCAACCACCATAATATATCTATCACCTATACAAACAATATAAAATACCCTGTACAAAGTGATATCCCTGTAAACTTACTCTACATATAGCAATCTTCATCAGTTCGTTCATTTGAACTGGATACCTCAAGAAAATAATGTCAACTTAAACGTAAACAAAGACTACAAACAATCGACTAAAACCAGAAGAATCAAAGAAGGGGTTTCAGCTTATTTTGTTTTACAAGCCTGTTTCAAACAAATGAAGCTCTGTACATTCTGCAAGACAAAGGTGAGTACCTTTTAAAACTTAAGTAAATTTGGTTGTATGCTACCTTATTGGAATGAATAAGTATTATATGTATATATATATAAGTGAAATCTGATGTGGTTGTTTATACTATGTATGCTGTGTATATTCATACAAACATATGCGAGTATATCTGGATCAAGAGACATTCCCTATTCCTGTTAAATAGGTTTTCAAACCCTTCAGAAAACAAGATCTCAACTTCTAATTCCCCTTAAGCTTTGCTGTTCAAACAGAAATTATTTATAATGGGAAGATCTTTAATTTAAAATAGTTATAAGAATGATATGTGTCATATATTATCTGAAAATAAAAAAGAATAGAAAAAAACAAAAAACAAAACAGGCTTCTCTGTTTTATAACTATGAGTAAATTTCAGTTTTGAATCAAAATTTTATATAAGTCTGTGGGCAAACTTTCATTTTTAAACCAGGAGCTATTACATAACTTGATCTTGTGATTAATCTCCAAAGTAAGATGGTGATATGAATGAAATATTGTCTGGTATATATATAGGTATGTGTAAAATTGCTTGCATGTCTGGTATATACACAGTTCCCTATTATATGTTAACAGGTTTGAAATAAAAATAGAACAAACTTAAATTCTTCTTTCCCTATTTTCTTTTAGGATCTAATATATAAATGAAATATGCGAATATCAACAAGATCTAAGTTCTAGAATTTATTTCATGTAGAAATATTTAGTAAACACTTTGATAAGTAAAAAAAATTACAGTGAATGTCTAATTGACAGAAAATCAAGGATTATTATTTCAAGTTTTGATTTTTGAAATAGATTTGTACTTTAAAACCATGATATTTAAATATAAATTCCTGATTTTTAAGTTAGAAAATCTCGAGCAAGTGGAAGATGAATGGAATTGTAGAAACGATCAATTCCCGATGATCAATGTGCAATTGGGCCTCGGGTTTGATATCAGAGAGGGTTTAGGCAATGAAGTAAATAGGAAAAATGTTTGCAAATTTTTAAAATGATCGTGGAGATCGATTGAAGTGATTATAGTGTTTTATACCCAATTTGGGACGCGGGCCTTCTGAAGAAATCACAGCGTCGAAGGTTGATCAGTCAAGGTCCGACTGGAGGGAATAGGAACTGGAGACTCAGGCGGAGTTCCTGGTGGAGTAACATGAGCTCGAGATGGTCTGAAGTGGCGATGCCAGCGATTTTCTGATGATTGTTTTTTTAGGTTCGTTCGAATGGTTCAATTTTGTGTTGATCGATTTTTGAGTTTTCTGGGTTGTCGAGTGAGTTAACGTTGTCATCACCGACATGATGGGGGCTACGACAATAGTTGGAGAGCGTTCTGATGATGGTGCACGTGCATGAAGCTTCTCTGTGCATCAGTATGTTGTACTCGAAGAAGAAGAAGGAGATGTTGGGGAAGAAGTAGTTTTTCCGAAGCCAAACTCGAAGATGCTCACGTAAAATGGGGTTAATGACTTGGGTTAGCATGAGTGATTCATGCAACAGGTTCAAGCCTGAAATAAATCAATTTTATAAAACTTAGATAAACCAAGTTGAAGTATTTTGTTTAATAATTTTTTTTTCCTTGTAAATGAATGATGTTTATCCAAACAATTTTTAAATCAGAATTTTGTAATTTGCTTTTATTTAAATTAATCGAGTTTTTTTTGTTATTTTGGTTTAGGAATTTTTTCCTATTTAAACTAAAAGGAATTGCAACTTTTTGAAAGTAAATCAGATCTTAAAACAAGCTTTAACCAGTTTTTAAAAGAGGTATTTCAGTTTTTTTTAAAAACCAAAGCTTGAATTTACAAATGATTTCAAATTTTAAAGGAAAAGCAAATTTTAACAAGGATTTAAGTTTTGTTTTTACCAATAGTTTTGATTGATATTTTACCCTAACAAAATCTTATAAATTTTGTTCCAAATGTTTCAAATAAAAGGGTAATTTGTTGAAATTAAATGTGAACTAAAATAAAAGTTGATTAAGTGATTAGGGATAATCACTTATTGTAATTAATTAAGAATAATTAATTAAATGGTAATAAATTAAGGGTTGATTAATTAATTAATGATTAATTAAAGGATAATTTATTAAATATTTTGTAATTAATTGATTGTTAATTTACCATAACTAGCCAATAATCCATAGAAATAGTATGATTTAAAACCCATCAGATAATTTAATTGACCCTATTTATGGATGTTTAGATTATTGGATATTGAATTGTTGATATCCTTGATATCTAATGCTTTGTGATATATCTTGATTTACGTTGGGATCTGAAATGTAATTAATTATCTATGATGTAATTCATTACTTGTGATATATATATATATATATATATCTGTGATCTGTGAATGAAGATAAGCATTATAGTTTATATCGCTTATCGGATATATTGTTGTATTTGATCTGTGATGATTGAATGATGTTGCACTATTGTGTTAAAACCCCTGGACCACACCATACACACACAAATATGGATTTCACGAGGAAATCGATTAAGTCACAGATTTTTGAAAATAGTTTTGAATTTGAATTTTTATTCAAATGGTTTGAAATGGATTGGGTTTAAAGTGAAAAGCTTTTGAAAAAGGAATTTCAAAGATGAAATTTATTTTGAATAACTGGATAAAGTATGAAATTTAAATAATTTGATTTAAACTTAAATACAAGATTTGAAATTTAATTCTATGATTTGAAACTAGGGATTTAAGATGTTATACCAGTTATATATGGGTTAAACCATTTTAAAATGTATTAATTTGGGAATATGAATATAAATTAAGAACTTTAACTCGTACAAATATAATTGGATTTTTCTGAAACGAAAACTGTTTGTTTTCAAATAATAAAAGCTTTCACATAAGTAATGAACTTCCAATTTGTGTTAAAAAGATTTCTAGTTTAAAATGAAAATGATTTCCAAGTTATAGGAACGGTTTGAAAGCTATAAGTTAAATCTTTGATTTAAAGATTTAACGAGTTAATCCAATTGAAATGGAATTTTTTTTAAAATCTATTATTGGATCTTTATGAAACGGGGTGAACTTTATAAAATGAATCTTTTTGTTTAAAAGATTAGAAATGGTAATTTTTTTAAACCATTTGAAGAAAAGTTTTAGGTAATAAGTTGTGACCTAATTGAAATACCAATATCCATACGTTTTTAATATTGCGCTCACTATTCGGTTTAACCGGGAGAGGACCTTTCTGTCATATAGCACATTCCGGATATGTGATACGTCGTATATGGATAGCATTTGAAGACCGGTGGTGAAGACCGGATATTTTCGAAAACGAAAGGGTTTCTCGTCGATTGTCTCTGCACTGGCTGATCCCCGGTATAGAGACTTCATATGTGATGGGAAGTCCGAACGTGATTAGTGAATATCCGGATTGCAAGGACTTCTTTGGAAGTGCCTTCGGTTCTGTTCGAGCCCAGAACAGACTTGTATGGATTGTATGTCTGACATTACATTTTGAGATATAAAGCAGATTTCTTTCAAATACATTTCTGTTGGTGGCGGAGAATTTATTCTCTTAGCTTAACACCCTTCTCTGAGACGTACGAGCTCAGAAGTTATATAGTTGAAGGTTATCAGCGATATATTCCCAATTTGGTAATGTGGCATACTGAGTGATGCTGATCATTTGTTGATCAAAGCGTGGCTTTTGTAAAAAGCATAGCTTTATGGACGAGACTTCGTCGAACCTCACACCTCGGAATGTTCAAAACAGGAAAGATGCAGCAAGGTTATTGGGGGTAGCGCCCCTTAGGGTATGTTCATTTCCTTATGGAAAAGGGTGGTATCATGGTATGGAGCCCAGATACTTACTCATGTTGAAACACTTTATTTATTACTGTGTGATGCTGGTTATCGAGCGCTCGATTAAAGGTCCCAAAGGACCGGGGGATGGCATACTCGTGTCAGTAGTTACCCAGTTAGGGGTAACCCGGCCTTGTGTTGGCAGAGATCCGGTTAGGTTCTCAAGACGTCCTTCCAGAGGCGTTTCCATGTGGCAATGGGAAGTTCCTTGGCCTGACCATTTGTTGGAAATCCAAAGAAACAATACGAACCTTTACGATTGCAAATTGTAGAACCTGCCTCCTCTGGAGGTAGCTATAGCGGGCATAATATAATGGTACCTATGCTGGCTAAGATTTATATTCTACTTTCGAAATGTTTTCTACACTTTGCACTAATAATAATATCAAAAATGATTTGATTTTGCGTAGTAAGCATCTTTGACTAACATAAGAAGAAATCTCCTCCAAGTCTGCGTTTGCATTGTGTGTGTGGTGGGAGGTCTTATGGTAGTTACATTTCCAAAAAGCATTGCGAATTGACTTTAAAATCTTTTGTTGATTGTTTTAAAAGATAAACTGTTTTTATTGCTCACACCGGTCCCATGAATGATCCGGAGTTTATTGTTCCTTTCCTAAACTTTGGGTGCTCAAAATTTTATACACGAGCAGTCTAGAGTTGGGTTTTTCAGATAGTCAGGTTTAGTAGATTATTTGGAGTTAGTTCAGTCTTTGGATCACAACTGTCTTGCTTAGCTTGGTGCATCGTCATTAGGAGTTCGAGCTATTTCTGGATTGGTGCTTGAAGATGGAGATTATCCGCTGCTAATGTTATCGTTTTCTTTTCTGCTGCTATTTTTTGTATCATATCTCTGATGTATATTGATATTCATTGTATCACTTTGTTGTATCAGATATTGTATCAGTGTTTTATATCAATGTATTATTCTTTTTCTTCCGCTGTGTTATTTACTTAATGTTGTTATAAGCTCGGCGAATCGGATTTGAACAGTCGAATCTACGGCATTCGAATACGATTGAAGTATGGTTGTAGATTTTCGAGCGCGAAAAATTCGAGTCTTTACACTTGCCCTATAATACTACATTTGTCAAATAGAATAGATTATTAGTTCACATTTGTCTCATTAGTTACTTAAGATATTAACACTTGTTATATGCATATTTTTACTTATTTTTATTTAATTTAAAAGTAAATAAAACCCTTTTTTTTATTTGTTAAAACTTATATGTATATATATATATTATTTTCATATGTAAATGTATATATGCATTTCTTTTTACAGAAAATGAAATAAAACAAATTATATAAAAATGAAAGCTTATCCAAATAATTTAAAAATGTTTATTCTTTTGAATTCCAAATTAATTCAAATTCAAATCCAACCATAAATTTAAAAATCCAATTTAAAGCTAATTTATATCAACATATTTAATTTAAAAATAACAACAGTATTGTCTTTTAAAACCTATCTATATTTATACATTTATTAATATTATTTGAAAATAACATATTTATCACTTTAAAAAAAATTATAAAAGAGATTATAAATTACTTATCACTTTATCTTATTTAAGTGAGTAAATATTTTATGTAAATGGTATTTTAAACTTTCATATTTATTTTCAAATCATATTTATCAAGTTATATTTAAAAGAAAATAAAACAAACCTTTTATTAATTTATACTTAAACTAAGATATAATTTAAAAAAATTAATATTTACCTTATGCATTAAAACCACATAGTTATTTATTAAATAGCTTTGAAAAGTTATATATTAAATAAAATAATAATTTCCAAATTGTCAAAATGTATATTATAATTTAAAAACAAGATTTTTTTTGTTTATTAAACTACAAATCAAAACTTATCTATTTACAATATATATATATATATATATATATATATATATTATAAATAGAAAGCATTTTATTAGCTTTTAAAAGATAAAATTCACTAATTAAATATCTATTTAATTGGATTATTAAACCAAGTCAAGATTTATTAACAAAATTTATCAAATCAATTTAATTTTAAATACAGATTATTAAATTAACATTACCCAAAATTCTGGGTCACCACACTTTCGAACACTTAGATGATTGGCATACGAATATCGAGGATGTATTAAGTGTTGTCTTTGGATGTGAGAAAGCAGGATCATCACAATGTTGACCAGCATATCATCACCAAACAACCTAATGCCAAAGAGTAGCTACCAGGATACAAACTACGAAGACCTCCTCACATACAACACCTACTACTGAAAACAACCAACAGCCTTTATCCAGGTCAAAATTTCCAATTCGAAGACGGAAATAATTTCAAGCACATAAGCCTCATGTAGTGAATGATGACAAAAAACTGACGAGCTACCTCAGACAGTCCAGTGGGGCAGAGGCGAAGAGTTGATTGAATAAGCGCAGTAGCTACAATCTCAAAATCACTGAATCGAGAAAATATAGTAGAGGAAATCGTGAGAGAGCAAGGACAACAATGAGGAAAGCAAGGGTTTATAGAATACATATAGAAGGAGTACAGAAGGAGAGTGTAGAAGGCGATGCTTGAGGAGCGGTGAGGAAAGGAAATGGAAATTGCGGCAGATGAAAAAGAAAGGGAAACCCTAGTCCCCGTGGATGACCCATTTGAGTATATTGATGTTTCTGGTAATTTTAAAGGGATTTCAAAACCTTTTTTAAATCTCTAAAATTATTTATAAAACTCCTTTTATAAATTTCTAAAATTATTTATAAACACTTTTCTATTTATAAAGCTTTTTCTTATAAATCAACTATATACTTTAAATACTTAAATAAAAATCCAAAATCTAACTCAAAACATTACTTTAAAATAATTACTTAATCCTTTACTCAAAAATCCCTTCCCGTTTAAATAAGTAAACAAAATTATAAGCACCTTTACTTTAGAAGTTACTAAATAATTATTTAAAACATATCAATAATTCCAATCTATTCTTAAAATAATTATATAACTTTTCTAAATCATATTTCAAAGGAGTTCTTAAAATATCTAAGGTGGATAACTTTTATACTATACATAAATCATAAATTTCCAAAACTGCATCTATAGCGACTATCGTTGTAACAACCGTTCTGGAACAATCCTAAACTCCGACTCAGAAATGACCCGTCGAAACTTAGATCTGTTCTAAAACTGGCCATTGGTTGGTAAAAATAATAAAACAGAGCTATCTATCTAATTTTTCCAGAACTAGCAGCGGAAGGAATAAAATATAATAACAATAATAGTACCCATTTATTTCAAATCATTACAAATGTCATAAAAATATATATGTAATGTAATCGTTACAACATTTTGTTTAAAAAATAACACAAAAAGATAGATAATAACTACTATAAGCTTTACTCTCGCCATCTTCAAGCATCATCAACTCCTTCTCTAAGTTATGTTGTAATGTAGCGGGAGTGAGAAAAGCAAGTGCCTGGTGAACCAAAATCTTGAGCCTTACTATTTCAGTACTTGGTTAGTATAATTCAAATAAGAATATGTCTTGCGTATTTGAACCATTTAATACTTCGTACATGGAAAAGAGGCGGGTCCTCGATCAACCACTAATATTGCCCATTCGTGAAGTAGGTTTCTAAATCCTATAACCCATATCGCACATCATAAATGTCTAACCGATGCAAAAGATAATACCCAAGCCACTTAGTATCTTTTATTGAAAAATAAGCAGATTCTGATCATTTAAGACCTCAATTAAGGAACACCCCATCATTTAATACATATCCCCAAGGCGGACTACTCACTGGTGACTGTCTACCTAACATCGTATAGAATCTCTTAATCCATTTAATACTTCCTTATGGGAAGGCAGACCCTTCAATCGGCCAATTAATACTTTATTCCAAAGTGGATTCCAGTCAAGACACCACCTACCGTGCGTAATAACTAGCCCCTTGGCCATTTAATACATCACTTGGGGAAGATGAGCCCTCAAACGTCCACTTAATACTTTAACACCCCGAAGCAGGCCCTTTGTATTATGACCTATACTCATATAATGACATCTCATATTAGTCCAACTATTCGTAGGAACTTGTAGCCAGATTAGCTGGGCAGATTTATCATATAGATTTTGGGACTTAGCTCGTGTCGTCATAAATATTTATCATAGGAGATGTCTCACATCTACCCTAAAGTCACACTACATATAGCCAAATTAACTGGGCTGACTTCTCCATGCCTTTGACTAACCTTGCTTTCTTATGACTTAGCCATAATTAAAACACTCTCTCTATATATAATACTCATCTCACCATTCCATAATTAAGGCCTTATAAAGAATCTTCCTTATTATGCTTTAAAACATCATTTACTTTCCTAAGCGAGATTTAATGGCAATTATTATCTAATTAAGTATGCAATTATACGTTATAATTATACGTTTACCATGTTAATTATTACACAAATAAATACACACTTATTATTCTATATGTGTGGAGATTACACCCCAACTAACCTTACATGTCAAATCCTTTTTGACCAACATAAAACAAGTCTTTCCTTTTTCATCCATTTTACCAACAACGTCCAAATTCCAATATTTATATCAAGGGATTCTACTACCATAACATGGATTCAATATTCATATCCAAAATTACAATAAATTCACTTGTATATAGAATTTAATTACAATTTATCTCATATTAAAATAATGGAATAGATCAAAAATGGAAACATACAATTTAATCAATTCTATATTCTTTCAACTTCTTTTACATGACTTTAGATAAGGGAAATTCTATTAAATTTATTGAAATAAGCGGTGTAAATTACGAATAGAAATTTGACCTTTGCACACCATTTCTCAATTAAATCCCTTAACTAGATCTGGAGAAGAAGAATAAGAAGTGGAATAGAAGATAGAATACATAAACTACAAAATCCACAAAACTCCATTACTGTAACATAAATAATTAAGATTCCAACTTATGAATTGACATTTTGCTTTGAGGTAATTTTGGGAATTTTCAATAAGGTTTTTTCATAATCCAAACCTCCCCAAGGCATATATCAAATCCAAACTATTCTTTCAGCTACCAAAATAGATTTTAAAAAAAAATAAGATTTTCACTCACAGTCGTTCCTTAGCTTTACTTCCTTTTGGATTTGCAATGTCTATTATAATTTCCTTTAGATCTCTTCTTTTTGATATATACAATAAGGGACATACATACATACATATATATATATATATATATTAGATTCAGAAAGGTTGGAGGAGAAGAGTTTTAGAAATTAAAAATAAACAAAGATAGGTATATAGGATTTCTTACCTGAAACACTAAAGAAGTTCACTGAATCTAAGAAAAGATGAACTGATAAAGCTTCACCGATATTCCTAAAAATATTTGTGAATAAAAGTAAGGGGTCAAGGGTATTATTTATAGTGGTTGAAATGCATCAAAACCGTAGGATGAAACTAGGTTAAAACCAGATAAATATGGAGCTTACAAATCAACCAAACCCTAGCCGCTACACAGGAAGGTGTCAACCTCTTCATTCCAGGCGGTCAACCTCTAGGGATCGACCTCTTGAGGTCAATGGATCAACCTCTTCCCCTATTTTGGGAAGGTTATTTAGTTTTTGAGTCATTGTTTATTTAATTCCCTAATTTCTCTTGATGTTCATTGTTAACTTTAACATTTACTTAACCCTCAAGTCTAACTATAATTAGTTTCAAATTTCAAATTTGGGAATTAATTGTTTTATTTGAATTTGAATTCTATTTTAATTTGAAAACTTCAAATGCCTATAATTCTTCATTTGAGATCCGTTTTCAGCTTATTATATATGGAAATTGATCAAAATTACACTACAAACATAGCGGCATAACATTCATGGTCAAATCCCACTTTTATAATATTTCCATTTTTATTCCTACCCTAATTGATTGAGTTTCTCTTGATTTACTTATTAAATTAGGGTCGATTTTACTGATTGTTACATTCTCCCATCTTAGAAAAGAATTTATCTCAAAATCTTTCAAGGGGCGAACAGTGTAGTGCGTAATAATATCCATGTTATAAAACAAAGTTGTCTACACAACCATATACTCAACCAAAGTGCAATGTTATCATGTACTGCATACATACTAAAATGAGCTCAATCCTAGCTTGACTGTGTGATTGTACTATGCAAGTATGCATGCAAATACCTTAAACATGCATAAAACTCCTATATGAGTGTAAAGTGATGTTGAAAAAGTATGGCAACCATCTTCTACCATCCAATGTAGCAACCATAATGCAACCAAAATCCTAATTTTGGAGAGAAAATTTACCAGAGAAAAGTTTAGGATGAAAAATCCTCATGCCTTCCACTGGATTTTCTCCTTATTGTACCTGAATAATTTTAATTTCTTCATTATGGAGCTTCCTAATTCCGTACTCCACATTGCCTGTAGTGGCATAGGACGCCAATGGGTCCATCTCAGAATCCACCAATTGATTAGGTTTTACCACAATTGGTATGCTATGAACGTATTTCCTCAAATACAAACGTGAAAAACGTTATGGATTCCAACTAACTTACAAGTTTTGTAACGACCCGTAAATTTTATAATATTTATTTGTTTTATTTATATATTTAATTGAAATTTTGTGAAATTTTAAACAATAAAATTTTGACATATACGCCTAATTAAACATAGTAAATGGTAAATTTTCAATAGATAATATAAAAGTTTATTTCCTTGTGTAATTCTATTTCAATTTATATCAGTTAATATTTGATGATAATAAAATATTTGTCAAACCTGAATATTTTTATGTAGAAAATTTGTAAATCCTCTTCTGAGTAGGGCATCATATTATGTTACTCCAAATTTTGACCTCTATTGCTCCATTCATCTTATTTCTGGCAAATTAGCAGCATTTTCGGTACTGATATCGACTTTTGATCGGATGATCATATCACTGATATTTGTATATCATTTTGCCGTCACGTCATGCTGATCACCACGGTATATTCAAATCCATGCTTCGATGTCCGGTTTGCAATGGAATCTGTGATACGGTAACCGTACCGTTACCCGCTTTCAACATTTTGCATTCAACTGTCCATTCAGTTGTATTTTATTAGAAATCGAATGGTCATAACTATTAGTATTCTTAGTAATAAATACTTTGACTTTTCATTGCCTTTGATATTTAATAAATTTTTATCGTTGTTCTTGTATTTTTTTGGTTCCACCTTTTCTATTCCATTCCATCTCTTCATTTTATTTTTTTCTTCTGCCATTAGAGAAATTTATAAAGTTTTTTTCTTCCCTCTTTCCTTTCCAAACACTTTCGCCTATTCACCTCCTCTCCCATTGCTCATGTCTCCACCTTTCACCAAACTCCAAGCATCACCTGACCGTGCTTTTAGCCTCTACCCTCTTACATTTCGAATGAATCTTGCCTCCCACCCATGAAGCCGACTCCGCCACATTGTGTCCCTCCACCTGCTAGCTGAACAGCATGTTGCCTCTTTCCTTTGAGCATCTTTATAGTTGTGTGTATATATATAATCATATAAATATTAGTTAATATATATATATTTTTATATATCTAAAGGCTAATGGTTGTTTTGCTGTCAGATTTTTTAAATCTTATATATGCTAATTTAAGACTATCTGTTAGTTATATTATATATATGCTCTTCTTTTCAGATTCTCTAATAGGTTACAGTATGTGTGTGTGTGTGTATATATATATATATATATATATATATATATATAATTTAAGTCAGTACTTTGGTCTTGCGTACAAGTATATATATCAGCTTTAACAGAAATTATATGTTTGTCTAATGATTTTGTTTGTGTTATATATATTTTGCATTCAAATGAGTATTTATATATATATATAAGTTTTATATATATTGCTTAACCATTTGGGTTTATAATTCTTTCATCTACAGTTTTATAAGTTTCAAATTTTTTACTGTTAGATGTTAAGTCTGGTACGTCTATAAATAATATATATAATTCGTACGTGTAAATAATATATATCGTATATTATATTTTGGGTTTTTCTATTTTACATCTTTTCAACTTGCAGTTTATATATACTACCTATTTTATACCATCTGTATATGTATGAATACAGTAGCTTTAAAGTGTGTATATATATATAAGTGTTGTTAGGGTTGTTTTAAAAATATATATATTTACTTATACATATAAGATTTCGGTAGTCACATATACATACATATATATATGATAGTTTTGTTGTTTATAAATATGGATTCATAAAGGTATATATTATTTTATAAAGAATTATTATATAAGGTTGCAGCAATATGTTTACAAGTTGGTTTCGCTTTATGTATAGATTTATATGGGTTATATTATGAGTTGAGTTTTGTTTTGTTGCTCTTGTGATGAGCTGTTATGTTTAGTTTTCTTATTTTATATTGTCTACTTACAGTTCTTTTATTTTTCATTTGACTACTTATTTTATACGTATAATATAATGATATTTATACATGAAAATATTGATTACTGTTCTTGCAATATATGTGTGTAATATGATCAGGTGGTATAGATGTTAGCTGTATACTTGTATTTCTAAGTTGGATCATCTTTTGAGGATATATATACTAGTGTATTAGTAAATATAAAAATTTGTTGGTATATATATAATTTTATATAGGAGGTATATATTATGCTGTCGAATTTATTATATTTGTACATAAGGTTTGTATAACCTGGTTGTGTAAATATATATACACACACACATATATCTGCGTTTTGTACAAGTGATATTAGATATATATAGATTCTATGAACTTAGTTATATAATATATGATTTCTAACTGATATGAATTATATTGTATATAAATTATTTATATTATGAATTCTATAGCCTTATATTTTTCCCTTATTCACAGTTATATATAATCTAGTTGTTGTGTATATGAGTTGTGTAACTATATTAGTTATAAAGATATGTGGGCTTTGTTTTCTGATTTGTAAATTGTGATCATAGATCTATGTTTTTAAAAGATAAAACGGTTCGAAATATATATAGATTTTATTTATGTGTTTAACTAAAACAGTGATTTTAATTATATATATATATGTTATTTTAATACTTCTTTTAAATTAAATATTGATTTCATGAAAATAATAATAATAATAATAATTTATATGTAATTTCTGTTTCTATTATGTAGATTCTGATTTGCTTCATCAAATCTCGTATCAGCTTTATCTGTCGAATTCATGCCAACTGTGTTTGTTTGGATTGGTGCTTGGATTTCGTAACTCAACTTCATTGTATATGTCTCTAACCTCGAAAGGTGAGCAATGACTCACGATTAATGTTCTTATATTTATTAAATTTTATTTCAATTGAAATGACAATTGAAATATGCTGTTGTTAGTTATTTACATTGCTATATATATGCTATTATCTATATCTGTTCACCTGTGATATCTGACACCATTATCTGTTATTTATACTGATGACATGTGCATGCTATATTATTATCATATATGTTGTCACTCTACAAGTTTCCTGTCAGTATAGAGTTCACTATGGGTTGAAATGATACATACCGGAACAGACTTTAGAATATGAGATAATCGTTATGGGTTGAAATAATAGACCAAGCGATTTTCATTGAATTGAATTTGGGTTGCGGATTGAAATGATATATACCCGTGTATATTTAAAGTACGGATTGAAATGTTAAATATCTGTATCACTTGACCATAGTATAGAAAATTATATACAGACATCGTGGTCTATACATAAAAATATTTTAAATGATTTCTATGGTTTTGGATAGAAATATGTAGTTCGATAAAAATATTGATTTTAGATATTATATAAATGTTATGTTATATATAGTTAATTTTTTTATTTTAAAGCTATGTATAAATTTGAAATTATATTTAATTAAGAATTATATTTAATTAAAATCGATTTGGAACTCATTGAATTTGAGATTTTAAAGGATATGATTTTATAACTAGACGTTGGTTTACAGTGATTAATAAATATTTCAAATTTCAGTTTTATTTAAATGATATTGAATTTATTAAGTATATATTTCAAAACTAAATAATAGTAAATTGAATTAAGATATGTATGAAATTATCACATTTAGTTTTGAAATTTTAGAATATTTAAAGCTTTGAATTATATATTTTGAAATGGTTTATTTGCGGTTCAAATTTGTATTTGAAATCGATATAATTTTGAATGGTTCATGTAGAAGCTAAATTGGAATTAATGATTTGGGATCTGATTAAATTTGAATTTTGAAATTCGAGTTGATTTTGAATTAATCTGTGAGATTTAAGGAAAACAATTTTATATATTATTTTAATATTTAAATTGGTTAATGGGAAGTATCATGATTTCAAAGTATTATGTTTCGAAGGTGTTTCAATTTCAAGTGTTTGGTTTCAAAAATGTTTTAACTTTGAAAGTGCTATGATTTGGAAAAGGATATATTTGAAATGAAAATGATATTGTATTTGGGTTTTGAAATGGAAATGATATCGTATTGATATGGTTTTGAAATGGAAATCATATTTTGGTTTTGAAGTAAAAACTAATTGAAAATGATCGCGGTATTATAATAACGTTTGGTTGTTAAAGAGACCGGGATCGGAAGTTGTCATACTCTCTGCCAATTCCAAAAACCATTTTAACAACTGTATACGTGGTGGATATTCTAGAATGAAGTAGGATGGTGGTGACGTCCTGTTAAGGTATATACATGGACCCAACTCCCGTGAGTTGGCATAAAGTGGCTAAAATAGGAGCGATTCTCAGGCCAATGAGGTAGCTCCTCTGATCGGACACACTACTTTGATACTATATTCTGACATTTGGATTGATTTGGTGGCCACTTTTGATTTTTGATTTGGGGGTGTGGCTCGAGGTGGGCAGTAACTGCGGCTATGCGTTACCACCAGCCCTGATGCATAATTGTTATATCTACCCAGGCGTTGCCTAGTTGTGTCGTGTCACCTACCAGCGTGCCTTGTACGAGTTTGACTTATGTCGTACCTATGGAGTAATTGTGGTAGTCTCCCGATCTAGAGGTACGATGATACTGTATAAATTATTGGCACTATAAAATATGTTAAGGGGGATATGGGTAATGCCTTAACGCTATTTTTACATATATTATACTTTACTTTAGACATTATTATAATAGTATATATTACTACATAGTATATAGTTTAACGGATCTTTAGAGGATGGTTATCCCAAACGTCCTTTGATTTACTTGTATTTAGTTGTTATTTAACTTGAGTTGGATTGATTGATATAAGAATGTTAACCCTGACTTGAGTGTTTTGTATTTTGCTCTACGCTCGGGTCACACTGAGTGATACAGCTTTTGAGACTCACCTTTGGAGTTGGAGCGTCGTTTGGAGATCCATCTACATCTTTCAGCTTGGAGTTATTCTGTTGATTCCAGTAATGTATTCTGATCTTGTACTTGACTATTGTATTTGAAACTTCTGTTGTATCTTATTTAACTCTGATATATATAGTAGCTTCATGAACTACTATTCTCTTGTTTCCGCTGCATTATCATTATATTACTCCAAGTCTGTGATTCTGTGATTATTTTATTTATTGTATATGTTGATTTTTGCCAAATATAAATTAACAACTTGATATATTTTTAGCAATTCAATTCCGGCATGTTTGGATGTGAATGGTTGAAAATATTGGGTCGTTACAAGTTTTCTTTTTTTCCCATATTGCGAAAGGCCTATTAGATCCTGGTGCCAACTTTTCTAATTATCCAAATCTTACGACCTTTACAAACTGGTAAATTGACTCTGACTTTCCCTAGTCTTACAATCGAATTCTGGTCCGAGTAGAATTCATGGTGGTTTCCCACACACAATTTGAGGATTTGTATGGCCGCCTAAAAATTGCTTTAAGGATGTCGTACCAATCATCTATTGGTGACCACTACTATATGTGAATTTTACTAAGAGTAATTGCTGCTCTAGATGTCCTCCAAAGTCCAAGATGCAAACTCCCAACAATTTCTCAAAGTTCCCATCCACTCCTTCAGTTTGTCTATCGATCTTCAATTGTAAGTGTTGCTTAGATTAACAAAGTTTCTAAAGCTACCCGTAAAACCCTCCAACATTTGGAAGTAAACTAAGGGTCCCTATCACTAATGATGCTAACCGCAACTCCATGTAGTTGCGTTGGAGACGATGTGATTATATTACCTCTAAAGGAACATTTTGCCATCTTCTTCTTTATCGTTGATTAGTAGGAAATTATCTTTACATTCTTACATATTTCGTCTTTTCCTCGAATTGTGAAAATTTGAGAGCTAAGTTTTATTTTTCCAAAAATAGTAATGCTTTAGGATTGAAATATCCATTTACTTTAGATTGACAATAAAATTTCCTCATTAACTTCTAGTCTACCTATGGTTTATCGCTAGTTAAGTGTTGCTATAAAATTTCCCTATTTACTTTGTTTCTCAATATGTATATATTTATCAAGTGGTTTAATACCATTCATAAAGTCAACAAGGAATGAAATAGGAATATATCTTACACCATATTATTTACTTTTCCAATAACTAAGGGAGACAACCGGCGACTGCAACTCAAGAACTCTATAAAAAAAATTATTGGAAGCTGCCATTTATTATCAAGCGGTATAAATGGTGTTGAGGTCCTAACATTTACTACTAAGTTAAAATGGGTATTTCTTAATATGTCATCATATTATTGCCAACTTTTCTTAATTTTCCTTCTTGGTTTATAATAAATGTGGTCCATCCATTGTGTGATGACCTGCCATTTTGGACAGTTCAAGTCGACAATAAACCACACATGTCTAACTCAAACAGTCCAAAAGATAGCTTATTAATGGGGTTTGTAAAGAAAATAAGAAGCGAAGAAAACCATAATCAGAATCTCATAGTGGAATGAAAAAATATAATAATTACATAAACCGTTTAAGAAGCTATTTTACAATATACATTTGATTTCAATTTTACAACATAATTAGAGTACAATCAATTGACATACCAAAAAATGTAGTGGAATAACAATAGTAAATATGGTCTACCAAACACCGTCTTCATCTTCAAGAAATAACCATCTTCAAACACCGAAATACTCAGGTTGACCCAAGCATGAATAAAAACAATATCCTCGAGTCAAAACTAAAAATTATTTTGTAAGTTAAATCAATATTGTGATGACCCAGATTTTTTGGACAGTTGTTAGTTTGTAATTAATAGGATTCAATTTATTAAAACATTGATTTATTAATTGAACAAATAAATTTGATAATAAATATATATCTGGATATGTACATAGATGAATTAGAACTATAAAAAATGCTGAATTATAAATATTTGGATAAATATTCATTTGATAATCTCTTGATATAATTATTGAAATTTGATGATATTTGTTTAATGATCTGCTTTTATAATCATTCATTTTAGCAGAATTCATCTTTTATAAATAGATTTATGTAAAAAAAAAACTTATCGTATGATAGCTATTATACTTTCATACATACATTTATGGTTATAAATGAAACTTGGATTTAAAGATTCAAAAATTATTTTCTTAAAGGTTATATAAGTAAAAATAAGGGAGAAGTATAAATATAAATTTGTAACATATATATATATATATATATATATATATATATATATATAAACATAAAACACTAATGATTAAATTTAATTAATAGCTTAAAGATTTTAAATTGGATTCAACAAAGATTAATACCTTCTTTAAATACATGTACAAGTTGTATATGCATAAAAGTATTTAACATAAGAATATAAATATAATACGGAAATGAAGGATAAAAAATTATTATATAAAATACATTAACATATTGGGTACATTATAATTACAAATTTATACAAATTTACCATGCATTTTAACAAGTGTAAGCAACTTGAAATGCTAATTACAAGTGTCATTTAAAAAATATATATATATAATATGTACATCTCCACCCTTTCTCATTTTTTCTCTATTTTATCTTCATTATAAAAGGAAGAAGAAAATCAAAAAAATAACTGTAAATTGAAACCAGCCTTAAAAAAAATAAAACAACCTCTATTCAATCTCAAACCAGAGATCAAAATCAAAGGAAATTCAAACCTGAACCAGATTTAAGTAGGATCAAGCTACAGTGTCTTAATCAAACAATTTTCAGAAAGAAGTTCTCTGTTCTTTTTATTGTACGTAAACCACTCTTTAAATCTGCTTTAAATCTTGATGCATGAAATAGATCTTTGATATCAGGTGTAATAAGTGTTTACACGTATAGGTATAGGGTTGTATGTGCATGTTTGGGTTTTGAATGTGCATGTTGGTATTCAAAACTGTTGTCTCTGTTCTTGTTGTTCTGGCTACAAAACTCGAAGGAAATTTAAGATCTTCTTCTCTGAATCCTTTTAGACTTCAAAATATAAATAAAGGTTGTTTGTTATATCAAGATATAAATTTTAAAAATATTTAAAAATTCAATCTGAAGCTAGTTAAATAAAGGGGAAGAAGAACAGTAGGTTAGAAAATATAACAAAATCTCGACCAAGATAATTGTTTCTTTCTGTTCTATAATCTATTTTGTCACCGTAAACAAAGATTTTTAAAATAAAAATCAATATTTTTAGGTGGTTAAATTATGAGAAATCGAGAGATGAACGTATTTCAAATTTCGAGCATTTTCCGACGAACCAATTGGAGTTAGGGGTCGATGATTGGCCGGAAGATGGATGGAAGGGTGGCGAATTTGGGAAAATTAATCGGAGAATTTATTATTTGCTAGAAGATCCAAGCGATGATGAATTAGGGTTATGATGTCAGGTTTGGATGTTGACATTGCGAGGATTGGTGTGAGGTCGTGGCCATATCTAAAGAAATCAGAGGTGGGAAAAATTGATTGTCGGAGACTGGCGCATCTCCAGACGCGGCGACGTGGTGATCCGTATTCGACGGCGGCAACGAGAGGAAGATTTGGTCGGGTGGTTTGTTTCCAGCCTGGGACGATTGCTTCGATTTCGATATTGAGTTTGTGATCATAATTTGAAGGTCCGGATATGATGTTGAGGTAAACTTCGATGGATGGGAGATGTCGGCGTTGAGCGACGTCGACATGACCATCTGTGCAGGTGCACAGGTTTGGCCAGTGTGTCAGTAGGTGAAAAGAGAGGGGTGGACTCGAGGGGAAGATCGGGTCTGAGTGTTGTTTGCCCAAGTACATTCTCGGGTTATTGTACGTGAGTAGATGTTGGTGTCAATTTTTAGAACCTAAGCTAAATTTTAAAAATAAAATGGAAGAAGATGAAGAATCAAGTCAGGACTCTAGCAAGGGTCGGGTAGAATCTGAAGCAAAGGTTTGAGCATGTCTACAGTTTTGAAAAGCATGTTTTAAAATTTAATTAATTTAGTTTAAAACTTTCCTTAAATAAATTTCTTTCCATAATAAATGTTTTCTTTAACATTTGAATAAGAAGTTATATGTTTTGTTTAACTTAAAATTCGTTAAATAAAATTTTAAAGTTATTTTAAGACTTAATTTATAAATTAGTTAAGTGATTAAAAGGATAAATATTTTGAAATAAAAATGTGATTGGGTAATTAATGAAGTAATTAAAATACAATTACTTAATTAACTAAGATGATTAATTTAGGTAATTAAATTAAGATAAATTAATTTGTGTAATTAATTAAGGGTAGTAGATTACTTAATATAGGGATTGAATAATCTAAGAAATCAAATATTTATTAATTAAAGAATAATGAATTAATGGAAATAGTATTAAGGGTAAAAATTTAATGAAGTAATTTAAAGGAATGAATTACTCAACATAATTAATTAAATTAATGTGGTTAATTTAAGTTAATTAATTAGTTTAATTAATTAAAGATCATCACTTGATGATTGGTTAAGTATGATTACTTAATGACCTTAGTAAAGTGTAATTACATATTGCAAATAATTAATGGGAAATTACTAGATGTAATTAAAAGGGAATTACGTGATGGAAAGTAATTAAAGAATAATTACTTTATGGAAGTAATTAGGGATTAATTACTTAGTGTAATTAATTAAGGAAATTATTTAAGGACTAGCTAATTAATGAGTGTGATTATTTAGAGGATAATTAAACAGTGCAAGTGGTTATAGAATAATTAATTTGAGTAATCAATTAAGGATATGATTGATATGGATGGGCAAAGGTTAATTAATTTGTGTAAATTAATTAAGAATTAATTACTTATTGTAATTAAAGGATAATTAGTCAAGGGGGACTAATTAAGATGGATAATTAAAAGATAATTAATTAATTGTTTGTAACTAATTAATGTTAAGTAAGGTAATCTAAGTGATTAAAGATTAGTAATTAATTAATTAGAGATAAATTGAATTAATTTTGGAAGTGAACAATCTTGCTTATGAATGATTGAATGATGTTAAATGCCTTGAATTGATTGATACCACTGATATAAAAAGTTTTATAATATGATATGTGTGGTTGGGCATTGATAATGTGGTTATCTATCGATGATAAATTGTTGTGTAAAGATTGACATCTTGTATTTAAAGTTGAATGGTATTTCACTTGGGTTAAGATGGCATTAGATTCGAAGAGACCGGAGTCGGGTATTAGTAAATACCCGAAACCACTTCGATTCTTTATAAATTATTATATGAAATCAATAGGCTGGAATGGAATGATTTACGTGAATTAGATTATTTAATCTATGTTTTGGTACTTAGAAATTGGTGTGTGAAACAAGTGATATCTATAACAAATTGTGAATTTGTTAATTGATAAGAGTTACCCTAGTTTTAAAAAAGTTATATGCTTAGTATTTCAAATTATATGGGTTTACTCACGTTGATTTCCAGCCTGATCTGGGTGTTACTTTGATGTAATACTCGGGTCAGACCGAGTATTATAGATTTTCAGGTAAGGACGTTCTTGAGTTCAGGTGGCAAGCTGGATGGCAGGAACGTATGAAGTGTATCTCGTTGTGTATATTATTATAGTTATCTGGGACATGTTGATTTTAACTGTCCAATGTTTGTGAAAATGTTGTAACTCTAATGTAATGATATAATTAACTAATATAGATTTCCTTTGTATAACTGCTATTTTATTTTATATTATATTTCGATCCGCTGCGAATGTGAGAATTTGTGTTTTTTTTCTGTTTCTTCTTCTATCTTTTTTCTTCTTTCCTAACTATCTGGAATTTTCAAGATTGAAAATTTTAGGTCGTTACATTTGGTATCAGAGCGAGGTTAAGCGAGAACCTTGGCTCTGGTGGGATTACTCATTAAGGATTGGGTCAATGGTACCCTAGAATGAGTTGAGTGTAGTATATACGAGAGAGTACTTGTTATTTTTATATAATGGTTTTAAAAGTAAAGGATTTTATATAAGTTTATATATAAAGCAATGATTCTTCTAACCACTATACATTAAGGTAATTGGTTGTTAAACAATTGGAATTAAACAAAATAAAGAGAATTAAGTGGTAATAGAAATACAACCAAACCAAAATTGAATGAAGATAAGTTTGAAATGGATTCAAGCTAAGATTAAAATGTTGAATTTGGAGGAGAGTTTTCAGAATAAGATAATAGTAAATTGGTGTCCAGTTGTAATAACCTTGGTGATTATCCTATAATAATGGAAAGTTTTTAAGGAAGAAAACTTTTAGATAAGTACAACTTATAAATTGAAGTGGGTTTTAAATTGTGATGTTTTGAATCCTAAGTCTAGGAACATGTGAAATTGTTTTCAAAAATGATTTGAAATAAACTGTAAATTGATGAGTTTTGATTTTCCTTGAAGTGTGAAGTAAAAACCCAAAGTAAATGAGTTTTGAAACTGTTAAGTGATAGAAATTTGAAATTTGGAATGGAGAATTCAAATTTTGAGTGAGATTAATGGGATTAAACTGAATTTAACTTAGAAGAAGTTAAATAAGTTTGAATGATCAACCTGATTTGGAAATTTCAAGATGAAATTAAGATTTAATTTGGGAAGTTAAATGGTAGATTTGTATTGGGAATTTGTGAGATCTCAAAATGGGTTGAGATCTGAGAATTGAAAATGGATCAGTATTTTAAAATAAATTAGATGATATCATCCTATTGTTATTAATAATCTTTAAATTGTGAATTGGATTTGGTTAAATGAATGAAAAAAATGAAATGTGGTAATATACCCATTATTGAGATAGAAGGGAAGTTAAACTTTAATTTGAATTAAGGATATTGAATTACTTTGAACTGAAAATTTGAATGTTAAGAATTGAATTTGTAAATTAAAATTGTTTAAGAACTGGTTTCAAATCTGGAAGGTAAAATTGGGTAATAAGTTGAATTTTAAAAATAAAATTGTTTTGAACTCTTATTTGAACTTTGAAATAAGTTAAATAAAGATAATTTAAAATGGAATTTTGAGAATTGGACTCGAATTAAATTGTTTAAAGATTTTGATTGTTTATTTAAAAATAAAGGTTAATTTGATTTTGGGTTAAATCAACATTTGAAATTTAACTCGAATTTATATAATTCGAAATGGTTTAAAGTTGAGATTTAGATCGCATTAGTTCAAATTGAATTTAGTTTGAATTAATTGGAATTGAAGATGGATAAGTATAAAATTCAAATGGAAAATTTGAATTGGATATATTTACAATGAAATTGAAGTTGAATGAGTTCAAATTCAAACGGGAATTGGGATTAATTCAAACAGAAATTAAAATGATTTGAAATTGAAGTGGATTCAATTTGAAATTGGTCCAAATTGATTTGAATAACTTGGAATTGTAAGTAAAGTTGAATAGGTTTAAAATCAAATGGAATTTGATTTGAATTTAGAAAGAATTGAGATTAATTCTACTTGAATTGGGGATAAATCAAGTTCAAGGGAAATTGAAGTTATTCAAATTGGAATTGAGACAATTTAAATGGAATTTTAAATTGAATTGATGGAAATGGAGATTGGGAATTGAACAGTTTCGCTCTGGACTATTTTCAAAATAAATTGTTTTAATATAAACCTATCTTTCCAAGCTATTTACTTTCTACAATCTTTCTTTTTAAAGCCAAACTATTTTATACTTATTTTACAATTATTTTTGGAACTATTTAACGATTTTTCAAACTGTTTTATAAACTATTTACTATTTTTCAACTACTCCTGTTTTACAATTACTTAACTATTGTACAACTATTTTAAAATCTATAATTATTTTTCAACTACTTATCTATTTTACACTTTTTAAATTATTTTCTAAATTTAAGTTGGATAGAGTTCAAACTGTTTATGATTTGTTATCAATAGAGATAAGTATTAAAGTGATAATCCAAATGAGGATTGAAGCAACTGTGAGTAAGCGAATAGAATCATAAATGAATGTGGATAGAAAGGGAATTGATTTAACTAATAATCAATGAACATAAATGCGTAGGATATTTGTATGTTATTCTATTCACATAGTGATTTGATCTAGATTCGAGTATAGAATTTCAAGATTGTATATCGATACGAGTTGGGATTATTCACTCGATTTTCGACGGCGAACCTGGATGTGGATTGTTGATTGATTTTGGATATTCTCTATCATAGTTATGGCTATGAAAGGAGGACAACGGTTTCTGATCAAGAAACCAGATCTGAGTCCGCACTAGAAAGTCAGGTGGACAATACTAGTTCAGAAGTGAAATTGTGTGATAGAGTGCCGATTAGATTGATATAGATCACGGATGATATGTGTAGATCGTACACGGTTGAGTGATATTGATATTGGAAACCTATGGATAGAACTGTAAAATGGTTTTTGAAATGAAAAGTATATTTTGTGAAATATATTATGAAATAAAGTGGAAATTGGATATTTCTATGGTAGAAATTTATTTTATAAAAAGTAATGTGGTTAATAACTTTATAAGAGTAATCAAATTTGAATATTTGATTTGGAATAAACAAATTTATATAACTTTTTTATATAAGATAAATCTCCCCTTGTTGAATCTATTGCCGAAAGAAAAATATTTTGGAAAAATATTTTAAGTATAAAAGGGAATTTATACAAGTACGAAATGATCCAAAGATTTTCGAAGTTATATATATCTATATTTATATGAAGGTTCTTATGAGAATGATTTTGGAAAAAGGTTTTGGAACCTATGGATTTTGGAAAGGCTTTTGATTTTTGGGTAAAATTGATATTGGAATTTGGAAGAGCCTAATTTGAAAATTATCGATTTTGGGAATCGATTTTGTGTAAAGGAGATATATATAAAATCATAAAGGTATGATTTGGAAAATACTATATGTGTATAATATAAAGTGTTTTGAGATTGGCTTTGGGGAAAAAGGCACTCCCTTGAAATGAACTTCTCAGGAGTGCCACAGGGTGGTACTGCCTTGAAACCTAAGGGGTGGTTCTAAAGTTGATCCTGTGAGGAAGTCTAAAAAAAATTAAGTTCCTGAGGATTTTGTGTAATGTGTAGCGAAAGTTGAGGGTGCTGATGCCTATAGAGACATTTGGGTTATGCTATGACGACAGTGTAACTCGATGTCACTACGATCTACTGCATACCATGGCGAAAGTAGCGTGTACTGCTGAGAGCCAATAGTCTACATTTGATTTTACATCGGTAGACTGCGACCTATGGTGACATAGCGAAAGTCGAGAGGCCGTGAGAGCCTAAGGCTGCATTAGGATTTGACTGATGTAATCTGCGACCAATGTGGGAGTGGTGTAGTTTCATTTGGCAACGAAAATCGAGGGCGTTGATGCCTACAGTTACATGGACTTTTGCTGTGATGGAAATGTAACCCAGGATGTAACTACGATCTATGGCGGGTTTCATGGAGTAATCGAGGGGCGCGGAGTTCCTATAGTTACATGGACTTTTGCTGTGATGGCAACGTAACCCAGGATGTAACTGCTACCATGGACGGGAGTGATGATTTCCAGAGCATTCTCACCAAAGATGTTTCCTCTATTTTCAAAAATGTTTTTCTATATTTTCAATAAAATTATTTTACAAGTATTTTCACTAGGTGTTGAAATAGGTTTACCAAGTACTTACAGATTTTCAGTCCTACGCCTCATCAACGTATGACCGAATTTATGTGAGAACGAGGACGGACTTGTGGAAACATCGAGTTATAAAAGTATTTTTATAAAAAAAACTATTTTGGTAATAATATATAGATTTTAAAGTGATTTAAAGATGAAAGAGAAATTTTTCTGATATTAAGCAAATTCTGTCTTCGTTTCTTTTAGAGGACGAAAAGATTCAAAAGGGGGAGGAATGTGATAACCCGGATTTTTGGATAGCTGTTAGTTTGTAATTAACAGGATTTAATTTATTAAAACACCGATTTATTAATTGAACAAATAAACCTGATAATAAATATATATCTGGATGTGTATATAGATGAATTAGAACTATAATAAATGCTGAATTATAAATATTTTGATAAATATTCATTTGATAATCTCCTGAAAAATTATTGAAATCTGATGATATTTGTTTAATGGTCTTCTTTTATAATCGTTCATTTTAGCAGAATTCATCTTTTATAAATAGATATATGCAAAAAAATTATCATATGATAGCTATTCTATTTTCATACACACATTTATGGTTATAAATGAAACTTGGATTTAAAGAATCAAAAATTATTTTCTTAAAGGTTATATAAGTACAAATAAGGGAAAAGTGTAAATATAAATTTATAACATGTATATATATATATAAACATAAAACACCAATGATAAAATTTAGTTAATAGCTTAAAGATTTTAAATAGGATTCAACAAAAATTAATACCATCTTTAAATACATGTACAAGTTGTACATGTGTAAAAGTATTTAACATAAGAATATAAATATAATATGGAAATGAAAGAGAAAAAAATTATTATATAAAATACATAAACATATTGAGTACATTATAATTAAAAATGTATACAAATTTACCTTGCATTTTAACTAGTATAAGCAACTTGAAATGCTAATTACAAGTGTCATTTAAATATATATATATATATATATATATATATATATATATATATATATATATATATATATATATATATATAATATGTACGTCTCCACCCTTTCTCATTTTTTCTCTCTTTTATCTTCATTATCAATGGAAGAAGAAAATCTAAAAAAAACCTGTAAATTGAAACCAGCCTCAAAACAAATCAAACAACCTCTATTCAGGCTCAAACCAGAGATCAAAATCAAAGGAAATTCAAACCTGAACCAGATTTAAGCAGGATCAAGCAACAATGTCTTAATCAAACAATTTTCAAAAATAAGTTCTCTGTTCTTTTTATTGTGAGTAAGCCACTGTTTAAATCTGCTTTAAATCTGGACGCATTAAATACATCTTTGATGTTAGGTGTAATATGTGTTTACATGTATAGGTATAGAGTTGTATGTGCATGTTTGGGTTTTGAATGTGTATGTTTGTACTCAAAACTATTGTCTCTGTTCTTGTTGTTCTGGCATCAAAACGTGAAGAAAATTTTAGATCTTCTTCTCTGAATCCTTTTAGACTTCAAAATATAAACAAAGGTTGTTTGTTATATCAAGATACAAATTCTAAAAATGTTTAAAAATTCAATATGAAGCTAGTATAAGTAAGAGGGAAGAAGAATAGTAGGTTAGAAAATATAACAAAATCACAACCAAAATAATTGTTTCTTTCTGTTCTATGTTCTGTTCTGTCATCGAAAACAAAGATTTTTAAAATAAAAATCAAGATTTTTAGGTGGTCAATTTATTGGAAATTGGGAGATGAACGTATTTCAGATTTTGAGCATTTTCCGACGAACCAATCAGAGTTAGGGGTCGATGCTTGGCCAGAATATGGATGGAAGGGTGGCGAATTTGGGTAAATTAATCGGAGATTTTATTGTCCGCCAGAAGATCCTAGATGAATTAGGGTTATGATGTCCGGTTTGGATGTTGGCATTGCGAGGATTGGTGTGAGGTCGTGGCCGTACCGGAAGAAATAAGAGGTGGGGAAAATTGATTGTCGGAGACTGACGCATCACCAGACGCGGCGACGTGGTGATCCTTGGTCGACGGCGGCGGCGAGAGGAAGATTTGGTCAAGTGGTTTGTTTCCAGCCTGGGACGATTGCTTCGATTTCAACATTGAGTTTGTGATCATAATTGGAAGGTCAGGATATGGTGTAGAGGCGAACGTCGATGGATGGGAGTGTCGGCGGTGAGCGACTTCTTCGCGACCATCTGTGCAGGTGCACAGGTTTGGTCGGTGTGTCAATAGGTGAAAAGAGAGGGGTGGACTCGAGGGGAAGATCGGGTCTGAGTGTTGTTTGCCCGAGTACATTCTCGGGTAATTGTATGTGAGTAGATGTTGGTGTTAGTTTTTAGAACCAAAGCTAAATTTTAAAAAGAAAATGGAAGAAGATGAAGAATCAATATAGGAATCGAAAAAGGGTCGAGTAGACCTCGGAGCAAAGGTTTGAGCATGTTTAAAGTTTTGAAAAGCATGTTTTAAAATTTATTTAATTTAGATTAAAACTTTCCTTAAATAAATTTCTTTCCATAAATAAATGTTTTCTTTAACATTTGAATAAGAAGTTATATGTTTTGTTTAACTTAAAATTTGTTAAATAAATTTTTAAATTTATTTTAAGACTTAATTTATGAATAAAATTAAGTGATTAAAAGGATAAGTGTTTTGAAATAAAAATGTAATCGGGTAATTAATGAAGTAATTAAAATATAATTACTTAATTAATTAAGATGATTAATTTAGGTAATTAAATTAAGATAAATTAGTTTGTGTAATTAAATAAGTGTAGTAGATTAGTTAATTTAGGGATTGAATAAACTAAGAAATCAAATATTTATTAATTAAGGAATAATGAACTAATGGAAAGAGTATTAAGGGTAAATACTTAATGAAGTAATTTAAAGGAATGAATTACTCAACGTAATTAATTAAATTAATGTGGTTAATTTAAGTTAATTAATTAGTTTAATTAATTAAAGATCACCACTTGATGATTGGTTAAGTATGATTACTTAATGAAATTAGTAAAGTGTAATTACATATTGTAAGTAATTAATGGGAAATTACTAGATGTAATTAAAAGGGAATTACGTGATGGAAAGTAATTAAAGAATGATTACTTAGTGGAAGTAGTTAGGGATTAATTACTTAGTGTAACTAATTAAGGGATTGATTAATTAAGGTAATTATTTAAGGATTAGCTAATTAACGAGTGTGATTGTTTAGAGGATAATTAATCAATGCAAGTGGTTATAGAATAATTAATTTGAGTAATTAATTAAGGATATGATTAATATGGATGGGTAAAGGTTAATTAATTTGTGTAAATTAATTAAGAATTAATTACTTATTGTAATTAAAGGATAATTAGTCAAGGGCGATTAATTAAGATGGATGATTAAAAGATGATTAATTAATTGATTTGTAACTAATTAATGTTAAGTAAGGTAATCTAAGTGATTAAAGATTAGTAATTAATTAATTAGATATAAATTGAATTAATTTTGGAAGTGAACAATCGTGCTTATGAATGATTGAATGATGTTAAATGCCTTGAATTGATTGATACCTCTAATATGAAATGTTTTATGATGTGATATGTTTGGTTGGGCAATGATAATGTGGTTATCTATCGGTGATAAATTGCTATGTAAAGAGTGACATCTTGTATTTAAAGTTGAATGGTATTTCACTTGGGTTAAGACGGCATTAGATTCAAAGAGATCGGAGTCGGGTATTAGTAAATACCCGAAACCACTTCCATTCTTTATATATTATTATGTGAAATCAATAGGCTGGAATGGAATGATTTACGTGAATTAGATCATATAATCTAAGTTTTGGTACTTAGAAATTGATGTGTGAAATAAGTGATGTCTATAACAAATTGTGAATTTGTTTATTGATAAGAGTTACCCTGGTTTGAAAAAGTTGTATGCTTAGTATTTCAAATTAGATGGGTTTACTCACGCTGGTTTCCAGCCTGATCCGGGTGTTACTTTGATGTAATTCTTGGGTCAGACCGAGTATTACAGATTTTTAGGTAAGGACGTTCTAGAGTTCAAGTGGCGAGCTGGATGGCAGGAACGCATGGAGTGTATCTCGCTTTGTATATTATTATAGTTATCTAGGACATATTGATTTTAACTGTCCAATATTTGTGTAAATGTTGTAGATTTGATGTAATGATATAATTAACTAATACAGTTTTCCTTTGTATAGCTGCTATTTTATTTGATATTATATTTTGATCAACTAGAATGTGAGAATTTGTGTTTTGTTTCTGTTTCTTCTTCTATCTTTTTTCTTCTTTCTTAACTATCTGGAATTTTCGGGATTGAAAATTTCGGGTCGTTACAAATATCAAGCGAAAATATGGGTGAAAATAACTTAAGAGATGTTGCGGGATTTTCCATCTCATAAGGATCCGTTAAACTATCTATATATTGTAAGATATGCTATGTATGTAGTGTCTATTAGTAAGTAAAGTATTAAAATAGCGTTAAGGATTTACATGATCCCCTTGACACATTTTTAAGTAGGTAGTCTATGCAGGTCCTGTAACGCAACCAGTAACGTCGGTTGCCAATGAGTCCCCTATAGGTACAATACTAAACAAAACGGTAGTAGGCTTATACAAGGATAATCGTATGATAAGGCACGTGAAGCAATGCCCAAGGTAGGATTCTACCCGTTTTGCCCTTCATGGTTGGTCATAACCCCTAATGGCCGAACGACTCCATCACCCTCAAAATTAAATCAAGGTGCATCGATCAAGTCAAAATCAATAAAGTAATACGAAGGAGTGATGGCCCCTAAAGGTAGCTAACCCCTTGGCTAATTATAGGCATATGTTTTAGTCATTTCAAATTGACACAAATGTTGGGGTAATTCATCATCATTCTCTTACTTCAATCCAAAAAACATACATCAATCCGACCACTTCATTCAGGAACACACTCATAGTTATTAAAGTTATTCTGGTATTGACATAGAGTATGCCAATATCCAGACCCGATCTCTTTAATAACCAATCGTCCATTTTACACAACGTAGAGTCATATTAAATTGCAATAAAACATATCATATTTCATATCAAAAATAAGTTTAAATCAGATTTAAATTTAAATTTTTATATTTCATATCACAAATATCATTATTTAAATTCAATCCTTTATACTTAAAATAGTTTTGGATTAAACTAGTTTGAATTAGAATAGTTTTTAATATAAAAATAATTTGGATTTAAAAAGTTTTGAATTTAAAATAGTTTGAATAAGAATAGTTTTTAATGTGTAAATAGTTTTAATTTAAATTGTTTTGCATTGAAAATAGTTTTAATTAAAAAAGTTTGAATTTAAAATAGTTTGAAATAAAATACTTTTAATAGAAAATAGTTTGAAATAAATAGTTTTAATTGAGAATAGTTTCGAATGAAAAGACTTTTAATTGTTAAACAATTTCTTTTCATTTAAACCATTTAACCCAATTATAAATTTCGAATTTCACTTTAAACAACATTTCAATTTTAGATGAATTTCCAATGTCAAACATCAATTTAAACCAATTCAAATTTCAAATTTCAGTTTACAACTAATTCAAATTCCAGCATCTGTTTAAACGATTTCAAATAATTGAATTTTGATAAACTCAAAATTCAAATAACTTAATATTCAACCCTTTGAAATAATTCAACTTCGACGAATTCGAACTACATTTCAAAATCAGCCTTAAAGATTTAGAATCGATAAATTCAAGTTAAATCCTTTAAAACAATTTTATTTTAAAAAATTCAAATTCAAAAATTTGAAACCATCTCATTTGACCAAATTTGGTATCCATATATAATTTTCTACCCTATGGCCAAGTGATAATTTTATTTTTTAAATTTCAACTATCCAGATATATAATATTTCAACCCATATTTAGATGCCATAGGTGCATATATCATTTCAACATATTTCTTAATCCAGTTATTAAATGTTCAAATGATCCCAATGACAATTTATACGGTTTAGTAGTATATAGGGTAATAACAGAGATATGAAATAATTAATAATATCATCTAAATAAACAACTTATCATCCATAATCAATTTATAAGCATACACATGTAATAAATATTCGATTCAACCAATTAACATATATCACAAAATTATTAATTATCACATATTAGGATGTTCAACTAGCAATGATATTTAGTTTAAATATCAATTTAATTTCCAAAAAAATAATCAAAATAATCTATCGCATCATGATTTTTAATTTAGCTTGCAGAAGAAATTTTAGTATTGCATGAGTGGGTTTAATCACTCGCCTTAATTTGAGCACATTAAAATCCAAACCAATGCACTTCTCCCAACTATCTCCAAACTTAGCCAAACTAGTTTCATGTTGTTTGGTATTTTGATACAAATCCATAGAAAGAAACTGCATGTGAATCGGAGTTTGTACGTAAAAGCTATTCAATTTATAAGTTATAAGATTTTAATTATAATAACTAGTAAATAAATAAAAGAAAATATGTACATTACTCATTGTATCTCTTCCCAAACCTTAGATCGATCAACCAAACCAACTTAGCAACTTTGTCGCCATCTTCATTCGCCTACCATAGTCACCACTCTCGCCTCGCCAAGATTGGACCACACCACAATCTCCCCCATGCCGAGACACTCCGACCAACACCACCTCAGGCCACCTGACGTCCGCCTCTGCTTAGGAACGGCCAGCATGTCGCCTTTAGCCACCGATTCTGGTGAACTCTCATACATATACGACGATCCAAGCTGATAGATTTAACTCCACTTGACATCCTTTACGACCTGATACTCTTCGATCGTCTTGTAGTTTGTAGTTTTGCCATCAATCAAAGCCTTAGAATGGACGGTCGAGAAAAAATCACCAATTTCTGGTCAAGCGGTGCACTGGATTGGAAAACGAATCTCAGATGACACTTTGTTTCATTGAGAGCTTTCCAATGGTATATTATTCGACATATTTTTGATAGTTTGGTTTTTTAATTTATTTGTGATAAGAAATTATAGATTTAGGATAATCTCCATTGGAGGGAAGAATATTAGATTAGACAGAGATAAAACAGAAAGGTACTGTGGCTGCTAGGGTTTTGTCCAAACAACACATATATAGGTAAAAGAAAGATCGATTAGGCCAAAGCGATTTCAAAGGCCCGTAAACCCGTTTTCATCCCCGAACGAAATATATCATCCTATATATCAAAATATATGTCTTCGATATTTCTGAACCTAGTGGAACTATCAAAAATTCCAAAACACAATTCTGCTCATATTTCGTTTTTGTCATCAAATTAACTATCTAAAATTTATAATTAACATGACATAGTTTTGGGTCATTACAATAACTATTATAAAGCGGATGATCAATATTGTTTCAAAATTACATTTTCCTCTTTTTATACAATTATACTTAGCTTCCAAATGAAAACATTCATTCTATTTTATTTTCCAAAATATTCTTTTTATTAAATCAAATTTTCCATTTTATTTTTTTTATTAAAACACATGCTTCATTTTATTACACCCATTAATTACAATCAACGTCCTCTTTCCTTTTAAATGAAAGTTTCCGTTACACTAATTGTAATTAATTTCAATGTTACATTTTAAAATAGACTAAATAAATGGAATGAGAAATAAAATAATTGTTTCCTTTATATAGTAATTTAAAAATATTTATAAATTATCGTATGCACACATGAGTTATAAATTACTTACTAAACAATTTTCTTTCTAGTTCTTGTAATCAATCTTTAAGCTACAACAAATTTCAAATAAATAACATATGATTTCTCCTTTAATGAAGAAAACATTCACTTTATTCCTTATTAGAATTAACATTTATTATTCCTATCCATTAATTACTTTTGAACCAATTTCATTGAATACACCTAATATATTTTATTCCTTTTATCTTACTGTAATCTTTATCAATAATAGAAATTCACATTAAGGTCATAACTTCTTCTCTAGTTAAATTTGCATCAATAAAATATTAAATATTAATCCCAAAATTTTTTTATCTAGTTTAAGATTTTTAAATATCTAAAAATATGGGTTTTTACAATCTCCCCCACTCTAAAATTTTCGTCATCGAAAAGGAGCGAAGCAAAGAATCTGGCATTTGATATATTTTACCAAAATAATCAACTCATAATGTTTAAACTTACATATTTAAGTTTACTATAAATGTAAAATAATCCAAACCCTCTAAATTTTCAATTGTCTCATATAATAACTTTTCAAATCATTTCTTCCATACAATAAGTTTAAATGGAAAAATTCATATACATTCTTTTTATGTAATATCTCCAAATTATATGCTTGGAAAAAACTAATATAAGCTCATTTTTTTAAAATCAATCGACATTTTGCTTTGAGGGAATGTTTAGGACTATTAATTTGATGTTTTCATAATCCGAAACTCCCCAAGGCATATATCAAATCGAAACTATACTATTCAAATATTAGAATGGAAAAAGTAAGATTTCCACTTATAGTTGGTCCTTATCTTTGCTTCTCTTTGGATTTGCAACGCCATTATAATCTCCTTCATATCTCTTCTTTTCGATATATACAACAAGGGATTTGTATTATATATTAAATTCAGAAAGGTTGGAGGAGAATAGGTATAGAAATTAAATAATAAACAAAATAGGTATATATGATTTCTTACTTAAAGCCTTAATGGAGTTCTCTGAATCTAAGAAACTATGAACTGATAGAGCATCACTGATGTTCCTAGAATATTTGTGAATAAAAGAAAGGGGTCTAGTGTCTTACTTATACCGATTGAAACATACCTGAACTGTATGATGAAACTAGGCTGAAAACGGATAAATCTGGAGCATACAAAGCAACCAAACCCTAGCCGCCGCATAGGAAGCGGTCAATCTCTTCATTCTAAGCGGTCGACCTCTTGAGCTCAAGGGGTCGACCTCTTCCCCCTATTTTGGGAAGGTTATTTAATTCCTTAATTACTCTTATCATTAATTGTTAACTTTAATGTTTACTTAACCCCAAGTTTAATTATAATTTATTTCAAATTTGAGAATTAATTATCTTATTTGAATTTTAATTCTATTTTTAAATACGAAAACTTCAAATTTCCATAACCTCTACGTTTGCCTTCGTTTTTAGCATATTATATATGGAAATTAATCAGAATTTCACCATGAACGCAACGGCATAACTTTTGTGGTCAAATTTCAACTTTTATAAAATATATACTTTTATCCCCTACCTAATTAATTGAATTTCTCTTAATTTACTTATTTTATAAGGGTTGATTTTACGGGGTGTTTCAATCGCTATATGGACCATAACTTTTAAAACTTGTTTTACATAATAAATAGCCTTTAAACCACTTGGAAAGTCTTTTAAAGTATTTATACATCCTTTTATAAACCTTTGTTTCTTTGTTTATTTTAAACCACCATAGATATATGAAACATCTTACTTCAAAATGTTATAAAGCTGAAGTTAATTTAAAATCCATAACTTTTCAAATTTAGAAAGAGGCATAACAACAATTATCACACTTAAGCAAGCTACCACTTATTTTAATCCAACTCCCCAAGTCATATTACTGGTATTTACATAAGCAAGCATATATGTAAATAAAATCAGTCATTAATAATCAATAACTAACCCATCATTTATCCAATATTAATTAATCCACCAATTAATTAACTAGCATATAGATAAATGTCCAAATTGATATAAAAGCAATACGGTATTTTATTCTACTCAATAGATGTCCACAATAATCTATTCAGTTTAATTATAGCAGAACCGATGATTTATTCTGCTTTATAGATGTCCAAAATAATATATTCAATTTAATTATGGCAAAACGGTGTTTTATTATGCCAAACAAATATCATCAAAAGGTATAATTAATTTAAATACGTTATTATTTAAATTAACGTAATTAAATTCAATCACTATTATTTTGTCATAAATTTATACTACATTCAAACTAGCAACTATTTATACCAAAATGTTGTACCTGAAACACCCCACACCCCTTAGTATTCCCAAAAAGGGCACAACAAAAGATGTGGTCTGCTATAGGTGTAGCTAAAGCATCATAGATGCTAAGATTCACAAGACAAATAAGTTAAAGAAACAGAAAACATTTAAATAATAACTTATCGTTTAGAATTAAATTTCATTTCAAAATAAGTCATAAAAACATAACATGTCTCAAAAAATCTCTTATGTCTCATGAAAATACATCGCACAAAATCAAAATACAACAATAGTAATAATCATAATCCCTCTCACAAGTGTCATAAGCCAAATGAAAAAGATGAAAATCAGAAGAATACATCTGAAATGAGAAAACTTCGGGAATGAATCTCTAGGCAACCTGAATCAACTATCCTCAACTCTGCTGGCCTATTGGGGAAAAGAGGAAAGATAGAGGAGTGGGTCAGACAATAAGTCTGGTGAGTGAAAGTAATTACTAGCATTTCTAAGAAAGATAAAGATAATAGACAGAGAAAAAGTTCTAGCTTGAAAGGAAAATTCAAAAAATATAGAACTTGGATAAATTATTGTTTCTGATTCTGTTTGACTATTTTCTTTGATTGTTTGATTGTTTGCACTTGTCTTAATCTAATGTGATTAAGCTGAAATCCAAATCCTATCTCAACAGCTAATTTGATTAGGCTGAAATCCTAATCCTACCCATTGACCGGCCTCTCTTATCTCTGTTGTGCCACTGTGGACTAATCTTGTTGGTCACAACAA
Source organism: Allium cepa (assembly GCA_030765085.1). Taxonomy (NCBI): domain Eukaryota; kingdom Viridiplantae; phylum Streptophyta; class Magnoliopsida; order Asparagales; family Amaryllidaceae; genus Allium; species Allium cepa. Next base: position 188,585,293 of record CM060939.1, on the reverse strand, counting down.
AAGACACATCTTTAGCGCTTAGGACACAGTGGCGAATTATTTACCCTAATTGATGTCGCACGTTCGGTCATCGCCAGTACATACTAACTGTTGTCCCCTATTTGACCCTTTATTTACCCTAATCTATATAAGCATGCCTAGCCTTACCCACGTGTTATACCATTAGTCCTCTACCTGAAAGGGAATGCTGTTGGTATTGGTCTTAACAAACAAATCTTCTAACTTTGCACCCCTTGCCCAAATCCCCAAATTTGAGCCTCTATCCATTGGCCAGTTATTTACCCTAATCAGCATAAGTGTGTCCCAGCCTCACCTACATGTGAAACCATCAACCATAGACCTAAAAGGAAATGTTGCGGATACGGACCTTACTTCTATATTTGCTTATTAACTTAATCCAAGATCTAAGCCTCTTCTGTTACTTTTGCTATATTTGCTTATTAACTTAATCCAAGATCTAAGTCTTAAAATAAGCCTCTTTTGTTATTTCTGTCTTTCTATATATAACCTACGTGTTATAATTGTTCTTGCAACTGTTACTCTTCTATTTTCTATTTTTAGTTATAACCACTTATTATGATCATGCTTGCAAATATCTTAAATTTGTCTATTTCAGTCCATCTCTATTATTATTTTAGTTTTTCTTATTTTACATCTAATTTTTGTAAATTTAGCGTTTTTCTATTTTAATCCATATTTGTGAGTTCTTCCCTTTTTAATATTTTATTCGCGTCAAAAAGGATTGAATCTCTATAAAAAAGAAACTAACATTTATAGGCTAAATTCCAACTTAAAACAAATGTAAATCACTGTAAATAAATAAAAATTACTATAACTTACTGCAAATAACCAAATAAAATAGATGAATAAAATAAGACTAAAAAGAACTTATGAAATTTACTTAGAAACTGACTGTAAATAAACTTACATAAAAACTATCTCAAAATTATAGGAAAACTACAACTGTTGAGAACCTTATTATTTTAAATTTCTTACAAATCTAAAATAATTACAAAACACTCACCTGTAGTCCTTAGCTCTATTCTTGGGCCTTCCTAGATCCACTTCTAGGGCATAGAATGCTTTTATTAAAAAGATTTCCTCCCTAGAAAAATTTTCTATATAGTGTTCAGCCTCAGGCAATGAACCTAATTGGGAGAAAACTGAATGAGAAAAATAGTTATGCCTAGGGTTCAATTTATAGTGTGGCTTAGGGATCTCAGGCCATCGGATTTGATGATTAAATCTGATGCAACCATGTCATTGGCTTGCTAGGGACCCTCAGATGCAAGCACCAACGAACAGGATTTCACGAAAATCAGATTTAAAGATCTTCGGCCCGTACCTGGACGAAATATCGTCCAGGCAAAATGGCGGGTCGACCAAAGTATATTAGGGGTCGACCTATAGATGGCATGGGTCGACCCATGCCCTTGTAATGTTTTTTTCTGTTTTATTTTATTTAATTTTGATTTCTGGTTTCTCTTATAACTTCTCGATACTAACTTAGATTTCACTAAGTTATATATGGAAATTGCTCAGATATTACCACAGACCCAATGGTTCAATTTCCATGGCTCGAATCTGACAATTTTACAAACTTATTTTATTACTTAATTAGGTCGTTAATTAATTATTATAGCTCAAATTTTGGATTATTACATTCTCCCTTCCTTAAAGGATTCGTCCCCTAAAACTCCAAGGACAGAAGAATGAAATAAATATTTTCATCCAAATTCCACAACCACATATTCAACCATCATCGATTACATCCACTGTCCTTAAGCTTTCTAATGCAATTTATTATATATGCAATAGTGTAGTGTTAATGTCCCTAACTTATGAAAAAGATTAGGCAGTCTACTGATTCAGCCAAATTCCTTTTGATGCATTCGTGTCCGTGCCATGTATCCAAATGGATGCAAATTCCCTAATGACAACTGATAGTTCTACATGCGTATTACAATCATTATAGAAATGCAACAATCATATGATAATCACCCATTCATAACAACCATGGAATAAAAAATGCAAGTGCACACACATCCATATGCATATGCTTAGTGACCTAATTAGGCCGATCTCTAAGAGATAATAGTGCCTAGTGTGTGTCTATGCGTCCACTAGCAAACACTTGCAACCACTAGTGTCCATCGTACATAACATGTTCTAGTAACATGTTTACATTCAGACCTACTATCCATAGGTTAATCCAAAGATCTACCCTCCCAAAGGATGCTAAACAAAAGAACTCATTCAAAACTAAAGATAGAAATAGGATGTAACATTCCCGAATTTTAACCAAATTTAATTTGGCAATTAATTTAATTTTGGAGTTTAATTCTGAAATTATTTGTGAATCAATTAGAAAATTTCCAGAATAAATAAATATTTTAGATATTTAAATAGAATTTTGGGTTTAAATTCAAAGATAAGTATTTTATAAAAAAATTGTATTTGTATTTTCTAAATTAAATAAGATGTATGGATTATAATTTGAGATTTGATTTTGGAATTAAATAAATATATTGGAAATAAAAAAATTGATATACTGAATAAATTAGATTTAAAAAGCTTTATAAAATTAAGAAATACATATGTATGATTATTTATTAAAGTGTAATTTAGTTTCAAACCTTTTTCTTTAAGGATGTATAAGTATAGATAAAGTAGTTTAAATATAAACATTTGAAGCATAACACTTACATAAATAAAAGAAAATAATAAAAGTATGATTTGAATTAAATATGAACAGTTTTCAAAAGTTGTTTAAAGTCAAAATTTATATTCTAAAGACTTATATATATAATCTATACATACTTGTATAATTTAATTTTTAAGTCAATTTCTTTAAACGATTATATAAATGTTAATGAAGAGAGATGTATTTATTTAAATGGGAAATATAATATAAAGTTATATTTAAATGTTTTAACATGAACATTTAAGGTGTTTAAAATTATAAATACGGGAAAACATATTACAAGATTTATATATAAAATAAAGAAAAGGGTTCAAGCACAAATTGTTTCATATTAACAAATTAATAAAACAAGGGGTAAACATAAAAATCTATGCTTATGACATTTGTAAGAAAATGATTAGAGGTATAAAACATTTGTAAATCATGCAATAAGAAAATTCAACAAGTGTAACATAATAAAGACAAGTGTTAGTTGTATTTACAAGTGGCAATTAATTTAATTAAAAGATTTATAAAATTTAATAAAGTTATTAGAGAAAACAATGCATGTTTTCTCAGATTTCAAAGCTGGAAAACATAAGCCAGGAAATCAAAAAAGAAAAGAAAAATAAAATCGAACTCTTCATAATTCAAACCTACAGAACAAATTAGAAAAGAAGAATTTAAACTAGAAAGCAAATTCAAAGCTCAAAAGAAAATCTGGAAACAATAGGCAATGCAAATCTTCAACCTGGAATTGGAGATCACAAACAAACTCAATCAAAACAAAATAATTCAAAACAACATCATCTCAGGAAATCAACATGCAAAGATCAAAGTTTCTTAAATCTCGAAGTAAAACAAAGCTCCAGATCCAAGTTTTCAAAGTTCAAACCCAAAGTAATGAAGAAATTAAAAATCTGGAAATTCAAAGTAGAACCAGGAAAACATCTCAAAACAATCTTCTCTATTCTCAGGTGACAGGTGAGCAAATGGACCTAATTTATGTTTTAATCTGTTTAACTATGGTTAAATATGATGAATGCTTCAAGTTGTTGTGGAAAAATTGTCTGCATGTATATATTATGTAGATTTATCTGTGTATACTTGTGTGTATGTTTGTTAATAATCTGTTCAAGTAACAGATTAACAAACTCAAGAAGAAAATTTATATCCAAAAATATAAAAGGATTTTAGTAATGTTCTTTAAATGAAATTTGGCTGCATTTACTTGATTCAAATTTTGAAAACCTTTGAAAGTATAAATAATAAACAATAAACAATATTACAGCAAACAAGAGAATACAGTGAAAACAAATCAAAGTCAAAGAATTCATATTCGAAATTTCTTGTGTTAAATTTATAATCTGATTCGAGTTGTAAAATCATGAATTTTAATTCTTGAATCAAATTTTTTAGCTTCGATTCAAGATAGAACTCTCGAATTGAACGGAAAACACAAAATTGACGATTTCCGGTGAACAACGTTGAATTAGGTATCAGGATTGATCACGGTGATAGCTGGGAGGATGATGATTATATGAAAAATGGTGAATAAATTTTTAGGCCATCGGGGCGGCATGGATTCGTCGAATTAGGGCACGAAAAGTTGTTGTCATCGACTAAATTTGAGGAGTCACTGCAGCATCGTTGGTTGATCGGAGTAGACCGGACTTTGGGAAAAGATACATGAGAGTGAAGCAAGGCTCTGGGCACGAGGATAAGGATTCCGGTGACCGGAATCGTTGGCGCAAGGAGATTTTCTGCCTCTGGGTTATGTTCATGGTAGAGTAAATTCGTTCAATTTTGAGTTCATCACTGTATCGTGGATCTGGGTGGTTCATGACAACTCGACGATGATCGGTGACTGGTTGGAGTCCTCGGCGATGGTCGGAGGCGCCCCGGTAAGGTGTACATGTGCACGTGCACATTTGGGTAGGTGTTGTTTGTGTTGTGAGTTGAAGGATTGGGAAAGAATAGGAGAGCCGGAGTCGTTCTCGTGTGTTTTGCGTATGGGACTCGAAGCTTGAGTGGTATGCGAGGACTCGGGGTGAATAGAATGGTAGGATGAGTTTGTCTTGGGATGGGCTCGGGTTAGTGATGAGAATCTGGTTTTAAAATAAAATTTTTACCAGATTGTCTTAAGTAAAGAAAATCAAAGTTTGAAGGTAAATCAAAATGTCTGCAAATGGTTTTAAAAGTGTTTAAAGATTTTTTTATAAGGGTACGTAAATAATTTGTTTCAAAAAAAATACTTAACTAAGTTTTTAAATATATTTAAAGTGAACAAGTTTTTAAAGGAATGTTTAATTAAGTTTTAAAACTTAATGTTTAAATTGTTTTGGTTTAAAGAAAATTTTAAAATCTATCAATTATATAATTGATTTACAAAATGTCTTCAAAGGGAAGTTTAATGGTATTATTAAGTATAAGTATTAAATTAAGATAAAGAATTTATCTTTTAATTAAATAAAGTTATGATTAATTAAGAAGTATTAATTAATAAAAATAATTAAGAGTTAATTAATTAACAATTAAGGATAAATTAATTAAGATAATTAATTAACAAATGATTAATTAATGAAGGATTAATTACTCGATGATTAGTAATTTGAGGATGATTTATTTTACAATTAATTAAGTGGTGATTAATTAAGGTTAATTAACTAATTAATTAAGGGTTAATTAATTATGTAAAAGGTTAATTAAATTGACGTGATTAATTAAGAATAATTAATTACTTAAGAATAATTAATTAAGGTGATTGGTTAATTAATTTATATCAAATGATTTTTAATTAATTAATCAGGATTGGATAAATAATTCATAAGTAGTTAGTTTAATGTAAAATTTAAATTGAATTAATTAAGGATTGAACAATTAATTAATCCTGTTTACAAATGAGTATTGAATGCTTGAATTACTTATGAATGATTGTATTATATGAGATGCCTTGAATTGATTATCCTATCTGATTTATGATATTCTAATTTCTGATTTGAGCTGTGAATCGTGATGTAATTTAATTTTCTGTGATGTAATATAATTGCCTGCGATGAACTTATATTTACTTATCTGTGATCTGCAAATAAAGATAAGCGTTATAATTATACCGCTTATCAAATATCTTATCTTGCTGTGTTTAAATATGTGCTGATTGATGTTGTTGCACTTTTATTATGTAAAACCCCTGGACCACACTATATACACACAAATATGGATTGCACGAGGCAATTAGTTAAGTCACAGATTTTTGAAATAGTTTTGAAATTGAATTATTGAATCCAAATGGTTTTGGAAATGGATTTGGTTAAAATAAAAAAGCTTTGAAAAGTAATTTCAAAGATAAAAGTTATTTTTGAATAACTTGATGTAGTTTTGAAATTTGATTTAAATTTGAATTCAAAATTTGAAATTGAATTCTATGTTGAGAATTTATGAAAAAAAAGTGTTATACAAGTTTATATAGATTTTAAACCATTTTTAAAGTGTTGTTTTGGGACTTTGAATTTAACCCAAAGATTTTAACTTGTATAAATGAAATCGGATTTTTCCGAAACGAAAACTATTTGTTTTCAAGTAATAAAACTTTCATATAAGAAATGAATTTCTAATTTGTGTTAAAGGGATTTCAAGTTGAAATGAAAATGGTTTTCCAAGTTATGAATAAATCTTTGGAAACGGGTTTGAAAGCTATAAGTTAAATATTTGTTTTAGTGATTGGATGAGTTAATCCTAATTGAAATGGAAATTGTATTGAAAATCTATGAATGGATCTTTGTGAAACTGGGTGGACTTTGTGAAACGAATTTTTTTGTTTAAAATATTTGAAATGGTAATTTTTTAAACCATTTGAAATGATAGTTTCGGGTTTTTTTAAAAAAGTTATGACTTAACTGAAATCCCAATATCCATATGTTTTAAATATTGCGCTCACTATTCGGTTTAGCCGGGAGAGGACCTTGTGTCATATAACCCATTCTGAATAGTGATACGACGATAGCATTTGAAGACCGGTGGTGAAGACAGGTTGCTTCGAGAACGATAGGATAACCTGTTGACTGACTCTGCACTGAGTTGCTCCGGTATAGGGTTCTCCATATGTGATGGGGAGTCCGATCAGAATTGTGGACGCCCGGTCACAAGTCTTCTTCGGAAGTGCCTTCGGTTCTGTTCGAACCCGGGATAGACCTGTATGGTTGTATGTTTGACACTACACTTTGAGATATAAAATTGATCTCTATCAAATACATTTCTGGTTGGTGGCGGAGAATTTATTCTCTTAGCTTAACACCCTTCTCTGAGACGTATGAGCTCAGAGGTTATGTAGTTGATAGTTATCAGTGATATACGCCCAATTTGGTAGTGTGGCATGTTGAGTGCTGTCGTGTATCATTTTTTGATCAAAGCATGGCTTTTGTATAAAGCATAGCTTTGTGGACGAGACTGCATCATTACCTCACACCCCGGAAATGGTCGAAACAGGAAAGATGCGGCAAGGTTATGAGGGTCGCTCCCTTTAGGGCGTGTCATTCCCTTTTGGAAAAGGGTGGTATCATGGTATGGAGCCCAGATACTTAACCATGTGGTCACTGCAAATCTATTACTTTGTGATTGCTTTGTGGTTGTTGGATTAGAGGTACCTCGGATAAAGGTCGCAAACGACCGGGGGATGGCACGCTCGTGTAGTAGTTACCTAGTTACAGAGGTACCCGGCCTTGTGTTGGCAGAGAACTGGTTAGGTTCTCGGGACGTCCCTCCAGAGGCGTATCCATGTGGTAGTGGGAAGTTCCTTAGTCTGACCATTTGTTGGAAATCCAATCTTCAATACATGCCTTGCACGTTTTAGTTGTAGAACCTGCCATTTACTTATAGTGATCACCACTGTTTAGATGGTAGTTATAGTAGGCATAGTTCAGTGCTGGCTAAGATTAATATTATACTTTTGAAATGTTTTTCTACACTATGTACTAGTAAGAATATCAAAGAAATTTTCTCGTATTAAGCATATTTGACTATCATAAGGAGAAATCTCATCCAATTATGCATTTGCATTGTGTGTGTGGCAGGAGGCCTTATGGTAATTTCATTTTCTAAAAAGCATTGCGGATTTCAAATTTTAAAACCCTTTGTTGTTTGTTCTATTTTTGTTTGCTCATACCAGTCCCATGACTGACCTGGAGTTTATTGTTCCCTTCCTAAACTTTGGGTGCCTACAATTTTCCCACACGGGCAGTCTAGAGTTGGGTTTTTCAGATAGTCAGGTTTAGTTGATTATCTGGAGCTAGTTCAGTCTTTGGACGACTGACCTTGTTTATCTTAGTGCATCGTTATTGGGAGTTCAAGCTATATCTGGATTGGTGCCTTGGAGATGGTGATTACCGATACTGGAGTTCTCTCTTGAAGACCATATTGGAGATATTGTTCTGTTGCTGATGTTATCTTTTCTTTCCGCTGCTATTGTTTTGTATCATACCTCTAATGTATATTGATATTCATTGTATCATCATTGTATCTGAATATTGTATCACATGTTGTATATGATATATAGATACTATTCATGTCTTCCGCTGTGTTGTACTTAATGTGTTATAAGCTCTAGCGAACCGGATTCAACGTTTGGATCTGCGACATTTGAATACAAGTGTCGTATTCGGTGCCGATTTTCGAAGGTCGAATCAGGGTCGTTAGAATTGGTATCAGAGATGAAGGCTAAAACTTTAGCTCAGGAGTATAACACATTAAGTAACTCATTAGAGATAGGATGAGGTATACCCTAGAATGAGTATATCCCTAAGATATCGGTCCGTGTGCCTCAGTAAATTCTCTTACTATCCCTGATAGTAAGTATGAGTGTAAGAAGAGGTCGAGATAGGGGACAGGGGAATACCACTATAAATGGTCAATACCCTATGATAGCGGAAACAACTTTCTTCTCAATCTCGTTTGAATCGATTTCAAATTCTTTTGATTGCTTCATGACAGCTCGAGGAAGAAGCTTCGGTGTGAAGGTGGCCCTGCGAAATGTGTAGATAAGTTCCTACCTCGTATTCTCGTTATCAGCTTTTCGTTTTAAACTCTAATGAATTTGAAATTTTATTTGGAAAAAATTGGTTAACAAATATAAGGATAAATTTGAATTTTATAAATAAAACGATATCGGTTAAAACCAAATTTGAAATTCTATTGTAATTTCTTGCGAGGATCAAAGTCCGATGAGGGACAAGTTGGTATATACTTTAGGGTGTTCCGACCTAAGTTTAAATTCATACCTAGTGTTTGAGAAATGTGGAAGATTAAGTCTATTTATCTATTATTTGGGTCTAGATATATTCTACGAGTGGTTAGTTATTCCTTCGAACTAAGAAGTGCCCTTTTATATTTCGTAGATCTGGCAACCCGAGCATCTCGTATAGTATTGAATGAGTTTGTTCTCGTATATATTAGTGATATTCTGATTTGGTGAGCCAAATACAGAATAAATAATCGGCCTGATCTATGAGTAGATTCTCTATCTCCGTGTATCTATCCATTCTTTGTTGTCTCCCTTACAAATTTCAAGGACGAAATTTTCTTAAGGAGTGTAACATTCTCGAATTTTAACCAAATTTAATTTGGCAATTCATTTAATTTTGGAGTTTAATTCTGAAATTATTTATGAATCAATTAGAAAATTTCCAGAATAAATAAATATTTTAGATTTTTAAATAGAATTTTGGGTTTGAATTCAAAGATAAGTATTTTATAAAAAAATTGCATTTGTATTTTCTAAATTAAATAAGATGTATGGATTATAATTTAGGATTTGATTTTGGAATTAAATAAATATATTGGAAATAAAAAAATTGATTTACTAAATAAATTAGATTTAAAAAGCTTTATAAAATTAAGAAATAAATATGTATGATTAATTATTAAAGTGTAATTTAGTTTCAAACCTTTTTATTTAAGGATGTATAAGTATAGACAAAGTAGTTTAAATATAAATATTTGAAACATAATACATACATAAATAAAAGAAAATACTAAAAGTATGATTTGAATTAAATATGAAAAAATTTCAAAAGTTGTTTGAAGTCAAAATTTATATTCTAAAGACTTGTATATATAATCTATACATACTTGTGTAATTTAATTTTTAAGTCAATTTCTTTAAAAGGTTATATAAATGTTAATGAAGAAAGATGTATTTATTAAATAGGAAATATAATATAAAGTTATATTAAAATGTTATTAACATGAAGATTTAAGGTGTTTAAAATTATAAATATGAGAAAACATATTACAATATTTATAAATAAAATAAAGAAAAGGGTTCAAGCACAAATTGTTTCATATTAACAAATTAATAAAACAAGGGGCGAAACATAAAAATCCAGGCTTATAACATTTGTAAGCAAATGATTTGAGATATAAAACATTTGTAAATCATGCAATAAGAAATTCAACAAGTGTAACATAATAAAGACAAGTGTTAGTTGTATTTACAAGTGGAAATTAATATAATTAAAAGATTTATAAAATTTAATAAAAGTTATTAGAGAAAACAATGCATGTTTTCTCAGATTTCAAACCTGGAAACATAAGCCTGGAAATCAAAAAAAAAAAAACAAAAGAAAAATTAAATCGAACTCTTCATAATTCAAACCTGTAGAACAAATCATAAAAGAAGAATTTAAACTAGAAAGTAAATTCAAAGCTGAAAAAAGCAAATCTGGAAACAATAAGCAATGCAAATCTTCAACCTGGAATTGCAGATCACAAAAAACTCAATCAAAGCAAAAGAATTCAAAACAACATCATCTCAGGAAATTAGCATGCAATGATCAAAGTTTCTTAAATCTGGAAGTAAAACAAAGCTCTAAATCAAAGTTTTCAAAGTTCAAACCCAAAGTAAAGAAGAAATTAAAAATCTGGAAATTCAAAGTAGAACCAGGAAAACATCTCAAAACAATCTTCTCTGTTCTCAGGTGACAGGTGAGAAAATTGACCTAATTTACGTTTTAATTTGTTTATCTATGGTTAATATATGATGAATGCTTCAAGTTGTTGTGGAAAAATTGTCTGCGTGTATATATCTATGTAAATTTACCTGTGTATACTTGTGTATATGTTTTTTAATACTCTGTTCAAGTAACAGGTTAACAAATTCAAGAAGATAATTCATATCTAAAAATATAAAAGGATTTGAGTAATGATCTTTAAATGAAATTTGGCTGCATTTACCTGATTCAAATTTTGAAAACCTTTGAAAGTATAAATAATAAACAATATTACAAAAAATAAGAGAATACAGTGAAAACAAATCAAAGTCAGAGAATTGATATGAAAAATTTCTTGTGTTAAATTTATAATCGGATTCGAGTTGTAAAATCATGAATTTTAATTCTTGAATCAAAATTTTTAGCTTCGATTCGAGATAGAATTCTCGAATTGAATGGAAAACACAAAATTGGCGATTTCTGGTGGTCAACATTGAATTAGGTATTGGGATTGATCACGGTGATAGCTGGGAGGATGGTGATTATACCAAACATGGTGAATAAATTTATAGGCCATCGGGGCGGCATGGGTTGATCGAATTAGGATTCGAAATGTTGTTGTCGTCGACTAAATTTGAGGAGTCACTGCAGCATCATTGGTTGATCGGAGCAGACCGGACTTTGGGAAAAGATACGTGGGAGTGAGGCAAGACTGGGCACGAGGATGAGGATTCCGGTGACCTGAATCGTTGGCGCAAGGAAATTTTATGCCTCTGGGTTAGGTTCTTGATGGAGTCAATTCGCTCAATTTCGAGTTCATCATTATATCGTGGATCTGGGTGGTTCATGACAACTTAGCGATGATCGGCGCCTGGTTGGAGTCCTCGGGGATGGTCGGAAGCACCCCGATCAGGTGTACATGTGCATGTGCACATTTGGGTAGGTGTTGTTTATGCTGTGAGTTGAAGGATTGGGAAAGAAGAGAGAGCCGGAGTCGTTCTCGTGTGTTTTGCGTATGGGACTCGAAGCTTGAGTGGTATGCGAGGACTCGGGGTGACTCGAGTGGTAGGACGAGTTTGTCTTAGGATGGGCTCGGGTTAGTGATGTAAATCTGGTTTTAAAATGAAATTTTTACCAGATTGTTTTAAGTAAAGAAAATCAAAGTTTGAAGTTAAAGAAAAATGTTTGCAAATGATTTTAAAAGTGTTTAAAGTTTTTTTTTTAAGGGTATCTAAATAATTTGTTTCAAAAAAAATTACTTAACTAAGATTTAAATATATTTAAAGTAAACAAGTTTTAAAAGGAATGTTTAATTAAGTTTTAAAACTTAATGTTTAAATTGTTTTGGTTTAAAGAAAATTTTAAAATCTATCAATTATATAATTTATTTACAAAATGTCTTCAAAGGGAAGTTTAATGATGTAATTAAGTATAAGTATTAAATTAAGATAAAGAATTTATCTTTTAATTAAATAAAGTTGTGATCAATTAATAAGTAATTAACTAATAAAAATAATTAAGAGTTAATTAATTAACAATTAAGGATAAATTAATTTAGATAATTAATTAAGAAATGATTAATTAATAAAGGATTAATTACTTTATGATTAGTAATTTGAGGATGATTTATTTGACAATTTATTAAGTGGTGATTAGTTTAAGGTTAATTAATTAACTAATTAATTGAGGGTTAATTAATTATGTAAAAGGTTAATTTAATTGATACGATTAATTAAGAATAATTAATTGATTAATTAAGAATAATTAATTAAGGTGATTGATTAATTATTTTGTATCAAATGATTTTTAATTAATTAATCAGGATTGGATAATTAATTCATAAGTAATTAGTTTAATTTAAAATTTAAATTGAATTAATTAAGGATTAAAAAATTAATTAGTCCTGTTTACAAATGAGTATTGAATGCTTGAATTACTTATGAATTATTGTATTTTATGAGATGCCTTGAATTGATTATCCTATCTGATTTCTGATATTCTAATTTCTGATTTGAGCTGTGAATGGTGATGTAATTTAATTTTCTGTGATGTAATATAATTACCTATGATGAACTTATATTTACTTATCTGCGTTCTGAAAATAAAGATAAGCGTTATAGTTATACCGCTTATCAAATATCTCATCTTGCTATGCTCAAATCTGTGCTGATTGATGTTGTTGCACTTTTATTGTGTAAAACCCCTGGACCACACTATATACACACAAATATGGATTGCACGAGGCAATTGGTTAAGTCATAGATTTTTGAAATAGTTTTGAAATTGAATTTTTGAATCCAAATGGTTTTGGAAATGGATTTGGTTAAAATAAAAAAGCTTTGAAAAGGAATTTCAATGATAAAAGTTATTTTTGAATAACTTGATTTAGTTTTGAAATTTGATTTAAATTTGAATTCAAAAATTTGAAATTGAATTCTATGTTGAGAATTTATGAAAAAAAGGGTTATACAAGTTTATATGGATTTTAAACCATTTTTAAAGTGTTGTTTTGGGACTTTGAATTTAACCAAAGATTTTAACTTGTATAAAAGAAATCGGATTTTTTCGAAATGAAAACTATTTGTTTTCAAATAATAAAAGCTTTCATATAAGAAATGAATTTCTAATTTGTGTTAAAGGGATTTCAAGTTGAAATGGAAATGGTTTTCCAAGTTATGAATAAATCTTTGGAAACGGGTTTGAAAGTTATAAGTCAATTATTTGTTTTAGAGATTGGATGAGTTAATCCTAATTGAAATGGAAATTGTTTTGAAAATCTATGAATGGATCTTTGTGAAACTGGGTGGACTTTGTGAAATGGATCTTTTTATTTAAAAGATTTGAAATGGTGATTTATTTAAACCATTTGAAAAGAAAGTTTTGGGTTTTTTTTTAAAAGTTGTGACTTAACTGAAATCCCAATATCCATATGTTTTAAATATTGCGCTCACTATTTGGTTTAGTCAGGAGAGGACCTTGTGTCATACAACCCATTCCGAATAGTGATACGGCGATAGCATTTGAAGACCGGTGGTGAAGACCGGGTGTCTTCGAGAACGATAGGATAACCTGTCGATTGACTCTGCACTGAGTTGCTCCGGTATAGAGTTCTCCATATGTGATGGGTAGTCCGATCGGAATTCTGGATGGTCGGATTGCAAGGGCTTCTTCGGAAGTGTCTTCGGTTCTGTTCGAACCCGAAACAGACTTGTATCGTTGTATGTATGACACTACACTTTGAGATATAAAACTGATCTCTATCAAATACATTTCTGCTTGGTGGCGGAGATTTCATTCTCTTTGATTAACACCCATCTCTGAGATGTACGAGCTCAAAGGTTATGTAGTTGATAGTTATCAGTGATATACTCCTAATTTGGTAGTGTGGCGTGGTGAGTGCTGCTACGTATCATTTGTTGATCAAAGCATGACTTTTGTATAAAGTGTAGCTTTGTTGACGAGACTACATCAGGACCTCACACCTCGGAAATGGTCGAAACAGGAAAGATGTGGCTAGGTTATGAGGGCCGCTCTCTTTAGGGCGTGTCATTCCCTTCTAGAAAAGGGTGGTATCATGATATGCAGCCCAGATATTTAACTCATGTGGTCACAGCAAATCTATTACTTTGTGATTGCTTTGTGGTTGTTGGATTAGAGGTACCACGGATAAAGGTCGCAAACGACCGGGGGATGGCATGCTCGTGTAGTAGTTACCTAGTTACAGAGGTAACCCGACTTTGTGCTGGCAGAGAACTGGTTAGGTTCTCGGGACGTTCCTCCAAAGGCATACCCATGTGGTAGTGGGAAGTTCCTTAGCCTGACCGTTTGTTTAAAATCCAATCTTCAATACGCGCCTTGTATGGTTTTAATTGTAGAACCTGCCATTTACTTATGGTGGTCACCACTGTTTAGATGGTAGCTATAGTAGGCATAGTTCAGAATGTCTATGCTGGCTAAGATTAATATTATACTTTTGAAATGTTTTTCTGCACTATGCACTAGTAATAATATCGAAGAAATTTTCTCGCATCAAGCATATTTGACTATCATAAGGAGAAATCTCCTTCAATTCTGCGTTTGAATTGTGTGTGTGGCGGGAGGCCTTATGGTAGTTTTATTTTCGAAAAAGCATTGCGGATTTAAAATTTTAAAACCCTTTGTTGTTGGTTTTAAAAATAAACTGTTTTTTTTTGCTCATGCCAGTCCCATGACTGACATGGAGTTTATTGTTCCCTTCATAAACTCTGGGTGCCCACAATTTTCCCACACGGGCAGTCTAGAGTTGGGTTTTTCAGATAGTCAAGTTTAATATAATATCTAGAGCTAGTTCAGTCTTTGGACGACTGACCTTGCTTAGCTTAGTGCATCGTTATTGGGAGTTCGAGCTATTTCTAGATTGGTGCCTTAGAGATGGAGATTACCGATACTGGAGTTCTCTCTTAAAGATCATATTGGAGATATTGTTCCGCTGCTGGTGTTATCTTTTCTTTCCGTTGCTATTGTCATGTATCATATCTCTGATGTATATTGATATTCATTGTATCATCGTTGTATCTGAATATTGTATCAAATGTTGTATATGATATATATATTATTCATGTCTTCTGCTTTGTTGTACTTAATGTGTTATAAGCTCCGGCGAACCAGATTCGATGTTTGGATCTGCGACATTTGAATAAGAGTGTCGTATTCGGTGTCGATTTTCGAAGGTCGAGTCAGGGTCATTAGATAGGAAATTCAAGACGTACTACCAAAAAGATGCAGATAAGAGGTACGTATTTTCTGCTCAGCCTCCCACATAGCTTCCTCCATATTATCTCCCCGCTGCACCTTAACCAAAGGGACTTTCTTATTCCTACGCTTCTTGATATCATGTCCAACAATCTTGGTAGGAATGCGACGAACCGATACTTCTCTCTCCACTTTAACTTCCTCAAGTAGGCTAGGTTCCATTACCTCTGCCAAATCATGTAAGCACTTTCTCAAGTGTGAAACATGAAAAATATCATGAACTCCTATAGCCTCTCTGGTAGCTTCATCCGATACGCCATCTTCCCTACCCTTTCCACAATGGGGAATAGTCCTATGAATCTGGGAGCAAGTTTTCCACTTGATCCAAACCACACTACTTTTCTCAGCAAAGACACCTTAATAAAAACAAAATCTCCTACCTTGAACTCAATATCCCTTCTCCGCTTTTCTGCATAGTATTTCTGTCTATCTTGGGCCGTCTTCATTCTTCTTCTAATCAAATCAATCTTTTCTGAAATCTCTCTAACCATGTCGGGACCAAGTAGCAATCTTTCTATGGACTCCAACCAACATGAAGGTGACTTGTAAGGTCTTCCATAAAGGGCTTTAAAAGGAGCCATCCCAATCTAGCCTGAAAACTATTGTTATAACCGAATTCCACCAAAGGAAGGTGCTCCTCCCAAGTTCCTCCAAAATCAAGATTGCACATCCTCAACAAATTCTTAAAACTCTATTAATTATCTCCATTTGTCCATCCGTTTAAGGGTGATAGGCCGTACTCAATCTAAGTTGTGACCCTAAAGCCACTTGCAAGCTCCTCCAAAACTCGCTGATAAAGATAAGGCATATGTCACTCACTATGCTAGAGGGAGCTCCATGAAGCCGGACTATCTCACGAAAGTATATGAACACCAAATAAGGTGTTGTCCTCTTACTCTTGGCCACAATGAAGCATACGCTCTTAGTCAAACGATCTACAATCACCCAAATACTGGTATTCCCCTTCCTAGATCGGGGTGAACCACCTATGAAGTCCATCGAAACATTATCCCCACTACAAGAAAAGTTACTTTTTATAACGGCAATAGATAATTCTTTATTACGCTGTGTTATTGTTTATTTTAATTTGTCTTATTTTAGACTTGCATAATAACTACATAACGCTTTTCCCAACGGGCTTTCCTAATATTTTTCATGGCCGCCTCCTTTTCAATTATTTCCCTCTTCTTCATATTTCTTCCAGTACTGCTACTCTTTGCGCTCTGAAAAAAAGAAATCATCTTTAATCCGAACTCCATTATCCTACGCCGCCACTATGTCTACCTATCTGCCCTTAATTGCACCATCTGCAAGACGATAAAGCATCACTTCCACCCACTGCTACATCAGTTACCACCTTAGGCTTTGTTTGCATCTATCTACTCGAATGCTCCACAGTCTTCGTTGCTTCAATTTAATCTCGCCTCTACTATTGTTGCTTAATTCCTAAGTACTAATTGAAACAAAAATATAAATCTTTTGATTAATAATGTAATGGTTTGATAATTTAATTTTGACTAAAACCATTCTTGTTTAGGTCCTCTTCTTTAATCAAGATATGAGACAATCTTCTAATAGACATAATGAATTTTGGTGCTTTTTTTAATTCATTCATTCATGTTTTTTGATTATGAAGTTAGTTCTTAATGAACAAATTTAGGAGTTCATTTAAATTATTTACTGCTAAGAATTAAATGATAAAATCATTTACTGCTAAAGAAGTTGAATTTTAGTATAATAAACAAATTAGCATTTTATGAATGATTTATATTTTTTCTCATATATTTTATGTGTGACTGATTCAAATTCTTGTCATATTTTGTGAATGAATTGAGTTTAGTTTTGAATGAATAAAAAATTGTGTTAATTATACTGATGTTATAATTTATATTGGTAAAATATTTTAAACTGAGTTGTTTAATCAAAATTTGACTATAGTGTTTGTATATTTGTTTAGGTATGTAAAATGCTAGTATTTTACATTAATGGGTCTTGAAATCTTGGCCTTCCCACGCAACAAGTTTGGACCACAAGAACCTGGTAGTAACGAGGAGATAATTGAATATGCTATGACTTGATTCTAGGCCGCGTATCCTACCTTTGACAAGGTAAGTAACACCACATGCCATCATATTTTTGATAAGCATCATTTATACATTAACTGACAGTATTTTGTCAAGTTTATGATTCCTCAATATTCACGTATATCTTGCTAGCAAATTACATCTTATATCCTGAAAAAGTAAACTAGAACCAGATTTTTTAATGAAAAAGTGATTCTCATTACGTGGAGAGCACTTGATATTTTATTCAACTAAAGAACCAAAAAGCCATCAATAAGCCTGATGGGTAACGTTATATATAATGTGAGATGATCACATAGATGATCACCAGAAGTGATAAAACAAATGAATAATGATATGTGCAGCTTTGAATGAAGAATTACAGATATTATACTCAGCTTCCAAGTGCTAGGCAGAGCGAGTGTGGGGCGAGTAGGCATGTAGCTGCTAAGCTAGCGTGAGTCAGAGTAGAAATCTTATTGACTGGATAACTATATGCGGTTGCTTTGGCAGGATGAATGAGTTACTATGAGATCTAGAGCTATTAACGCTTAGCAGTGAGACCATTACATCAGGTTACATTGGGATTGACGCATTTAATGCTGGGAACCATGAGAAAAGAGATCCAAAATTACAAGCTTAATGATGAGGAGTGAAAAGTCACGTAACATCGTATTGAGCAAGAAACAATGGAGTTAGATAATGAAAATGCAAATGGGTAAGCAACATCAAGCTAAAACCAAGGATAAAAAGTGGTAGGAGTTGCTATACATTTACTCAAACTTGTTGCTTCAAGTTGAAGCTCATGTAGCACCATAGTGAGGCTTGAGCAAGGAACTAAGAGTTCATCTGAAAATGGTATAATTTATTGCAGTAGGATAAAAAACGGGTAAAAGTTGTTTATATACTCGCCACTAAGTATAAGAAACAAGTGCTTATTAGTATAAAGAGGCATACCCTTCTGAGAAATTATTTTCTCCCAGTAATATTAAGTCAGGTATAGCTATAAGAATCATGTTTAAGGGGCAAAACGTTGTTATTAAAACTGGCTCTTTGTCCCGTATTATCGATCCTTGGAAGTAGTAAGTCATCCCTAATCATATAATTCCTATTTTTATGAAAGCAAAAACATAAGCATTTCCTTATTTGCATGATGAATATTGAATTCATATTAGTTGAACAAGAAAACAGCAAGCATATTTTTGTTAAATTTATTTTCAAAATTTCATATGAGTGTATATCGAAGGTTAGATTTATACATCCACCGACTCATGAAATAAACAAGAATTTGTTTTAAATATATACCGCAAAAACTATAGCAAGAAGCTTATAATTCCAACCAAGTGCCCAAGTTATCATGTCTCCTCACTCCATCAATGGTGGTACTGCACTACTTTCGACTGCACCAGCAAAGCAAATTAATGCAGGGAGGCAAATCCCATATAGTATTCCTTTAAAGTGATATTCTATAGTAAGAAAATGTCATGTATACATATAACACTACATATGGTTATATCAATTAATGATTTAGTATACTTACTAGGAGTATGATGAAATAAGACCAACTAAAAAAATCATAATAAATTTAGAGCCTCATCCTTGCTTCTATTATGAGTATGCAAATGTTTAGTGCTTATTTTAATTAATAATACTTTTACTATAGTCGGACCTCTGTACAATGTCATAACCATGACACCCAATAGCGAAACTATAGTCCCCACTATCTTTGTAATACAACCTTTCTTTCTCAAGCGAACTCGTTCTTACCTTCAAACAAACAAACTAAACTTGATCATGAATTTATTTTATTTATCTTTTTTGCCTTAAACTTGAAATTTGACAGACCTTAGAATTTAGGCCAACACAAATGTAATAAAGGGAATAATATTGGCCATTGTAGTAGCGAAAGTAGCAGATGAAGAGAGTCGCAATCCCGTACAGTACACATTCTGATGAAATATGCTCCTAAAATGAAAAACATGAGACAGTATTTTTGTTCACTTAGATAAAATGAAACCATGTGTCAATGCAGCAAAACAGTCGAGTGATAATAATTATTTTTACTAGTAAACTATTTGGACAAGAAGGTTTTGGATACTACTCTAACAAACCCAGTGCCAATGCGTTGAAAAAAAAATAGCATGATTTGAGATAGAGTATTCCTTTCCAAAGCTGCATCAAATGGATCTAGGATAAGGGTAGCAAACATATGGTGGCAGGCAATGAGTGTGAAAGTGCTCATCCCTTCTCTGAGTGCAAACTTAGCAATGACCGTCATTGTGGCAAGCACACGGTGAATTGTGATCATGAAGATACATGGATTTGTTTTATGCCATAGCCCAAAAGTGCCTTCTCTTGTATTACTGTCCATTGATTTTGGAAGGCTTTTGTTGCTTGATATGATAGATGATAACATTAATGCTTTTGTTAGCTTATTTATATTTTAATTTGTACTTTACATCAAATAGGCTTACTATAAGTAGGAAATGGGATGGGAAAATGATATTTATCATTTTTTTTGTTAACAGGCAATAGTTATATACCACACTATGAAGCCACTTGTTTGTTATATACCACACTATGAAGCCACTTGTTTATAGTGCATATTAAGTTGTTTGAGGAATGACAACTTCTTTGGAAATTTGGATTTTCTAAAATTGTAGTTGAAGTGAAACACCCCACATCCCTTATTATACCCAAAAAGGGCACATTAAAGAATATGGTTCGTTATAGGTATAGCTAAAAACTTACAGAGATTAAGATTCACAAGACAAAATAAATAAAACAGCGGAAACATTTAAATAGTAATCTCATTATTCAAAATCAAACTTCATAAAAAGAGTCATAAAACCCAATACATAAGATACCTCAAAATACCAAATACATGTCTTATAAAAAGGAAAATACCATCTCAGTCTTACTATCAAAGTACATAAATAAAACCATCCCTCTCATCGGTACCGGCACATCCAAACTCAAAGATAAAAAACTACAAAAGAAGAAGAAGACGAATACATGAAGAATCTCCAAGAATATCACTCCAAGAAAGCTGAAAGTCTACTGCCATTGCCTCTGCTGGGCTAGAGGGGAAAAGGAAAAATAGACGAGCGGGTCAGAATAAAAGTCCGATGAATGAAAGTAATTACTAATATTCTTAAGCAAGATAAAGATAATAGACTCTGCAACAACTTTAGTATAAAAAGAAATAAAGGAAAAGATAAAGCTGGAACATAATACGGTTTAATTTTTTGCTTTGCTTAGATAGTTCGATTGGATTGTTTGCAATTTTATAAAATTGTTTTGATTAGGCTGAAATCCCAATGTTATTTTAGTTAGGCTGAAGTCTTAATTCTACCCTTTGATCGGCCTTCTATTTCTGTTGTGCCATTGTGAGCTAGTACCATCCTATGGGTCCCACAGCAAAAGACACATGTTTAGCGTTTGGAACTCAATAGTGACTTATATCTTTACACCAAGGCCGCACGCTTGACCACCATGGGCTCGCGCTATCTATTGCTCCCTCTTTTGACCTCCTATTTTCCATTACTCCAGCATAAGCGTGCCCAGCCTCACCTATGCTATTGTAAGACGACCAATTCCTGACTGAAAAGAAATGTTGTTGGTACGAGTCCTAAAAACCAAAATCTAGTTACGCCCCTTGAACAAATCACATGATTTGTGCTTCTATTTATTGACCTCTTATTTACTATTAATCCAGCATAAGCGTGCCCAGCCCCACCTAATCTATTGTGAAACCATCAGTTCCTCACTGAAGGGGAATGCTGTTGGTATGGGTCCTATTTCTATCATAGCTTATTAACTTAGTTTAAGTTTTAAAATAAGCCTTTTATATTATTTCTGCTATGCTTGTTTATTAACTAAAATATATGTTCTATAAAAAGACATTTTCTGTTGTCTCTAATTATTACTTGCGTGTTGTATAACGTCCCGCCTTTTCGCACGATTTAAACCGACACACGTGCCAGTTCAACCATACGGAAAGGCGGATTGTTATGGGGTAAATAAGAAAAACGAGAAAGAAATAAAAGAAAACAGGATCTCGCAGCGGAAGGATAAAATATAATAATAAAATGTATAGTTTATAAATCTGTTTACAAAACATTTATATACTACATATCAGAGTTACACATACCAATAACAATGCAGCGGAATTAAATGGTGTAGTGGAATAATATAGTAGATACTAGTAGTACAAATCTTCGTCTTCGTCCTCCAGAGCTAAATCCTCAAATCCTGAAACGCTCGGACTGACCCGAGCGAATTGAAAAGACAAAACACTCGAGTCAGAACTAAAAGATCTTATGTGAGTTAAATCAACAGGAGTAAATATGAGTGTAGTAACTCAAGAGATGCTCGGGATTTACATCTCCTAAGGATCCGTTAAACTATTTACTATGTAGTATATTGCGCTATTATAATAGTGTCTAATTGTAAAATAAACTTACTTTTTAATAGCGTTAAGGGGTTACCCATATAGCCCTTAACACAGAATATATTCTCATGGTCTATACAGTACCGTAATCTCCCACGTACTGGGCGTTGTCAGAGGGCACTCCATAGGTATGGTACAAAACAAAACTCGTAGTAAAGGCTCGGTATGGTAGGTGACACGGCATAACTAGGCAATGCCAGGGTAGATATACCAATTGCTATCCGGGCTGGTGAAAACGCGTAGCCGCAGTTACCGCCCATCTCGAACAAACTCCCCCAAAATCAAAAATAGAAGTGGCCACTGAATCAATCCAAAGTCAAAGTATAATATCGAAGAGAAGCGTCCGATCAGAGGTATGACCTCATTGGCCCGAGAATCACTCATGTTTTAGCCACCTTATGCCAACTCACGGGAGTCGGGTTCACGTATTTACCTTACAGGAAACGTCACCACTACCTACTTCATTCTGGAATCTCCACCGCGTACACGGTTAGTCAAAGTGGTTTTCGGTATCGACAGAGAGTATGTCCCTATCCGATCCCGGTCTCTTTGCCAACCCATCATTATTATAACACCGCGGTCATTTAAAAATAGTTTATACTTTAAAACCAGAATAAAATTTTCCATTTCAAAACTATGAATACGATATGAATTTAAACCCAAAACAATATGATATCATTTTATCTCAAATATAATTCTTTTCCAAAATCATGCTGGTTTAAAATTTAAAATATCTGAAAACCAAATATTTGAAATATACTTTCAAAGCATAATATTTCGAAATTCAAAATTTTAAAACCATAACTTCTAAAACTTGAATGGTTTGGATATTCAACAAATGTAAAATAAATGGTTTAACTTTAAAGTTACTTTGTAAAGAAAAATAATTTCCATGGCTTTTCAAATATATTTCTTTATTTAAAGTTTAAACCATAATTTAAATATCACTTCAAGTTCCGAAAACCCCTTCAATTTCTATATATATATATATATATATATCCATTTGGAGTATTAATATTTCAAAACTAAAGTTGGATTTTCTTCTTTCAACAATTAATATTCTATTATTTAGTCTTGAATATTCATATAAATTCCATAAATAAAACTCCAATTTCTAGCAATTAAATATTTTCTCAAATTTACTTTATACTGGAATTTTCATTTTTAATTCATCTTGGAAAATCCAGTTATAAATATCATACCTTAAAATTTCCGAACTTAAACATATAAGATAAATTTCCAAATTCCATTTTCTCAATTTTTCATTTTTATTCAACAGGTTTATACACAACTTAATTTTCAAATTTTTAACTTCATATGTATATATATCGAAGAATAATATTTTATAAAATATCAAAATCAAATTTTTATAAACCGTATCCCATCCAAACCATAGAAATCACTTTAAAATAATCTATATATAGACCACGGTGCCTGTATAAAATTTTCTATCCTATGGTCAAGTGATACGGATATTTATCATTTCAATCCGCAATTTAAAAATAAAATTTTGCGGTTGTATATCATTTCAAACCACAATCCCGAATGAAACGAAAAATGCATGATAACTTGCAGTTTAATGATATAAAATAAAACATCCATTCATCAACATCATCCATCATCCAAATCACAATCATCATCCAATAATAATTCAATATCAATATATATCTGATTATATATATCAGGTAATAACTGGCGGTTATATTCAAAAATAAATTTAATCAACTCTTAAACTAACAGTTTATATTTAGTAATAAATTTTATAACTGTTCACTAGCAGTTCCTATGCAAATAAATAAATTCTAACTATCAATTAATATGCAATAAATAAAATAAATTAACAGTTAAATTAAATAACGCGATTTAGCAAATATGATGAACAAAACATGCCAAACAGTTATAAATAAATTTCTACTCATATCTAAAATAAATTTAAAAAACATAAAAACTTTTAGAAGTTGTGAGTGGGTTAAAACACTCACCTTTTGAATTTAAATCGAATTTAAATCCGATTTAAACCCAAAAATTCGATGTTCTCCGAATTGGTCCAAACTAGTTCCAAACTATCCGGAATTTAATTACGATCCTAACAAAAAAAGTTTCGCGTGAATTTGAGGTCGTATGAAAAAGTTATGCGATTTAAACGATTTGAAAATCAAAGTAAATTATAAAACAAAACAAACCTTAATTAAATACTCGCCACGTCACTATCGTCTTCCACGCGCTTTGGCTACAGGAGCACGCGAATATGTTTCCAGACCGAACCCAAAACGGAAAACGAACACCACCAATAGATTGCGTATTCTGAGAACTCCAACATATAATTTTTCTGGAATTTTTAGAGGAGTTTGAATTTTGACTTTTATTTGGATTGAAACTGGATCTAGAAATTGTCTGTTGCCATTGAAGAAGAGAAGAAGTTGAAGAAGAGACTATACAGAGGAATGAAGATGGAGGCTAGGGTTTCACCGCCTATTTATAGATAGATCGCAAAAGAATAGGTGTGCACGAATTTTAACGTGCAAACGGAGGTGGTCCCAAAGATAAATAATATTAATTACACACGTTAAGGATTTAGGAAATAAATAAATTCCTTATCATTTGCATTTTATTTTAAACGTATTTACAAATGTAAATCTAGACGTTTCGTTTACGTTTCAAAATATATCCACAATTTTATTAATTTCCAAATTGATCTAAACAAATTTAGATGTAAATTAAAAACTGATAAGTCTATCCATTGCAGTGTTAATTTCTCCACTTCCTTATATTTAGAATGGAAACGTTCACTTTATTTCCTCAACGTTCTTTTATTTTCCTTAAAATGCTTATTTGTTACTTGCAATTCATAATGTAAACATTCTTATATTCTAAAATGATCAACTTATACAATATTAAATCAATTCTTATATTTCCAAATAATGTACATTCATAATGAAAACATTCTTACATAAATTTTATTAATTGCACTTTGTTTCTTTTCCTTTTTCAATTGAAAGGTTTTAATAAATTTATTTCCAATTAATTTTAATCTTCCACTTCAAAACAGACCCTAATTGATGAAATCAATTAAATAAATACGTGAACATTGTAATCATTATTTATAGTCAAGCAAACATGTTTATAAAATTACAGGTTTCAACAAGCATTAAATTACATACTAAATAAATCTTTTTCTCTATTCAATTAAATAATCAAATGTTTATTCCATCTAAAGATTTTAAGTAGAAGGATTCCATGTTGGGTTCAAAATCTATTATTTTAATATAGTCGAATTTTAGTTTAATCTCTATAAACGAAATATTTAAACGTTAATTTCATTTATTTTGCAATACTTAATTAAACCAAAATATCGTTTTCTAAACTTAAATCTATGCTCCCATTGATTCATTCAATTTGCACTTATTATGTATTATTTTAACAACTCATTTATAACTTTGAATCTATTCCTCAAATTTCACATTTCTATCGTTATATACATTTGAATTCCATCCTATTTAATATTTCAAATATTACGTCATTATCATTAATGAAATAAATATATTGTTAATTATTGCAATTGATTTTTCGTTATAACTTAATATAGTAAATAGGTGGTAAATCTTAAATACTTGTTCTCATTAACGATTTATTTCTACTTACAAATTAATGCAATTATTACCTATTTCCATCTTTATCTCCAATTGACGTAAAATGTTATATTCAAATTCCATAAATTTCAATAGATTCAAATTATCATATCTATGAAGAACATTTACGTTATTATCCATTTATTACCTTAACTTATTCAACGTAACATTTAATTTATATTTAATTAAATGATTTCCAAATCAATTGAATTGAATTAAATATATATGTATCACTCATAATAAATTGTGGTCACAACTCTTGATCACCATTAATAAGTTTTTTATTTACAATCCAATAATCGCCATTCTATATATATACAAATTAACTAATTCAATATTTCCATTTCGTTTTCCTATCCTAAATTTATTACTAAGTGTATTTACTCCATTCCAACAAGTTGGAATTCCATTTTTACTATACAATCATTTCCCTATTCACTTTTATTACTAACCCATCATCATTGCATTTATTGTCTTTTAATGATTTAATCAATTTACCCCATATTCCCTTAAACTCATACTAACGAAACATTCAATTCTATTTATCTCATAAACTCCATTTCATAAATCTACCTGCAATTTCTACCTATAAATAAGGTTACATTTCCGTTGAAAATACATTTACATCTTACGTTACTACATTAATAGTTAGTAACGTTTATATCATCAACCATCACTTATGAATAATTAGCGTTTCCTATTTATTTTGTTACATTCACTTATATTCATTTATGAATAAGTGGGTATTCCCTTTAACCTATTAATTACTAACTTTAATTATTGCAATTCATTTATCTAACATAAATTTTGAATCTATTTCCAAATTTTCATATTTCAATTAATTAACTCCTTATGATAGTTTACAAATAAAAGGGAATGTACTAATTACATTATTTATTTTCTTGCATTACTTGATTACCTCCGTTTATATTCAATTTCCGTAAATCAATATTTTATTCCATTGACAAATTCAATACTTGCAACAATTTCCACTATTACTATTAATTGCAATATATAATTTAATTTGCAAATTTTAATTACCTTTGATTCATCAAATTTCAATATTTTCTTTCATATAAATTAATAAGATTTTTATTTCTTTCTGAATTTTAAAATAAAATCCTATTAATTTAATTCATTTCAAACATCAAATTTACGCGGGTCGTTACACTCTCCCCCACTCAAAACTTTTCGTCCTCGAAAAGGAAAAGAAGGGAAAAATTAAATACAATACATCTTATCCAAAATATTTAACTTATAAACAATTAAATTTACAAAATTAATCACTTTAAATAAGATATCCTATTTATAACTATTTAATCCTTTATATTTAAATTATTAAAGTTTGGAAAAACATTTCCAAAATATTTCCAAGATACTGCATTTTCTTATATAATCCAAAGGGTTACAATTTATATAAAGTGAAATATTTAAGCGGTTTCAACCATTAATCAACCAATCAATACAACAACCATCAACTTTACAAACAACATACATACACAAGACAAAGCAACCATTTAATCCAACAAACAAATAGTTGTTCGGGTTCAAAACTTGAAATTGTATGGAATGAAAATAACTATCTAGTGCATCCTTTACTCAACAGTCTTAGATGGAACAACGATAGATTATTTATTCATCCAACAACTTCAAATTCTCTTGCCCAACCAACCATAAGTCAAACAATAACAATTCAAACAAACAACCAAATTAACTTATTATACATTTATTTCATGCTTTAGTTCTTTAATTTCTTTTCTTTCATTTATTGAGTGATTCCTTCATTACTTACAATTTTCATTTTCATTTATTACAATATTCATTATATTTGCATTCCGTTTTATTTACTTAAGTTTATAATTCTATTTATAATACTTAAAATTTCCATTTTAACTTAAGTTTATACATTTAATTCTCATTTTGTAACAGCAAATTCATTGAATACCTTTATTACCTCAAGCTTCACTTATAAGATTTCCTCTTACATTTTCTTACTAACATTGCAACTTTTATTATATGGTAAGTTATATATATGCTTTAAGAATGTAAGTGAAAATTATACAAGTTTCTTCTCAATTCCTTTAATTAATTAATGGTTCAATAATTATATATATTTGTTTTGTAAATTACAATTTCAACTTACTTTTAATTTCATTCATTTATTTAATGCTTACATTTCTATTATATTTAAGAATGGTAACAATTTAACTACACTAAATTTGCAACTTTATACATCAATTCTTATAAATAAAGAAGTTCATTAATTCATTTAATAATGTTTACAATCGTTTATTTACATTACTTATCTTCCTATTGTATTAAATTTTTACTTTAATTAAAGGTTCCAATTTCTACACTTAATTGAACTATTAATTAACTGGAACTTAAGAACCAAATACCGGGTTTAATTTTTAAAACATTTAAAATAATAGATAGATATCTATTCTTAACATATATATATATATATATCCAATTATAATTAAAACGATAAAAATTTCTTAAACAGTTCTGCAGTAAATTTCTACAGTGGCCTTCCCACTTCGAAACTCGAAAATGAAAGTCGATGATGCGTGCACTCATCACCGAAATTATTTTCCAGCAACAGGGATGAAAGTACAAAACTTATTTTTTCCGAAATCTTCTTTAAAACAATTTTTCCGAATTATATTGAAATATTTATATCAGAAAATACTTATAAATAATATTATTATATTCCAAAATTTATTCGAAAGAAATTTCAAAACCCCGGAACTTAAGTTCTAAATTTCCAAATTTCATCAATCTTATTTTCCAATCTAACTTATATTATTAATTATACACTTTATCACCTAACAACCAATCTATTGCAGCCAAATACAGATATAGATTGAAAAATTTATTTTATATATAGAAAATATAATAGGAAAAATTATTTCATTCACCTATATTAAAACAGATATTATGTCAGTCTGTCCTATTTAGTGTTTAGAAACCCCTATTGATGTCACAGCGTCCCATGCATCAACCAGAATTTATAAATAGAAAACGGAACAGATTAACACAATATTAAAACCTTTTTATAACACTAACAAGTACGCTCTCTCATATATATACACTCAGCGACTCCCATAGGTTATTACTACCCTATTAACAAAGAGTCAAACCCCACAAAGCCAAGGTTTATCGCTAAACCAAAGCTCTGATACCAACTATAACGTCCCGCCTTTTCGCACGATTTAAACCGACACACGTGCCAGTTCAACCATACGGAAAGGCGGATTGTTATGGGGTAAATAAGAAAAACGAGAAAGAAATAAAAGAAAACAGGATCTCGCAGCAGAAGGATAAAATATAATAATAAAATGTATAGTTTATAAATCTGTTTACAAAACATTTATATACTACATATCAGAGTTACACATACCAATAACAATGCAGCGGAATTAAATGGTGTAATAATATAGTAGATACTAGTAGTACAAATCTTCGTCTTCGTCCTCCAGAGCTAAATCCTCAAATCCTGAAACGCTCGGACTGACCCGAGCGAATTGAAAAGACAAAACACTCGAGTCAGAACTAAAAGATCTTATGTGAGTTAAATCAACAGGAGTAAATATGAGTGCAGTAACTCAAGAGATGCTCGGGATTTACATCTCCTAAGGATCCATTAAACTATTTACTATGTAGTATATTGCACTATTATAATAGTGTCTAATTGTAAAATAAACTTACTTTTTAATAGCGTTAAGGGGTTACCCATATAGCCCTTAACACAGAATATATTCCCATAGTCTATACAGTACCGTAATCCCCCCCGTACTGGGCGTCGTCAGAGGGCACTCCATAGGTATGGTACAAAACAAAACTCGTAGTAAAGGCTCGGTATGGTAGGTGACACGGCACAACTAGGCTATGCCAGGGTAGATATACCAATTGCTATCCGGGCTGGTGGAAACGAGTAGCCACAGTTACCGCCCATCTCGAACAAACTCCCCCAAAATCAAAAATAGAAGTGGCCACTGAATCAATCCAAAGTCAAAGTATAATATCAAAGAGGAGCGTCCGATCAGAGGTATGACCTCATTGGCCCGAGAATCACTCCTGTTTTAGCCACCTTATGCCAACTCACGGGAGTCGCGTCCACGTATTTACCTTACAGGAAACGTCACCACCACCTACTTCATTCTGGAATCTCCACTGCGTACACGGTTAGTCAAAGTGGTTTTCGGTATCGACAGAGAGTGTGTCCATATCCGATCCCGGTCTCTTTGCCAACCTATCGTTATTATAACACCGCGGTCGTTTAAAAATAGTTTATACTTTAAAACTAGAATAAAATTTTCCATTTCAAAACTATGAATACGATATCAATTTAAACCCAAAACAATATGATATCATTTTATCTCAAATATAATTCTTTTCCAAAATCATGCTGGTTTAAAATTTAAAATATCTGGAAACCAAATATTTGAAATATACTTTCAAAGCATAATATTTCGAAATTCAAAATTTTAAAACCATAATTTCTAAAACTTGAATGGTTTGGATATTCAATGAATGTAAAATAAATGGTTTAACTTTAAAGTTACTTTGTAAAGAAAAATAATTTCCATGGCTTTTCAAATATATTTCTTTATTTAAAGTTTAAACCATAATTTAAATATCACTTCAAGTTCCAAAAACCCCTTCAATTTCTATATATATATCCATTTGGAGTATTAATATTTCAAAACTAAAGTTGGATTTTCTTCTTTCAACAATTAATATTCTATTATTTAGTCTTGAATATTCATATAAATTCCATAAATAAAACTTCAATTTCTAGCAATTAAATATTTTCTCAAATTTACTTTATACTGGAATTTTCATTTTTAATTCATCTTGGAAAATCCAGTTATAAATATCATACCTTAAAATTTCCAAACTTAAACATATAAGATAAATTTCCAAATTCCATTTTCTCAATTTTCATTTTTATTCAACAGGTTTATACACAGCTTAATTTTCAAATTTTTAACTTCATATGTATATATATCGAAGAATAATATTTTATAAAATATCAAAATCAAATTTTTATAAACCGTATCCCATCCAAACCACAGAAATCACTTTAAAATAATCTATATATAGACCACAGTGCCTGTATAAAATTTTCTATCCTATGGTCAAGTGATACGGATATTTATCATTTCAATCCGCAATTTAAAAATAAAATTTTGCGGTTGTATATCATTTCAAACCACAATCCCGAATGAAACGAAAAATGCATGATAACTTGCAGTTTAATGATATAAAATAAAACATCCATTCATCAACATCATCCATCATCCAAATCACAATCATCATCCAATAATAATTCAATATCAATATATATCTGATAATATATATCAGGTAATAACTGGCGGTTATATTCAAAAATAAATTTAATCAACTCTTAAACTAACAGTTTATATTTAGTAATAAATTTTATAACTGTTTACTAGCAGTTCCTATGCAAATAAATAAATTCTAACTATCAATT
This sequence comes from Allium cepa, assembly GCA_030765085.1. Classification (NCBI taxonomy): domain Eukaryota; kingdom Viridiplantae; phylum Streptophyta; class Magnoliopsida; order Asparagales; family Amaryllidaceae; genus Allium; species Allium cepa. Next base: position 188,554,192 of record CM060939.1, on the reverse strand, counting down.
AATATGCAATAAATAAAATAAATTAACAGTTATATTAAATAATGCGATTTAGCAAATATGATGAACAAAACATGCCAAACAGTTATAAATAAATTTCTACTCATATCTAAAATAAATTTAACAAACATAAAAACTTTTAGAAGTTGTGAGTGGGTTAAAACACTCACCTTTTGAATTTAAATCGAATTTAAATTCTATTTAAATCCAAAAATTCGACGGTCTCCGAATTGGTCCAAACTAATTCCAAACTGTCCGGAATTTAATTACGATCCTAACAAAAAAGTTTCGCGTGAATCCGACGTCGTATGAAAAAGTTATGCGATTTAAATGATTTGAAAATCAAAATAAATTATAAAACAAAACAAACCTTAATTAAATACTCACCACGTCACTATCGTCTTCCACGCGCTTTGGCTACAGGAGCACGCGAATATGTTTCTAGACCGAACCCAAAACGGAAAATGAACACCACCAATAGATTGCGTATTCTGAGAACTCCAACATATAATTTTTCCAGAATTTTTAGAGGAGTTTGAATTTTGACTTTTATTTGGATTGAAACTGGATCTAGAAATTGTCTGTAGCCATTGAAGAAGAGAAGAAGTTGAAGAAGAGACTATACAGAGGAATGAAGATGGAGGCTAGGGTTTCACCGCCTATTTATAGATAGATCGCAAAAGAATAGGTGTGCACGAATTTTAACGTGCAAACGAAGGTGGTCCCAAAGATAAATAATATTAATTACACACGTTAAGGATTTAGGAAATAAATAAATTCCTTATCATTTGCATTTTATTTTAAACGTAGTTACAAATGTAAATCTAGACGTTTCGTTTACGTTTCAAAATATATGCACAATTTTATTAATTTCCAAATTGATCTAAACAAATTTAGATGTAAATTAAAAACTGATAAGTCTATCCACTGCAGTGTTAATTTCTCCACTTCCTTATATTTAGAATGGAAACGTTCACTTTATTTCCTCAACATTCTTTTATTTTCCTTAAAATGCTTATTTGTTACTTGCAATTCATAATGTAAACATTCTTATATTCTAAAATGATCAACTTATACAATATTTAATCAATTCTTATATTTCCAAATAATGTACATTCATAATGAAAACATTCTTACATATATTTTATTAATTGCACTTTGTTTCTTTTCCTTTTTCAATTGAAAGATTTTAATAAATTTATTTCCAATTAATTTTAATCTTCCACTTCAAAACAGACCTTAATTGATGAAATCAATTAAATAAATACGTGAACATTGTAATCCTTATTTATAGTCAAGCAAACATGTTTATAAAATTACAGGTTTCAACAAGCATTAAATTACATACTAAATAAATCTTTTTCTCTATTCAATTAAATAATCAAATGTTTATTCCATTTAAAAATTTTAAGTAGAAGGATTCCATGATGGGTTCAAAATCTATTATTTTAATATCCTTGAATTTTAGTTTAATCTCTATAAATGAAATATTTAAACGTTAATTTCATTTATTTTGTAATACTTAATTAAACCAAAATATCGTTTTCTAAACATAAATCTATGCTCCCATTGATTCATTCAATTTGCACTTATTATGTATTATTTTAACAACTCATTTATAACTTTGAATCTATTCCGCAAATTTCACATTTCTATCGTTATATACATACATTTGAATTCCATCCTATTTAATATTTCAAATATTACGTCATTATCATTAATGAAATAAGTATTTTGTTAATTATTGCAATTGATTTTCCGTTATAACTTAATATACTAAATAGGTGGTAAATCTTAAATACTTGTTCTCATTAACGATTTATTTCTACTTACAAATTAATGCAATTATTACCAATTTCCATCTTTATCTCCAATTAACGTAAAATGTTATATTCAAATTCCATAAATTTCAATAGATTCAAATTATCATATCTATGAAGAACATTTACGTTATTATCCATTTATTACCTTAACTTATTCAACGTAACATTTAATTTATATTTAACGCAATGATTTCCAAATCAATTGAATTGAATTAAATATATATATGTATCACTCATAATAACTTGTGGTCACAACTCTTGATCACCATTAATAAGTTTATTATTTACAATCGAATAATCGCCATTCTATATATATATATATATACGAATTAACTAATTCAATATTTCCATTTCGTTTTCCTATCCTAAATTTATTACTAAGTGTATTTACTCCATTCCAACAAGTTGGAATTCCATTTTTATTATACAATCATTTCCTTATTCACTTTTATTACTAACCCATCATCATTGCATTTATTGTCTTTTATTGATTTAATCAATTTACCCCATATTCCCTTAAACTCATACTAACGAAACATTCAATTCTATTTATCTCATAAACTCCATTTCATAAATCTACCTGCAATTTCTACCTAGAAATAAGGTTACATTTCCGTTGAAAATACATTTACATCTTACGTTACTACATTAATAGTTAGTAACGTTTATATCATCAACCATCACTTATAAATAACTAGCGTTTCCTATTTATTTTGTTACATTCACTTATATTCATTTATGAATAAATGGGTATTCCCTTTAACCTATTAATTACTAACTTTAATTATTGCAATTCATTTATCTAACATAAATTTTGAATCTATTTCCAAATTTTCATATTTCAATTAATTAACTCCTTACGTTAGTTTACAAATAAAAGGGAATGTACAAATTACATTATTTATTTTCTTGCATTACTTGATTACCTCCGTTTATATTCAATTTCCGTAAATCAATATTTTATTCCATTGACAAATTCAATACTTGCAACAATTTCCACTATTACTATAAATTGCAATATATAATTTAATTTGCAAATTTTAATTACCTTTGATACATCAAATTTCAATATTTTCTTTCATATAAATTAATAAGATTTTTATTTCTTTCTAAATTTTAAAATAAAATCCTATTAATTTAATTCATTTCAAACATCGAATTTACGCGGGTCGTTACATGTTGTAATTTTGCATATTAACTTAACTGATGTGCACGTAAATGCGCATATATTTACATCTATATTTTATCCATTTATTTAGATAAATGTAATATTTAGGCATTTTAACATGTTTAAAACCAAAATTCAATAATTTTCAAATCAACATATATTCATCTTCATTCAGGGCAAAATGGCCATTTTTGTGAACGTGGCAACTTGAAAATTTTTTACTTGGGTATTTTTTATGATTTTTAGAGGAAATTTGGATGCACATGGACGAGGGTTTCATGAAGATATACGCATGCACAAGAGAATACAAAGGAGTAAAGAGGAAATAATTCATGCTCATGATCATGGAGGACCCTATCCACTTACTTAAATCTACAATTAGAAGCTAATGGACAACTAAGTGGATGTTAAAGCTTCATGCAAATTTAATGATGATTAATTAGAGGCTAATGGTTACTTGAGGCCACACTTCCTGAAGGACATTTTTGGGAAGCATCCTAAAAATAGAATTAGGGTTTTATGCATGTATAAATTGCATTCTTATGTACATGTAAATATCTTCAACTCTTTGAAATTAAAAATGCAAGTTGTAGACTCTATGTTTCATGAAATAAAAATGGCTTCTTAGCCTCTTTTCTTTTATGCAATTTCCTTTTATGTCTTTTTATTTCATGCTCTTCGTATTTATGCAAGTAGAGTAGCACTCAATTTACTTTCATTAGCTTGCATTTTTATTTTCTTCTTGTTTCATGTTGTTTTCTACATTTGTTGCTATTATAACAAAGATGAGAGGCTAAACCCCTTCAATTTAGTGGTAATGAAGCTCTCTTGAATCATGTAGATGCAACATAATTTTTCGTTTGTCTCTTTTGTGCTTAATTGAAAGTTAGATGTTTGTGTGATTTTGTGTTTAATTTTGAGTTTGATAGCTTATGTTGTTCAAAACAAATAGGCTATGCTTAGTCATATGAATCACTAATTACATCTTCATCTACATATGATAAAGGTAATGGAAGTGGATTTAGAATCAAAATTTGATAGTTTATGTTTCTAATCCAATAGTTAATAATCCATGCTTAAAATAGATTCTACGTTAAATTTCATGTCATTTTCATTAAAGTTGGTAAGTGGGTTAGAGGGTTCATTAGATTTGATGGTTTAAGTGTGTTAATTAATAACACAGTTAGGTCATGCTTATGATAAATGCATCAACTAAACTCACAAATGACCAAAAAGAGATCATAATTTCATTATGTTGATTTATTTGATCATGAGAAGGGATTTGCCTATAAATTACTCTTTAATCTCATATTTTCATTCTCCTTAGTTTTAGTTTGGTTTTACTTTTTTTAGTTAGTTAACAATCCCTAAACTTTAATTTAATTTAATTGAATAGAATTTCAAAATCTAAACAATTCTCTATGGATCGATCCATACTCGCATATGTGCTACAATCGTACATCATGCGCTTATGGTTATTTTTATTTCTATATTTATTGACAATTTTCTAACTCGATAGAAAATTCATCGTTAAACAAGTTTTTAGCGCCGTTGCCGGGAAATTACTTTGATTTTCTTTTTTTTGAATTATTTTAATTTGACTTTATTGGGTGTTTGTCTTGTGGGTTAATTTTCACTAATAAAAAAAATTTGTTCTGTGCTTGTGTGATTTTTGTTTGCACTTGCTTTGGTGTTTGTTGTTGTTCTAGTTTCATTGCATTTCAATTTCTATTAAAAAAATTGTGTGTTGTTTCATTTTTTCATTTTTTTATATTGTTTCTAATTTTCTAGTGTCATTTGCATTTCACATTTAAGAAAAAAAAGACATACAATTTCAAAACAAAAACAAAAACATTTTTATTTCCTTGTTCTTTACAGCTTTGCATTTACGTTTTGATGCAGCCCAAACCGAAGTCTTAGGTCGCGAGCGACATAACGGGAAGGATGATGGAGTGCAACAGATGCTTGGTGTGTTATTCAGTAAGTCACATCATTTTAGGTTGCGAACGACCTATATGGAACGACTTAACGAGGTACCGGAGCAAGGCAGTGGAAACGAGTTATGTAGTAAGTCTTTAGGTCGCTTCGACCAAACTCCAACGACCTACGACCTAGTTAGGTCGCGTGAAGAAGATCCAGTGGCTGATGATCTTAAGTCGCATATAAAAGGTGTGTCCTTAGGTCGCTATTGCCGTGGATTCTAGGTCGCTCCGTGTTTTGGGTCGTATGTCGCTGCTGTGTATATGGTTATGTCGTTTATTGTTGTAAATATGTGTTGTTTTCTGTTAAGTCGTTTGTTATGTTGTCTGTTTGTGTCATGTGCGTTGTACTTTCTTAACTCGTGAGGTGTTGTAACTTGAGTCGTTGATGTTGTATTGACTGATTAGGTCGTAGGTCGGCATGTAGTTAGGTCAGTCGTATGTATGTTGTGTTGTAATAGGTTGAGTAGCCTATTGATAGGTCGTTAACGACCTTGTTTAGGTCGTAGGTCGCGTAAACGACCTAGTGTTCTGGGTGCTATAAATAGTGGGTGGGTTGTAACATTTGAGGTTGTTGATTTTTGAATGAAACTTTGTTTGAGTTCTTTGTGGCTCTTTTGAAATTGGTAGTTGAGTGTGATCTCCTATCTCCACTTTCGGTTATTCGAGTGTGCTCGAATCAACGATTGTTGAAGCCAATTTACGGTATCAAGTGCGCTTGATCAACGTTCGAAGAATTGTAGATCTTCTCTCACGATATCGTGCGCGATCAACATGTCGAAGATAGCTAGAATTTGGTATCTTTTGGAGATCAACGAATTTGGGCATCCGGTATTCCATAAATCCATCAATTCATATTGATTCATCTAATCGTTTCGATTAGTTAGACACGGAATTTTCATTTCGTCGTCAATCCGTATTATCCGCTGCATCAGTTTTGGTATCAGAGCTAGACTTAGCTAATCATAGCTAAGCCGAGTCTTGGAGCCAAGGAGTTTTGAAGCCGTGCATCACTTGTTTGAGAGTTGAGCCGAACTAGTCAAAGTTGTGTATAACTTCATTTTGAAGTATAGAGCCGAGCTTGAAGTGTTGAATCGAGCTAAGAACAAGCTAGAGTTAGGTCGTGATCAAGCCGATCCGAGCTAAGTGAAGTAGCCGTGCATTGTTTTATGCAAAGTAGATCAAGGCCGAAGTTGTATTTGTTGAAGATTTGTTGAAGTTCTACAATGCCGCCGAGAAGAGCTAATCGCCATCAGAATGTTGAAGATTTGTATAAACGAGAAGATGCTAAACAGATGGAACAACGAATTAGCAATAAATTCAATGAGAAGTTGGACGAAGGCATTGGTAGGTTGGAGGAATTGATGATAGATATGAATCAAAGAAGAAGGTCGCCAATCTCGAACCATGGAGGAAACAGAGTTTCACCATCGGTTACGGAAGCGAGGAGGGTGTCGCCACAATCTTTTAGAGAGAGAAGAGAAACATCAATTTCATCAAGAAGAGATCACCATGAATATAGACATGAAGAGAGAAGAACTCCACGAGAGTTTGAAGATGAACCATATCGAGATGAAGAGAGACATAGTAGAAGAGACATGCGTGATCGAAGGGATGTTGAAGGTCGAGATCGATATAGACGTACATTTTATTTTGATGAAGAGGGTGATAGAGCTAGCATTCATGTAACAACCCTGTATTTTGTAATTATTTTATTGTATATTTTAATTTATTTTTAATGTAAGGTTTTGATTTAAAAACTTATTTTACTTATTTGAAATGATTAAATTTATTATTTAAATATAATCTTGATTTTTATGAGTTATAATTCCAAACTTGTGTAAGTTGAATATTTGCCTGAAATGCTGATTTTCGTCAAAATAGTCAAACTGTGACTTTCAACTTAAAATTTTAAAAGTTTAAAATTTTAATTTTTTTCATTTATTTAAAGACTTTGGCTTTTGTTTTCTTAAAAATCTAATTTTGGAAATTTTCTTGAAATGATTTCTGATCATTTGTCCAAATAAAAATAAACAATGTCTGAAAATTTGATTTGCATAAAAAGTGTAACTTTAATAGAAATTCTAAATTTTATAATTTTAAAGGCAAAATTTTCATCTTGAACTGTATACAATTGTGTAACATTTGTTTCACTTTTTTTTTGGTCAGATTTGTTATATACTTTAAAAAAAAAAGTTAGTAATAATTAGTGTGAAACGGGAAATAAACTTTACATTTCTTTTACATATGTTTACATCTGTTTCTTAACTTTATATTTAACAATCAATTGGATGAAGCTAAATCAAATGTTATTAATTATGGTATAATAGCTATTAAATTTTGTTTAAAGTGATGGTTTATTTTTCCTAATAGAAACATTAGTATTTTAAATTTATCTAATAAGAGAAACAAAATAATTTGTACGTTACTTTGGGCATATATTTAATTGTTGCTCTTGCCTTTTCATTATCTATTTGATTTTTTTCTTGCGTTAAGAATGCAAAGTTTTCAGACGTATATTCTCTTTTGAGAATCCAAAATCTTGCTCAAATCTTGCCTTAAATCATTTCCATGTGTGAATTATTTCTTTCCCTCTTGCCTCCCATACGTTTCCACCTATTGGATAGAATTAAATTGCTCTACCGTTCAAGCATTTTACTCTTGCCTGCCCTCTACATAAATTAGTGAGCAAATGTTAATATATATTTCACGTTCAAAAGTTCCATACCACAAATTATTCATTTTGCTTCCATCAAAATTTGCGTGAGCATCTCCTGAAGGTATAAACCGGCGCATGCTTTTCCCTTAAGGTAACGTGGAAAGCAGTACATTCCAAAAATGCTATGATTCCTTAAGGTAACATTTCCAAAATGCTATGATAATTTAAAGGAATATTTCAAGTTTAATAAATTTAAAGAAATATTCAATGATTTGAAAATTTGGGTTTTATTTGAATGATATAATATTGAATTATTTTTGAAATGGAAATGATACAATTGTGATATTGTTTTGAAATGAGTATGATATTTTGGTCTCGGAAGTATAAATTATTTGAAATAAATATCCATGGGTTATAATAACGATTGGTTGTTAAAGAGACCGGGATCGGATATTGTCTTATAGCCGGCCAATACCGAAAACCACTTTAACAACTGTGTACGCGGTGGAGATTCCAGAATGAAGTAGGATGGTGGCGACGTTCTCGAGGTATATTACGTGGACCCAACTCCCGTGAGTTGGCATATATGACTAAACAGGAGCTATACCGGGCTACACAAAGGGTCGCACCCTTTCATCGAGCATGCTCCATCGAAAACTATTCTATTACTGTTGTGATTCGATTCGGTGGCGCCACTTTGATTCGGCGGTTTTGTTCGAGGTGGGCGGAGCTGCTGGCTTGCCGTCACCACCGGTCCGGGAGTGCAAACGGTGTATCCACCCTGGCATTGCCTCGCGTGCCGTGTCATATCCTTATATCGAGCCCACTACGATTTTGGTTTTAAAGATCCGACCGCGTTAAGCTTCACCATCCCCTTAACGCTATTTTCTATATGATTATACTTTACTGATTAGACACTACCGTATATAGCGTATATTACTACATAGTAAATAGTTTAACGGATCCTTAGAGGATGGGCGGTCCCAAGCATCCTTTAAGTTACTGATGCATTTTGTTACTGTTCACTTGAGTTGATTTACAGTTTATAAGTATTTATGTCCTGACTCAAGGGTTTTGTGTTTTGCATTACGCTCGGGTCAGATTGAGTGAGTTAGCATTCCAGATTCAACTTCGGCGTTGGAGCTTTCCTTGAAGATCCAGCCTTCTATTTTGTTTCAGTATCCAGTGTTTCAGTGATGTATCTTGTTACTCTTCTGTTGTATCTTATTTAACTCTGATGTATCTCATATTTATATAGTAGCTTCATGAACTACTATCTCTTTTTCTTCCGCTGCATTTTTATATACTCTGTGTCTGTGATCTGTGATTTTATTTACTGTATATTCTGAGATTTGCCAAATTTTTATTTACAACGCGGTATTTTGAGCTATCCAATTCCGGCATGAGTGTCTACCTATACACTTATAATGGATGCGAATGGTTGAAAATATCGGGTCGTTACAGTTGGTATCAGAGCCAGGTTAGCTCTAGGCAAAACTCAGCATAAGGAGTAGATGTATTTACAGAATCACTTTCATTCGAGTTGAATCTCTCTCTCTTTTGACTTGATTCCTTTGAATTTTGGAACGTTCCCTGCGTTTCCAAAAATCCATTCTTATTCCCCGCTACTCATCTTCACTTGATTCTGGAGTATCCCATAACTCCACTTCGAATGATCTTTATAGCGAATTGTCGGTCCCGCCAATCTCAAAAATTTTCTTGCAAAAGGAGTGAAACTCCTTTACAACATCATCGATTCACCAAAAATTTTATATCCTCGATTTCGATGCTAGTATCTACTATTATCCCAAACTCTATCTCTTGAGGTCGAATGTAGATTTACCCCAGAAAATCCACTTCGATCTTATACTTTAAGTCACGGTTGACCCGATTAAGGTTGCCCGTGATTTATTTTAGCTTATCCGCCTCCCTACTCTGTATTTAATCATCTTGTCTTTTGTTTCTAACATATTTTCAAAACATTTTGAATTGTATTTGTCAATCTATATTTTGTTTATATATTGTGTTGTTTGAGTTGTTGATGTTGAGTTGGGTTTCCGATCGATTCGTCTGATCAACGCTATCGATAGGATTTCTTAAACACTTTGACAGAACAAACTGACACGATATTATTTTAAAATTTGGTTAATGAAATAAAATTTTGATATATATATTTATGGAACTTAATAAAATGATTCAAATTGATAATTTAAATGATAATACTTGATTTATCATTTATTGTTCTATAAATGAATTTATAAATAATTGTTTATAAATTTATATGGGAACTTAAATGAATTTAGAAAAAGAAATTTGAGAATTTAATTTCCAATGGTTCCAAACCTTTTGTTTAAAAGTTTAAAGGGATATAATATTTAAAATATTTTCAAATAGAAATTTGTTTCCAAAGAATTTTAAGTTTAAAATTAGTACTCTTCTCTTTGTCGCTGGAAAATAACTTCGGTGATGACTGCAGCATCATCGACGTTCATTTTCGAGTTTCGAAGTGAAGAGACTGTTCTGTAGTCTTGATACATCTTTGTTTTGGAAAATTAAATTGATTTGAATTTCTAAAATATGACTTAATTTATAATATATATAGATATATGATTGAAAGTTGATTTGACATATTATATATATATTATTACTTATCTCTAAATGGTTTGAAGAAATCGGAAATTTAATTCTTAAATTTTATTTTTAACAATAATTTCAATTATAAAAAGAAAATCAAAAAAATTTGGATAAATGATTAAACTTGAGATAATTGAATTGGAAAGTTTTATTTGTATGACACAATTCCATTCCAATATAACTTACCTTAATTTCAGAAGTTAACAATGTAATTGGGTAATATACAATATAAAAAGATTTTATAAATAAAATTTTGGTGGTTATAATAAATGTTATACACTTAAATTTTAATTATAAAATGATTAACAGAGGTAAATATAATAAAGGGTAATTGAATAACTTACAATAAAATGATGTTAAAAGAACTAAGAATAAAAGAAAGTAGTTATAATAAGTGTAAGTATATTGAACATGAGTGATAAATATATTGAGAGGAATAAATTTAATTTTTATTAGGAATAAAGAAGAATAAGATTTATTAAATATATTGTGAGTGTAATAAATGATTATTTTTCTAACCCATGGTTTTAAAAAAAAAATTGTTAATTTAAGATGATTGGATAATAAGATAATGAAATTTGAGATAGTTAAGATTTATGTAACTTGTGTAAAAGTTTATTTTCTATTTAAGTTGAAATCTCCATGCTTTCAAATTCATTTTCTTATTTTGTTTTTCAAACTATCTTTTGGTTGTTCTTATCGTCCTCATCTTGCTATAGACTGGTATATGCATCTTTCTATGATCTTTCTGTTTAGAAACCTTTCTATAATCTTTGATAATCTCCACCTTGTAAAACTTACCTATAACAACAGTTATCAGGTATAACTTCAATCTTCTTGTCATCTTATCTTAATCCTATTTCACTCTATCTTTTCTGTGCCTTCCATACCTCATTCCTTTTCGGGGACGAAAAGTTTTGAGTGGGGGAGAGTGTAACAACCCTGTATTTTGTAATTATTTTATTGTATATTTTAATTTATTTTTAATGTAAGATTTTGATTTAAAAACTTATTTTACTTATTTGAAATGATTAAATTTATTATCTAAATATAATCTTGATTTTTATGAGTTATAATTCCAAACTTGTGTAAGTTGAATATTTGCCTGAAATGCTGATTTTGGTCAAAATAGTCAAACTGTGACTTTCAACTTAAAATTTTAAAAGTTTAAAATTTAATTTTTTCATTTATTTAAAGACTTTGGCTTTTGTTTTCTTAAAAATCTAATTTTGGAAATTTTCTTGAAATGATTTCTGATCATTTGTCCAAATAAAAATAAACAATGCCTGAAAATTTGATTTGGATAAAAAGTGTAACTTTAATAGAAATTCTAAATTTTATAATTCTAAAGGCAAAATTTTCATCTTGAACTGTATACAATTGTGTAACATTTGTTTCACTTTTGTTTTGGTCAGATTTGTTATATACTTTTTTTTTAAAAAAAAAGTTAGTAATAATTAGTGTGAAACGGGAAATAAACTTTACATTTCTTTTACATATGTTTACATCTGTTTCTTAACTTTATATTTAACAATCAATTGGATGAAGCTAAATCAAATGTTATTAATTATGGTATAATAGCTATTAAATTTTGGTTTAAAGTGATGGTTTATTTTTCCTAATAGAAACGTTAGTATTTTAAATTTATTTAATAAGAGAAACAAAATAATTTGTACGTTACTTTGGGCATATATTTAATTGTTGCTCTTGCCTTTTCGTTATCTATTTGATTTTTTTTCTTGCGTTAACAATGTAAAGTTTTCAGCCGTATATTCTCTTTTGAGAATCCAAAATCTTGCTCAAATCTTGCCTTAAATCATTTCCGTGTGTGAATTATTTCTTTCCCTCTTGCCTCCCATACGTTTCCACCTATTGGATAGAATTAAATTGCCTCTACCGTTCAAGCATTTTACTCTTGCCTGCCCTCTACATAAATTAGTGAGCAAATGTTAATATATATTTCACGTTCAAAAGTTCCATACCACAAATTATTCATTTTGCTTCCATCAAAATTTGCGTGAGCATCTCCTGAAGGTATGAACCGGCGCATGGTTTTCCTTTCATTTTTTTTCTCTTTTTTTCTTTATTTCTTCTTTTCACTCTTGTTTTATTTCATTTTTTCTCCTTTCATTGTTTTGCTTTATCCTATTGCCTGCCACCGTGCTTAGCCATTCACCATATTTTTCCGACCCTACCCATGCCAGACCACCGAGCCTTATTTGAGGAAAAAAGGAATGAAAAAAATTCCATTTTGTCGCCTTTGTATTTTGTTTTTGAAGTAATATTGCCACCGAGCCTTGTTTTGAAAAAAAAGGGGAAATGAAAAAAAAGTTGCGTTTGTCACTTTGTATTTTTGAAGTTATAATCTATTTTTCCACTGGCCCTTGTTCTGGAAAAAAAAACGAGGAAAAAAAATTGTTTTGTCACCTCTGTAATTTGGCATTCTAGTCTATATTCCCTCTGCCCTTTTGTTTGAGAAAAAAAAGAAATGAACAAAATTTGTTTTTTCACCTTTGTTTTGAAGTTATAGTCTATTTTAAAAGTGGTCTTGTATTTTTGAAGTCATAGTTTATTTTGTTTTTATAAAATTAAATAGAAAAGGAAATTTGAAAGGCCTTAAGCTTTCTATCTATCTATGAGCCTTTATAGTCCACCCTTTTACTTTTAACCTAACCTTTCACCAATTAACCCTAACACCTTGACGCAGCGGATTAATCAAACAAAACTTCAATCGGTGAAATGTAACAATCGGTGAGTTGAAAATACCAAAATGCCCAAGTTCGTTGATCCAAAGATACCGAACTCTAGCTATCTCAAACACGTTGATAGCGCACTATACCGTGTTTAAAGATCTACGATTCTTCGCACGTTGATCTAGCGCACTAGATTCCGTGAATCGGCTTCTACGATCGTTGAATCGAGCGCACTCGATTAACCGAAAGAGGAGATAGGAGATTACACTCAACTACCAATTGGTATGAAAGCACAAAGCTAACAAAAAGGAATTTTATTCAAAAATCAACCCCCTCAAAATGTACAACACACGCCTATTTATAGTAGTTTACAACTCAGCCCATAAGTCATGACCGACTCATACCTCCCGACTCAACTAAGTCGTGGCCGACTCAACAGACGCTACATACTTCAGTTACAACACTTCATACGCAACCGACTCAAGCAAGGCACGACTCACGACTCACTACCTCACAACACAAAACTGTACAACTCCTAGGTCGGCACCGACTCAACGCAAGCGACTCAACTCCCTACGACTCAGCATAATGCAAACGACTCAAACACAACACAGTTCATACGACTCATGACTTATACGACTCAACGACAAACAGTTTACAACATCATGTCACGACTTACGACTCATGGCTTCACCGACTCAACATTCTTCCAACGACTCAAGCTTTCAAGTCCTCTGCGGCCTATCCCTTCTTTCTTGTTAAACCGTAGCTCATCCCTCCGAGCTTTGTTAAGTCGGAAACGACTCATGTTTCCACTAACCCGTGAACGACTCATCCCTTCAAGAATCTTAGGTCGTACTTCTTTAGGTCGGACTCGACTTAAAAACAGGTTAGGTCGGATTCTTTTCCCACATGGTTCCTTAAGTCGGAGACGACTTAATTTTTCCCTCCTGAGTCGTAAACGACTTGAATGCTGGCTCTTAACTCGTATACCCATCTCACATGATTCCCTCAGTTGACTCGTGCACGACTTACGGGTTAAAACCGAAATTTCTTGACTCGTGCATGACTTATCTTGCGAATGGTCTAACTTCTGAATTTCTGTAGATCGTGCTGCATCATCCTCCCCTGGTTGAGAAAAATTCGTCCTCGAATTTATAAATTCTTTCTCATCAAAATGTTTATCTCCATAATATGGCACAAGATGTTTAACATTGAATACGTCAGAAGTGTATACATCCTCTGGGAGCTTCAACTTATAAGCATTTTCATTAATTTTTTTCACAATTTCAATTGGACCAATTTTTCGCGCCTTCAACTTGTTGTAAGCACCTGCCGGAAAACGATCCTTCGTCAATACAGCATAGACCAAATCACCTTCCTTAAATTCAACATTTCGACGTTTCAAATTTGCAGACTTCTTATACTTCTCATTCGATTTCTCTAATCGTTCCTGAACGATTTTATGACATTCAGTCAGCTCATCAACAAAATCAACAGCTCGTTTAACTGTCCCCTTCGACTGTGGTACTACTGCCAAATCCAACGGTCCCCTGGGTAAATTTGAATAAACAATCTGAAACGGACTGAATCCCGTGCTACGATTCACTGCATGATTATGTGCAAATTCAGCTTGGCATAACTTCATGTCCCAACTTTTCAAATTATCCTGTACAAGACATCGCAACAAATTTCCCAATGTCCTGTTAACAACTTCTGTCTGTCCGTCAGTTTGTGGATGATAAGCACTACTAAAATTCAGCTTCGTTCCGACCATCTTCCACAAACTCAACCAAAAGTGACTCAGAAAACGAGTATCTCTATCCGAAACAATAGATTCTGGTAAACCATGCAATCGATATACCTCCTTAAAGAATAATTGTGCCACTCGAACTGCATCCGCTGTCTTCTTGCAGGCAATAAAATGTGCCATCTTCGAAAACCTGTCCACCACTACAAATATAGAGTCATTTCCCCTTTGAGTTCTAGGCAAACCCAAAACGAAATCCATGCTAATATCAACCCATGGCTTAGACGGTACAGGTAATGGCATATACAACCCTGCATTCGTCGCTGTTCCCTTTGAAACTTGGCAAATATGACATCGCTCCACAAATCTTTCCACTTCTTTTCTCATCGACGGCCAAAAGTAAGATTGTGAAATCAATTGCAAAGTACGATCACGGCCCACATGCCCTTCCTCGTGTAACTCTTTGACAATTTTCAACCTCAAGCTACAGTCTGGAATACACAAACGATTCCCTTTAAACAGAAAACCATCAACTACCATAAATTCATCGGTACTCCCATCCTTCACTTTTTCAACATATTTCACAAAGTAAGGATCTTCATTAATCATCTCTGGCAACATTTCAAACCCCGTCACTTCAACTTTCATTGTTGTTAATAAATGACTCCTCCTACTCAAAGCATCAGCTACTCGATTTGTCACCCCTGATTTGTGCTTAACGACAAAAGTAAACTGCTGTAAATATGCAATCCATGATGCATGTCTCGCTGAAATCTTATCCTGCCCCTGTAAATGTTTCAATGCTTCATGATCTGTATAAAGGACAAATTCCTTCTGAAATAGATAGTGTCTCCAATGCTTAACAGCTTGTACAACAGCATAAAATTCAACGTCATATGTATTGTATCTCATCTTTGCCCCTGACAACTTTTCACTGAAATATGCAATAGGTCTCCCCTATTGACTCAACACTCCTCCAATCCCAACCTTCGAAGCATCAGTATGCAATTCAAACAATAACTGAAAATTAGGTAGAACAAGAATTGGTGCAGACGTCAACAATTCCTTGATCTTCTCAGAAGCAACCCCCGCTTCTTCTGACCATACAAACTGTTTCCCCTTCATGCAATCAGTAACTGGAGCCATCACGCTACTGAAGTGTGGTATGAATCTTCGGTAGAATGACGCTAGCCCATGAAAACTTCTCACTTCCGTAATCATCTTTGGCTGTGGCCAATTCCTGACTGCTTCAACTTTACTCTGATCAACTTGAATTCCTTCTCCTGAAACAACATACCCAAGAAATAAAACAGTATGCGTCATAAACACACATTTCTTCGTTGCAGCATAAAATTGTTCCTCACGAAGAATAATCAACACTTCCCTCAAATGTAGAACATGCTCCTCCATACTCCTGCTATATATCAAAATATCATCGAAATAAACCACGACAAACTTCCCAATGAATGGTCTAAAGATTTGATTCATCACCCGCATGAATGTACTAGGTGCATTAGACAAACCAAACGGCATAACCAACCATTCGTATAACCCCTCTCGTGTCTTAAAAGCTGTCTTCCATTCGTCTCCAGGTCTGATTCGAATTTGATGATAACCACTCTTCAAATCAATCTTCGAGAATATAGTTGCTCCACTCAACTGATCCAACAAATCATCCAACCTTGGCATAGGAAATCTATATCGGACAGTGATTTTATTCAAAGCTCTACTATCTGTGCACATCCTCCATGTTCCGTCCTTCTTTGGTACTAACAATGCTGGCACGGCACAAGGACTCAAGCTTTCCTGAACACGTCCCTGTTCCAACAACTCTTCCACCTGCCTTCGTAACTCCTCATGTTCCTTCGGACTCATTCGGTAATGTGGTCGATGTGGTAACACTGCTCCCGGAACAAGATCAATTTGATGTTGAATGTCTCTAAGTGGCGGTAACTCTTTAGGCAACTCCTCTGGAAAGACATCTTCAAATTCTTTCAAAATTGGCTTTGCTGCTTCTGGAATTTCAACTTCTTCACTACTCTCTCTCCCAATCAACAAAAACACCTCCGGTTCTTCTTCAACTTCTTTAACAAACTCCTTCAAAGTCAACAGAGTTTTCAATTCCTCAATCTCCTCTAGCTTGCTCTCCTTCTGTTGCTGTTTCTTGGGAACCAAAGTGATTTTAGTACCCTTGAACATGAAACTGTAACTATTGGCACGACCATCATGCTGAACTGCTCTATCAAACTGCCATGGTCTGCCCAACAACAGATGACACACGTCCATGTCTACAACATCACACCAAATTTCATCTTTGTATTTCTTCCCAATGGAAAAATTAACACAAGCTCTTCGACACACTTTCACTTCACCACCCTTCCTTAACCATGCTAGCTTGTACGGTTTAGGATGCTTCTCAGTCTTCAAGTTCAATTTCCTCACTGCTTCTGTAGAAATAATATTATCACAACTTCCCGCATCAATAACGAACTTGCAGACTTTCCCTAGAATAGTACATGTCGATTGAAAAATATTGCTTCTCAACCAACTACAATCCTCCTCTTGCTTTGGTGTCAAACAACTTCTCCTCATCATAAGATTACAACCTTCATCTCCAAACAATTCTTCCTCCTCCTCTACATAAGGTGTATTTGAACATTCTGCCTCCTCACAATCATCCTCCTCAACTTCGGCAACCATGGTTCTCTTCTTCGGCTTCGGACATTCATTACTCTTATGACCCAACTCCTGACAATTATAACATTTGAAAACATTGCTAACCTTCGCCTTCTCAGCCTCCTTCACCACTGGCTTTGTAACAGGTTTAGGAACATTAGAACTTCCACCAACACCCCTTGCTTGATTATTGGAATTAGTAAACACACCGCCTCCACGCCTTCCTTGCTTCTCCCAAGCCAACGCTTTCTGATGTGCCTCTGCAACTGATCTAGGATCAAACATATTAACCATATCCTGGATCTGCATTCTCAATCCCCCAATGAATCTAGCAGTTAGCTGTTCTTCTGTCTCCATAATATCATTCCTGGCAATGAGTTGGTAAAATTCATCAGCATAATCACTAACAGACTTCGTCCCTTGCCTCAGATTCTGCAACCTCTGGTACATAAGTGACTGATAGTTGTAAGGTAAGAAAGTAGATCTCATCAACTTCTACATCTTATCCCACGATTCTATCTTTGACTTCCCCATTCTCTCCCTGGTTAGTTTAGTTTGCTGCCACCACGCCAAAGCTCTCCCCCTCAACCTAGTAGCAACCAACTTCACCCTTCGATTCTCCGGGACCTCCTTGAAATCAAAGATTTCCTCCACATTAGACAACCAATCTAAGAACTCTTCAGCAACCATCCCGCCTTTAAACTCCGGAATTTCCATCTTCATACCCGATTCCCATCGACGATCATCTTCAACATCCCGATAAGAATTTCGAACTTGGTCTCGATCTTGATAATGAATACTAGCTCTATCACCTTCTTCAACAAAATCAAAAGTACGCCTACATCGATCTCGACCATTATCATCCCTTCGTTCATGCATGCTTCTTTGACTATGTCTCTCTTCATCTCTATATGCTTCATTATCAAATTCACGTTGACTTCGTCTCTCTTCATGTGCATAGTCATGATGATCTCTTCGTGATGAAATAGATGTTTCTCTTCTATCTCTACAAGAATGTGGCGATACCCTCCTCGCTTCCGTAACCGATGGCGAAACTCGGTTTCCTCCATGGTTCGAGTTTGGTGATCTCCTCCTTTGATTCAAATCATTCATCAATTTCTCCAATTTACCAATGCCTTCATCAAACTTCTCATTAATACGTTGTTCCATAAGCTCGGCTTCTTCTCTACGATACAAAACTTCAACGTTTTGATGACGATTTGCTCTCCTTGGTGGCATGATTGAAAACTTCACAAACTTCTATAATTCAAACACAAAACTCCAAAGTTTCAACAAGTTACGGTTCAACACTTAACTCGGCAAGGCTTTAGTTCGGCAATGGTTCAACACGGCTCAACCTTGACTCGGCTATGACTTGCCTCGGTCCAACTTGTCTCGGTTACAAATTCAAGCACTTCAAACCTTGGCGCGCAAAAACCCAAGATAGATCCAAACAATTTCCAACTCCTCGATCCAAAATGAAATGGATCAAACACTTTAATGTTGTTACAAATTCAACAAGAACACAATGAACTCCTTCAAACTTCAAAAACTTCAAAAACTTCAAAAACTTGGCTCCAAGAATCAACTTAGCTATGATTGGCTAAGTATGGCTCTGATACCAAATAATGACGCAGCGGATTAATCAAACAAAACTTCAATCGGTGAAATGTAACAATCGGTGAGTTGAAAATACCAAAATGCCCAAGTTCGTTGATCCAAAGATACCGAACTCTAGCTATCTCAAACACGTTGATAGCGCACTATACCGTGTTTAAAGATCTACGATTCTTCGCACGTTGATCTAGCGCACTAGATTCCGTGAATCGGCTTCTACGATCGTTGAATCGAGCGCACTCGATTAACCGAAAGAGGAGATAGGAGATTACACTCAACTACCAATTGGTATGAAAGCACAAAGCTAACAAAAAGGAATTTTATTCAAAAATCAACCCCCTCAAAATGTACAACACACGCCTATTTATAGTAGTTTACAACTCAGCCCATAAGTCGTGACCGACTCATACCTCCCGACTCAACTAAGTCGTGGCCGACTCAACAGACGCTACATACTTCAGTTACAACACTTCATACGCAACCGACTCAAGCAAGGCACGACTCACGACTCACTACCTCACAACACAAAACTGTACAACTCCTAGGTCGGCACCGACTCAACGCAAGCGACTCAACTCCCTACGACTCAGCATAATGCAAACGACTCAAACACAACACAGTTCATACGACTCATGACTTATACGACTCAACGACAAACAGTTTACAACATCATGTCACGACTTACGACTCATGGCTTCACCGACTCAACATTCTTCCAACGACTCAAGCTTTCAAGTCCTCTGCGGCCTATCCCTTCTTTCTTGTTAAACCGTAGCTCATCCCTCCGAGCTTTGTTAAGTCGGAAACGACTCATGTTTCCACTAACCCGTGAACGACTCATCCCTTCAAGAATCTTAGGTCGTACTTCTTTAGGTCGGACTCGACTTAAAAACAGGTTAGGTCGGATTCTTTTCCCACATGGTTCCTTAAGTCGGAGACGACTTAATTTTTCCCTCCTGAGTCGTAAACGACTTGAATGCTGGCTCTTAACTCGTATACCCATCTCACATGATTCCCTCAGTTGACTCGTGCACGACTTACGGGTTAAAACCGAAGTTTCTTGACTCGTGCATGACTTATCTTGCGAATGGTCTAACTTCTGAATTTCTATAGATCGTGCTGCATCACACCTCCTCATATCATCTCCTACCACTTCACATTTTTGTGCTTGCCATGCCTTTGTAATGCCAAACCAGATCCTTTTCCACCTGAAAACATGTGTGGCCTAGCCCTAAGCATGTATGGACGAGCATACATGGAGTTGTGGTCAAGCAGAAGTGGTTGAAAAGCTTGGTAATGTCATTTGTTGCTTCTACTTTTCTATTGTTCAACAAATCTTTATATTGTATGCATATGTTTATATGGTCTTGTTTATTTGTTGTATACAAGATCATTATCAAGGCTTTCCATTCATTCAATTCAAATCGTGTTTGTCGTGCTTTTGGAATCGCTCTTGTGTTTGTTGTTTTGGTCTCTAGCTTCGAAAAGGTGAGTCTTTCTCACTCTGACATATATACTTATGAAAAGTGGATTGATGACAAGTGTTTAGTAATGTAAAATGTTTATGCAAGTTAATGATGATCATATGATATGCTATGCCGTGTTATTACCATGTTATTACCATGTTAAAACTGTTAATTTTCACCTGACATCTGATACATGACTGTATATTGTGATATTGACACTGTTTATATTATTTCTGTATATGATCACACTGCAAGTTCCCTGTAGGATAAAAAATCATTATGGGCTGAAGTGATAGGCCTGAGTTATTTTATTTATTTATTTAAACTTGGGATTGCGGGTTTGAAATGATAGAACCCGAATTTTTACCTTTTAAACTGCGGATTGAAATGATACATATCCGTATCATTTGACCTAGGTTAGAAAACTATATACAGACCCGTTGTTATTCTATAAAGTGCTTTGAATATTTTAAGTATTTTAAAAATATAAAATTATGAAATTTGATTTAAATTGATTTTGAAAGGTTTTAAAATAAATAAATTATGATTTTTCTGTGTGTTAAAAATGTAATTTATGAATGGATTAACTAGATTTTGAAATATAACTTATGTTTGAAATTTGGAATTTTGACTAAAAATGATATTTAAGTTACATGAATAAAATGGACTTTAATTTTATTTGGAAATGGTAAATATGATAAATTGATTTATATTTGAATTTAAGTGATTTATTAAAGAATTATTGATTTTCTATAAATTTAAGTGGTTGAATAAATGACTGTTGAAAATGAAATTTGAAAATATAACTTGACTTGAAAATGTGAAATTTGAGTTTTAACTAAAGATGTTAAATTAATCAAATAAACTGGAAATTTAGTTAAATTTGTAAAATGGTAATATAAATATGAAACGTATAGGTTTTAATTTATGAAAGAAACGTATAGGTTTTAATTTATGAAAGAAACGTATAGGTTTTAATTTATGAAAGAAACGTATAGGTTTTAATTTATGAAAGAAACGTATAGGGTTTAATTTATGAAAGGAACGTATAGGTTTTAATTTATGAAAGAAACGTATAGGCTTTAATTTATGAAAGGAAAGTATTGGTTTTAATTTATGAAAGAAACGTATAGGTTTTAATTTATGAAAGAACGTATGGTGTTCTAATTAATGATAGGAACATGTAAATTCCTAATTAATGAAAGAAGGTATAAGTTTTAATTAATGAAAGAAACGTATAAGTTTTTAATTAATGAAAGAAACGTGTAAAGTCCTAATTAATGAGAGAACATGAAAGTTTTAATTAATGCAAGAACATGTAAAGTTTTAATTAAGAAAGAAACATGTAAAGTTTTAAGTAGTGTGGTATTGATTTAATTAATAAATGTTCATTATTGTAATAGGAATATAAAATTTAAAACGTACATTTGACACGTAGATTTTAATCAATGTAATGGTGTATTTTAAATTGATTAAAATGATAAATGTTACTTATTGTAATAATAATGTAAGTTAATAAGGTGCTTTTAACTTAACATAAGAATTTCAGTTTAAATTGTATATTACAGTAAGAAAGTTTATTTAACTATAAGGCTATGATAAATTGACATGTTAAAATTTTAAGCTTATCAATACTTTGATTATATACAATGTAAAGTGGAAAGCAGTACATTCCAAAAATGCTATGATTCCTTAAGGTAACATTTCCAAAATGCTATGATAATTTAAAGGAATATTTCAAGTTTAATAAATTTAAAGAAATATTCAATGATTTGAAAATTTGGGTTTTATTTGAATGATATAATATTGAATTATTTTTGAAATGGAAATGATACAATTGTGATATTGTTTTGAAATAAGTATGATATTTTGGTCTTGGAAGTATAAATTATTTGAAATAAATATCCATGGGTTATAATAACGATTGGTTGTTAAAGAGACCGGGATCGGATATTGTCTTATAGCCGGCCAATACCGAAAACCACTTTAACAACTGTGTACGCGGTGGAGATTCCAGAATGAAGTAGGATGGTGGCGACGTTCTTGAGGTATATTACGTGGACCCAACTCTCGTGAGTTGGCATATATGACTAAACAGGAGCTATACCGGGCTACACAAAGGGACGCACCCTTTCATCGAGCATGCTCCGTCGGAAACTATTCTATTACTGTTGTGATTCGATTCGGTGGCGCCACTTTGATTCAAGGGTTTTGTTCGAGGTGGGCGGAAGCTGCTGGCTTGCCGTCACCACCGGTCCGGGAGTGCAAACGGTGTATCCACCCTGGCATTGCCTCGCGTGCCGTGTCATATCCTTATATCGAGCCCACTGCGATTTTGGTTTTAAAGATCCGATCGCGTTAAGGTTCACCATCCCCTTAACGCTATTTTCTATATGATTATACTTTACTGATTAGACACTACCGTATATAGCGTATATTACTACATAGTAAATAGTTTAACGGATCCTTAGAGGATGGGCGGTCCCAAGCATCCTTTAAGTTACTGATGCATTTTGTTACTGTTCACTTGAGTTGATTTACAGTTTATAAGTATTTATGTCCTGACTCAAGGGTTTTGTGTTTTGCATTACGCTCGGGTCAGATTGAGTGAGTTAGCATTCCAGATTCAGCTTCGGCGTTGGAGCTTTCCTTGAAGATCCAGCCTTCTATTTTGTTTCAGTATCCAGTGTTTCAGTGATGTATCTTGTTACTCTTCTGTTGTATCTTATTTAACTCTGATGTATCTCATATTTATATAGTAGCTTCATGAACTACTATCTCTTTTTCTTCCGCTGCATTTTTATATACTCTGTGTCTGTGATTTTATTTACTGTATATTCTGAGATTTGCCAAATTTTTATTTACAACGCGGTATTTTGAGCTATCCAATTCCGGCATGAGTGTCTACCTATACACTTATAATGGATGCGAATGGTTGAAAATATCGGGTCGTTAGAATTCATTATCCAGTTCGAGACCATGTTCGAAACTCGTATCGGGATGTTGAGGATGACCAATGATGGGAGTCGGGTATGAATATGGAAATTCCAGAATTCAAGGGTGGAATGATAGCAGAAGAATTTCTTGATTGGTTTTCTAATGTTGAAGAAATTTTTGACTTCAAAGAAGTTCCTGAGAATCGAAGAGTTAAGTTGGTTGCTACTCGTTTCAGAGGGAGAGCTATGGCGTGGTGGCAGCAATCCAAACTTACACGAGAACGGATGGGGAAGTCGAAGACTGAATCATGGGAGAAGATGAAGAAACTGATGAAAGCTACATTTTTACCTTACAATTATCAATCACTTATGTATCAGAGGTTGCAGAATCTGAGGCAAGGAACGAAGACTGTTAATGATTATGCTGATGAATTCTATCAACTGATTGTTCGAAATGACATTATAGAGACAGAGGAACAATTGACTGCTAGATTTATTGGGGGGTTGAGGATGCAGATTCAAGATATGGTGAATATGTTTGATCATAGATCTATAGCTGAAGCACATCATAAAGCGTTGGCTTGGGAGAAGCAGGGAAGACGAGGGGGTGGTGTGTTTCCAAGTTCCAATACTCAGAACAAGGGTGCTAGTGGGAGTTCCAATGTTTCGAAAGCTGTCAGTAAACCAGTTGTGAATGAGGTTGCAAAGACGAAGGTCAACAACAGTTTCAAATGCTATAATTGCCAGGAAGTGGGTCACAAAAGTAATGAATGTCCGAAGCCTAAGAAGCGAACGATGATTACTGAGGTTGAGGGTGAGGATGTTGGCAAGGATTATTCTAATCCAGTTGAGAAGAATGCACAGGATATCGCGTCAGGAGATGAAGGATGTAATCTAATGATGAGAAGGTCTTGTTTAACACCGAAGCAGGAAGAAGAAGTTAGCTGGTTGAGGAGTAATATCTTTCAATCGACATGCACTATACTGGGGAAGGTGTGTAAATTTGTGATTGACGCGGGAAGTTGTGACAATATCATTTCTAATGAAGCTGTGAGAAAGTTGAAGTTGAAAATGGAGAAGCATCCAAATCCTTAAAAGTTAGCTTGGTTGATGAAAGGAGGAAAGGTGAAGGTAGATAGGCGAGTTCATGTTCCGTTTTCTATTGGGAAGAAGTATAAAGACGAGATCTAGTGTGATGTTGTGGAGATGGATGTTTGTCACTTGCTTTTAGGAAGACCATGGCAGTATGACCGAGCAGTGCAACATGATGGTCGAACCAACAGCTACAGCTTTATGTTTGAAGGTGTTAAGATCATTTTAGTTCCGAAAGAAGAGACAGCAAGGAGAGATCAAATCAGAAGAGATTGAGGAGCTGAAGACTTTGTTGACTTTGAAAGAATTTGTTGAAGAAATAGAGGAGAGACTAGAGGTATTTTTGTTGATTGGACATGAAGCTACTGAATCTGTTAAAGTCCTTGAGGAAGTAAAGCCGGTATTGGAAGAATTCGGCGATGTGTTTCCTGAAGAGTTGCCAACAGCGTTGCCACCATTGAGGGATATTCAACATCAGATTGATCTTGTGCCAGGGGCAGTATTACCACATAGACCACATTACAGGATGAGTCCTAAGGAGCACGAGGAACTGAGAAGGTAGGTAGAGAAGTTGTTAGAACAGGGGCATGTTCAGGAGAGCTTGAGTTCATGTGCAGTGCCAGCTTTATTGGTGCCGAAGAAGGATGGTTCGTGGAGAATGTGTACGGACAGTCTAGCTCTAAACAAGATCACTGCGAGATACGGGTTTCCTATGCCGAGGTTTGATGATTTGATTGATCAGTTGAGTGGAGCTGTTGTGTTCTCGAAGATTGACTTGAAGAGTGGATACCACTAGATTCGTATAAGACCAGGTGATGAGTGGAAGACTGCTTTAAAAACGAGGGAAGGTTTATACGAATGGCTGGTTATGCCATTTGGCTTATCAAATGCTCCGAGTACTTTTATGAGAGTAATGAACCAGATTTTCAGACCATTCATTGGGAAATTCGTAGTAGTTTACTTTGATGATATTTTGATCTATAGTGGGAGTATGGAAGAGCATGTCCAACATTTGCAAGAAGTATTGTTTATTCTACGACATGAGCAATTCTATGCAGCAGCAAAGAAGTGCGTGTTCATGACGCACAGTGTTTTGTTTCTGGGATATGTTCTATCGAAGGAGGGTATTCAAGTGGATGAAAGTAAAGTGGAAGTTGTCAGGAGCTGGCCACAACCAAAGACAATTACTGAAGTGGGGAGTTTTCATGGTTTGGTTTCATTTTACCGAAGATTCATTCCACATTTTAGCAGTGTGATGGGACCTGTAACCGATTGCATGAAACAAAAGAAGTTTGCAAGGTCAGAGGAAGCAGGGGTTGCTTTTGAGAAGGTCAAGACTCTAGTGACGTCAGCACCAATTCTAGTTTTGTCGGATATTCATTTGTTATTTGAGTTGCACACTGATGCTTCGAAGGTTGGGGTTGGTGGAGTATTGAGTCAGAAAGGAAGACCAGTTGCTTATTTCAGTGAGAAGTTGTCTGGAGCCAAGTTGAAGTATAGCACTTATGACGTGGAATTTTACGCAATTGTTCAAGCTGTGAAGCACCGGAGACATTATCTGTTTCAGAAGGAGTTTGTTATCTATACGGATCATGAAGCTTTGAAGCATTTGCAAGGATAGGACAAAATTTCAGCCAGACACGCTTCATGGGTCGCGTATCTACAGCTGTTTACTTTTGTTGTCAAACACAAATCAGGGGTGACGAATCGTGTAGCTGATGCTTTGAGCAGGAGGAATCATTTGTTGACAACGATGAAGGTTGAAGTGACAGGATTTGAATTATTGCCAGAGTTAATTGAAGAAGATCCTTACTTTACGAAGATTGTTGAGAAAGTCAAGGATGGGATTACTGATGAGTTTGTATTGGTGGATGGATTCTTATTCAAGGGGAATCAATTATGCGTACCAGATTACAGCTTGAGAATGAAAATTGTGAAAGAGTTGCATGAAGAGGGACATGTTGGACGAGATCTGTAACAACCCAATATTTTCAGCCATTCGTATCCGCACATGTCGGACTTGAATTGCTCAAATACCGCGTTGTAAATAAATTTGGAGCAAATGAAATACAATCACAGAATCACAGACACAGAAATATCAGAATAACTCGCAGCGGAAATAAAATACATAGTAGTTCATGAAGCTACTACGGCAGAGTCTCAAACCAAATACATAATACAGTCTGAAAACAACATAATAGAAATCCCAATTACATAGAAGTTCACTAATACATGAGATAAACTAGAACAGCTGAAACAAAGAGTAGATATAAATGTAGATAAGCAGAAACTCCAGCAAAGACCAGCTCCAGAAAGAGAATCCAAAGCTGTGAATACTCAGGCTGACCCGAGCGTAAAGTAAAACACAAAACACTCGAGTCAGGACAATATATACTTATATAATGTAAACCACTCAAGTGAACTGTAGTAGAAATGCACAATAACTTAAAGGATGCTTGAGATCGCCCATCCTTTAAGAATCAGTTAAACTATAAATTAATTACATCCCGTGGTTAAAAATTTCAAAATGGTATTTATACTTCAAAATCAAATATAATTTCAAAATTCAATATCATTCAAAATATCATATCTTCCAAACCACATTCATTTTTATTTAATTTAAATACCATTACAAAACATATTTCAAAATAGTTTATATTTCGAAACAAATTACTTCATTTTAAATCATAAAATGAAGTTATTATATTTAATAATTAAATTATTAAATTTCCAAAATTTTAGTCTTTCAAAATTCATTTATTCACTTAATTTATTAAAACAGATGAAAATTCAACTTTCGCAGCATTTAGAAATTGCTACGGAAAGTTACATTCAAAACAGTTCAATTTAACAAAAGATAGCTTTTAAAAATGCTGTAATAGGGTTACATTAGTTTCAAATAAAACTTAGTTAAATTCAACAATTATAGCATTTACAAAAATGCTATAATAACCTTTAATTAAACTTAGCTATTTGGTTCATTATTATCAACTACAGCATTTACAAATGCTGTATTATCATTTACATTAGAATTAATAGCATTCCAAAAATGCAGTTAATTAACTTCAAGTATTCAATATCATTTCACAAACAATTATATTTTTATTTAAATCATTTTTAGCTTATAAAATCATATAATTTCACTTTTAAAACAGTCATTCAAATACCCTTATATTCATGATTTTATCAAGTTAAATCTCAATTCAAAAATCAAAATTTAATAATAATTCACTTATTAAATTCCAACATTAAATTTTAAATACATTAAATTAAATTTAACTAAACATTTATATTTAAAATTTTCAAATATAACTTAATTTCATTTTTTATTTACTTAACTTAAAATTCACTTTTAAGCCAAATTCACAAATTTCCAATTTTAGTTATATTTCCAAATTTCAACCTAAATATTCATTCATTTCGCATTTTAACTTTATTCAAAAATCATTAATATATTATAAAATCATTTTAAATTCATTTAATTCAAAATATCATAAATTTATCATATTCTCATATTTAATTTAAATTCCATTTATCACCAAATTCTAATTTCCAAAATAACTTACATTTCAGATTTTCTAACTTTACCATTTATTTATTTCACTTATAAATTTTTAGAAAATCAATAATGCTTTTCAAAAATTATTTTTATCAAATCTAATCAAAATATTATAATATTCACATTTCTAAAATAATTTAAAAATTTTAGAAAAACATATTTTAACAATGGGTCTACATTTCATTTTCTAGCCTAGATGAAGTGATACGTGTAATATATCATTTCAACCCGTAATTTACAAAGAAAGCCCAGGTTTGATCATTTCAAACCCGCAATCCCCAGTAAAAGAAAATAATTGAAAATCATTCAGGCCTATCATTTCAGCCCATAACGATTTTCTCCTATTCTAAAGTCCGTTCGGGTATGTATCATTTCAACCCATAGTGATTCTAGTCTACAGGGAACTTGCAGTGTGATAAACTGATGAAAATAATACAATAACATGAAATAACAGTAACATATGGTATAACAGGTGTAAATATAGGTGTGAACATCATATGAATATGATATAGCAGTTATAACAGGATGATATGCATGTACAGATTCAGGTGATGTCAGTTTATCACTACATAAGTACATATTAGTCTGGTGAGATTTACTCACCTCTACAAGCTGGAGATAGTAAATACAGACACACAAAAGAGATCCAAAAGGCACGAAAGCACGACTACGATTCAAGTGAGGAAAAGCCAAAGCTATTTGTCTTGTGTATATGAAACAAAACAATGCATATAACATGAATTTCAAACCAAAATATGACATTAAACAAGCAGAATTAAGGAACAACAATTAATCAAACACTTGCACTTGCTTCCACCATCACTATGCTCAGCTTATAGGGTGATAAGTCCCTACCATGGGATGTATTTGGTCAGGTATGGGTCATATATGCTCGGCCTAACATGGGTAGTGAAGGTATGGAAGTTGTTTGAGTGATTAATGGCATAAATGTATAAACACAAGGCAAAGGTGCATTTTTATATAACAACAAGTCACGACTATGGCCTTATGTGGCACGACCAGACCTACTGGAGGCTAGGGAATGGTGTGACAGTGGCTTTGGGTCAGGTAGGTGCTGGTGGAAGTGATGCAAGAGGTGGCCAAGGGGTGTGGTGAAGGCCATAGGAGCTCGGTTATGCATATATAGGAAGTGTTGCTTGCATTTTCGTGTGGATCTTGCATCAACGATGGCCATGGCCTGGTAGGTCAGAGGATATGGAGGTGGTTTGCAGCTGGACAAGGTGGTGATGAAGGTGGTGGTGATGGTGGAGCAAGGCCGAACAACATAAGGTTGAAGCAAGTGCAAGTAGAATAAGAAAACAAAGAAGAAAAGTGAAAAAAACAAAGAATTATTTACCAAAGTTTTTGCTCAGGAGATGGAGGACAAAAATTTTTGAGTTGAGAAACAAAAATTTTCGTGAAAAATGATGAGGAAGTCGGCTGAACAAAGGAGATATGGGCAGCAAAAATTAATGCATGAGTTATTTGGAATTGAAAAGATAAAGGAGGTGAAAAGACAAAGGCAAGTGAAAGGTTTAAAACTCTTCATATTACTTTTTTTTTCTTTTGCAAATTTTAATAAATGAAAAATTACTTATAATTATAGATAAAAACACGAAAATATAGTAAATAAAAATAAATATTAATTATATATATAATTTAATTAATAAAAACAACAAAAATTGCAAACTAGTCAAGAAAATATGAAAATAAATGCAATGAAGTTTGGAAAATTTTTATGTGCTTGAAAAATATTTATAAATAAAGATAAGAACACAAAATAAAAATGAATTCACAAAATACATGAATAAATATTAATTTAATATAATTTATTGAAGAAAATAGCAGAAAAATGGAAACTAGCCTTTAAAAATAGAAAATAAATGCAATAGACTTTGGGAAAATTTAAACACCACTTTAATAAAATTTAAAAGACCAAATATATATAAAATGACATATTGACACATTTTAAAACAAAATATGACAATAAAAATATAGTTTGTATTATTTAAAATAAACAGAATTGCTATATAAAGCAGATTACACTCAATGTTGGAATATACATAACTTTCACAATTTAAATCTGTTTTCAACGAAACGAAAAGCAGTATTCAAGTTATTAAGTCTATCTTCATAATAAAAGATAAAATTTAAGAATCTAAATATCTAAATTTGAAATTTAAAAATCAAAGTTTGACCCAAATTTACCGAAATCAACATTTCAGGAAAATATTCAATTTATATCATTTTGGAATTATAAATCACACAATAATCAAAGTTTATATTTAAAAATGAAAAGTTTGAAATGGAACCAGTTAAAAAAAATTTAAGAATGACATAAAGTCAAAATTAAAGTATACATAAAAATTTAGGGTTGTTACACTCTCCTCCACTCAAATCTTTTCGTCCTCGAAAAGGAAGGAAGTGGAGAAACAACTAGAAAGAGAAATAGGTTGGAAGACATTCGAAAGAAGGTAGGGAGAAAGTAGCTAGGAGGGGAAGCAGGTTGAAAGACAAGGATGAACCATTATTTAAACCATTATACACTTCAATTAAAATTTCATAATATTTTTAACATTTTATAATATGATGAATAGTCATTTGATTCAAATCTGATGGTTCAAAGTAAACAATATTTAAAACATTTTAAATTTTTAGAAGGGAAAATAAATGATCAAAATATTATTTATATATTACTTTATCAAAATACTTTTATAACTCGATGTCTTAACAAGTTTATCCTTGTTCCTGTAGATTCTGGCAGTGCGTTGATCAGGCGCTGTAACGTCACGGATTTTCGTTCTTCGAAAATTCAACATCGATACTCACTTTATCGACTGCCGAGAAATCGAAGGCCGAAAACACGGGATGTTATGGGTTTTAAAAAGAAAAGAAAAGAAAGAAGAGAGAAAAAGAAGAAAGAAAAAGAAAAATAGAGGGAAAAGAAGATAGACAATTTTTAGAAAACAGAGAATTAGAAAAACAGAAGATAGAAGAATTTTAAAAATAAAAAGAAAAAGAGAATAGAGAAAAAGGAGAAAAACAGAAGAAAATAGGACGGGACAGAAAACAACAGAACAACAAGAACAACAACAGAATCTCACAATTCGCAGCGGAACAACATATAATAATAAATGAATAATCTTTAAACAAAGAACTATATCAGTTATTACATTACATTTCATTACATCACATCATCAGAGTGTACAACATCATACAACAACAAACAGTGCAGCGGAAAAAGAAATACTATATAAGTAATATGCCATGCCATCCATCTTGCCTCCAGCAACTCCAGAATATCCAGAATATCCTGATAAACCTAACTCTTAACTGCCCGTGTGGAAATTTGTGGGCACCCAGAGTTTAGGAAGGAAAACAATAAACTCCAAGTCAGTCATGTGACTGGTGTGAGAACTCAAAACAGTTTATTTATCTTTAAAATCAAAATAGAGGAATATTTTTAATCAATTCGCAATGCTTTTAAAAATGAGACTACCATAAGGCCTCCCGCACACACACACAATGCAAACGCAGAATCGGAGGAGATTTCTCCTTATGATAGTCAAAGATGCTTGATACGCATTTAAAATAACATTTGATATTATTACTAGTGCATAGTGTAGGGGAAAAATTCATTTTGAAAGTAGAATATAAATCTTAGCCAACATAGACATTTCGAACTATGCCTACTATAGCTACCATCCAAACAGTGGTGACCACCATAAGTGAATGGCAGGTTCTACAACTAATACCGTACAGGGTTTCGTATTGGGAATTGGATTTCCAACGAATGATCAGGCCAAGGAACTTCCCATTGCCACATGAGAATGCCTCTGGATGGACATCCCCGAGAACCAAACCGGATCTCTACCAACACAAGGCCGGGTTACTCCTAACTGAGCAACAACTGACCGAATATGCCATCCCCCGGTCCTTTGGGACCTTTATCCGAGAGCGCTCTCTAATCAATTCACACAATCATAAAAACAAAGTGTTTCAACATGAGTAAGTATCTGGGCTCCATACCATGATACCACCCTTTTCCAGAAGGAAATGCACATATCCTAAAGGGTGCTACCCCTCATAACCTTGCTGCTTCTTTCCTGTTTTGACCATTCACGGGGTGTGAGGCTCGACGAATTCACGTCCACAAAAACATACTTTATACAAAAGCCATGCTTTGGGTCAACAAATGATCAACACAATGATCACAAGGATAGACGATCAAATAAATGATCCTATCACAAATAATCAACACAATGATCATTTCAGCAACACTCAGCATGTCACATTACCAAATTGGGAATATATCGCTGATAACTTCAACTATATAACCTTTGAGCACATACGTCTCAGAGAAGGGTGTTAAGCAAAAAGAATAAATTCTCCGCCACCAACAGAAATATATTTGAAAGAAATCAGCTTTATATCTCAACTTGTAATGTCAGACATACAATCCATACAAGTCTGTTCCGGGCTCGAACAGAACCGAAGGCACTTACAAAGAAGTCCTTGCAATCCGGATATTCACAATCCTGATCGGATTCACCATCACATATGGAGAACTCAATACCGTAGCTACTCGGTGCAGAGTCAATCGATAGTTCATCCTATCACTCTCGCAAATACCGGTCTTCAACACCGATCTTCAAATGCGATTCACAACGACGTATCACATATTCGGAGTGGGTTATACGACCCCATGGTCCTTTCCCGGTTAACCCGAATAGTGAGCGCTTATTCAAAAATAAGTGTGCATTCAAATTCAAACAATTCACATCAAATACCCATTCAAAGGGAAATATTGATAGTCGGCTATTGAACTATCAATGGATATGCATACATCACCAGATTCCAAATAATTTTCCAAATTATTTATTTTCCAAAATATCTTTACAAGATATATAATTTCAACACTTCAAAAATAAATCGATATTTATTTTTAAACAATTCCACTTTTCACATATAAATTCCATAATGAATTTATATTTCAAAATATCCATGCATATTCGATTTCAATAATTCATTTCAATTTATCTTCAAAAAGATAAATTCTAATTATTCACTTCATATTGGAAAACATTTCCATACTTATTATTCATAAGTAATTCACAAAACTTTTTACTTTCAACCTTGGAAAATATTCAATATACTTAAATCGAATTAAGTATATAATTCATTCTTTAAGAAAATCATTCTCTTAAACATATTTATTTGGGCCAAAACGAATGTTACGTAAAACATCGTTACGACAACCCAAAATCACTAGTATAGGGATTCGAAATTAAAATAGATATATAAATCCCAATACTATACAAAACATTTCCTTTCGGAAATCATTTACTATAACAACAGTGTTATAGTCCACCATTTCCATTTATTTCTCGAAAACGTCTATTTCAACAATAAATGTTGAAATCTATGGTTTCGAATCTCAACACCTTTAAAACATCGTTAGATCATTCTAAAACATTTTCTTTAACATGTTATTCACTATTCAAAAACGTGAATATACTATGTTAACAAATTTCATCCTTTTTATACTTTTTAACTTAAAGGATTATTCACAGTTTAAAACGTGAATATAACTCCATAAATAGGTTATAACAATTAACTTATCAAAATAAGTCGTTTGCGAATTCATAAAACAACGTTTATAAATTCCATTTCTATTTATTTATAAAAACTTCTTCTTTATAAATTCCTTTATTAACATATTTCAGTTTTTCACTCAATTATAAACTAAATGTTTATATTATAAGTTAAATACTTATAAAACGATTATTTTATAAAATCGTTCTTTAAACTTCATAATTATAAATCTTATAACTTATAAGATTCATTTATTTAACCAAATCTATTCTTCAATTAACTTCACAAATTTATAAATCTTACTATTTATAAATTTCATTTATAACTTCACAGTTTATAATTCTATAAATTTCATTCATTTATGAAATTCATTTTCACTACATTCAAACACTTATAAAAACTCGTTTTATAATGTCTATATTTCAATTTATAAATATCCATTTATAAATCTCTTAATATAAATCAGTTTATATTATTATTCTAAAACGTCTTTAAATTCCTTTATAATTTCATCATTTCGATTTATAAAATAATCAAATTTTATAAATCCTATATTTAAACTTTTATCATATATTCAAAAATCCAATCTAAATTATTTTATAAAATCATTAGTTCATATTTCTCAAAAATCGACTTTTAATCGTATTTCTAAAAATCAGCTTTTTAACTATATTTCACAAAAACCATAATTTTTATAACTTTAAAAATTATAACGTTTATTTATTTATAATGGATCAATTCCAAAAATATAGTATATTTTCAAAATCACTTTAAAAATCATTTTAAAATCCCAAAATCTGGGTCCAATGATGCTACACACCAAATAGTCAATCACGACTAACAACGATATCATATATCGATATGATAATCCATCAAATATCAAAATATCTGAAATAAAATAAATACTGTTGAGGAATCCAGTTGGATCCCTCCAACCTGTTTCCTGCATCCAAAAACATTAGCACAATACCAATTTCGCTCCAGTACGAAATTATCGCGGTATATGTTCTTAATAAATATTATCCGCTTAATAACGGCGTAATAGGGTCTCATCCGCTAAACAAAAAATGCGGGAAATCAATCAACTGCAATATATACATATGCCAATATATATATATTGATATTATATATAATACCAATTTCACTATTTATGAAATATTCGCGGTATATGTTTTTACAAATAACATCCGCTTACTAACGGCGTATAATGTCTATTTTAACAATCAATAATTTACAGTCATCATTCAAACATGCATTCAAATATTTTAAATCTAACTATTTAAAATAAAATCGAAACCTATTCGATTGAGTGAGAAGTTCTCACCTTGGTTTTAATTTCCGTTTTAGCTTTTATTTCGAATAAAATTAAACGCGCGTTTAATTTTACCCGAAATCCTCACTAACTCCAAACCAACTCCATCGCGTAGTGCTCGTCCATACGATTCCAACGCAACTGAGTTTGCATTTTTTCGACCTCGTATGAAAAAGTTATGCATTTTTGAAGTTACACGTATTTATATAACATAATTTCAACATAAACTTAACTAATTTAAACCCACATCTCACCACAACCACTAGATCCAACACCATTGCATCTCTACCGTACGTTGCTTCATCTTCCACCACGTTCATGCTACAGACCAAGGCCGCACATTCAAACCCACTTAGCTTGAACTAGGGTTTCAATTTGCTCGCTCAATACTCGATGAAAATTCATCAAACCACTTGCAAATCGAAGCTCTCGTCGAGAGCTACCACCACCATCAACCACCTGAAGCTCGGCCTCCCCTAAACCCCTCGAGATGCGTGCGAACATCTGCAGGTTCGGCCCCTTTTTCTCCTTCTACGCGACTCCAAACACGATCTCCACCGTTGAATCTCTAGCTCGTGTTGTGCTCTTCATCTTTGTAGTTGAGCACTTCGCGTGAATGTCGACGGATTGGAAGATCTAGAGGGATGAAGTTGGAGCATTTCTGGCCATAGGTTATGAATGTGGCGGCTACTAACTTGAATTAGGGTTAGGGTTTCTTATTTTAGCAAATTTATGAAGATGGTGGTCTATTTATAAGGAACGAGCGACACTATTCATCCCGGAAATTCCGAACTCCGATTTAGGCGCCGTAACCAGCGTACCTAGGGTTTATCCCGCGTTCCGGACACAATGGAACAGGTTTCGGAAGCTAATTCGGAAGTATGTGCGAGTTATGGCAACAAACGCTCAATTTAAATTAAACCGATTTAAATCGATTTCTAGGCGTTTTAATTTGTACCGGACAAACGGTAAATCCAAACGACTTGAAATTTGAAATCTTACAATAATATCACATTACGGATCCGATGAAACTGGTTTCGTCGAAATCCGAGACTTTTTGAAAAATGGCTATTTTGACTCGCCAAATTTAAATTAAAAATAATTCGATGCGTTTCGAGCTGCCACGATCAAACGATAACTCCGATTGACACGAAAATTGAAATCCGGTAATAACTAACTATTACGGATCCAATAGAACTGGTTTCGTTCAATTCTGAGACTGTTCAAAAATTGGCTATTTTACAGTCGATTATTAAATATTAAAATATTCAATTTTCACAAATTAACTTTTAATTCGATTTTAAAAGTTCTAAAATATTTCTATAACTCCAGTATGATTAAATAAAATTTTCCAAATTATTTTCAATCATTTTTAACTCAATTTTCAATTATTTCCATAATTTAACATATTAAATTATCGATTTAATTATTCAATTAAATCCAAAAATTCAAATAAAAATTTATTTGACTTAAAAATTCACTTATAAATATTTAAAATTAATTAAATATTCAAATTTTAATTTCTAAAAATTCTGGGTCGTTACAATCTTCCCTCCTTAAAAGAATTTCGTCCTCGAAATTACAAGTAAGAAAAGTTACAAAATCTATTAATTTTCCTAAAATCCATAATTAAACTTCTTACAAATCTCTACTAAGTTTTCAAATCATACTTAGTTATCTTTTCAAAAACAACTACTATTGTTTAACTTTCAATTCCAAAACAAAGTTAAAGTTTTCAAAATTTTCTAAATTTTCTCAAAATTTTTCTAACGCCTTAAATTTTCGGAAAAATTCGCCATAGTCTCCTTTGCGCGGCTCGATCCGAAAAAAAATGACAGTATATATATCACAAATATACATCTCATCAAGTAATGAGGCATCCCGAAGGGAAAAAAGTGTAAAAGTACTGTATTTAATCCGAGATATGTACCTTATATTTTATTAGCAAGCATATACGGCTAATATAGCGCAAAAGCGAGCTCCAAATGCGAAGCAACGCGATCCGCACCTACTAAACACTCAACAAACAACATGAGAATCATGCATATAGACAATAATCTCAATATACAACATATATCTCATAATAACTATATATGTCACATAGCAAATGCAACAATAGCAATATATATTCAACCATCAACCAACTAACATTCAACAAATTCATTCATATTCTCATTAATACTTAATGAATTGGTTTTCACTCTAAATCATATTTGATTTATCAACATTGGATTTTATCAACATTCATTCTCAATTCAATTAGTTAACATTTACTAATTTAAATCCAATTCACTTTCAATTCTATTCAAATTTATTTACTTCTAATTTGAATTCAATTACATTAGCTTTCAATTTCATTAATACTTAATGAATTATATACAATCAATCAACAATCATATAACAACCAATGTTTATTAATTTCAACCAAATTCCTTTGCTTTAAATTGATTTTCATTCAATTTTATTCAACTTCTAATAACATTAGATTTAATGAATTTACACTTACATTCATTATCTCATATCAATTATTTACATTCAATTGATTAACATTCAATCCATTCATTCAATTCTATTCAACAACTCTTAAGTTATATTTCCATTTTAACTTTAAATTCACTTTTATTCACAACTCATATTCATAGATATATTCACTTCTTATATATATATAAGTTTATTTCACAATTGTAATTCACTTTAATTATAACTCAATTCTTATAATTCTTTTGCTTATACAATTATTCTTTTATTTAGATTATTCAAACAACCTAACAATCAACTTACATACACTTTAACAATTCTGAAAAATTATTCCTTTACATATAAAATATAATCAAGGCAAAATCATTCCATTTACCCAATTTAAAAACAATATTGTGTCGAATTGTTCTATTCAAGTGTTTAGAAACCCCTTCGGCTCAGTTTCGAGGCTGTGCTGACGAAAGTTCATATACCACTCAATAAACCAATCATCACAATATAAAACAATTTTTATATTCACTAACAAATACGCTCTCATAGCTATTATTACACTCAAACTCATTCTAGAGCACTGCTGACTCTATCTCTAACGAGTAATACCCAACAGAACCATGGTTGTCGCTTAACCATCAGCTCTGATACCAAATGTAACGTCACGGATTTTCGTTCTTCGAAAATTCAACATCGATACTCACTTTATCGACTGCCGAGAAATCGAAGGCCGAAAACACGGGATGTTATGGGTTTTAAAAAGAAAAGAAAAGAAAGAAGAGAGAAAAAGAAGAAAGAAAAAGAAAAATAGAGGGAAAAGAAGATAGACAATTTTTAGAAAACAGAGAATTAGAAAAACAGAAGATAGAAGAATTTTAAAAATAAAAAGAAAAAGAGAATAGAGAAAAAGGAGAAAAACAGAAGAAAATAGGACGGGACAGAAAACAACAGAACAACAAGAACAACAACAGAATCTCACA
The DNA here is from genome assembly GCA_030765085.1 of Allium cepa. Classification (NCBI taxonomy): domain Eukaryota; kingdom Viridiplantae; phylum Streptophyta; class Magnoliopsida; order Asparagales; family Amaryllidaceae; genus Allium; species Allium cepa. The sequence goes on along the minus strand of CM060939.1, from coordinate 188,515,787 downwards.
ATTCGCAGCGGAACAACATATAATAATAAATGAATAATCTTTAAACAAAGAACTATATCAGTTATTACATTACATTTCATTACATCACATCATCAGAGTGTACAACATCATACAACAACAAACAGTGCAGCGGAAAAAGAAATACTATATAAGTAATATGCCATGCCATCCATCTTGCCTCCAGCAACTCCAGAATATCCAGAATATCCTGATAAACCTAACTCTTAACTGCCCGTGTGGAAATTTGTGGGCACCTAGAGTTTAGGAAGGAAAACAATAAACTCCAAGTCAGTCATGTGACTGGTGTGAGAACTCAAAACAGTTTATTTATCTTTAAAATCAAAATAGAGGAATATTTTTAATCAATTCGCAATGCTTTTAAAAATGAGACTACCATAAGGCCTCCCGCACACACACACAATGCAAACGCAGAATCGGAGGAGATTTCTCCTTATGATAGTCAAAGATGCTTGATACGCATTTAAAATAACATTTGATATTATTACTAGTGCATAGTGTAGGGGAAAAATTCATTTTGAAAGTAGAATATAAATCTTAGCCAACATAGACATTTCGAACTATGCCTACTATAGCTACCATCCAAACAGTGGTGACCACCATAAGTGAATGGCAGGTTCTACAACTAATACCGTACAGGGTTTCGTATTGGGAATTGGATTTCCAACGAATGATCAGGCCAAGGAACTTCCCATTGCCACATGAGAATGCCTCTGGATGGACATCCCCGAGAACCAAACCGGATCTCTACCAACACAAGGCCGGGTTACTCCTAACTGAGCAACAACTGACCGAATATGCCATCCCCCGGTCCTTTGGGACCTTTATCCTAGAGCGCTCTCTAATCAATTCACACAATCATAAAAACAAAGTGTTTCAACATGAGTAAGTATCTGGGCTCCATACCATGATACCACCCTTTTCCAGAAGGAAATGCACATATCCTAAAGGGTGCTACCCCTCATAACCTTGCTGCTTCTTTCCTGTTTTGACCATTCACGGGGTGTGAGGCTCGACGAATTCACGTCCACAAAAACATACTTTATACAAAAGCCATGCTTTGGGTCAACAAATGATCAACACAATGATCACAAGGATAGACGATCAAATAAATGATCCTATCACAAATAATCAACACAATGATCATTTCAGCAACACTCAGCATGTCACATTACCAAATTGGGAATATATCGCTGATAACTTCAACTATATAACCTTTGAGCACATACGTCTCAGAGAAGGGTGTTAAGCAAAAAGAATAAATTCTCCGCCGCCAACAGAAATATATTTGAAAGAAATCAGCTTTATATCTCAACTTGTAATGTCAGACATACAATCCATACAAGTCTGTTCCGGGCTCGAACAGAACCGAAGGCACTTACAAAGAAGTCCTTGCAATCCGGATATTCACAATCCTGATCGGATTCACCATCACATATGGAGAACTCAATACCGTAGCTACTCGGTGCAGAGTCAATCGATAGTTCATCCTATCACTCTCGCAAATACCGGTCTTCAACACCGATCTTCAAATGCGATTCACAACGACGTATCACATATTCGGAGTGGGTTATACGACCCCATGGTCCTTTCCCGGTTAACCCGAATAGTGAGCGCTTATTCAAAAATAAGTGTGCATTCAAATTCAAACAATTCACATCAAATACCCATTCAAAGGGAAATATTGATAGTCGGCTATTGAACTATCAATGGATATGCATACATCACCAGATTCCAAATAATTTTCCAAATTATTTATTTTCCAAAATATCTTTACAAGATATATAATTTCAACACTTCAAAAATAAATCGATATTTATTTTTAAACAATTCCACTTTTCACATATAAATTCCATAATGAATTTATATTTCAAAATATCCATGCATATTCGATTTCAATAATTCATTTCAATTTATCTTCAAAAAGATAAATTCTAATTATTCACTTCATATTGGAAAACATTTCCATACTTATTATTCATAAGTAATTCACAAAACTTTTTACTTTCAACCATGGAAAATATTCAATATACTTAAATCGAATTAAGTATATAATTCATTCTTTAAGAAAATCATTCTCTTAAACATATTTATTTGGGCCAAAACGAATGTTACGTAAAACATCGTTACGACAACCCAAAATCACTAGTATAGGGATTCGAAATTAAAATAGATATATAAATCCCAATACTATACAAAACATTTCCTTTCGGAAATCATTTACTATAACAACGGTGTTATAGTCCACCATTTCCTTTTATTTCTCGAAAACGTCTATTTCAACAATAAATGTTGAAATCTATGGTTTCGAATCTCAACACCTTTAAAACATCGTTAGATCATTCTAAAACATTTTCTTTAACATGTTATTCACTATTCAAAAACGTGAATATACTATGTTAACAAATTTCATCCTTTTTATACTTTTTAACTTAAAGGATTATTCACAGTTTAAAACGTGAATATAACTCCATAAATAGGTTATAACAATTAACTTATCAAAATAAGTCGTTTGCGAATTCATAAAACAACGTTTATAAATTCCATTTCTATTTATTTATAAAAACTTCTTCTTTATAAATTCCTTTATTAACATATTTCAGTTTTTCACTCAATTATGAACTAAATGTTTATATTATAAGTTAAATACTTATAAAACGATTATTTTATAAAATCGTTCTTTAAACTTCATAATTATAAATCTTATAACTTATAAGATTCATTTATTTAACCAAATCTATTCTTCAATTAACTTCACAAATTTATAAATCTTACTATTTATAAATTTCATTTATAACTTCACAGTTTATAATTCTATAAATTTCATTCATTTATGAAATTCATTTTCACTACATTCAAACACTTATAAAAACTCGTTTTATAATGTCTATATTTCAATTTATAAATGTCCATTTATAAATCTCTTAATATAAATCAGTTTATATTATTATTCTAAAACGTCTTTAAATTCCTTTATAATTTCATCATTTCGATTTATAAAATAATCAAATTTTATAAATCCTATATTTAAACTTTTATCATATATTCAAAAATCCAATCTAAATTATTTTATAAAATCATTAGTTCATATTTCTCAAAAATCGACTTTTAATCGTATTTCTAAAAATCAGCTTTTTAACTATATTTCACAAAAACCATAATTTTTATAACTTTAAAAATTATAACGTTTATTTATTTATAATGGATCAATTCCAAAAATATAGTATATTTTCAAAATCACTTTAAAAATCATTTTAAAATCCCAAAATCTGGGTCCAATGATGCTACACACCAAATAGTCAATCACGACTAACAACGATATCATATATCGATATGATAATCCATCAAATATCAAAATATCTGAAATAAAATAAATACTGTTGAGGAATCCAGTTGGATCCCTCCAACCTGTTTCCTGCATCCAAAAACATTAGCACAATACCAATTTCGCTCCAGTACGAAATTATCGCGGTATATGTTCTTAATAAATATTATCCGCTTAATAACGGCGTAATAGGGTCTCATCCGCTAAACAAAAAATGCGGAAAATCAATCAACTGCAATATATACATATGCCAATATATATATATTGATATTATATATAATACCAATTTCACTGTTTATGAAATATTCGCGGTATATGTTTTTATAAATAACATCCACTTACTAACGGCGTATAATGTCTATTTTAACAATCAATAATTTACAGTTATCATTCAAACATGCATTCAAATATTTTAAATCTAACTATTTAAAATAAAATCGAAACCTATTCGATTGAGTGAGAAGTTCTCACCTTGGTTTTAATTTCCGTTTTAGCTTTTATTTCGAATAAAATTAAACGCGCGTTTAATTTTACCCGAAATCCTCACTAACTCCAAACAACTCCAAACCAACTCCATCGCGTAGTGCTCGTCCATACGATTCCAACGCAACTGAGTTTGCATTTTTTCGACCTCGTATGAAAAAGTTATGCATTTTTGAAGTTACACGTATTTATATAACATAATTTCAACATAAACTTAACTAATTTAAACCCACATCTCACCACAACCACTAGATCCAACACCATTGCATCTCTACCGTACGTTGCTTCATCTTCCACCACGTTCATGCTACAGACCAAGGCCGCACATTCAAACCCACTTAGCTTGAACTAGGGTTTCAATTTGCTCGCTCAATACTCGATGAAAATTCATCAAACCACTTGCAAATCGAAGCTCTCGTCGAGAGCTACCACCACCATCAACCACCTGAAGCTCGGCCTCCCCTAAACCCCTCGAGATGCGTGCGAACATCTGCAGGTTCGGCCCCTTTTTCTCCTTCTACGCGACTCCAAACACGATCTCCACCGTTGAATCTCTAGCTCGTGTTGTGCTCTTCATCTTTGTAGTTGAGCACTTCGCGTGAATGTCGACGGATTGGAAGATCTAGAGGGATGAAGTTGGAGCATTTCTGGCCATAGGTTATGAATGTGGCGGCTACTAACTTGAATTAGGGTTAGGGTTTCTTATTTTAGCAAATTTATGAAGATGGTGGTCTATTTATAAGGAACGAGCGACACTATTCATCCCGGAAATTCCGAACTCCGATTTAGGCGCCGTAACCAGCATACCTAGGGTTTATCCCGCGTTCCGGACACAATGGAACAGGTTTCGGAAGCTAATTTGGAAGTATGTGCGAGTTATGGCAACAAACGCTCAATTTAAATTAAACCGATTTAAATCGATTTCTAGGCGTTTTAATTTGTACCGGACAAAGGGTAAATCCAAACGACTTGAAATTTGAAATCTTACAATAATATCACATTACGGATCCGATGAAACTGGTTTCGTCGAAATCCGAGACTTTTTGAAAAATGGCTATTTTGACTCGCCAAATTTAAATTAAAAATAATTCGATGCGTTTCGAGCTGCCACGATCAAACGATAACTCCGATTGACACGAAAATTGAAATCCGATAATAACTAACTATTACGGATCCAATGGAACTGGTTTCGTTCAATTCTGAGACTGTTCAAAAATTGGCTATTTTACAGTCGATTATTAAATATTAAAATATTCAATTTTCACAAATTAACTTTTAATTCGATTTTAAAAGTTCTAAAATATTTCTATAACTCCAGTATGATTAAATAAAATTTTCCAAATTATTTTCAATCATTTTTAACTCAATTTTCAATTATTTCCATAATTTAACATATTAAATTATCGATTTAATTATTCAATTAAATCCAAAAATTCAAATAAAAATTTATTTGACTTAAAAATTCACTTATAAATATTTAAAATTAATTAAATATTCAAATTTTAATTTCTAAAAATTCTGGGTCGTTACAGGCGCAAAGCTAGACTTCTCCAGGTACTTAGTAGACTTGTTTCAACACCCAGTGAAAATACTAGAAAACTCTTTTAAAAAAACAGATATGGAAAGTACAATCCAAACAAATCAACCAAACCAAAACAGTTGTCTAACCATGGATTGCAGATACACAATGGTTACGCCTGGATCCCCTAGGAAACAATCCGTATCTGTAAGCTTTCTCATCCCTGCGAGTTACGCCATGATGACGAGTAGAATGCAGGATACACAATGGTTACGCCTGGATCCCCCAGGAAACAATTCGTACCCCTAGGCAAGACTCAGCCAGGCACTTGCGCTACTCTTCGCAACCTACACAGATTGCAGGATACACAATGGTTACGCCTGGATCCCCCAGGAAACAATCCGTACCCCTAGGCAAGACTCAGCCAGACAGTTGCGCTATGTAGTCGCGATCAAAAGACCACGGGGATCGCCGTGGAATTCGATGGACACTCAAGTATCATATCCGGAAAACCCAAATCAAAGAGAGAGAATAATATCGATAGAATGAATCCAGAGTGTGGCCACAAAGCGGATATCAAGCAGAAGGCACTTTCCATATCTTTACTTCGAAAATATGTATCATATAGTACCTTTCAAAATCACTTTCAAATATCATACTTATATAAAGTCCATATATATAAGATTTCATTTCAAATCAAATACTTTCCAAAATAATAGTATATCAAATCACACTTATATAAATTCCGATTATATAAGATTTCATTTTTCAAAATTGAGTACCCTTTCAAATCAACAGTTCTCAAATCAGTGGTTTACTTATACAAATCATTTTTATATAAGTTCGATAGCTCCCAAATCAAGTATTAAATAAAACAGGTTCTAAATTTTAATTCATTTCAATAGTATTTCAGTTTAAAAATCATATATGATTTCACTAAATCATTTCTTTCAAGTTATACATATTCAGTTTCAAAATTTCTTAAAACAATAGGTTTAGAAAATAACCCAAATTTCCAAATCAACAAAATTTAGGTCAAATAAATTCATTTCCATTTCAAACATGTATTCACTTCAAAAATCATAATACTTTCAAAGTTATAAATCTTTCGAAACCAAATACTTGAAATCATTTCACTTTGAAAATCATAACATTTTGAAATCATATATTTGAAATCATAAAACATGCCCTTAATTCTTTACATTTCAATTTTTTTCAATTAAACCAAAATCTAAAATTTCCAATTTTAATTCAATTCAAACCATCAGTTTCAATTTAGTTTTCCAACAAAACCATTTCAAATATTATCAATTTCAAATACAGATTTGATTTACAAAATAAACTATTAAATCTTAAATATGTTTCAAGGCTTAAATATACCATATTTCAAAACTAAATTTCATAATTTCATATATCCCAAATTTTACTTCATTATTACTTACATATGTCATTATTTCGCAACATTACATTCGATCGCTCGCTTGGTCACACAAGTTCGCTTTCGAACTAGTATTGTCCATTCGACTTCCCTAATGCGGACTTCAATATGATTTCTCGACTAAAAGCCATCAGTCTCTTTGCATAGCCATATGCTATGATAGAGAATTCTAGAATCAAGCCCAAAATCCATATCAAATATTCGCCATCAAGAATCAAATGAAAAATCCTAATACAAAGTGGTGTAATTCACCTCGAACTTGTGTACTCAAACTTGGATAAAATTAATTAATTATGCGAATAAAACAGCATACGTACAACTTATGTATCTATTCCAACTTGTTAAATAAATAGTTTCATAAAGATGTTACTAAGTTAAAACATTTAAAACCAAATTTTTCTCAAACATTTGAAGACTAATTTTTATCCAAAACATTTCAAACTAAATTTCATATTAGTATAATTCAAAATAGTCTTATTTATTTACTTAACAAAATAGTTTCAACTTATAAAAATCATATTTTTTTTTCATACTTGAAACATACAAACTAAACTTATATTCTTTATCAAATACCTTATATCTTTTAAAAAAAATTTGAGCTTTGAAAAGTTAACCTTGATTTGGAAGTTCTCGGATCTTAAAATAGTCGAAGAAATCATATTTTCAAATCCAAGAGTGGGAAATCACTAACAAATCAGTAAATCAATTCCAATAGATAAGGTTATAAAAAAACAAATTTGAATCTCGAGGACTGAACATCGACTTACTTTAAATCTTTTCAAATATATATATACAGATCTATCTTTCGAACATCAAACCATACTTCGAAATATGAAATCAAAATTGGTTTCACAAAATCACTCGCATAGCAAAGCTACTAGAGTGGCCTCTCTCTCACTCAGAAACTCGAAAATCAATGTCGATGATGCATGCATTCATCACCGAAATTATTTTCCAACGACATAAGTGAGTTCTGGACTTCAATTAACTTTGAAAAACTTCTTTGAAATTCCTTCGAAATCATTGAAATTCATTCGAATACATTTGAAACATTTCTTATTTGAAAAAAAAAATATCTTTAAATCATATTATTATTATATATTTTCCAAAATCTTAAAACTGATTTCAAAACACCGGAATTCGATTCCTCGAAATTCAAATTCAAAACCCTTCAGTTATAAATCATTTTTGTATAAATCAAGTTCTTATAAAATTTTCAAAATTTCAAATTCTTTCGAAATTTCAAATTTTCATTTTTGAAAGGTACATAATCCTTATCGAAAACATTTCACTTTTATATATAAAAATATGGCTATCCTTAATAATTTCGATGTATGCACAATTTCAAAATACAACCAAACACAAATTTCCAAAGGATGACTCAAGGAAGGATTTCAAACAAACAAAGATTCAAAATTAGAGGAACTCTAATTAAATAGAATTCTAGTTCGAAGATAAACTCAAACGAAGATGAGATAATTTAATTACCAAATAGAGGATAGATAAGCCTATATAAATCACGGGCGATCTTAACCGGTCAACCGTGACTTCAGGAATATGATAAATACAGAAATCTAAGGCAAATCGACATTCGATCGCCGAAGATAGAATCCCGGTAGACCAGGAGATAGATAGCATCGTAAACCGTGGATACAGAAATCTTTGGTGAATCAATTGTAATTTGTTAAGGAGTTTCACCTCTTTATAGATCATTCAAAGATTGGCGAAATCGCCGATCTTTAGAAAGGTCATTCCAAAGTGGAGTTATGGAATGCTCCAAAATCAAAAAGGTAAAATAGGGAAGACAAGACTGGACTTCGGAACAAGAGGGAGTGTTCCAAAGTTCAGGGAACCCTAATCGATAAGAATTCTAACCAAGAGGTTTCTAACAAGGTTGATACAGAAGGAATGAAGTTTAGAAAATCTTGGTTTCAAAATAAATTTTTTTTTACCAAAATAATCTTTGAAACTACTTTAAAAATCATTTAGAAATCATTTTATACTTCGAAAACACGTTCTCTCACAAGGAAATGATTCTGAGATTGATTTTACCCATTCTAGGATATTTCTACCCTATCTCTAATGAGTTTTTGCCGCACATGCTAAGGTTTGCCTAAAAACCAAAGCTCTGATACCAACTGTAACAACCCAATATTTTCAGCCATTCGTATCCACACATGTCGGACTTGAATTGCTCAAATACCGCGTTGTAAATAAATTGGGAGCAAATGAAATACAATCGCAGAATCACAGACACAGAAATATCAGAATAACTCGCAGCAGAAATAAAATACATAGTAGTTCATGAAGCTACTACGGCAGAGTCTCAAACCCTTATATTCATGATTTTATCAAGTTAAATCTCAATTCAAAAATCAAAATTTAATAATAATTCACTTATTAAATTCCAACATTAAATTTTAAATACATTAAATTAAATTTAACTTAACATTTAAGTTTAAAATTTTCAAATATAACTTAATTTCATTTTTTATTTACTTAACTTAAAATTCACTTTTAAGCCAAATTCACAAATTTCCAATTTTAGTTATATTTCCAAATTTCAACCTAAATATTCATTCATTTCGCATTTTAACTTTATTCAAAAATCATTAATATATTATAAAATCATTTTAAATTCATTTAATTCGAAATATCATAAATTTATCATATTTTCATATTTAATTTAAATTCCATTTATCACCAAATTCTAATTTCCAAAATAACTTACATTTCAGATTTTCTAACTTTACCATTTATTTATTTCACTTATAAATTTTCAGAAAATCAATAATGCTTTACAAAAATTATTTTTATCAAATGTAATCAAAATATTATAATATTCACATTTCTAAAATAATTTAAAAATTTTAGAAAAACATATTTTAACAATGGGTCTACATTTCATTTTCTAGCCTAGATGAAGTGATACGGGTAATATATCATTTCAACCTGTAATTTACAAAGAAAGCCCAGGTTTGATCATTTCAAACCCGCAATCACCAGTAAAAGAAAATAATTGAAAATCATTCAGGCCTATCATTTCAGCCCATAACGATTTTCTCCTATTCTAAAGTCCGTTCGGGTATGTATCATTTCAACCCATAGTGATTCTAGTCTACAGGGAACTTGCAGTGTGATAAACTGATGAAAATAATAGAATAACATGAAATAACAGTAACATATGATATAACAGGTGTAAATATAGGTGTGAACATCATATGAATATGATATAGCAGTTATAGCAGGATGATATGCATGTACAGATTCAGGTGATGTCAGTTTATCACTACATAAGTACATATTAGTCTGGTGAGATTTACTCACCTCTACAAGCTGGAGATAGTAAATACAGACACATAACAGAGATCCAAAAGGCACAAAAGCACGACTACGATTCAAGTGAGGAAAAGCCAAAGCTATTTGTCTTGTGCATATGAAACAGAACAATGCATATAACACGAATTTCAAACCAAAATATGACATTAAACAAGCAGAATTAAGGAACAACAATTAATTAAACACTTGCACTTGCTTCCACCATCACTATGCTTAGCTTATAGGGTGATAAGTCACTACCATGGGATGTATTTGGTCAGGTATGGGTCATATATGCTCGGCCTAACATGGGTAGTGAAGGTATGGAAGTTGTTTGAGTGATTAATAGCATAAATGTACAAACACAAGGCAAAGGTGCATTTTTATATAACAGCAAGTCACGACTATTGCCTTATGTGGCACGACTAGACCTACAGGAGGCTAGGGGATGGTGTGATAGTGGCTTTGGGTCAGGTAGGTGCTGGTGGAAGTGATGCAAGAAGTGGCCAAGGGGTGTGGTGAAGTGGTGAAGGCCATAGGAGCTCGGTTATGCATATATAGGAAGTGTTGCTTGCATTTTCGTGTGGATCTTGCATCAACGATGGCCATGGCCTGGTAGGTCATAGGATATGGAGGTGGTTTGCAGCTGGACAAGGTGGTGATGAAGGTGGTGGTGATGGTGGAGCAAGGCCGAACAACAAAAGGTTGAAGCAAGTGCAAGTAGAATAAGAAAACAAAGAAGAAAAGTGAAAAAAACAAAGAATTATTTACCAAAGTTTTTGCTCAGGAGATGGAGGCCAAATTTTTTTGAGTTGAGAAACAAAAATTTTCGTGAAAAATGATGAGGAAGTCGGCTGAACAAAGGAGATATGGGCAGCAAAAATTAATGCATGAGTTATTTGGAATTGAAAAGGTAAAGGAGGTGAAAAGACAAAGGCAAGTGAAAGGTTTAAAACTCTTCATATTACTTTTTTTTCTTTTGCAAATTTTAATAAATGAAAAATTACTTATAATTACAGATAAAAACATGAAAATATAGTAAATAAACAAAACTAAATAAATAAATATTAATTATATATATAATTTAATTAATAAAAACTGCAAAAATTGCAAACTAGTCATGAAAATATGAAAATAAATGCAATGAAGTTTGTAAAATTTTTATGTGCTTGAAAAATATTAATAAATAAAGATAAGAACAAAAAATAAAAATGAATTCACAAAATACATAAATAAATATTAATTTAATATAATTTAATGAAGAAAATAGCAGAAAAATGGAAACTAGCCTTTAAAAATAGAAAATAAATGCAATAGACTTTGGGAAAATTTAAACACCACTTTAATAAAATTTAAAAGACCAAATATATATAAAATGACATATCGACACATTTTAAAATAAAATATGACAATAAAAATATAGTTTATATTATTTAAAATAAATAGAATTGCTATATAAAGCAGATTACACTCAATGTTGGAATATACATAACTTTCATAATTTAAATCTGTTTTCAATGAAACGAAAAGCAGTATTCAAGTTATTAAGCCTATTTTCATAATAAAAGATAAAATTTAAGAATCTAAATATTTAAATTTGAAATTTAAAAATCAAAGTTTGACCCAAATTTACCGAAATCAACATTTCAGGAAAATATTCAATTTATAACATTTTGGAATTATAAATCACACAATAATCAAAGTTTATATTTAAAAATGAAAAGTTTGAAATGGAACCAGTTAAAAAAATTTAAAAATGAAATAAAGTCAAAATTAAAGTATACACAAAAATTTAGGGTTGTTACAAGATCGCACATTACAGTTGATTTCTCAGTCTTTCTATTGGCCATCGATGAGGCGGGAAGTTGAAAAGTTTGTGCGTAGATGTCATGTTTGTCAGGTTTCGAAAGGGACAGCTATAAATACGGGATTGTATATGCCTTTACCTGTTCCTACAAAACCATGGGTAGATATAAGCATGGATTTCGTGTTGGGTTTGCCGAGGACTCAACGGGGAAATGACTCTATATATGTTGTGGTGGACCGTTTCTCGAAGATGGTACATTTTGTTGCTTGTAAGAAGATGGTAGACGCAGTCCATGTGGCACAGTTGTTCTTTAGAGAAATCTATCACTTGCATGGTTTACCAGAATCTATAGTTTCCGACAGGGATATCAGATTTTTGAGTCATTTTTGGCTAAGTTGGTGGAAGATGGTGGGAACAAAGTTGGAATTTAGTAGCGCTTATCATCCGCAGACAGATGGACAAACGGAGGTTATGAACAGATTGTTGGGAAATTTATTGCGGTGTCTTGTGAAAGACAATCTGAAGAGCTGGGATATGAAGTTATGTCAAGCAGAGTTTGCACATAATCATGCAGTGAATTGTAGTACATGTTTCAGTCCATTTCAGATTGTATATTCAAGCTTGCCAAAGGGGCCATTGGATTTAATGATAGTACCATAGCCAAAGGGTACAGTTAAGCGGGCTGCTGATTTCGTTGATGGGTTGACAGAATGCTATAAAATCGTTCAAGAACGATTGAAGAAGACGAATGAGAAGTATAAACGATATGCGGATCTGAAGCGAAGAAGTGTTGAATTTAACAAAGGAGATTTAGTATATGCTGTACTAACGAAGGATCGTTTTCCTGTGGGAGCATACAATAAACTTAAAGCTCGAAAGATTGGTCCTGTAAAGATTGTGAAACGGATCAATGAAAACGCTTATAGGTTGAAGCTGCCGGAGGATGTGTATACTTCTGGCGTGTTTAATGTTAAACACCTTATACCTTATTATTGAAATGAACAATACAAGGGGGAAGAACTTTTAAATTCGAGGACGAATTTTTCCCAACCAGGGGAGGATGATGCAGCCCAAACCGAAGCCTTAGGTCGCGAGCGACCTAATGGGAAGGATGATGGAGTGCAACAGATGCTTAGTGCGTTATTCAGTAAGTCGTTGCAATTTAGGTCGCGAACAACCTAGCGAGGTACCGGAGCAAGGAAGTGGAAACGAGTTATGCAGTAAGTCTTTAGGTCGCTCCGACCAAACTCCAACGACCTACAACCTAGTTAGGTCGCGTGAAGAAGATCCAGTGGCCGATGATCTTAAGTCGCATATAGAAGGTGTGTCCTTAGGTCGTTGCTGCCGTGGATTCTAGGTCGCTCCGTGTTTTGGGTCGTATGTCGCTGCTGTGTATATGGTTATGTCATTTATTATTGTAAATATTTGTTGTTTTCTGTTAAGTCGTTTGTTATGTTGTCTGTTTGTGTCGCGTGCGTTGTACTTTCTTAACTCGTGAGGTGTTGTAACTTGAGTCGTTGATGTTGTATTGACCAGTTAGGTCGTAGGTCGGCATGTAGTTAGGTCGGCCGTATGTATGTTGTGTTGTAATAGGTTGAGTAGCCTATTGATAGGTCCTTAACGACCTTGTTTAGGTCGTAGGTCGCTTAAACGACCTAGTGTTCTGGGTGCTATAAATAGTGGGTGGATTGTAACATTTGAGGTTGTTGATTTTTGAATGAAACTTTGTTTGAGTGCTTTGTGCCTCTTTTGAAATTGGTAGTTGAGTGTGATCTCCTATCTCCACTTTCGGTTATTCGAGCGCGCTCGAATCAACGATTGTTAAAGCCAATTCATGATATCATGTGCGCTTGATCAACGTTCGAAGAATTGTAGATCTTCTCTCACGGTATCGTGCGCGATCAACGTGTCGAAGATAGGTAGAATTCAGTATCTTTTGGAGGTCAACGAATTTGGGCATCCGGTATTCCATAAATCCATCAATTCATATTGATTCATCTAATCGTTTCGATTAGTTGGACACAGAATTTTCATTTCGTCGTCAATCCATATTATCCGCTGCATCACATTTACAATTTAAATTTTTGCAAACTCCTAACATATACATCATAGCACGCTCACTGTTTAAAACCACTTCAACCACTGCCTCTTCACATCAATTCCCCCTCCTTCATTTGCAAACTTCTATGCCATTTACTTCATATAAAAACAACCACTAACCCAAACCACTTCAACAACCCACAAATGCACTCAAATTCATACACACCGCATTCAATTTCAACTACTAAGCTCCATACTGCCGTCTTCCTACCATCTCTTTCTAACATTCACCAACCACCATATACAATTCCATCACAACCAGTGTACATCACCACTTTTCTCTCTCACTTTGCAACTGCTAACCTTAAGATTCTGCATACATCCACAAATTCACTTCACTGCACATTGAAACCGTGCACATTCATCACAAATACCCTACTTCTTTCCTACATCTGCACTGTCAACCTCCCTCACAGACAACTGCACACACTACCTTACTGTTGTAGTCCCCCATCATCAACTTCTTCTCTACATCACCAGTTCTTCCAACCCTCTTACTGACCACAAACTCCATAAACAAACTACCACATACTTGCCATCTGCTACAACATACACTCAGGCAACCCACTGTTTGCCTCCATGAATCCCCAGCAACCATCATAAACACCCAATACCCAACGCGACTGTAACGACCCATAAATTTTAATTGGTTTTAATAAAGCAATTAACTGAATTTTTATGAAATTTGAAATATTAATATTTGGAAATAAAAATTTAATATTTGGTATACGTCTAATTAAACATAGCAAATGGTAAATTTTCATCTGATAACATTGAAGTTTATTTTCTGTGTAACTTTATTTCAATTCAAATTAGTTAATAGTTGATGATAATAAAATGTTTTTCAAACCTGGATATTTTTCTATAGAAAATTTGAAAATCATCTTCTGAGTAAGACGTCATCTTTTGTTTCGTCAAATTTGGACTGTTATTGCTCCGTCCATCTTATTTTCGGCATTAGCAGCATTTTCGGTACCGATTATCGACTTTTGATCGGATGATCGTAACACAGATATCAGTATATCTTTTTTATCGTCTTATCGTGCTGATCTTTACAGTATATTCCTTTAGGTATTTCAAAGTCCAGGTAACAACGAAATCTGCGGAACGAATTCCATATCGGTTCTGCATTTTTGAACCATTTTGAATTCTGGGTTGATCCGTTATCCACTGTGTAAACCAACAGTCAATAGTCATTTTCCACTTTGTATATCCTGGTTGCCTTTAAAAATTCTTGTCTAACTAACTTTTCTTTTCCTCGATTTCAATTTTGTTAACTTGTCCATATGTATCTTGCTTTACTTACTATGTTCATTTCCATTGAGATTTGCATATTCATTTCCTCGCTCTAAGCAATTTTTTTTATGATAACCTACTCCTCTTTTGAAATTGATTCCACAAAATTGTTACCGCCTTGACATGCGCTTCCCATTGCCCAAACGCCATACTCCATCCCAAAGTCCATGTTCCCATTAACCGAGCTTCGACACCATCTCTCTGGCCAGCGACCGAGCAGCTCCACTCCGCATCGCTTAAAACATCGCAACCGACCCACCACCTGAAGCTTGCCTCCTCCCCAAACCTCCACTGTTGCAACACTCTTTACAGCAGAGTCCATCGAGATCCAAGCCTTCGGCCGAGTCTACTTTGAGAATGGTAAATATTATAGGTTTTGTATATATGCTATAATAGTTTATATAATTTTACTACCATCGATATGTGTCCATTTGTATAAAAAAAAATTTGATCCGAGAGCTTATATAGTAAGTATTATATATACTACATAAATCTATAGTATTTATATAATTTTTTTTCTGTCGAACAGCATATAGGAATAGGTTTCTTAATAATATATATTATATTTTTATACTGGTAAGCTACTGGATTATATATATAATATGTTTTATATGATATATAAATTAGTTGATTGCTAAGCATTTAATGTTCGAATATATATAATGTATAAACATACTTTGACGGTTTTTTAGCTTATACGATCTAGTTTTTTTATGTACATGCAGCATGGTTTGCAGTGCTATTTATATGTATACTACATATATAGTTTTATATGTAATATTAGATATACATATAGTATGTTAAATTGTTACTTAAACTATGATGTTTTGAAATGGTCTTTAATAATATATAGAATATATGATTTCGCGCCATATGTTATATATATGTATTATATAAACTTATATTGATATGATGTATGGTGTAACGCTCAAGGATTTTCGTTCTTCGAAAAACCGACATCGACACTCACTTTATCGACTGCCGAGAAATCGAAGGCCAAAAACCGAGATGTTATGGGTTTTAAAAAGAAAAGAAAAGAAAGAAGAGAGAAAAAGAAGAAAGAAAAAGAAAAATAGAAGGAAAAGAAGATAGACAATTTTTAGAAAACAGAGAATTAGAAAAAACAGAAGATAGAAGCATTTTAAAAATAGAACGGACAGAAAGAAATAACAGAACAACAACAGAATCTCACAATTCGCAGCGGAACAACATATAATAATAAATGAATAATCTTTAAACAAAGAACTATATCAGTTATTACATTTTATACATTACATTACATCATATCATCAGAGTGTACAACAACATACAACAATAAATAGTGCAGCGGAAAAAGAAATACTATATAAACTAGTAATACGCCATGCCATCCAGCTTGCCTCCAGCAACTCCAGAATATCCAGAATATCCTGATAAACCTTAACTCTTGACTGCCCGTGTGGAAATTGGTGGGCACCCAGAGTTTAGGAAGGAAAACAATAAACTCCAAGTCAGTCATGTGACTGGTGTGAGAACTCAAAACAGTTTATTTATCTTTAAAAATCAAATAGAGGAATATTTTTAATCAATTCGCAATGCTTTTAAAAATGAGACTACCATAAGGCCTCCCGCACACACACACATGCAAACGCAGAATCGGAGGAGATTTCTCCTTATGATAGCCAAAGATGCTTGATACGCATTTAAAATAACATTTTATATTATTACTAGTGCATAGTGTAGGAAAAATTCATTTCGAAAGTAGAATATAAATCTTAGCCAACATACGACCATTATCGTATGCCTACTATAGCTACTATCCAAACAGTGGTGACCACCATAAGTGAATAGCAGGTTCTACAACTAATACCGTACAAGTTTCGTATTGGGAATTGGATTTCCAACAAATGGTCAGGCTAAGGAACTTCCTACTGCCACATGGGATCGCCTCTGGCTGGACGTCCCGAGAACTTAACCAGCTCTCTGCCAACACAAGGCCGGGTTACCTTTATCACTAGGTAACTACTACACGAATATGGCATCCCCCGGTCCCATCGGACCTTTAACCGAGCGCTCGTCACCAACAACACCACACAGAAATAGATATAGTGTATCAACATGAGTAAGTATCTGGGCTCCATACCATGATACCACCCTTTCCAGAAGGAAATGCACATACCCTAAAGGGAGCTACCCCTCATAACCTTGCCGCATCATTCCTGTTTTGACCATTAACGGGATGTGAGGCTCGATGAATTCACGTCCACAAAAACATACTTTATACAAAAGCCATGCTTTGGGTCAACAAATGATCAACACAATGATCACTAAGATAGACGATCAAATAAATGATCCTATCACAAATAATCAACACAATGATCATTTCAGCATCACTCAGCATGTCACATTACCAAAATGGGATATATCGCTGATAACTTCAACTATATAACCTTTGAGCTCGTACGTCTCAAAGAAGGGTGTTAAGCAAAGAATAAATTCTCCGCCACCAACAGAAATATATTTGAAAGAAATCGGCTTTATATCTCAACTTGTAATGTCAGGCATACAATCCATACAAGTCTGTTCCGGGCTCGAACAAAACCGAAGGCACTTCTTACGAAGCCCTTGCAATACGGGTATTCACAATCCCGATCGAATTTCCCATCACTTAAGGAATCTCTATACCAGGAGCTACCCAGTGCAGAGACAATCGATAGGTCATCCTATCGCTTTCGCAAATACTCGGTCTTCAACACCGATCTTCAAATGCAATTCATAACGACGTATCACATATTCGGAATGGGTTATACGACCCCATGGTCCTTTCCCGGTTAACCCGAATAGTGAGCGCTTATTCAAAAATAAGTGTGCATTCAAATTCAAACAATCATATCAAATACCCAATCAAAGGGAAATATTGATAGTCGGCTATTGAACTATCAATTGATATGCATACATCACCAGATTCCAAATAATTTTCCAAATTATTTATTTTCCAAAATATCTTTATAAGATATATAATTTCAACACTTCAAAAATAAATCAATATTTATTTTCAAACAAATTCCACTTTTCACATATAAATTCCATAATGAATTTATATTTCAAAATATCCATGCATATTCGATTTCAATAATTCATTTCAATTTATCTTCAAAAAGATAAATTCTAATATTCACTTCATATTGGAAAACATTTCCATACTTATTTATTCATAAGTAATCAACAAATCTTTTTATTTTCAACCTTTGAAAATATTCAATATACTTAAATCGAATTAAGTATATTATTCATTCTTTAAGGGAAATCATTCTCTTAAACATTTTTATTTGGGCCAAAACGAATGTTGCGTAAAACATCGTTACGACAACCCAAAATCACTAGTATAAGGATTCGAAATTAAATAGATATATAAATCCCAATACTATACAACCCATTTCCTTTCGGAAATCATTTACTATAACAACAGTGTTATAGTCCACCATTTCCTTTTATTTCTCGAAAACGTCTATTTCAACAATAAATGTTGAAATCTATGATTTCGAATCTCAACATCTTTTAAACATCGTTAGATCGTTTTAATTCTGTTTAGAACACCAAATCTAAAACAATTTCTTTAACGTGTTATTCACTATTCAAAAACGTGAATAAACTTCGTTAACAAATTTCATCCTTTTATTCATTTTAATTCAAAGAATTATTCACTGTCTAAAAACGTGAATATAACTCTATTTCTAAGTTATAACAATTAACTTATCAAAATAAGTCGTTTGCGGATTTATAAAACAACGTTTATAAATTCCATTTCTATTTATTTATAAAAACTTCTTTTTTTATAAATTCCTTTATTAACCTATTCCCGTTTATAACTCAATTATAAACTAAACGTTCATATTATAAGTTAATTACTTATAAAACGATTATTTCACAAAATCGTTCCTTAGAATTTCATAATTATAAATCTTATAACTTATAAGATTCATTTATTTATCCAAAACTATTATTTTAACAACATAATAAATTTTATAAACCTACTGCTTATAAAATTCCATTTATGACTTCACCGTATAAAATTCTATAAATTTCATTCTATTTATGAAATTCATTCACAATTTATTCTTACACTTATAAAAGCTCGTTTTATAATTCCTACGTTCTAATTTATGAATTATCAATTTATAAATCTTTAATATAAATCAATTTATATTTTTCTTTTAAAACGTCTTTAAATTACTTTATAATTTCATCATTTCGATTTATAAAATAATCAAATTTTATAAATCCTATATTTAAACTTTTATCATATATTTAAAAATCCAATCTAAATTATTTTATAAAATCATTAGTTCATATTTCTCAAAAATCGACTTTTAATCGTATTTCTAAAAATCAGCTTTTTAACTATATTTCACAAAAACCATAATTTTTATAACTTTAAAAATTATAACGTTTATTTATTTATAATGGATCAATTCCAAAAATATAGTATATTCTCAAAATCACTTTTAAAATCATTTTAAAATCCCAAAATCTGGGTCCAATGATGCTACACATCAAATAGTCAATCACGACTAATAACGATATCATATATCGATATGATAATCCATCAAATATCAAAATATCTGAAATAAAATAAATACTGTTGAGGAATCCAGTTGGATCCCTCCAACCTGTTTCCTGCATCCAAAAACATTAGCACAATACCAATTTCGCTCCAGTACGAAATTATCGCGGTATATGTTCTTAATAAATATTATCCGCTTAATAACGGCGTAATAGGGTCTCATCCGCTAAACAAAAAAATGCGGGAAATCAACAACTGCAATATATACATATGCCAATATATATATATTGATATTATATATAATACCAATTTCACTGTTTATGAAATATTCGCGGTATATGTTTATATTAAATAACATCCGCTTACTAACGGCGCATAATGTCTATTTTAACAATCAATAATTTACAGTCATCATTCAAACATGCATTCAAATATTTTAAATCTAACTATTTAAAATAAAATCGAAATCTATTCGATTGAGTGAGAAGTTCTCACCTTGGTTTTAATTTCCGTTTTAGCTTTAATTTCGAATAAAATTAAACGCGCGTTTAATTCTACCCGAAATTCTCACTAACTCCAAACGACTCCAAACCAACTCCATCGCGTAGTGCTCGTCCATACGATTCCAACGCAACTGGATTTGCATTTTTTCGACCTCGTATGAAAAAGTTATGAATTTATGAAGTTTGTACACGATTTATATACATAAATTACAACATAAACTAAAATTTTAAAACCCACATCCATCATCCACCATCCATTCTCTTTGCTTCAGATCTGGCCGTCCCCACCCTTCTTCCCACTCACGTTCACCTACAGGTTTGAGGCCGTGCACAAACAACCCATCACAAGAAACTAGGGTTTCATTTTTCTCCTTCATCGATCAACGAAACTCGATCACACCAACGCCAACGCGAAGCCCCTCTCCTATGCTATGTTCGGCCCCCCCCTAGGTGAAGCTCGGCTGCACCATGAGCCTCGTATGGCGTGCGTGGCCTGAAGCATTCGGCCATCCTTAACTCCCTCTACGCGACTCCAACCAAGATCATATCCGTATGGATTTCAAGCTCTCGAGATTCTCAACAACTTTCATGTTGAACACCTTAGCTAAATCATTGTAGATTGAGAGAGATTGAGAGGAGAAGATCACTCATTTCTGGCCTTTGGTTTAATATGTGGCGGCTAGGGTTTAATGTTTTATATTTTTTTTTTTTTATTAAATGAAGGGTGTGTGTCTCCTTTTATAGAAAAAGCAAGCGTAAACACTATTCATCCCGGGAATTCCGAACTCCGATTTAGACGCCGTAACCAGCGTACCTAGGGTTTATCCCGCGTTTCGGACACAATGGAACAGGTTTCGGAAGCTAATTCGGAAGTATGTGCGAGTTATGGCTGAAAACGTTCAATTTAAATTAAACCGATTTAAACCGATTTCTAGGCGTTTTAATTTGTACCGGACAAACGGTAAATCCAAATGACTTGAAATTTGAAACCTTACAATAATATCACATTACGGATCCGATGAAACTAGTTTCGTCGAATTCCGAGACTTTTTGAAAAATGGCTATTTTGACTCGTCAAATTTAAATTAAAAATAAATCGATGCGTTTCGAGCTGCCACGATCAAACGATAGCTCCGATTGACACGAAATTTGAAATCCGGTAATAACTAACTATTACGGATCCAATGAAACTGATTTCGTTCAATTCTGAGACTGTCCAAAAATTGACTATTTTACAGTCGATTATTAAATATTAAAATATTCAATTTTCACAAATTAACTTTTAATTCGATTTTAAAAGTTCTAAAATATTTCTATAACTCCAGTATGATTAAATAAAATTTTCCAAATTATTTACAATCATTTTTAACTCGATTTTCAATTATTACCATAATTTAACATATTAAATTATCAATTTAATAATTCAATTAAATCCAATAAATCAAATAAAAATTTATTTGACTTATAAATTCACTTATAAATATTTAAAATTAATTAAATATTCAAATTTTAATTTCTAAAAATTCTGGGTCGTTACAATCTTTCCCCCTTAAAAGAATTTCGTCCTCGAAATTACAAATAAGAAAGGTTACAGAATTTATTAACTTTCCAAAATTTATAATTAAACTTCTTACAAATCTTTACTAAGTTTTCAAATCATACTTAGTTATCTTTTCAAAAACAATTATATCATTTAACTTTCAACTCTAAAACAAAGTTAAAGTTTTCCAAAATTTTCCCAATTTTCTCAAAATTTTTCTAACGCCTTAAATTTTCGGAAAAATTCGCCATGTCTCCTTTGCGCGGCTCGATCCGAAAAAAAAATGACAGTATATATATCACAAATATACATCTCATCAAGTAATGAGGCATCCCGCAGGGAAAAAAGTGTAAAAATGCGATATTTAATCCGAGATATGTACCTTATATTTTATTAGCAAGCATATACGGCTAATATAGCGCAAAAGCGAACTCCACATGCGAAGCAAACGCGATCCGCACCTACTAATCACTCAACAAACAACATGAGAATCATGCATATAAAGCATAGTATCGATATACAACATATATCAACATAACTACTACATATGTCACATAGAAATGCAACTAAACAACAATTGAAACCATTACCCAACCAACATCCATAACCAATAAATATTCATCCTTATTCTCATTAATATTTAATGAATTGGTTTTCACTTTAAATCATATTTGATTTGTTAACATTGGATTTTATCAACATTCATTCTCAATTTAATTAGTTTACATTCACTAATTAAATCCAATTCACTTTCAATTCTATTCAAATTTATTTACTTCTAATTTGAATTCAATTACATAGCTTCCAATTTCATTAAATCTTAATGAATTATAAACAATCAACTAACAACCATATAACAACCAATGTATATTAGTTACAACCAAATTTCTTCGCTTCACTTACATTCATTTTGGTTTAACATCTTTACTTTCCAATTGGTTTTATTAAATTGATTTTCATTCAATTTTATTCAACTTCCAATAAAATTTGATTTTAATGAATTAACACTTTCATTAATTATTCCATTCCAATTTATTCACATTCAATTGACTAACATTCAATTTATTCATTCAATTACAAAAGTTGAATTTCTATTCACATAACTTAAGTTCATATCTATCATTAACCTTAAATTCATTTTTATTTACAATTCATATTCATAAATATATTCATATAGTTTCACTTCTTATATATATAAGTTTATTTCACAATTGTAAATCACTTTAATTATAATTCAATTCTTATAATTCTTTTGCTTATACAATTCTTCTTTTATTTAGATTATTCAAACAACCTAACAATCAACTTATATACTTTCATAATTCTGAAAAATTATTTCTTCATATATAAAATATACTCAAGGTAAAATTATTTCATTTACCCAATTTAAAACAATACTGTGTCGAATTGTTCTGTACAAGTGTTTAGAGATCCCTATCAACAACGTTAATTACTCGTATTAACCAGAATCTATATACCACTCAACAAACCAATCATCACAATATAAAATAATTTTATATTCACTAACAAATACGCTCTCATATCTATTATTACACTCAAATTCATTCTAGAGCACTACTGACTCTATCTCTAATGAGTAATACCCAACAGAACCATGGTTGTCGCTTAACCATCAGAGCTCCGATACCAAATGTAACGCTGCGGGGATTTTCGTTCTTCGAAAAACCGACATCGACACTCACTTTATCGACTGCCGAGAAATCGAAGGCCAAAAACCGAGATGTTATGGGTTTTAAAAAGAAAAGAAAAGAAAGAAGAGAGAAAAAGAAGAAAGAAAAAGAAAAATAGAAGGAAAAGAAGATAGACAATTTTTAGAAAACAGAGAATTAGAAAAAACAGAAGATAGAAGCATTTTAAAAATAGAACGGACAGAAAGAAATAACAGAACAACAACAGAATCTCACAATTCGCAGCGGAACAACATATAATAATAAATGAATAATCTTTAAACAAAGAACTATATCAGTTATTACATTTTATACATTACATTACATCATATCATCAGAGTGTACAACAACATACAACAATAAATAGTGCAGCGGAAAAAGAAATACTATATAAACTAGTAATACGCCATGCCATCCAGCTTGCCTCCAGCAACTCCAGAATATCCAGAATATCCTGATAAACCTTAACTCTTGACTGCCCGTGTGGAAATTGGTAGGCACCCAGAGTTTAGGAAGGAAAACAATAAACTCCAAGTCAGTCATGTGACTGGTGTGAGAACTCAAAACAGTTTATTTATCTTTAAAAATCAAATAGAGGAATATTTTTAATCAATTCGCAATGCTTTTAAAAATGAGACTACCATAAGGCCTCCCGCACACACACACATGCAAACGCAGAATCGGAGGAGATTTCTCCTTATGATAGCCAAAGATGCTTGATACGCATTTAAAATAACATTTTATATTATTACTAGTGCATAGTGTAGGAAAAATTCATTTCGAAAGTAGAATATAAATCTTAGCCAACATACGACCATTATCGTATGCCTACTATAGCTACTATCCAAACAGTGGTGACCACCATAAGTGAATAGCAGGTTCTACAACTAATACCGTACAAGTTTCGTATTGGGAATTGGATTTCCAACAAATGGTCAGGCTAAGGAACTTCCTACTGCCACATGGGATCGCCTCTGGCTGGACGTCCCGAGAACTTAACCAGCTCTCTGCCAACACAAGGCCGGGTTACCTTTATCACTAGGTAACTACTACACGAATATGGCATCCCCCGGTCCCATCGGACCTTTAACCGAGCGCTCGTCACCAACAACACCACACAGAAATAGATATAGTGTATCAACATGAGTAAGTATCTGGGCTCCATACCATGATACCACCCTTTCCAGAAGGAAATGCACATACCCTAAAGGGAGCTACCCCTCATAACCTTGCCGCATCATTCCTGTTTTGACCATTAACGGGATGTGAGGCTCGATGAATTCACGTCCACAAAAACATACTTTATACAAAAGCCATGCTTTGGGTCAACAAATGATCAACACAATGATCACTAAGATAGACGATCAAATAAATGATCCTATCACAAATAATCAACACAATGATCATTTCAGCATCACTCAGCATGTCACATTACCAAAATGGGATATATCGCTGATAACTTCAACTATATAACCTTTGAGCTCGTACGTCTCAAAGAAGGGTGTTAAGCAAAGAATAAATTCTCCGCCACCAACAGAAATATATTTGAAAGAAATCGGCTTTATATCTCAACTTGTAATGTCAGGCATACAATCCATACAAGTCTGTTCCGGGCTCGAACAAAACCGAAGGCACTTCTTACGAAGCCCTTGCAATACGGGTATTCACAATCCCGATCGAATTTCCCATCACTTAAGGAATCTCTATACCAGGAGCTACCCAGTGCAGAGACAATCGATAGGTCATCCTATCGCTTTCGCAAATACTCGGTCTTCAACACCGATCTTCAAATGCAATTCATAACGACGTATCACATATTCGGAATGGGTTATACGACCCCATGGTCCTTTCCCGGTTAACCCGAATAGTGAGCGCTTATTCAAAAATAAGTGTGCATTCAAATTCAAACAATCATATCAAATACCCAATCAAAGGGAAATATTGATAGTCGGCTATTGAACTATCAATTGATATGCATACATCACCAGATTCCAAATAATTTTCCAAATTATTTATTTTCCAAAATATCTTTATAAGATATATAATTTCAACACTTCAAAAATAAATCAATATTTATTTTCAAACAAATTCCACTTTTCACATATAAATTCCATAATGAATTTATATTTCAAAATATCCATGCATATTCGATTTCAATAATTCATTTCAATTTATCTTCAAAAAGATAAATTCTAATATTCACTTCATATTGGAAAACATTTCCATACTTATTTATTCATAAGTAATCAACAAATCTTTTTATTTTCAACCTTTGAAAATATTCAATATACTTAAATCGAATTAAGTATATTATTCATTCTTTAAGGGAAATCATTCTCTTAAACATTTTTATTTGGGCCAAAACGAATGTTGCGTAAAACATCGTTACGACAACCCAAAATCACTAGTATAAGGATTCGAAATTAAATAGATATATAAATCCCAATACTATACAACCCATTTCCTTTCGGAAATCATTTACTATAACAACAGTGTTATAGTCCACCATTTCCTTTTATTTCTCGAAAACGTCTATTTCAACAATAAATGTTGAAATCTATGATTTCGAATCTCAACATCTTTTAAACATCGTTAGATCGTTTTAATTCTGTTTAGAACACCAAATCTAAAACAATTTCTTTAACGTGTTATTCACTATTCAAAAACGTGAATAAACTTCGTTAACAAATTTCATCCTTTTATTCATTTTAATTCAAAGAATTATTCACTGTCTAAAAACGTGAATATAACTCTATTTCTAAGTTATAACAATTAACTTATCAAAATAAGTCGTTTGCGGATTTATAAAACAACGTTTATAAATTCCATTTCTATTTATTTATAAAAACTTCTTTTTTTATAAATTCCTTTATTAACCTATTCCCGTTTATAACTCAATTATAAACTAAACGTTCATATTATAAGTTAATTACTTATAAAACGATTATTTCACAAAATCGTTCCTTAGAATTTCATAATTATAAATCTTATAACTTATAAGATTCATTTATTTATCCAAAACTATTATTTTAACAACATAATAAATTTTATAAACCTACTGCTTATAAAATTCCATTTATGACTTCACCGTATAAAATTCTATAAATTTCATTCTATTTATGAAATTCATTCACAATTTATTCTTACACTTATAAAAGCTCGTTTTATAATTCCTACGTTCTAATTTATGAATTATCAATTTATAAATCTTTAATATAAATCAATTTATATTTTTCTTTTAAAACGTCTTTAAATTACTTTATAATTTCATCATTTCGATTTATAAAATAATCAAATTTTATAAATCCTATATTTAAACTTTTATCATATATTTAAAAATCCAATCTAAATTATTTTATAAAATCATTAGTTCATATTTCTCAAAAATCGACTTTTAATCGTATTTCTAAAAATCAGCTTTTTAACTATATTTCACAAAAACCATAATTTTTATAACTTTAAAAATTATAACGTTTATTTATTTATAATGGATCAATTCCAAAAATATAGTATATTCTCAAAATCACTTTTAAAATCATTTTAAAATCCCAAAATCTGGGTCCAATGATGCTACACATCAAATAGTCAATCACGACTAATAACGATATCATATATCGATATGATAATCCATCAAATATCAAAATATCTGAAATAAAATAAATACTGTTGAGGAATCCAGTTGGATCCCTCCAACCTGTTTCCTGCATCCAAAAACATTAGCACAATACCAATTTCGCTCCAGTACGAAATTATCGCGGTATATGTTCTTAATAAATATTATCCGCTTAATAACGGCGTAATAGGGTCTCATCCGCTAAACAAAAAAATGCGGGAAATCAACAACTGCAATATATACATATGCCAATATATATATATTGATATTATATATAATACCAATTTCACTGTTTATGAAATATTCGCGGTATATGTTTATATTAAATAACATCCGCTTACTAACGGCGCATAATGTCTATTTTAACAATCAATAATTTACAGTCATCATTCAAACATGCATTCAAATATTTTAAATCTAACTATTTAAAATAAAATCGAAATCTATTCGATTGAGTGAGAAGTTCTCACCTTGGTTTTAATTTCCGTTTTAGCTTTAATTTCGAATAAAATTAAACGCGCGTTTAATTCTACCCGAAATTCTCACTAACTCCAAACGACTCCAAACCAACTCCATCGCGTAGTGCTCGTCCATACGATTCCAACGCAACTGGATTTGCATTTTTTCGACCTCGTATGAAAAAGTTATGAATTTATGAAGTTTGTACACGATTTATATACATAAATTACAACATAAACTAAAATTTTAAAACCCACATCCATCATCCACCATCCATTCTCTTTGCTTCAGATCTGGCCGTCCCCACCCTTCTTCCCACTCACGTTCACCTACAGGTTTGAGGCCGTGCACAAACAACCCATCACAAGAAACTAGGGTTTCATTTTTCTCCTTCATCGATCAACGAAACTCGATCACACCAACGCCAACGCGAAGCCCCTCTCCTATGCTATGTTCGGCCCCCCCCTAGGTGAAGCTCGGCTGCACCATGAGCCTCGTATGGCGTGCGTGGCCTGAAGCATTCGGCCATCCTTAACTCCCTCTACGCGACTCCAACCAAGATCATATCCGTATGGATTTCAAGCTCTCGAGATTCTCAACAACTTTCATGTTGAACACCTTAGCTAAATCATTGTAGATTGAGAGAGATTGAGAGGAGAAGATCACTCATTTCTGGCCTTTGGTTTAATATGTGGCGGCTAGGGTTTAATGTTTTATATTTTTTTTTT
Source organism: Allium cepa (assembly GCA_030765085.1). Lineage (NCBI taxonomy): Eukaryota > Viridiplantae > Streptophyta > Magnoliopsida > Asparagales > Amaryllidaceae > Allium > Allium cepa. The sequence goes on along the minus strand of CM060939.1, from coordinate 188,487,409 downwards.
TTATTAAATGAAGGGTGTGTGTCTCCTTTTATAGAAAAAGCAAGCGTAAACACTATTCATCCCGGGAATTCCGAACTCCGATTTAGACGCCGTAACCAGCGTACCTAGGGTTTATCCCGCGTTTCGGACACAATGGAACAGGTTTCGGAAGCTAATTCGGAAGTATGTGCGAGTTATGGCTGAAAACGTTCAATTTAAATTAAACCGATTTAAACCGATTTCTAGGCGTTTTAATTTGTACCGGACAAACGGTAAATCCAAATGACTTGAAATTTGAAACCTTACAATAATATCACATTACGGATCCGATGAAACTAGTTTCGTCGAATTCCGAGACTTTTTGAAAAATGGCTATTTTGACTCGTCAAATTTAAATTAAAAATAAATCGATGCGTTTCGAGCTGCCACGATCAAACGATAGCTCCGATTGACACGAAATTTGAAATCCGGTAATAACTAACTATTACGGATCCAATGAAACTGATTTCGTTCAATTCTGAGACTGTCCAAAAATTGACTATTTTACAGTCGATTATTAAATATTAAAATATTCAATTTTCACAAATTAACTTTTAATTCGATTTTAAAAGTTCTAAAATATTTCTATAACTCCAGTATGATTAAATAAAATTTTCCAAATTATTTACAATCATTTTTAACTCGATTTTCAATTATTACCATAATTTAACATATTAAATTATCAATTTAATAATTCAATTAAATCCAATAAATCAAATAAAAATTTATTTGACTTATAAATTCACTTATAAATATTTAAAATTAATTAAATATTCAAATTTTAATTTCTAAAAATTCTGGGTCGTTACATATGGTATATAACTTATATATTAATGATATATATTTTGATTTTGTTAATGTTTGATTTTTCCCAGATATACTATAAAAGGATTATTTTGTTTAATATGTATATAAGTTAAATATTGATTTTTAAATATATAATTTATATTACATTATAAATTTATTTTCTTTTGTGATGGGCTGTGTATTTGTTTGGAACCAACTACTGCTATTATAAAAATATAAAGATATTTGGATGACTTGATTTTTTTCTATAAGATACTTTATGTAGTTGTGTATTGATTTTATAAAGTACTGAATGCATATTAGATTGATTTTTTAATGATATATATACGTATAAGATACATATAAGTTACTTTATGTAAGTTATGTAAGTTATAGGTATAACGCATATCAGTTTATATACCGAAAATCATAGATCTGTTGTTTTTCAAATATAGTATGGGTTTAATACAATGCAATATTCATATTATTGTTAAGCTAATTTATGTGACTGACTGGAATTATATGCATACATCTATTTAATAAAGTAAGTTTATATAGGAGTTTAGTTTTATACTATTATAAATATTTGTTTATAAGTAGCTGATTTGATATATATGTCATATATTATGGTCTGCATACATAAACCGTAAAAAATATATAGTTTGAAGAAATATATAATCTTTATAATATTTTTAATATGATATGTATTTTAAAATATGTGTTGATTTGAAATTTATACATAAATTTTTCTAAGTTGTTTATATCTTGGGTCTTAATTTGTTTTAAATATAATAAGTTGAATCGCCTGTGCAGTTTTATTTTAATATTTGCTGTATTGATTTTTTTAATAAAGTAATAATAATAATGTATATTGTAACAACCCGGGATTTCATATCGATTTATAATCGTCAGTAAACGATTAACATGTTAGCTAATTGATTGTGAGAGTTTTAATTGGGTTAAAATTCTTTAAGAAATTGGTTAATTGTTAAGTGGGCTTTGAAAATTAAATCGTGGACCATGTTTTGTTTCGGGGCCGTGATTATTTTCAAGGTAAATACCCGTCCCCTTTTCATTCTTCATTTCTTCGTTCATCCATTTTCGAAAACCCTAAATTGAAAGAAAAAAATGGTGGTCTCATGTTCATTCATCTTTGTTCCAAATTAGGGTTTCGTTTGTTTTTGGCTTCGCTCGTCTTCGTGATGCCTTTAGCTTCGTTTGGGTTGGGCTCTTCAAATCTGAGGTGAGTGATTTTTATTTCACTCACATCAAATTCTACTTAGTACCGTGCTTCGGTTGTTTGATTTTGTTTCGATGTGATGTTTTTTTGATTTAATCAAATTCGTATATATATATTGATACTTATTTTAAATTGGTTCAATTATACCGCTTTGATGATTTTTGAACTGTGGACTTCGGTCTTGTTCTGTGTATGGGATTTCATGACATCGACCATCACCGTTGCTTTGTTATCGAGTTGTACTCTGTGGGTTTTGGCCTTACTGTCCACTGTTCGACATTGTTCGATTTCACCCGCTATTTCACGTCTCTGGCTATTTTGTCTTTGACCAAATTTGAACCTCCCTGACTTTTGATCTTGTTGACAATTCCTTCGATAATTCTTTCATGTTAATGGTCGCGTACAGTTGTTCGTTGGAGCTGCAGTGTGATTCAATGATATGCTTGCTTACTTGTCAGGATCATATTACATTGTTGTTCATTTCTGTGACGTTTTCAACTTGATGCATTGTATTTCACATGATGTTGTAGTTTGTTTACTCTGTTTCATTTATATGTCTTGATTTGTGTTTGACTTTGGTCTCTTGATTTTGTGTATGCATTTCCCTAACTTTGTATTACCTTGGGCCATCACCATTGCCTGTTGATTTATTTTGTCTTCGGCTCTGCTTTGAAGTATTTTTCTGCAAGTTGAATCTGACAATAACTTGAATTATGAAATTTTGATTTTTGATAATTTGAAATGATTCATTGGTGTGTGATTTCTTGGTATTTCTATTACCCTTGGTGGCCTTGCACTTGTGTTGAGTCCTAATAATAGTGACTTGACCTCTGCATTTGGTTAATGATTTTGGCCTTTGATTCTTTATTCCCTTAATCAGTATGAGTTGCTTAATTATTCCTGCACCATTGTTCAAAACTGATTTTTGGTGTTTATCTACCTGAATAAGTGAGTCCAGTTTCTTTGGTGCAAGATTCTGAATATTTTGAAATTGCCACATGACTTTAATTATAGCACCAGCACACTTGTATGTGTACTTATGTCCACTACTGCACACATCCCTTGGTGCATTTTGGTTTGCATCTCTTTTTGTACTCGAGCTACTTTATTGCATTGAGTAATTAAGTTGATTTGTCTACTTGTACATTGTGTCATTTATTTGTATTGGGCATCGAAGTGAACTATATTACCTCTGCAGTGTGGTTTCATCGAGTTTGGTCATACATGGTTATCTCTGGTTTAATGTATTCGAGTTGGCACCTGGTAGTTCATCGCATCATGTTTCAACTATTTTGGTTGATGCATGCTCGCTGCCGGACTGATTCATCTTGTAGTCTTTTTCGTAAGGGGTGCAGTGCAATTAGTCCTGACCATATCTCTGTTGATGTCACCTTATTCTACCGTGTCTTCATGTTTGTACCACTGCCTTTATTTATTTGTTAGCACTGCTTCATCATGTCACTACTGTGTGCATTTGGTCATTCGAGCCTCAGTGCTCTGTGGGTTCAGGTTGGATACTGCTTGCTACTTGGTCCTTAGTCTAGGTTGTCGCTACCCTTGTAGCTTTTACCACTGCTTGTTAATGGTGATGTTTATACTACTGCACTGTGCCTTGAAGTGCTGTTTGTTTCTAGCCATATCTTTGTTTGCTTCTTTGAGTTGGGCAGTTTGTATACTTCAGGTGTACTTCTAGTTAGAGTGGTGCTTATCTTTGAATTTCGAAACTATGGCATGCATATTGCCATCCCCTTTACTGCAGATTCGTTGAGCAATCTCTGATTTGACCTATGGTCGAGCCTTGATTTTATGTCTTGGCCATTTCATTTGAATATACACTTGAGTTGAATCCCGCTAGTAGTTCGGATTTGACCTTGTACTGATTCCATATGTTGTAGTGGCAAGGCCGTGCACGCAAGCGTGAACTGCAGTCACACAGTATGGCTTTTGTGATATTCTATTTTGTTTTGATTTATTGATCTTTGGCATATTCCATATGCTGTAGTGGCGAGGCAGTACATGCGTGCGTGTACTGCAGCCCTACCCGAATTGTCATTTTAATTGATATTTCAATATTTTGTGTCATATTTTGATTTGGTTTAATTTGGTGGTTTTGTTGATATCTAATTATCTTTTTTGATAATTAGATTATGAGTTTCTAATTATTTATTTAATAATTAGAATTTGTCGATAATTGTCATTTCGAAAATTCTTTTTTCTAAATTATCTTCATTAATAATCCTTTAAATTATCTTCATTGATAATCTTTTTAATTTATCTTCGTTGATAATTTGGATTTGCTGATTTGTTGTTTAACACTGTTACGTGTTATATTTATCGTGAGCCGATTTCTTTATTTAAGGATCGGATAGACGAGATTTATTGTGACTATCGTCTATTTTTATTTACTTATTATTGCTTCTGTGCATTAATAATTGAGTTTGAATTAGACTGACCAGTGTATTATTTTCTTTTGAATTTAATACTCGGGTCAGACCGAGTTATTACAGGTTGTTGATATCTTACTTTGGGTTGCTGCTAGAGCTATGAAGTCTTTTCATACTTTTTGGAGTAGTCGTTGTCTTAGTATATGATGTTGTATATTCAGGTATATTATTTATGATAATGTGGTTGTATATGTAACTTACAGAGTCGACAGTTGTAGTTGTATCATATGTATTGTATCACATGTACTGTAACTGACATCGGTTATTAGATATATGAGACTTTCTGTTTTATCTGTGTTCCGCATTTATATTATCTGTGTTATTATTATATTTATTGTCCTAAACTATTATGAACCATCGTAGTTCGTTTTATATTGGAATTGGGTATGTCGATGGGAGTAAATAAGTAAGAGATGAAAAAAAAATATGTACCACTCCTATCGAAATAACCAATACTAATGTAAGGCCTAACTACGGATGGCCGCTCCTATCCAGCCTTATTCTTCGTAATAACAGACAACATTTCTTTTAATACCCTTTGCTATTGTGAGCATAGAGGTGGGGCATCACAGTTGGTATCAGAGCTTGGGGTTTATAGACGTAATATAAAACATAACTATGATGGAACATGCGTTACAACTATTAGTCGATGTTTTATTTGTGCTTTGAGTCAAAACTAAAGTTTTGAAAATATGTTGAAATTTTTAAATATCATTATTTAAAAAAATAAAAAGTTAAACTGTGTTTGATGATTAAGTAATTTGTGTTTTGTTTATCAGAGTACGTAGTGGAAACAGGGAGACTGCTTCGCTGAGTACAACTGAAATTTATTTTGATTTGAGAATCAAAATATGAAAATGAATTTAATTTCAATATGTTGTTTAACCAGAGGTTTGATTTGTTGAAATTCTTGCTGGTTTTCTTTGGTGCTAATCATATCTGATTAGATTTTTGTTGTTTTAAAATATCTTAATTGAAGATATAATAGAATGCTTTCTTTGTTTATTTGGTAGTGTGCGTGCAAACATGAGTTGCACGTTACTGCATTAATTTTACGTTAAACCGATGTTTGGTTTTAACGTATTTTGTTGCCGTTGTTTTTGTAACGGGATTTTTTACACCAATGCTAAATCTTGAAACATGGTGCTTTGTTGACATTTTTGATGAATGAAAATTCACTGGTGTTATATTTTGACGTGAATTATTTTGATGAGATTTTGACGTATGAATATTACTGTCGGTTTGGCTTCAGTAACCGTCAAATTTTAAAGTGGATTTTCAAGCGGTTATCCCGCAATGCTGATTTTGAGATCTGTTTCTACGGTGCTTTGGGAAGTGCAATTTTCTTATCGAAATTGTCACTAATGCTGCTGTTTTTATCACGGATTTGCAAATCGTTTTAAAAATAAAAAAAAATTCCAAAATTTTTATAGTTTGCGCTTTCAAAAGAATGAAGAAGCGATTTAAACGTTTCAGCAAAATCGAGGACTATGAACCCTTTCTTTTACTGATTCGCTTAATTCTGGACTTGTTCGTTTGAGAATGTAAATTATTACTTTTATAAAATAAATGAAATTGTTTTCAGAAGTTTTGCATTTTGTGCTTTCAAAAGAATGAGGAAGCGATTTAAACATTTCAGCAAAATCGAGGACTATGAACCCTTTCTTTTACTGATTCACTTAATTCCGTACTTGTCCGTTTGAGAATGTGAAATGTTATTTTTGGAATACACAATTTTGCACTTTCAAGGAAACGATGAAGAGAATCAAACGATTTAGTAAAACACGTGGTATAGGACATGTGCGTTTGCTATTTCGGTTAATTCCGGACTCGTTAATTGAAATATTTGATGATTTTCGTGTGTTTTCGAGCCACTATGATGGACCTTCGGGTCATATGATAGACCTTCTGGTCAAATACCAGTACCAGACCTTCGGGTCATATGTTGGACCTTCGGGTCATATGATGGGCGCCAAAATTATGACGACGGTACTTGGTAGGTTTCGGCCATATGAGATGCACGTGCGGCGTAGCTAGAACTCGCCATATGATGGGATCGATCCAACCTTTTATGTTGATTTTCTAGAGTATCTTAATTGATTTCTAGATATTTGTTGAATCTAGTTATCTGCAGGTAATTAGATATTTGATGTTATGAGTTCTGATTATCGTTTTTGATAATCGGATATTTGTTGTTTCTGATTATCGCTTGTGATAATTAGATATTTGATGTTATGAGTTCTTATTATCGTTTTTGATAATCAGATATTTGTTGTTTTTGATTATCGCTTGTCATAATTAGATATTTGATGTTATGAGTTCTGATTATCGTTTTTGATAATCGGATATTTGTTGTTTCTGATTATTGCTTGTGATAATTAGATATTTGATGTTATGAGTTCTGATTATCGTTTTTGATAATCAGATATTTGTTGTTTGTTATTATCGCTTGTGATAATTAGATATTTGATGTTATGAGTTCTGATTATCGTTTTTAATAATCAGATATTTGTTGTTTCTGATTATCGCTTGTGATAATTAGATATTTGATGTTATGAGTTCTGATTATCGTTTTTGATAATCGGATATTTGTTTTTTCTGATTATCGCTTGTGATAATTAGATATTTGATGTTATGAGTTCTGATTATCGTTTTTGATAATCAGATATTTGTTGTTTCTGATTATCGCTTGTGATAATTAGATATTTGATGTTATGAGTTCTGATTATCGTTTTTGATAATCGGATATTTGTTGTTTCTGATTATCGCTTGTGATAATTAGATATTTGATGTTATGTGTTCGTCGACGGAAATTCTATCGGTTTAGAAAACCGTCGAACAAATTTAAATTAAAAATAACCGCAAGCGCACGGTGTACGTATGTAGCACGCGGCGAATACTGGTCGATCCGCAGGGAATTGATGATTTTAAAATTCTATTCAATCAAATTATACCGAAATCGAGAGTGAATAGCTAGAAATGTAAGAAACTAACAAAAACTAGCAAAAGAAAATGATAAAAATATGAGAGTTATGAGAACAATTTAGAGATAAATCCACTCTCTAGATCATATAAATCAACAAAATGAAGTTATGATCTCTCTTTTCTTGTCATTAGTGAATTAGTTGATGTGCTTATCATAAGTATGGTATATTTGTGCTATTAATTAGCTCAATATAAACCATCAAACTATAACACAACCACTAATACACATTTAACTCTCATGAAATATGACAACAAAGTTGGAATAAGAATCTATTTTAAGCATAGCCTATTAACTATTATTTAGAAATATAGGCTATCAAATTTCAATTTCAACATTCACTTATTTGCCATAATCATATTAAGATGAAGAGGCAATTTGTGTTATGTTTGTTTAAGCATAGCCTATTTGTTATAAACAACATAGACTGTCAAATTCAAAGCTAAACAACATCATTAAACCACTTCAACCATTCTCATTAAGCACAAAAAGAGAGCATAAACAACAAAATGTTGGATCTACATACTTGAGAGCTTCATTACCCCTAAATTGAAGGGATTAAGCTCTCATATTTGTTATTATATGAATAAATGTAGAAAACAACATTAAACAAGAAGAGAAAAAGAGAGCAAAATGAAAGGAAAAATTATTCTACTTGCATAAAAGAGAAGAGATCTACACTACAACATGAAAGTAAATGAACATGAAAAGGAAAGAGCATATATTAAATTGCATAAAAAAGATTACATAAAATAAAAATGGCTAAGTAGCCATGAAAAGATAAAGTGGAGCTTTCATTTTATTTTTGATCTAAACTAAACTAAAGAGAAGGAGGCCTAAGAGAGACTAAGAGAAGAGATAATGTTACATGAAACATAAGGGGTATATATACAAGTTTAAAACCCTAATTCCTATTTTTGGGGAATGCCCAAAATGCCCATGAGAAAGTGTGGAGGCCAAGTTATCATTAGCATGTTTTAATCCCCGCTTAAATGTACATGAAGCCATTAAATCCATAAGCATGTGCATTAGACTTTAATTTGTACATTAAGGTAGGTGGGTAGGTGGGGTCCTCCATGATCTTCACTTTGAATTATTTCCATCTTCATTTCTTTGTATTGATTTTGCACATGCATATCTTCATGAAACCACTTGTAAAAGTCACCAAATTTCCTACAAAAAAACATAGAAAATTCTAAGTAAATTTTCTCAATTTAATAAATGCACAAAAATGACCATTTCACCCTTGTATGAAGATGAATGTGTGACAATTTGGAATTAATGTGAATTTTGGTTAAAACAAGTTAAGATACACAATATGATCATTTATTTAATTTAAATAGATTAAATATGGCGATAAAAATGTGCACATTTACGTGCACATCAAATACCCTCACACCTATCTTTTTATTCGTCCTCGAATAAACTAAAACTAAGGTAAATCCGTTTTCGTAGGGAGCACGATTGCATTAAGCGTATGCAATAAGCCGTTAAACCTCTGGGTGTCCCCAGTAGGACGAGTGTTGTCTCGTGAGGGTTTTCAGCGGATACTACCCACAAAATCCAAATGCATGATGAAAATATTTACAAAATGCAAGATTTATTTACAAAGAGATGAATGCAAATTTTTGAAAATATTTACAAATGAAGGATTTATTTTTAAATTGACACGAATAAGTTAAATATAGGTTTTGGTTATTCTCTTGAAAAATTATGTCATTTACTGGTCAAAATTTCCAACAAAAATCAAGTTATCATAACAAATAGACAATAGTTTAACTTATTGTTTCGGTTGATAACAAAGTGTAATTATAAAATGGATCCTTAGTTGATTATCAAAGTTTATCAAAGTGGTATTTTCATTTCTTTTCAATAACAAATCAAATCAAATAAGTAAAAATAGTGCTAGGATTTCAATTGCTTGCTCTCTCATTATTTGCAAGAAAAATTTCACACCTAGCTCAGGTAAACTGAGGCCAGATATACCACCCATGCACTGCCTTTCGGGCTTATGTGAGAGGAGTACAGAGCATGGCGAGTGCACACACTTTCATGCATACACTATCGACCGTAGGTGGTTTTTATTAAGTCTTTGTTTTACATACATGTGTTCCATACATCATAACCGTGAGGACTTTTAAATGAGTATGAAAGCACATAATCAAAAATTCCAAGTAATCACCCCTGCATAACCGTGAGGACTTTTAAATGAGAGTGAATACTTGGATGTTATTAATTTTTTTTTTGAGAGGGAGTTTTGCAAAATTATCTTAGCACCATTTAACTTAGAAGACAAAAAAAATGTTATATCCTTTACTTTAAATTCACCACTTTTAAAACAAAGATTTTCAATTAGGATGTATTTCATAATTAACACGTATGAACCTTCCTATATACCAGTTAAACCATTGTTATTTATAATCAAACTTCATTTTTATTTTTGTTAAGACGAATAAATTTTCAAAAATTTCAATTTAATAAACCAAAACCATATATTTATCCTATAGTGTTTCTTTAAAAATAAATCCAAATGCTAAAAAAAAAAAATTTGTATTTTAAAATTTTGATATTTTTTTGAGTTTTAGAAGAAAAAAGAAAAAATGAAAATTTAATCATGAAAAATCAAAAAGAAAATGAGTCTCCCCCCACACTTGATTTTGACTGTGTCCCCACAGTCAAACCAAGTGGAAGGAGAAAAATAAAATAAAAATCTAATATTTACATGAAAGATTATTATTTACAAGAGATGAGAAAGTATATAGTCAAAAAGTAAATGAAACGGTCTTCCAAAGACCAATTCATTTGTCTCGTCAAATGCGTGAGACACGGCTTAAGCACGAAAAATCAAATCGTAAAAGAATTTGAAGTTGATTGTCGATTTGGAAAAACGAATGTCGTTTTATTAAAAATCGTACGAGTTGTTTTATTTTCGATGATTTTCAGGGTCGACAAAACAATTGATTGAAGTTCAAGTTTATTTTCACCAATTTGAAATTCAAGCTTATCATTGAAAACATTTTCACAATTATTGATTTCAAAATCAAAATGGTGATTTTCATCTTCCCCTTCGGAATTTAACAACTCGTCATCCAAAAGTCCAAAAAATTCGTGTTCATTAAATTCGTCTTCCTTTGTTGGATTATCAACAACTTTATTACATAAATGAAGTTCAAAATTCAAAGTTGTTGTATTCAAATTTTCAGAAAAAGGAAGATCGAAATTTAAATCGAGTTTCGTACCCTCAAAAGAATTGAAATCCAACTCAATTACCGTATTTTCAACAACTTGATTAAGATCGTCATTATCAAATTCAAAAGTTGTTATTTGAAAATCGTCGATTTGGGTAAAAGATGGATTATCACTTGACTCATCACACGTTGAGATTTGATTTTGTTGTTCACGTTGTTTCATATAAGTTTCAACAACAAATCTGTGTGATCATCGTAAATTTCATTCATTTGTTCAACAAAATCCAATTTATAGTTATTAAATTGAGAATTTTCGATTTGGATTTGTTGAGAACAAAAATTTTCACTCGTAACATGGTTAAGATTATTCCCATTGCCAAATTTGTTTGAAAAGTTGTTCCCATTTTCATGTTGAGTTTGGAATTCATTTTGGAGCTCGAAATTAAATTTTCATGGGTTATAATCGTAATGGTTTGAATTTTGAATTTAATTCAAATTTTGAAATTCTCGACTCGAGTTATTACACAAATCAGAATTACATAAATCATTTATCTCTTGATTTTGTCGTGTAGAAAGTTCGAGTAAAGATGAAATCATTTCAATGCTATTTTCAAGAGTCGAACGTTGGTCATCATTTTGAAAATTTTGTTGTTCGAAATTTGAATTATTTACACAAAAGTTGTTAAAATATCCATACGAATTTGGAGTAAACTCATATGGATTATATTGATTTTCGCAGTTAAATTCAAGCGAGTAAGAAAAATGAAACTCGGACATTTTCAAGATTTTTTTTTTTTGGTTTTTTTTTATAAACAAAAATATTTACAAGTAGAATCTATTTTTCAGAATCGAAAAATGATTTTTGTTTTGTTTTTGGATTTCAATTTTTTTTTTTGAAAATATTTTTTTTGGATTTTTGATTTTAATTTTTTTTGTGATTTTTGCAAATTTTGATTTGAAAATTTTCAAAAGAAAAGAAAAAAAAACTAAGTTAAGAAATATTAACAAATTTTTTAGTTTTGGATTTTGAATTTTTTTTTGTTTTTTTTTTTAATATGCATGAACTAATGCAACTAAGTGAATGCAAGGGTTAATTACAAATGATTTATCCTAAGTTAACCCAAAATTGTAAATTCACAAATTGTCTTAGATAAACAAGATAGTTCTCAGCCAGGTAACGGGCAGGATTTATCGGTGCACCACGAATCACCGTAGCAATGCAGCCGAAGGTTTAAGTACCTTCAGAGGAACAACCACTATAATATTTACGAATCACCGTAATATTTATAAATGGTTATTACTCTGCCGTAGCCTAGACACCAAGAAATTAAATTGTTCAAAAAAAGACAAATTGTCAATATACAATTAAGTGTTATCGATGTCTAACCGTTATTATTAATCAAAATCTAAGATGAAATGCAGAACAGAAACTAAACGTGTATTAACAATGCAACTACGAATGAATTTTTTTTTATTTTTTTAAAATGCAAATGCAAGCAACCAACAATTCAATTCAAATGAAATGAAAGCAGAATTTTTTAGCAAGTAGAGCAATTTATTTTGGCTAGCTAAGGAAGCAATTTTCAACAAGCTATTCTTCCTTTATTTCCTGCTTTGGCAACCTGAAAATTAAAAACTAAGATGTATACAATATTTTTTTTTTTGAAACGGAAACTTAAAAGTAGGGTTTTACTTAAAAAAAAAAATTTTTTTTTTTTGGGGATAAAACTATTCAAGAGCTCAAAACAATTCAAAAGCAAAGGTTTTTTTTTTCTTTTTTTTAGAAAAGGAAGAAAATCAAAATTACAACTCAAAACAAACTAATTACCCTAAAAATGTTGGACTTTACCACTTAAACAAACCCGCAACTTCTTTTACCCGGCCCAAATAAACACGATCTCTTCGTTTTAAAGAAAAACTGCTGTGAACAAATCGACTTGGTTTTCTCGTCAAACAAAAAAAAAAAATTATTCGCAGTTCAAATCTTTTTCAGTTTCTTAAACTTGTAGTCGAATCCACTACTATCTCGAATTCTTGAATCGAAACTTAAGCTTTGATTTCCAGCGATTGCGTAAGTGGTTGTTTGATTGGGAGGTCGCGAATTCGGCGTTGTTCGATTTGTGGTAGAAAGTGACGATGTTCGAATTGGGTAGCCGCACGTTCTGGTCGATTGCAGAGGTGAATGTTCGAACCACTTCATACATACCACCTTCACAATCAATCACAGCCTCATTCACCCACACACTCGCTTGAACCACCCATGGAATTAGGGTTATGGGCCGAGTTTGCTAGTCACGGCACTGGGTGTCTTTGTGGACGAACTTGAAGGCACGGTGATGTTAGGGGCAGTGGGAATGTTGAGAAGGTGATGGTGGAGGGCTGCTGGAGAGCAGGCAAATGTGAAGTCGGGTTTATTGTTTGGTGGATGAGTAGCGGATGCAAGACAGTGAATGTGTGGTTCGCGTGGTGGGTGAGGGTTGGTTTCGCGTCTGATCGTAGTGATTCGAGCAGTGTAAATGTTGGTGATGGTGAGATGGAGGGGAAGTATGCACTGAAGATATTTGTGGCAGAAGGGTTTAGGGAGGATGAACTGAGGGTTAGTTTTTTTTTTTTTGTGACCGCTGTGGTTTGTGCACTGATATATGCACGTTTGTGGTTTCTCGATCAGTTGAAAATGCAAATGCAAAGAACAAAGAGGTGATAAGCAGACTAGGCAGTGAAATGTGATGAAAAGAGAGAGTTGCTGTTCTAGGCTAGGAGGGATGGTCATTTTGAGATGGCGATGATGGTTTCAGTTGATTGGGTTCGTGGTGAGGCTGTTCAATGGAGATGAGATGGAGTTTGGACGTGACTCTATTGCAGCAGTTAGGGAAGATATGCACAGTGTGCAGTGATATGGCGCAAGGCAGCAGCAAGGATGGTGTTGGTAGAAGGCTCTAGTCACTACAAGAAAAAGCATTTTTAGTTGCACTTATTAGTAGCGTTTGCTATTTAAGTGCAACCAAAAAGTTATCCAAATGCAACCAAAGTTTTACGGAGTACAAAATAAAAAAGAATCACTGCTAATTGATGTAGGGAACTACAAAATTAAAGTGGCCCGCACAATAACTCTTTCTCCATTCTTTTTTTTTCGTTTTCAATTGGCGCTACAGTACTTACAAAATTTTCCCCTTTCCCTCCTTCCCAATCCACTACCCGCTCAAGTATTTTACCCAAAAACTCTCAAAACATTATCAGTTACGTAGTTAAAAACACTATATACTATCCTAGATGTTTCTATTTTGATATTTCTCGATTTGTGGATTTCTCCCATCGTCTACTTCCTACTTAAATCAACCCAGATTTCTCGATTTCATGCACTAATGGGTCAGAGAGGCAAAACCTAGTGCGACAACATTTCTTCAATGCATCAATTCATGTTATCAAATCATATGTTTGGCTCGTTAGTTTTGCTTCCATAAGCATCATCAAAAAGCTCTACTTTATTGATATCTGATTATAAATTACAGGTAATGCATCACTAGGCATATTTTATTTAGTTGTTAGATCTAAGAATTATACTTTGTTGATATCCGATTATAAATTACAACGAGAGTGAAATTGTTAGTGTATGAAAGAGAGAGGAATTAAAACAATGATTATTCATTACTAAAACTCCTCTGGTAATCAATCTTTTGTATTATCTTGAGTTTGGGTGGTTCCCTTTGCTTGAGGTGTTTCTTGTTGAATGTTTTGGTGAAGGATTTCATGATGTAGCTGCTAAGTTAATAAGTTATCAGGTCTTGAATTATTGTGGTCTTGAATTATTGTATAGTAAATGAGTTTCTTGTATTTGGGAATAAGGTACTTACTAAAGGATGTAGCGGTTAACTTGGTAAAGTTAGAAAGATTTGTTTGCTTGCATGTGGAAAAGTGCTTGTTGAAGTTTGCTGAGAGTGAGTAGTTGATTTAGGGCAGTGTTGGTTTTAATTTTGCAACATGCACAGAAGTGTACACGTCTGAAGCGAGCGATGCTTTGCTGAAGGTAGATTCAGTAGAAAATGTGATTTTTGCTAGTTTTGTGATTTGAGATTGAGTTGAGGTGGACATGTTGATTGCAGGAAAATGCTCGGAGAGGATTTTAGGTGATTCATGCTTGTTTAATGTTGCACTATAAGATTGCAAAAGAATCGGCATCAAGCTTTCGAGGAATATAGTTAATTCATTATTGGCTTTCCATGGAATAATGGCATAAGAAATTGAGATTGGATGATGTTGGAGATTGGGTGATGTGGCCGCTGAGAAACATAGTTCAATTCATTTTTGGCTTTACACGGAATAATGACATGAGAAACTATAAACCATACAGAGAAGAACTGCTGCTTGATATAGTGGACGGTGGATGATGAGGTAGAAATGAAAGGGGTGAATTGGTATGTAAAGAATGGGGTATATAATTTTAGTCACCTTCTGGTGAATCGATGATGTTGAATTTTATGCATATGTTTCCAGCTGTAGTCTTCTAGATGCTTTCATCTGCTCTAGAAATCCTTGCTCTTGTTTTACTTAATTCCTTTTCACTTATTACAATACTGTTACATTATTTTTAATCTCATCTTAGATTTCAAGATTTGGTGTGTCTCCTCTCCATCTTTTGCAGTCTTTTTTCTGCTCATAAGTCTCATTGCATACAACAGTCGATGCAGGCTTTATACTTCCAGTTTATGGGTTTAGTTCTAGTGGGCTATGGTGTACATGGGCTTGTCTTCTTCCTTGTTTTTGTCTGCTGTGAATTATATGTTAGCCATACTTTTGCATTTTGCACTTATGGAATTATGTGTCAGTTGTAATTATGTGTCAGCTTGAGAGATGGGCTGAAGCAGTAAGGGATTACGAGGTTTTGAGAAAGATGTTGCCTGATGATAAAGAAGTAGCAGAAGCTTTATTTCATGCTAACATTGCACTGAAAACATCAAGAGGAGAACCAATGTGAAATTTGGTGGGGAGGTCGAGGATGTTACCGGTTTAGATCAATTGGTAATTCTTAAACTTTAAGGGGTACACTGGAAGTTTAAAATATATTTGGATTTATTTGGTCTTGCGACAACTTCCTGCAAAAATGTATTTTGTGAAATATAGCACTGTTAAACATTCACTGTTCTATTACTTCGTATTTCAGTATGTACTTTTAATGATTGTTTGACTTAGAAATTTAACTTACGTTATTATTTATTATGCACTAACTAAAAACTGATGTTATTTACTTTCATGTTAATGCATCTGCTATTTAGTATGCAAACCTTCAATATGTCGCTGACGTTATAAAAATGACATAGGCATGGCATTGTTAAATCCGAGTAGCGATTTTATATGCTTGTTCTAACAATTTTTTTTTTGTATGTGTATTATATTCATAGTTCATTTAATCATTTTTTTCCAGCCACAATCTCCAGATAACCATGCTTTAGCAAGAGAATTCAAGGATGTAAAAATCGATCGAGTTTATATAGTTTCATGTACGTACCGGCGGGAAGATGGAAGATTTTCTTTGCTTCTGCCATACTTTTTCTAGCTGCAGTAAGTAAATTTATGTTATAATGACTTTATTTGATGCAAAAGCGTATGGATAAACAAGTTGAAATTTGATGCATTGTAGCTGTGAAAGATGAAATAATTCGTATGTAAACAAATTTATTTTAATCATTTATCAACTTTAGCATGTTTGTTTCCTCTTCGTCAGTCGTTGTCGAACACTCAAAAGGGCCCACACTTACCATGGGCAACTTGGGTTCTAGCTCGTGGCACAACTTTAAGGGCCTATCAACTTGTGTGTGCATGTATTCAGGGCGTTCGCTTGTGTGTTGCTAACAATAGACTGTGCATGTCAACTCTGGCTAACAATAGAAATATACCACTATCTCATAGGGACGTCCATCACTAAAATTCTTTGTTGCTCTTATGTTTGATTAAACTGTTTAACTTGAGTACTAGTGTTAAGAAACATTTTCAACAATAAATATAAATCACTGTCACAATGTTCTCAAGAACAGGACTTCAAAAATGCTAACTTCAATTCAATTTTATTCCATATCATTGCTTTTAGATGGCAGAAGATTAATTATTCTCATTGTGAATTCATATGCGGCTTCCAGTATATTGCCCAAGTATGCTGGTAACGAATTGGCATGGCATTGTTAGATCCAAGTAGCCAATAAAATTAGGAAGTAATTTGCTGTTTTAGCAACTTTTTTATGCTTGTTCCGTCACATTAGCATCTGTTATTAGCATCTGTTGATTATGAAGCAGCTTCAAATGTCGTTGGAACAGCTACATTTATGCACACTCCCTAACTTAACCACACATAACACAATGCTAATTATTTTGTTTTTTGCTGTAGCATTGAAGCAGCTTGTATTGCACATCTGACTACTGATGTATTCACAAATATTGCATCATACAGGAGGTTGGTGTTGTACGTATTTGTGCAATTCAGTCAATAACAGTAGATTCTAGTTCACGTCTAGTTTGAGTTTTACTAAATTTCGTTTAATGTTTGGATTACAGTGCAGCTGCTTCATCATTATCTGCATTGAAACTGCCAACCATTCGTGTAGTAGCAATTATCCAGAATCAGACACAAAGCAGCTCATTGCCTATGCGCGTGCAAATAACAAAGTAAAATTTTGTTAGTTTATTTTACAAATATTTATTTTTCTTTCTTTTACCCAATGTTTTGATGAACCAATTGTCTTCTTAAAACTATTTTAATATGAAATGACAAATTATAGGCTAGATCTAGTTATAAAAAATTAAAAAATTAAAAATAAAAAAAAGAAAAGGAAAAAAAAGGAGAGAAGATAAAGACGCTATTTGCAATGTAATTGTAAAAGCAAAGATATGTATTAAACCTCAATCAATTAGGAGATGTTTTTTTATGGCGACCCACTGTTGATATGCCATGCATTGAAGATGCCATCGGTAGGAAACTAGCACGGCCGAAATCAAAAGTTGTAGCTGAAAAAACAAGTGTTTCGACTTATTCTTGCAAGGTTAGAGCAAACATTTCGACTTCTCCTTGCAAGGCTAAAGTAACTCCTCAGGTAACTATTTGTTTGTTTTAGCCTGACATGAAAGCACTCTAAACGTACACTCCACTATGCAGTAAAGGTGGCATTGCCCCTACACTATGGAGCAGCCATGTGCTGCTGCTATTGTATACAACAGCACATGCTATTGTACACAACATACGAATTTCCTTAATAGTTTGGCCTACCTGGTACTCCTTTTACTTATGTAAATTGTGAGTTTGGTGAGATTTGAGATTCCTTAATAATTTTCATGAGTTTGGAGGAAGAGGTTGTTATGAAGTGAGAAACTAAGGAACTAAGTAAAGGGTAGTCTTAAGGGAGGAGATTGAGTATGCAGGAAAAAAAAGTTAGTGTGATGGTTTTTCTGGGCACTTGAATTATGTTGAGCTATGTGATGTTGTTTCTGGGTAGTGGAATTGATGTCAATATATTTGTGTTGTAGTTTCGAACTGTAGGCAGGGTGCAGGAGTGAAGTGAGTAGGTTGCTCACTGCTGGTACTGGTCACAGTCGGAGGGGAGAATTGATGGTTGTTTCGGGTATGTGGTTGTCAAATTACAGGTAGATGGAAGAAGTGTGTATGGTGTGCAAGTTGAAGCAGAGTTATGCACTGGAAGAAGCAAAGATATGAATGGCAGTTTTTGGTGTATTATGTGATGAAAGTGGTTGGAAGGACTATTGAGAGGCAATTGAATGAAATAATGGTGGAAGATGTTGCTTTGAGGAAGTGATTGTACAGAGACTTGTTGCCTCGGCTATGCTGTCGGTAGATAATGGATGTGAAGGCCAATAGGATACAACAGTATGCAATGACGATGGTAACAACAGTATGCTTGAGGAAGTGATTGTTTGGGTGTATGAAGTGGAAACAGGGGTTGTTGGACTGGTAGTGATGTGGGTGTGTGGATATGATGGCAACTGAAGTGGTATCAGCGTATCAGTGTTGTATCAGTGGAGTGGAATCAATGACAGTAGGCAGTGGTATGGGGTTGGAGTTGCAGAAGAAGTGGATGAATAGGAGGGTGATTGCAGATGGTATTGCAATGCAGTGGTGTCGATGATTGATTGTTGTAGGTGGTGGGGATTGTATGCGCAGAGGATGGCAGCAGGTTGTAGCAAACTGTGAAATGACAGTGCAATTTGGTGGTTAGAATGTTGGTGGTATATGATGTATATGATGTGGGCAATTTCAGTGGTGTGCAAAAGAATGGTATGCAGCAGTTTGATATGGTTTGCTCTATTGATGCTGTATAAACAGGTTACTATGTGAATGTGATGTTGTGTGGTAAGGTGATGATGGTTGTGCTTCAGGGAGTTGCTGATGTGCAGAGAGTTTATTGAAGAGTGAATTGAAGGAAGTAAGGCGGTTGATGGAAGTTACAAGAAAATGGCATTTGATGTGAATTGAAGGCAGTGATGTATAGGCTATATGCACAGTGGTTTGTATGTAGTGATGTAGTGGTGTGGGAAGGTGGTTGATCCAACAGGGTGCAAATCTATGATTATTCCGCTATATGTATAGGCTATATGCACAGTTCACTTCCTGCTCATATAACCACTACTCTGCAAAATCCAGATTACTCCGCAAGGAGAAAAAACAATCAAATAGTTAGCTATGAGTTGAATCAAAAAATACAATGAATGAAATACAATGTAGCAGTAGCACATACACAATTTAGTAGTAGCACATACAGTAAATCAAATATTGCCAGCATTCTTGGACAAAGAAGAACTATTAGGTAAAACCATAAAACAATTTAGTAGTAGCACATATAATAAATCAAATTCCTTCATGTTTAACTGTGCACGACATATTTGATGAATATTTATTTATTTGCTTATCCAACAGGGTGCAAATCTGGTACCAAATAGTAGCTGTAAGCTGATTGATGTGGGTGAAACGGGACAAGTAGTGGCTGAAGGAACTATCGCTTCAACTGATCCAACAACGATGGTTCATTGTGTTCCGCTGGGAAAAGATGCGGTAAAAGTTTGGGTAAACTTTGTGAGAGTTAATGACGCATTGCTATGGCGACCTACATCTGAGTGTACGTACATGGAAGATGCCTTTGGTACTACGATAGCTTGGCCAGCAGCATACGTCATTCGAGAATCAAGTTCCAGTAAGTATTATTCTTCAGTACATCGTATCTCAACATTAAGTTTTAGTTCTGTTTATTTTTCAGAATATCGAGTTATAGATTACATGATTTTCATATACACATATACATATGTATATACATATATATATACATATATATACATATATATATGTATATTGTTGATTGTTAAACTCGTTTGCAGGTAATTAGCTATTTCGAAGCGAAGACTGTCGACAACAAAGAACTATTGGTAATCAAGCAAAGAACATGAATTTAATTGTTATATATGTTGTCGTATTTTGTTAGTACCATTTGTGGAAACTAGTCTGTGAATGCTTGTAGTATGTGACTTATTTTGTTGAAAAACTACTATCGAATTGATTATGGATATTATATTTGATTGTGAGATTAGCATGTTTTTGCAATTATTTGAATATGATGATTATATGATTGATTGATTGTATATGCTAATTATGTGATTTAATTGTTTGTTTGAATATATGAAAATTATGCGATTGATCGTTCGTTCTAATATGAATAGTATATAAGCGATTGCTGGAAATGGTATAAACCATCAACTGTAAATAGTAGCATTTAAAATATGCTACCAAACAACCAATAACTGTTAGTAGCGTTTCAGAAATGCTACAGAAACAAATGTAAACTAATATAAAAATTATACAGTTGCATTTTAAAAACGCTACTGAAAATCAAAAAAAGCATATAAACAAAACATGCCACCAAAAAATGAATACTTATGGTAGCGTTTTTATAACCCTACAGAAAAAACCTATAGTTGCATTTAAAAGTGACTTTTGGTAGCGTTTTTTAAATCCTACAGAAAATACCTATAGTTGCATTTAAAAGTGACTTTTGGTAGCGTTTACTACAATGCAACAAAAAGTTTTAGACTTTTAGTTGCATGTCGTATAGCAGCGTTCATTAAAACGCTACAATAAGTTATGGTAGCGTTTTTTCAACGCTACCAAAAGCCTTTTCTGGTGTAGTGAGTGGAGTTCGAGTGGATATGCAGTGGTCAGTATGTGGTTTGGGATGGTGAGGCACTGTTGATGAAGAGGAGCAGTTTGAATGATGGTGGATGTGAAATGGTATGTTGATTGTGATGGCTTGGAATGTTTGTTGCTGTCGTGCACTAAAAGGAACCAGTAATGGGATTTGAAGGAGACGTGTGGTTGAAGTTTGATTCGTGTTCTGGTCTGGGTTTTGTGGTCAAGGCGGCAGAGGTTGGGTGATGCAGTGGAATGGTTGTAAGAGGTTGGGTTGATGTAGAGGATGATAGTTGACGTGGATTGTTGGCAATTTTGCGGTAGAAGGCAGAGGGAAGAAAGTGTGGTAGCAACAGGCAGTGTTGTAAGTGGGTATTGACAGAATGCAAATGTGCACAGAGGTTGATAAGGTTTGTATAGGCAGTGGTATGATGAAGGGTTCACAGGGTAGATTGGCAGAGGGGTGTAATGGCTTATGTTGAAGTGAGGAAATGAGGCTTGTATGAAGGTGTGCAGGAAAAAGAATGCACAGTGAACAGTTAACAGTGTGTTTTTTTTTCTCAATGTAAATGAAAAAAAAAGAAAAAAAAAAAGAAAAGGAAATTGTAGAAGAAAAGGTAGATGCCAAATTGTAAAAGAAAATGAAAATAAAATGTTTTTGTTTTTGTTTTTGTTTTGAAATTGTGAATGGTTTTTTTTTTTTAATAATAGAAGAGCAAATGAAAATGCAAAACAAGAACACAAACAAATGCACACAAACACTAAACAAACACACAAATCTTTTTTTTTTTTTAACACAACACACAAAACAAACACACACTAAAATCAAACACAAATAATTCGAAGAATAGAAAATTGAAATCAAAACAACTCCCCGGCAACGGCGCCAAAAACTTGTTCGTCGACGGAAATTCTATCGGTTTAGAAAACCGTCGAACGAATTTAAATTAAAAATAACCGCAAGCGCACGGTGTACGTATGTAGCACGCGGCGAATACGGGTCGATCCGCAGGGAATTGATGATTTTAAAATTCTATTCAATCAAATTATACCGAAATCGAGAGTGAATAGCTAGAAATGTAAGAAACTAACAAAAACTAGCAAAAGAAAATGATAAAAATATGAGAGTTAAGAGAACAATTTAGAGATAAATCCACTCTCTAGATCATATAAATCAACAAAATGAAGTTATGATCTCTCTTTTCTTGTCATTAGTGAATTAGTTGATGTGCTTATCATAAGTATGGTATATTTGTGCTATTAATTAGCTCAATATAAACCATCAAACTATAACACAACCACTAATACACATTTAACTCTCATGAAATATGACAACAAAGTTGAAATAAGAATCTATTTTAAGCATAGCCTATTAACTATTATTTAGAAATATAGGCTATCAAATTTCAATTTCAACATTCACTTATTTGCCATAATCATATTAAGATGAAGAGGCAATTTGTGTTATGTTTGTTTAAGCATAGCCTATTTGTTATAAACAACATAGACTATCAAATTCAAAGCTAAACAACATCATTAAACCACTTCAATCATTCTCATTAAGCACAAAAAGAGAGCATAAACAACAAAATGTTGGATCTACATACTTGAGAGCTTCATTACCCCTAAATTGAAGGGATTAAGCTCTCATATTTGTTATTATATGAACAAATGTAGAAAACAACATTAAACAAGAAGAGAAAAAGAGAGCAAAATGAAAGGAAAAATTATTCTACTTGCATAATAGAGAAGAGATCTACACTACAACATGAAAGTAAATGAACATGAAAAGGAAAGAGCATATATTAAATTGCATAAAAAAGATTACGTAAAATAAAAATGGCTAAGTAGCCATGAAAAGATAAAGTGGAGCTTTCATTTTATTTTTGATCTAAACTAAACTAAAGAGAAGGAGGCCTAAGAGAGACTAAGAGAAGAGATAATGTTACATGAAACATAAGGGGTATATATACAAGTTTAAAACCCTAATTCCTATTTTTGGGGAATGCCCAAAATGCCCATGAGAAAGTGTGGAGGCCAAGTTATCATTAGCATGTTTTAATCCCCGCTTAAATGTACATGAAGCCATTAAATCCATAAGCATGTGCATTAGACTTTAATTTGTACATTAAGGTAGGTGGGTAGGTGGGGTCCTCCATGATCTTCACTTTGAATTATTTCCATCTTCATTTCTTTGTATTGATTTTGCACATGCATATCTTCATGAAACCACTTGTAAAAGTCACCAAATTTCCTACAAAAAAACATAGAAAATTCTAAGTAAATTTTCTCAATTTAATAAATGCACAAAAATGACCATTTCACCCTTGTATGAAGATGAATGTGTGACAATTTGGAATTAATGTGAATTTTGGTTAAAACAAGTTAAGATACACAATATGATCATTTATTTAATTTAAATAGATTAAATATGGCGATAAAAATGTGCACATTTACGTGCACATCATTATGAGTTCTGATTATCATTTTTGATAATCGAATATTTGTTGTTTTTAATTATCATTTTTGATAATTAGATATTTGAGATTTTGATTATCGTTTTTGATAAACGAACATTTGTTGTTTTTAATTATCGATTGTGATAATTAAATATTTGTTGATTTGAGATTTGATTATCGTTTTTGATAATCGAATATTTGTTGACTTTGATTATCGTTTTTGATAACCGAATATTTGTTGATTCTGATTATCGTTTTTGATAATCGAATATTTGATGTTTTTAATTATCGATTGTGATAATTAAATATTTGTTGATTTGAGATTTGATTATCGTTTTTGATAATCGAATATTTTTTGATTTCGATTATCGTTTTTGATAATCGAATATTTGTTGATTTTGATTATCGTTTTTGATAATCGAATATTTGTTGTTTTTAATTATCATTTTTGATAATTAGATATTTGAGGTTTTGATTATCGTTTTTGATAATCGAATATTTGTTTTTTAATTATCGATTGTGATAATTAAATATTTGTTGATTTGAGATTTGATTATCGTTTTTGATAATCGAATATTTGTTGATTTTGATTATCGTTTTTGATAATCGAATATTTGTTGATTCTGATTATTGTTTTTGATAATTGAATATTTGTTAATTTGAAATTTGATTATCGCTTGAGATAATTAAATAATTATTGATTTGAAATTTGATTGTTGTTTTTGATAATCGAATATTTGTTGATTTTAGATTTGATTATCATTTGTGATAATCAAATATTTGTTGGTTTAAGATTTGATTATCGTTGTTGGATAATTAAATATTTGTTGATTTGAGATTTAATTATCGTTTGTGATAATTGTTGTTTTCTAATTATCATATCGATAATTAGATATTGCTGTTTTGTGATTTCTGTATTCTAATTATCTAATTGATAATTAAATATTACTGATAATCGTATTTATTCAGTTTTGCTGCTTTCTGAATTATCTATTGATAATTAGATTTTGTTGAGAATTTGTGAATTTCTTTTATGAAATTAAAAGATTTCTTTGGCGTCTGTGTTGTTGACCTTTATTTTCTAGCTTAACCAGTTTATGTTAGAAAAATAATTGTTATTGACGACTTTAATTATGAAAATTGTGGGGATGCAATTTTTATAAGGAGGGGAGTCTATAACAACCCGGGATTTTATATCGATTTATAATCGTCAGTAAACGATTAACATGCCAGCTAATTGATAGTGAGAGTTTTAATTGGGTTAAAATTCTTTAAGAAATTGATTAATTGTTAAGTGGGCTTTGAAAATTAAATCGTGGACCATGTTTTGTTTTGGGGCCGTGATTATTTTCGAGGTAAATACCCGTCCCCTTTTCATTCTTCATTTCTTCGTTCATCTATTTTCGAAAACCCTAAATTGAAAGAAAAAAAATGGCGGCCTCATGCTCATTCATCTTCGTTCCAAATTAGGGTTTTGTTTGTTTTTGGCTTCGCTCGTCTTCGTGATGCCTTCAGCCTCGTTTGGGTTGGGCTCTTCAAATCTGAAGTGAGTGATTTTTATTTCACTCACATCAAATTCTACTTAGTACTGTGCTTCGGTTGTTTGATTTTGTTTCGATGTGATGTTTTTTTTTATTTAATCAAATTCGTATATATATATTGATACTTATTTTAGATTGGTTCAATTATACTGCTTTGATGATTTTTGAACTGTGGACTTAGGTCTTGTTCTGTGTATGGGATTTCATGACATCGACCATCACCATTGCTTTGTTATCGAGTTGTACTCTGTGGGTTTTGGCCTTACTATCCACTGTTCGACATTGTTCGATTTCACCCGCTGTTTCACGTCTCTGGCTATTTTGTCTTTGACCAAATTTGAACCTCCCTGACATTTGATCTTGTTGACAATTCCTTCGATATTTCTTTCATGTTAATGGTCGCGTACAATTGCTCGTTGGAGCTGCTGTGTGATTCAATGATATGCTTACTTACTTGTCAGGATCATATTACACTGTTGTTCATTTCTGTGACGTTTTCAACTTGATGCATTGTATTTCACATGATGTTGTAGTTTGTATACTCTGTTTCATTTATATGGCTTGATTTGTGTTTGACTTCGGTCTCTTGATTTTGTGCAAGCATTTCCCTAACTTTGTATTACCTTGAGCCATCACCATTGCCTGTTGATTTATTTTGTCTTCGGCTCTGCTTTGAAGTATTTTTCTACAGGTTGAATCTGACAGTAACTTGAATTATGAAATTTTGATTTTTGATAATTTGAAATGATTCATTGGTGTGTGATTTCTTGGTATTGCTATTATCCTTGGTGGCCTAGCACTTTGTGTTGAGTCCTAATAACAGTGACTTGACCTCTGCATTTGGTTAATGATTTTGGCCTTTGATGCTTTATTCCCTTAATCAGTATGAGTTGCTTAATTATTCCTGCACCATTGTTCAAAACTGATTTTTGGTGTTTATCTACCTGAATAAGTGAGTCCAGTCTCTTTGGTGCAAGATTCTGAATATTTTGAAATTGCCACTTGACTTTAATTATAGCACCAGCACACTTGTATGTGTACTTATGTCCACTACTGCACACATCCCTTGGTGCATTTTGGTTTCAATCTCCTTTTGTACTCGATTATTGCATTGAGTAATTAAGTTGATTTGTCCACTTGTACATTGTGTCGTTTTTTTGTATTGGGCATCGAAGTGAACTGTATTACCTCTGCAGTGTGGTTTCATCGAGTTTGGTCGTACATGGTTATCTCTGGTTTAATGTACTTGAGTTGGCACCTGGTAGTTCAACGCATCGTGTTTCAACTATTTTGGTTGATGCATGCTCGCTGTCGGACTGATTCATCTTGTAGTCTTTTTCGTGAGGGGTGCAGTGCAATTAGTCCTGGCCATATCTCTGTTGATGTCACCTTATTCTACCGTGTCTTCATGTTTGTACCACTGCCTTTATTTATTTGTTAGCACTGCTTCATCATGTCACTACCGTGTGCATTTGGTCATTCGAGCCTCAGTGCTCTGTGGGTTCAGGTTGTATACTGCTTGCTACTTGGTCCTTATTCTAGGTTGTCGCTACCTTTGTAGCTTTTACCTCTGCTTGTTCATGGTGATGTTTATACTACTGCACTGTGCCTTGAAGTGTTGTTTGTTTCTAGCCATATCTTTGTTTGCTTCTTTGAGTTGGGCAGTTTGTATACTTCAGGTGTACTTCTAGTTAGAGTGGTGCTTGTCTTTGAATTTCGAAACTGTGGCATGCATATTGCCATCCCCCTTACTGCAGATTCATTGAGCAGGCTCTGATTTGACCTATGGTCGAGGCTTGATTTTATGCCTTGGCCATTTCATTTGAATATACACTTGATTTGAATCCCGCTAGTAGTTCGGATTTGACCTTGTACTGATTCCATATGCTGTAGTGGCAAGGCAGTGCACGCAAGCGTGAACTGCAGCCACACGGTATGGCTTTTATGATATTCTATTTTGTTTTGATTTATTGATCTCTGGCATATTCCATATGCCGTAGTGGCGAGGCAGTACACGCGTGCGTGTACTGCAGCCCTACCCGAATTGTCATTTTAATTAATATTTCAATATTTTGTGTCGTATTCTGATTTGGTTTAATTTGGTGGTTTTGTTGATATCTAATTATATTTTTTGATAATTAGATTATGAGTTTCTAATTATTTATTTAATAATTAGAATTTGTTGTTAATTGCTGTTTCGGAAATTCTGTTTTCTAAATTATCTTCATTAATAATCCTTTAAATTATCTTCATTGATAATCTTTTTAATTTATCTTCGTTGATAATTTGGATTTGCTGATTTGTTATTTAACACTGTTGCGTGTTATGTTTATCGTTATCTGATTTCTTTATTTAAGGATCGGATAGACGAGATTTATTGTGACTATCATCTATTTTTATTTACTTATTATTGCTTCTGTGCATTAATAACTGAATTTGAATTAGACTGACCCGTGTATTATTTTCTTTTGAATTTAATATTTGGGTCAGACCGAGTTATTACAGGTTGTTGATACTTACTTTGGGTGGCTGCTAGAGCTATGAAGTCTTTTCATACTTTCTGGAGTAGTCGTTGTCGTAGTATAGGATGTTGTTTATTCATGTATATTATTTACAATAATGTACTTGTATATGTAACTTATAGAGTCGACAGTTGTAGTTGTGTCATATGTATTGTATCACATGTATTGTAACTGACATCAGTTATTATATATATGAGACTTTCTATTTTATCTGTGTTCCGCATTTATATTATCTGTGTTATTATTATATTTATTGTCCTAAACTATTATGAACCATCGTAGTTTGTTTTATATTGGAATTGGGTATGTCGATGGGAGTAAATAAATAAGAGATGAAAATAAATAAATAAATATGTACCACTCCTATCGAAATAACCAATACTAATGTAAGGCCTAACTACGGGTGGCTGCTCCTATCCAGCCTTATTCTTCGTAATAACAAACAGTATTTCTTTTAATACCCTTTGTTATTGTGAGCATAGAGGTGGGGCGTCACATATATAATTTTCAATTTATATCAAAACTGATTTAATTTGTTTTCATCGGTCCAGTTCTGATTTGATCTCGTTAACTCTGATTTGTCATCTTTATTCGTCAATTCGTGCCAATCTAACTTGTTTTGGAAGTCGTGTTTGGATTCGTAACTTAATTTCAGTGTCCGTACCAGTGTGCGTATCTGTGTCATCTTCTATTCTCTCTAGCCTCGAAAGGTGAGCAATCACTCATGATTCACATTCTGATATTTATTAAATTTGATTTTAATTGAAATGACAATTAAAATATGCTGTTGTTAGTTATTTACATTGCTATATATATGTTATTATCTGTATTAGTTCACCTATGACATCTGACACCATTATCTATTATTTATACCGATGATATATGCCTGTAATATTATTATCGTATATATTGTCACTCTGCAAGTTCCCTGTTAATATAGAATTCACTATGGGTTAAAATGATACATACCCGAACGGACCTTAGAATAAGAGAAAATTGTTATGGGTTGAAATGATAAACTGTAACGACCCGGAAAATTTTAAAGATTTTTAATTGATTTTATAACGTATTTAATTGAATAATTGTAAAATTTTATAATAATTGGATTTTTAAAATAAAATGTTTATATATTTAGAATACGTATATTTAAATATAGCAGACTTCAATTTTTCAATTTATTTTATGAAAGTCTATTTCGCTGTGAAATTCGATTTAATTCAAGCTAGCTAAAAATTGCTGGTAATAAATTTATTTTCGGGCCTGGATATTTTTCTATGGAAAATTTCTAAATCCTATTCTGAGTGAGACGTCATCCCTTGTTTTCCAAATTCGGACGTCTACTGATCCGTTTACCTTATTTTCTGCAAAATAGCAGCATTTTTTTGTTCCGATTTTCGACTTTTGATCGGATAGTCGTACCATCCGTATCTGTATACCGTTTTGATCGTATCGTTGTGCTGATCTCAGCGGTGTATTTATTTTTGTGTTTTGAGATCCGGTACACAGCGGAATTCATGTAAATGGTGACCGTACCGGTACCGAATCCTAGCTTTTAGTTTCCAACGTCTCCTTCATATTCCACCGTTTAGTTTTCAATACCCGTTAGCCTTTTTATTTCTCACAATTCAAACTGAAGCACTTTTTATTCCTAAATTTATGTTAGCTTTTCAAACGTCTTATTTTCGTACTTGAGAATAAATGTACGTTACTTTAGTTTTTCGGCCATCCGTTTCCTCCATCTCATCTTTTGCTTTGCCGTTTTCTTTTATATTTCTATTCACTTGTCCTCTCTGAAGCCACTCCTCTTCTCTTCCTTTTTATTTTTCTTTTCCTTCCAGACTTTAACATCAGCTCCTCCATCCTTTGCCACCACTCTTTCCCCCACAAAACAGCAGATGTTGCTCGGCCTCACCCACATCCCATCACCACATCGGCCTCCCGACCCTCTTCCGCGAACCACACCCCTCTCCTCCCAGCGCTCGAGCACCCAGCAAGCATCGCGGCAGCCCCTCCGCCTCTTCCTCCTCAACGCCTCATGGCACTCCACCAAAACGTCCATCACCTCCACACCCTCTCCTCCGCCTCTACCCAAGGTCCGCCCTCCCTCTGACCGCTCCTCAGCCCGCTTCCATCAGCTCCTCCCGACCAATATCGAATCAGCACCCAGCCTCGCCGGTCACCAAACCCAATTTTACACCCCCTCTCACCCGTGCATCTGCCTCACTCTTCCCTAAGACCTTGGCCATCCAACTACCGTGAGCAGACTCTCCCAGCAACCCAGGCCGAGATCCACCTTGCTCCAGGTCCCACGTTGCCGACCTCGCCCCTGACCCAATGTCCTCTCCTCTCTCGTGCCTTGCTGATGTTTTGCTTCTCTTCATATAAGATAAGGTATATTATATATTTGGTTATATTACATTTTATTATAGTATATCTTATATTCTGTTTCAAATATAAAAATTTCATATGGTTTATGTGGTAGTTTTCTTTGTACTGTTAGTTATGGGTTACGTGTGTCTTTGTGTTTATACTATAACATGCATATGTTTGTGTAAAATTTAAGTATCATATATATTTCGATATATAAGCTTATATATGTATTGACCTTGGTTACAGTATTGCGGTATGTATGATTGCATATTTAGTAAGTATTCGACTTTGAATCTTAAACATTTTTGAGTATCGGTTTTGGAATGTGAGGCATACATATACTTTGATTTTAAGGTGTGTAAAGAATTTTAAGATAGAATTGTAAGTTTATTTAGAGTAAATATATAATATACATATGTTTCCAAAGTCGTATAAAGCTGCTGTGTTGTATATTTTTTTTTAGCCTATTTTTATATAAGTTACTGGATTCAAGTTGGTGTCTATTTTAATTTATTCAAGTATGTGATATGGTTGTGTAGTATAAATTTAAATTGAGTTGGGTCTGCACATCTTTCAGAAATGGTTCTAACTTTGAAAGAAATTTAATTACATTTCTGAACTAATGAAAACATGCTTTCATGGCACGCCAAATTTGTTGTAAAGTAGGTATTTTCTTCTATTAACCACACCTTAATAATTGTAATTATATTGGACAAATATTCATTCTAACTACATATTTTATCTTTACAGTAGGACTCAGCAAAGTTATTTGAATATTTTAACAATCACACGCGCCCTTACGGCAGATGTTAGCATTTTCCTGGTAGGAGTTATGATTTCACAGTAATCGTAAATGACACTTGACTGTTAGTAAATAAGAACTAAGATGTACTGCTTTATATTAGTCTATAGACTCTAGATTTGTTGGTTACAGTCTACATTGGGTACATATAGCCTGAAGCATATTTGGATGTACACTTTCTCTAGTGTTCTCATATATATTATATTGTCTGCATTTGGTTAAAACTATGTGATTTTCTCTCTCTCTCCATATATATATATATATATATATAATACTATTTACAGTATGCATATGATTCATTTAAAAATTTGGTTTTGAGATGTACATATGACAAATGTAGAGTTTGATTTCTAATGTATGTGTTTAAAATTTATGTTCAAATGTACATATGATTCATTTTAAACTGCATGTCCCGATTTGAACATTGATTTTTGGAAGGAAATAATCAGATAATAATATAATATACTATTCATTCAAATTTATCATCATCGACCGAATTCTGATTTGATTTCATCAATTTCTCGTTATCAGCTTTGATCGTCGGATTCATGCCGATCTTTCTTCGCTTTGATTCGTAACTCAACCTAGCTTCGTTGTCTATCTCTCTAGCCTCGAAAGGTGAGCAATCACTCACGATTAACGTTCTTTATTTATTAAATTTGATTTCAATTGAAACGTCAATTGAAATATGCTGCTGATTAGTTGTTTTACTGCATGACTGCTATTATCTGTATCTGTTCACCTATGACACCTGACACCGTTATCGGTTAATTATTTATGTGATAATAATACAGATTGGTTGATAATTGATTGTGTGATTGATTGTTGTTTAGATTGGATGTTAATTACTATTGTTAAGGGATAACTAGTTTGCTAGTTAAATTTGGGGCAGTATAGTTTACAAATTTTAAACGGATTATATATGACGGACCCCACCATATGTAAATTTGATGTGTTAAATTTGACCCATTAATTGTCGTAGAAATTGATAAATTATACTTTAAATCTTTGTACGTAGTTTGGATTAATTGTTGTAGTTTTTAAACTGAAATTTAAAAGGAACGACAAGTGAAAAACTGAAATGTAATAATCTTTAATCTACATGAAATGATAATGTAGATTCTAGAAATAATTATAGAAACAACAATGCGAATTAATACGATTATTTCGGGGTTATTTGATTAATCTATTGAATTGTTATTGATTGGGTTATTGCTTGTTTATTTATTTTGACACCATCCCAGTCATCACTCTGCAAGTTCCCTTTGTTATGTTTGTTTTGAATTGAAATGGGTTGAAATGATAGACCCAAGCAGTTTCCATTTAATTAAATTTGGGATCACAGGTTGAAATGTTATCCACCCGTATACATTTAGTGTACGGATTGAAATGATAATATCCGTAACGCTTGACCGTATGATAAGAAATATATGGTCTTATAAAATGTAAATTCTTAAATACATATATAAAGGGTAATGATAAATATAGAGTTAATTATATCTAGTTTAATCAAGATTTGATTAAATACATAAATTAGGGTAAATATTAATGTAAGTTTTAGTTCGGATAAATTTTGCAATAATATTGAACAATTAAGATTGGGAGATAAATTTGGGTTATGGTATTTAGATAAGGATTTATTTATTTAAATCAATTTGAAATTTACCGAACGAGATATTTCACATTAAATAAAATTTAAGAAATATTGAGTAAAATGTAATGTGAGGTCACTAAAATGATATTGAATCAAATAAGGGAGTGTTCAAGACTAAATAATAATGATGTAAAAAAATCGAGAATCTATATGAAACGGTTAAATTTAAATTGTTATATGTACGCTATGAACTATATTGTAATAATATGGGATAGAAATTTGGATATGTATTTGGAACCAAGATAGTTGAATTTGTTATTTAGATAACGAATTGAATTAGATATAAATTGAGGATGGACTAAATTGGAAATTTTTATTTAGAAACTAGATTGGGAAAAATTTAGTTGAAATGTTGAATACTTAAAGTATGGAAACATATTGAAATAAAAGGGGAAATTGGGATATCAAATCAAAATTTGAGATTATAAATTTGAAGTGGTTATTTTAGGAAATTTAAATCGATAAAATAAGATTGAATTTAATTTGAATGGGAAGGTCGGGTTGATGTGAAATGATTTGTTAAGTTGGGAAAATTGGAAGTGCTTTACCGTATACAACATTTAATATATATAAATACTATTTTGGGAAAATATAATTATTCGAAGTGAAATTGACATTTGGGTTTGAAGTATAAATTAAGTGAATGACCACAGTGTAATAGTGTATATTTCTACCCTGTAGATAGTTCTATGGACCCTTAGAGGATGGACATCCCAAACATCCTTTAAGTTATATGGTATTTCAGTTGATATTTCATTTGAGTTGAATTTATTGATATAAGAATGTTAATCCTGACTCGAGTGTTTTTGTGTTTTGCTTTACGCTTGGGTCAGACCGAGTAATCCAGCATTAGAGACTCACCTTTGGAGATTTGAGCTTCATTTGGAGATCCAACTATCGTTTCAGCTTTCAGTTTTCTAGTTGACTGGTTCAGAGAAGTCAATCGGCTCGTACTGAAGACTCTTCTGCATTCCAGAGATTCTGATGTATTTTATTTAAACTCTGATGTATATAGTAGCTTCATGAACTACTATTTTTCTATTCCGCTGCATTATATTACTCTGTGGCTGTGATCTGTGTTTGATTTATTTACTGTATATTTTAAGTTTTGCCAAATTAAATTAACAATTCGGTATTTTGAATTATTCAAGT
This sequence comes from Allium cepa, assembly GCA_030765085.1. NCBI lineage: Eukaryota > Viridiplantae > Streptophyta > Magnoliopsida > Asparagales > Amaryllidaceae > Allium > Allium cepa. The sequence continues at coordinate 188,454,076 of CM060939.1, read as the reverse complement.
CGGACATGTACGGTTTTAGTGTCGATTTGAATGGTCCAAAATAGTGGGTCGTTACAGTTGGTATCAGAGCTTTGGCTCTAGGCAAAACTTAACATATATGGTAAATTTATTTACAGAATCACTTTCGCTCGAGTTGAATCTCTTCTTTTTGACTCGATTTCCTTTGAATTTTGGAATGTCCCTTGGTTCCAAAATATATTCTGTCTCTCCCTATTTATATTCGTTTGATTCTGGAGTATCCCATAACTCCACTGAATGTTTTGTAAAGGGGGTGAGAACTCCTTTACAATCGGCATTGATTCACCGAAGATTCTGAATCCTCGGTTTATGATGCTACTATATCTAGTTATGCCGAATTCTGTATCGGGCGATCGGATGTCGATTTGCTTTAAAATTCCGCATCAATTATATCCCTGAAGTCACGGTTGACCCGGTTAAGGTCGCCCGAGATTTATAGAAGTATATCCATCTTCTATTTTGTAATTTGATTTCTCAACTTTATTGAGCCTATCTTCGAATCAGAATTTTATTTGATTAGAGTTCCTCTAATTTGAATCTCTATCTTTGTTTTGAAATCCATTCTTAATTTATCCTTTGAAAATCGGGTATGTTTGTATTTTGAAATTGCTTTATATATCCAAATTTATATCCTATACATAAAAAGGAAATTGTTTTCAATAAGGATGATATACCTATATGTATAAAGCAAATAAGATATGTCATTCTATATAAGAGGGTTTTGAAAGAATTGAAATTTTGAAAAATATGAGAATCTGATCTATATAAAAAAAATGATTTATAACTGAATTGTTAAATTTGAAATTCGAGGATTGAATTCCGGTGTTTTGGAATTGGTTTTAAGATTTTGGAAAATATATATAAATAATACGATTTAAAGGTATTTTTTTCCAAATAAGAAATGTTTCAAATGAGTTCAAATGAATTCCAATAATTTGAAGAAATTTCAAAGAAGTTTTCAAGAAAATAGAAGTCCAGAACTCACTTATGTCGCTGGAGAATAATTTCGGTGATGAGTGCACGCATCATCGACATTGATTTTCGAGCCTCAGAGTGGGGGAGAGGCCACTTTAATAGCTTCGCTATGCGAGTGATTTTGTAAACCGCTTTTGATTTCGAATTTTGAAGTATAATTTGATATTTTAGAAAGATATAAGTATAGGTTTGAAACAATATAAAATGAGACCGGTGTTCGGTCCTCGAGTTCCAGATTTAATAATTGATTTATTGATTTATTGTTGATTTTCAACTCTTGAATTGAAAATTTGATTTCCCTAACTATTTTAAATGTTCGAACACTTCCAAATCGAGATTAAATTTTCAAAACTAAGAAATTTCGAAGAGTATAAAATGCCTGATTTAGAATATAAATTTAGTTTTGAAATGTTTTGGAAAAATAGTTGAATAATGGTTTTCAAAAAGGTAAATTGGATATTTCACATAGAAATGGATAGTTTAAAGGTTTAAAAGGGATAAGTATAAAGTTGGAAACCATTTTGAGGATAATAGATTATGAGAAAATATTGGGTTTTGAAATTTAATTGAAAATTAAAACCAGTATTTATATGATGATTTTGGAAATGAATTTGTTTGACTTGAATTATTTTAATCTGGAAACTGGGATAATTTTCTAAACCTACTATTTTGGGGAACTTTGAAGTTAGGATATCTAAGTTGGAAGAAATTTGGTGAATTCATATATGACTTTGGAACAAAATTTGATATTGAATAATTTGAAATTGAGAACCTTGTATAATTAAGCACTTGATTTGGGAAGTGGTCGGACTTATATAAAAATGGATTTGTATAAGTATGGAAGTGATTTGAAATCTATTGATTTGAAAGGTACTCAATTTGGAAAGAGAATTGTATATAATCAAAGTCTATATAAGTATGATTTGATATACTGTTGATTTGGAAAGTATTCGTTTTAGAAAGGAATCCTATATATTATGGACTTTATATAAGTATGATATTTGAAAGGGATTTAAAAGGGTACTATATGATATATATTTTCCAAGAAAAGATATGGAAAGTGCCTTCTGCTTGATATCCGCTTTGTGGCCACATCGTGGATTCATTCTATCGATATTATTCTCTCTGATTTTCGGTTTTCCGGATGTAATACTCGAGTGTTCCCACCGTGGCGTAACCCATGGTTTTCTTTTTCTCTCGTGAATGCACAGCGAAATTGCCTGGCTGAGTCTTGCCTGGGGGTACGGATTGTTTCCTGGGGGAACCAGGCGTAACCATTGTGTATCCTGCAATCTGTGTAGGTCGCGAATAGTAGCGCAAGTGCCTGGCTGAGTCTTGCCTGGGGGTACGGATTGTTTCCTGGGGGAACCAGGCGTAACCATTGTGTATCCTGCACCCTACTAGTCATCATGGCGTAACTCGCAGGGCTGTGAAAGCTTACGGATATGGATTGTTTCCTGGGGGAACCAGGCGTAACCATTGTGTATCTGCGAACCATGATCGGACAAAGGTTTTGGTTTGGTTGATTTGTTTGGATTGTACTTTCCATATCTATTTTTAAAGTTTTTCAAGTATTTTCACTGGGTGTTGAAACAAGTCTACTAAGTACTTGAAGAATTCTAGCTTTGCGCCTGATCAACGCATGGCCAGAGTCCGCAAGAACGAGGATAAACTTGTTGAAACATCGAGTTATAAAAGTATTTTCGAAAGAAAAAATTTGGTCGATATAAAAGTATTTTTTTATAAAGTATTGATATAAAGGTATTTTATTATAAAAGTATCTTCAACAAAGAAATTTCGGGTTAATATTTGAAATTGAAACGCTTATGGTTTGAAATTGCGATTCGTGCCCGATTCTGTTCTTTAAATCCACTTTATCTACTCAGCTTTAGCTGGACACCTATATTCTGCTTTCCCGAATCTACCTTCCTTCCCTTTTGAATATATCCTTTAAAATATTATTTATTTATATATTACTTGGTTTAAAAGCAGATTTTTACATATGTTTTAAATATAGCAGATTTTAATTATTGTAAATATTTTGAAGTTATTAATTTAATAAAACATATTTAATTCCAATGGATTTTGAAAACTTAAAGTATTAAAGATAACTAAATTGCAAATTAAGTTTTCAAATAAATATTTCAAAATAAAAGTTATATAGTTAGATAAATAAATTGTTAGTCCTCAACTTTCAATCTATCTTTCCTTCCGGTTGTTTCTTTTCTCCTACCTCCTTCCTTTTCGGGGACGAAAAGTTCTGAGTGGGGGAGAGTGTAACGACCCGGAAAATTTTAAAGATTTTTAATTGATTTTATAACGTATTTAATTGAATAATTGTAAAATTTTATAATAATTGGATTTTTAAAATAAAATGTTTATATATTTAGAATACGTATATTTAAATATAGCAGACTTCAATTTTTCAATTTATTTTATGAAAGTCTATTTCGCTGTGAAATTCGATTTAATTCAAGCTAGCTAAAAATTGCTGGTAATAAATTTATTTTCGGGCCTGGATATTTTTCTATGGAAAATTTCTAAATCCTATTCTGAGTGAGACGTCATCCCTTGTTTTCCAAATTCGGACGTCTACTGCTCCGTTTACCTTATTTTCTGCAAAATAGCAGCATTTTTTTTGTTCCGATTTTCGACTTTTGATCGGATAGTCGTACCATCCGTATCTGTATACCGTTTTGATCGTATCGTTGTGCTGATCTCAGCGGTGTATTTATTTTTGTGTTTTGAGATCCGGTACACAGCGGAATTCATGTAAATGGTGACCGTACCGGTACCGAATCCTAGCTTTTAGTTTCCAACGTCTCCTTCATATTCCACCGTTTAGTTTTCAATACCCGTTAGCCTTTTTATTTCTCACAATTCAAACTGAAGCACTTTTTATTCCTAAATTTATGTTAGCTTTTCAAACGTCTTATTTTCGTACTTGAGAATAAATGTACGTTACTTTAGTTTTTCGGCCATCCGTTTCCTCCATCTCATCTTTTGCTTTGCCGTTTTCTTTTATATTTCTGTTCACTTGTCCTCTCTGAAGCCACTCCTCTTCTCTTCCTTTTTATTTTTCTTTTCCTTCCAGACTTTAACATCAGCTCCTCCATCCTTTGCCACCACTCTTTCCCCCACAAAACAGCAGATGTTGCTCGGCCTCACCCACATCCCATCACCACATCGGCCTCCCGACCCTCTTCCGCGAACCACACCCCTCTCCTCCCAGCGCTCGAGCACCCAGCAAGCATCGCGGCAGCCCCTCCGCCTCTTCCTCCTCAACGCCTCATGGCACTCCACCAAAACGTCCATCACCGCCACACCCTCTCCTCCGCCTCTACCCAAGGTCCGCCCTCCCTCTGACCGCTCCTCAGCCCGCTTCCATCAGCTCCTCCCGACCAATATCGAATCAGCACCCAGCCTCGCCGGTCACCAAACCCAATTTTACACCCCCTCTCACCCGTGCATCTTCCTCACTCTTCCCTAAGACCTTGGCCATCCAACTACCGTGAGCAGACTCTCCCAGCAACCCAGGCCGAGATCCACCTTGCTCCAGGTCCCACGTTGCCGACCTCGCCCCTGACCCAATGTCCTCTCCTCTCTCGTGCCTTGCTGATGTTTTGCTTCTCTTCATATAAGATAAGGTATATTATATATTTGGTTATATTACATTTTATTATAGTATATCTTATATTCTGTTTCAAATATAAAAATTTCATATGGTTTATGTGGTAGTTTTCTTTGTACTGTTAGTTATGGGTTACGTGTGTCTTTGTGTTTATACTATAACATGCATATGTTTGTGTAAAATTTAAGTATCATATATATTTCGATATATAAGCTTATATATGTATTGACCTTGGTTACAGTATTGCGGTATGTATGATTGCATATTTAGTAAGTATTCGACTTTGAATCTTAAACATTTTTGAGTATCGGTTTTGGAATGTGAGGCATACATATACTTTGATTTTAAGGTGTGTAAAGAATTTTAAGATAGAATTGTAAGTTTATTTAGAGTAAATATATAATATACATATGTTTCCAAAGTCGTATAAAGCTGCTGTGTTGTATATTTTTTTTTAGCCTATTTTTATATAAGTTACTGGATTCAAGTTGGTGTCTATTTTAATTTATTCAAGTATGTGATATGGTTGTGTAGTATAAATTTAAATTGAGTTGGGTCTGCACATCTTTCAGAAATGGTTCTAACTTTGAAAGAAATTTAATTACATTTCTGAACTAATGAAAACATGCTTTCATGGCACGCCAAATTTGTTGTAAAGTAGGTATTTTCTTCTATTAACCACACCTTAATAATTGTAATTATATTGGACAAATATTCATTCTAACTACATATTTTATCTTTACAGTAGGACTCAGCAAAGTTATTTGAATATTTTAACAATCACACGTGCCCTTACGGCAGATGTTAGCATTTTCCTGGTAGGAGTTATGATTTCACAGTAATCGTAAATGACACTTGACTGTTAGTAAATAAGAACTAAGATGTACTGCTTTATATTAGTCTATAGACTCTAGATTTGTTGGTTACAGTCTACATTGGGTACATATAGCCTGAAGCATATTTGGATGTACACTTTCTCTAGTGTTCTCATATATATTATATTGTCTGCATTTGGTTAAAACTATGTGATTTTCTCTCTCTCTCCATATATATATATATATATATATATATAATACTATTTACAGTATGCATATGATTCATTTAAAAATTTGGTTTTGAGATGTACATATGACAAATGTAGAGTTTGATTTCTAATGTATGTGTTTAAAATTTATGTTCAAATGTACATATGATTCATTTTAAACTGCATGTCCCGATTTGAACATTGATTTTTGGAAGGAAATAATCAGATAATAATATAATATACTATTCATTCAAATTTATCATCATCGACCGAATTCTGATTTGATTTCATCAATTTCTCGTTATCAGCTTTGATCGTCGGATTCGTGCCGATCTTTCTTCGCTTTGATTCGTAACTCAACCTAGCTTCGTTGTCTATCTCTCTAGCCTCGAAAGGTGAGCAATCACTCACGATTAACGTTCTTTATTTATTAAATTTGATTTCAATTGAAACGTCAATTGAAATATGCTGCTGATTAGTTGTTTTACTGCATGACTGCTATTATCTGTATCTGTTCACCTATGACACCTGACACCGTTATCGGTTAATTATTTATGTGATAATAATACAGATTGGTTGATAATTGATTGTGTGATTGATTGTTGTTTAGATTGGATGTTAATTACTATTGTTAAGGGATAACTAGTTTGCTAGTTAAATTTGGGGCAGTATAGTTTACAAATTTTAAACGGATTATATATGACGGACCCCACCATATGTAAATTTGATGTGTTAAATTTGACCCATTAATTGTCGTAGAAATTGATAAATTATACTTTAAATCTTTGTACGTAGTTTGGATTAATTGTTGTAGTTTTTAAACTGAAATTTAAAAGGAACGACAAGTGAAAAACTGAAATGTAATAATCTTTAATCTACATGAAATGATAATGTAGATTCTAGAAATAATTATAGAAACAACAATGCGAATTAATACGATTATTTCGGGGTTATTTGATTAATCTATTGAATTGTTATTGATTGGGTTATTGCTTGTTTATTTATTTTGACACCATCCCAGTCATCACTCTGCAAGTTCCCTTTGTTATGTTTGTTTTGAATTGAAATGGGTTGAAATGATAGACCCAAGCAGTTTCCATTTAATTAAATTTGGGATCACAGGTTGAAATGTTATCCACCCGTATACATTTAGTGTACGGATTGAAATGATAATATCCGTAACGCTTGACCGTATGATAAGAAATATATGGTCTTATAAAATGTAAATTCTTAAATACATATATAAAGGGTAATGATAAATATAGAGTTAATTATATCTAGTTTAATCAAGATTTGATTAAATACATAAATTAGGGTAAATATTTATGTAAGTTTTAGTTCGGATAAATTTTGCAATAATATTGAACAATTAAGATTGGGAGATAAATTTGGGTTATGGTATTTAGATAAGGATTTATTTATTTAAATCAATTTGAAATTTACCGAACGAGATATTTCACATTAAATAAAATTTAAGAAATATTGAGTAAAATGTAATGTGAGGTCACTAAAATGACATTGAATCAAATAAGGGAGTGTTCAAGACTAAATAATAATGATGTAAAAAAATCGAGAATCTATATGAAACGGTTAAATTTAAATTGTTATATGTACGCTATGAACTATATTGTAATAATATGGGATAGAAATTTGGATATGTATTTGGAACCAAGATAGTTGAATTTGTTATTTAGATAACGAATTGAATTAGATATAAATTGAGGATGGACTAAATTGGAAATTTTTATTTAGAAACTAGATTGGGAAAAATTTAGTTGAAATGTTGAATACTTAAAGTATGGAAACATATTGAAATAAAAGGGGAAATTGGGATATCAAATCAAAATTTGAGATTATAAATTTGAAGTGGTTATTTTAGGAAATTTAAATCGATAAAATAAGATTGAATTTAATTTGAATGGGAAGGTCGGGTTGATGTGAAATGATTTGTTAAGTTGGGAAAATTGGAAGTGCTTTACCGTATACAACATTTAATATATATAAATACTATTTTGGGAAAATATAATTATTCGAAGTGAAATTGACATTTGGGTTTGAAGTATAAATTAAGTGAATGACCACAGTGTAATAGTGTATATTTCTACCCTGTAGATAGTTCTATGGACCCTTAGAGGATGGACATCCCAAACATCCTTTAAGTTATATGGTACTTCAGTTGATATTTCATTTGAGTTGAATTTATTGATATAAGAATGTTAATCCTGACTCGAGTGTTTTTGTGTTTTGCTTTACGCTTGGGTCAGACCGAGTAATCCAGCATTAGAGACTCACCTTTGGAGATTTGAGCTTCATTTGGAGATCCAACTATCGTTTCAGCTTTCAGTTTTCTAGTTGACTGGTTCAGAGAAGTCAATCGGCTCGTACTGAAGACTCTTCTGCATTCCAGAGATTCTGATGTATTTTATTTAAACTCTGATGTATATAGTAGCTTCATGAACTACTATTTTTCTATTCCGCTGCATTATATTACTCTGTGGCTGTGATCTGTGTTTGATTTATTTACTGTATATTTTAAGTTTTGCCAAATTAAATTAACAATTCGGTATTTTGAATTATTCAAGTCGGACATGTACGGTTTTAGTGTCGATTTGAATGGTCCAAAATAGTGGGTCGTTACAGTTGGTATCAGAGCTTTGGCTCTAGGCAAAACTTAACATATATGGTAAATTTATTTACAGAATCACTTTCGCTCGAGTTGAATCTCTTCTTTTTGACTCGATTTCCTTTGAATTTTGGAATGTCCCTTGGTTCCAAAATATATTCTGTCTCTCCCTATTTATATTCGTTTGATTCTGGAGTATCCCATAACTCCACTGAATGTTTTGTAAAGGGGGTGAGAACTCCTTTACAATCGGCATTGATTCACCGGAGATTCTGAATCCTCGGTTTATGATGCTACTATATCTAGTTATGCCGAATTCTGTATCGGGCGATCGGATGTCGATTTGCTTTAAAATTCCGCATCAATTATATCCCTGAAGTCACGGTTGACCCGGTTAAGGTCGCCCGAGATTTATAGAAGTATATCCATCTTCTATTTTGTAATTTGATTTCTCAACTTTATTGAGCCTATCTTCGAATCAGAATTTTATTTGATTAGAGTTCCTCTAATTTGAATCTCTATCTTTGTTTTGAAATCCATTCTTAATTTATCCTTTGAAAATCGGGTATGTTTGTATTTTGAAATTGCTTTATATATCCAAATTTATATCCTATACATAAAAAGGAAATTGTTTTCAATAAGGATGATATACCTATATGTATAAAGCAAATAAGATATGTCATTCTATATAAGAGGGTTTTGAAAGAATTGAAATTTTGAAAAATATGAGAATCTGATCTATATAAAAAAAATGATTTATAACTGAATTGTTAAATTTGAAATTCGAGGATTGAATTCCGGTGTTTTGGAATTGGTTTTAAGATTTTGGAAAATATATATAAATAATACGATTTAAAGGTATTTTTTTCCAAATAAGAAATGTTTCAAATGAGTTCAAATGAATTCCAATAATTTGAAGAAATTTCAAAGAAGTTTTCAAGAAAATAGAAGTCCAGAACTCACTTATGTCGCTGGAGAATAATTTCGGTGATGAGTGCACGCATCATCGACATTGATTTTCGAGCCTCAGAGTGGGGGAGAGGCCACTTTAATAGCTTCGCTATGCGAGTGATTTTGTAAACCGCTTTTGATTTCGAATTTTGAAGTATAATTTGATATTTTAGAAAGATATAAGTATAGGTTTGAAACAATATAAAATGAGACCGGTGTTCGGTCCTCGCGTTCCAGATTTAATAATTTATTTATTGATTTATTGTTGATTTTCAACTCTTGAATTGAAAATTTGATTTCCCTAACTATTTTAAATGTTCGAACACTTCCAAATCGAGATTAAATTTTCAAAACTAAGAAATTTCGAAGAGTATAAAATGCCTGATTTAGAATATAAATTTAGTTTTGAAATGTTTTGGAAAAATAGTTGAATAATGGTTTTCAAAAAGGTAAATTGGATATTTCACATAGAAATGGATAGTTTAAAGGTTTAAAAGGGATAAGTATAAAGTTGGAAACCATTTTGAGGATAATAGATTATGAGAAAATATTGGGTTTTGAAATTTAATTGAAAATTAAAACCAGTATTTATATGATGATTTTGGAAATGAATTTGTTTGACTTGAATTATTTTAATCTGGAAACTGGGATAATTTTCTAAACCTACTATTTTGGGGAACTTTGAAGTTAGGATATCTAAGTTGGAAGAAATTTGGTGAATTCATATATGACTTTGGAACAAAATTTGATATTGAATAATTTGAAATTGAGAACCTTGTATAATTAAGCACTTGATTTGGGAAGTGGTCGGACTTATATAAAAATGGATTTGTATAAGTATGGAAGTGATTTGAAATCTATTGATTTGAAAGGTACTCAATTTGGAAAGAGAATTGTATATAATCAAAGTCTATATAAGTATGATTTGATATACTGTTGATTTGGAAAGTATTCGTTTTAGAAAGGAATCCTATATATTATGGACTTTATATAAGTATGATATTTGAAAGGGATTTAAAAGGGTACTATATGATATATATTTTCCAAGAAAAGATATGGAAAGTGCCTTCTGCTTGATATCCGCTTTGTGGCCACATCGTGGATTCATTCTATCGATATTATTCTCTCTGATTTTCGGTTTTCCGGATGTAATACTCGAGTGTTCCCACCGTGGCGTAACCCATGGTTTTCTTTTTCTCTCGTGAATGCACAGCGAAATTGCCTGGCTGAGTCTTGCCTGGTGGTACGGATTGTTTCCTGGGGGAACCAGGCGTAACCATTGTGTATCCTGCAATCTGTGTAGGTCGCGAATAGTAGCGCAAGTGCCTGGCTGAGTCTTGCCTGGGGGTACGGATTGTTTCCTGGGGGAACCAGGCGTAACCATTGTGTATCCTGCACCCTACTAGTCATCATGGCGTAACTCGCAGGGCTGTCAAAGCTTACGGATATGGATTGTTTCCTGGGGGAACCAGGCGTAACCATTGTGTATCTGCGAACCATGATCGGACAAAGGTTTTGGTTTGGTTGATTTGTTTGGATTGTACTTTCCATATCTATTTTTAAAGTTTTTCAAGTATTTTCACTGGGTGTTGAAACAAGTCTACTAAGTACTTGAAGAATTCTAGCTTTGCGCCTGATCAACGCATGGCCAGAGTCCGCAAGAACGAGGATAAACTTGTTGAAACATCGAGTTATAAAAGTATTTTCGAAAGAAAAAATTTGGTCGATATAAAAGTATTTTTTTATAAAGTATTGATATAAAGGTATTTTATTATAAAAGTATCTTCAACAAAGAAATTTCGGGTTAATATTTGAAATTGAAACTCTTATGGTTTGAAATTGCGATTCGTGCCCGATTCTGTTCTTTAAATCCACTTTATCTACTCAGCTTTAGCTGGACACCTATATTCTGCTTTCCCGAATCTACCTTCCTTCCCTTTTGAATATATCCTTTAAAATATTATTTATTTATATATTACTTGGTTTAAAAGCAGATTTTTACATATGTTTTAAATATAGCAGATTTTAATTATTGTAAATATTTTGAAGTTATTAATTTAATAAAACATATTTAATTCCAATGGATTTTGAAAACTTAAAGTATTAAAGATAACTAAATTGCAAATTAAGTTTTCAAATAAATATTTCAAAATAAAAGTTATATAGTTAGATAAATAAATTGTTAATCCTCAACTTTCAATCTATCTTTCCTTCCGGTTGTTTCTTTTCTCCTACCTCCTTCCTTTTCGGGGACGAAAAGTTCTGAGTGGGGGAGAGTGTAACGACCCGGAAAATTTTAAAGATTTTTAATTGATTTTATAACGTATTTAATTGAATAATTGTAAAATTTTATAATAATTGGATTTTTAAAATAAAATGTTTATATATTTAGAATACGTATATTTAAATATAGCAGACTTCAATTTTTCAATTTATTTTATGAAAGTCTATTTCGCTGTGAAATTCGATTTAATTCAAGCTAGCTAAAAATTGCTGGTAATAAATTTATTTTCGGGCCTGGATATTTTTCTATGGAAAATTTCTAAATCCTATTCTGAGTGAGACGTCATCCCTTGTTTTCCAAATTCGGACGTCTACTGCTCCGTTTACCTTATTTTCTGCAAAATAGCAGCATTTTTTTTGTTCCGATTTTCGACTTTTGATCGGATAGTCGTACCATCCGTATCTGTATACCGTTTTGATCGTATCGTTGTGCTGATCTCAGCGGTGTATTTATTTTTGTGTTTTGAGATCCGGTACACAGCGGAATTCATGTAAATGGTGACCGTACCGGTACCGAATCCTAGCTTTTAGTTTCCAACGTCTCCTTCATATTCCACCGTTTAGTTTTCAATACCCGTTAGCCTTTTTATTTCTCACAATTCAAACTGAAGCACTTTTTATTCCTAAATTTATGTTAGCTTTTCAAACGTCTTATTTTCGTACTTGAGAATAAATGTACGTTACTTTAGTTTTTCGGCCATCCGTTTCCTCCATCTCATCTTTTGCTTTGCCGTTTTCTTTTATATTTCTGTTCACTTGTCCTCTCTGAAGCCACTCCTCTTCTCTTCCTTTTTATTTTTCTTTTCCTTCCAGACTTTAACATCAGCTCCTCCATCCTTTGCCACCACTCTTTCCCCCACAAAACAGCAGATGTTGCTCGGCCTCACCCACATCCCATCACCACATCGGCCTCCCGACCCTCTTCCGCGAACCACACCCCTCTCCTCCCAGCGCTCGAGCACCCAGCAAGCATCGCGGCAGCCCCTCCGCCTCTTCCTCCTCAACGCCTCATGGCACTCCACCAAAACGTCCATCACCGCCACACCCTCTCCTCCGCCTCTACCCAAGGTCCGCCCTCCCTCTGACCGCTCCTCAGCCCGCTTCCATCAGCTCCTCCCGACCAATATCGAATCAGCACCCAGCCTCGCCGGTCACCAAACCCAATTTTACACCCTCTCTCACCCGTGCATCTGCCTCACTCTTCCCTAAGACCTTGGCCATCCAACTACCGTGAGCAGACTCTCCCAGCAACCCAGGCCGAGATCCACCTTGCTCCAGGTCCCACGTTGCCGACCTCGCCCCTGACCCAATGTCCTCTCCTCTCTCGTGCCTTGCTGATGTTTTGCTTCTCTTCATATAAGATAAGGTATATTATATATTTGGTTATATTACATTTTATTATAGTATATCTTATATTCTGTTTCAAATATAAAAATTTCATATGGTTTATGTGGTAGTTTTCTTTGTACTGTTAGTTATGGGTTACGTGTGTCTTTGTGTTTATACTATAACATGCATATGTTTGTGTAAAATTTAAGTATCATATATATTTCGATATATAAGCTTATATATGTATTGACCTTGGTTACAGAATTGCGGTATGTATGATTGCATATTTAGTAAGTATTCGACTTTGAATCTTAAACATTTTTGAGTATCGGTTTTGGAATGTGAGGCATACATATACTTTGATTTTAAGGTGTGTAAAGAATTTTAAGATAGAATTGTAAGTTTATTTAGAGTAAATATATAATATACATATGTTTCCAAAGTCGTATAAAGCTGCTGTGTTGTATATTTTTTTTTTAGCCTATTTTTATATAAGTTACTGGATTCAAGTTGGTGTCTATTTTAATTTATTCAAGTATGTGATATGGTTGTGTAGTATAAATTTAAATTGAGTTGGGTCTGCACATCTTTCAGAAATGGTTCTAACTTTGAAAGAAATTTAATTACATTTCTGAACTAATGAAAACAAGCTTTCATGGCACGCCAAATTTGTTGTAAAGTAGGTATTTTCTTCTATTAACCACACCTTAATAATTGTAATTATATTGGACAAATATTCATTCTAACTACATATTTTATCTTTACAGTAGGACTCAGCAAAGTTATTTGAATATTTTAACAATCACACGCGCCCTTACGGCAGATGTTAGCATTTTCCTGGTAGGAGTTATGATTTCACAGTAATCGTAAATGACACTTGACTGTTAGTAAATAAGAACTAAGATGTACTGCTTTATATTAGTCTATAGACTCTAGATTTGTTGGTTACAGTCTACATTGGGTACATATAGCCTGAAGCATATTTGGATGTACACTTTCTCTAGTGTTCTCATATATATTATATTGTCTGCATTTGGTTAAAACTATGTGATTTTCTCTCTCTCTCCATATATATATATATATATATATATATAATACTATTTACAGTATGCATATGATTCATTTAAAAATTTGGTTTTGAGATGTACATATGACAAATGTAGAGTTTGATTTCTAATGTATGTGTTTAAAATTTATGTTCAAATGTACATATGATTCATTTTAAACTGCATGTCCCGATTTGAACATTGATTTTTGGAAGGAAATAATCAGATAATAATATAATATACTATTCATTCAAATTTATCATCATCGACCGAATTCTGATTTGATTTCATCAATTTCTCGTTATCAGCTTTGATCGTCGGATTCGTGCCGATCTTTCTTCGCTTTGATTCGTAACTCAACCTAGCTTCGTTGTCTATCTCTCTAGCCTCGAAAGGTGAGCAATCACTCACGATTAACGTTCTTTATTTATTAAATTTGATTTCAATTGAAACGTCAATTGAAATATGCTGCTGATTAGTTGTTTTACTGCATGACTGCTATTATCTGTATCTGTTCACCTATGACACCTGACACCGTTATCGGTTAATTATTTATGTGATAATAATACAGATTGGTTGATAATTGATTGTGTGATTGATTGTTGTTTAGATTGGATGTTAATTACTATTGTTAAGGGATAACTAGTTTGCTAGTTAAATTTGGGGCAGTATAGTTTACAAATTTTAAACGGATTATATATGACGGACCCCACCATATGTAAATTTGATGTGTTAAATTTGACCCATTAATTGTCGTAGAAATTGATAAATTATACTTTAAATCTTTGTACGTAGTTTGGATTAATTGTTGTAGTTTTTAAACTGAAATTTAAAAGGAACGACAAGTGAAAAACTGAAATGTAATAATCCTTAATCTACATGAAATGATAATGTAGATTCTAGAAATAATTATAGAAACAACAATGCGAATTAATACGATTATTTCGGGGTTATTTGATTAATCTATTGAATTGTTATTGATTGGGTTATTGCTTGTTTATTTATTTTGACACCATCCCAGTCATCACTCTGCAAGTTCCCTTTGTTATGTTTGTTTTGAATTGAAATGGGTTGAAATGATAGACCCAAGCAGTTTCCATTTAATTAAATTTGGGATCACAGGTTGAAATGTTATCCACCCGTATACATTTAGTGTACGGATTGAAATGATAATATCCGTAATGCTTGACCGTATGATAAGAAATATATGGTCTTATAAAATGTAAATTCTTAAATACATATATAAAGGGTAATGATAAATATAGAGTTAATTATATCTAGTTTAATCAAGATTTGATTAAATACATAAATTAGGGTAAATATTTATGTAAGTTTTAGTTCGGATAAATTTTGCAATAATATTGAACAATTAAGATTGGGAGATAAATTTGGGTTATGGTATTTAGATAAGGATTTATTTATTTAAATCAATTTGAAATTTACCGAACGAGATATTTCACATTAAATAAAATTTAAGAAATATTGAGTAAAATGTAATGTGAGGTCACTAAAATGATATTGAATCAAATAAGGGAGTGTTCAAGACTAAATAATAATGATGTAAAAAAATCGAGAATCTATATGAAACGGTTAAATTTAAATTGTTATATGTACGCTATGAACTATATTGTAATAATATGGGATAGAAATTTGGATATGTATTTGGAACCAAGATAGTTGAATTTGTTATTTAGATAACGAATTGAATTAGATATAAATTGAGGATGGACTAAATTGGAAATTTTTATTTAGAAACTAGATTGGGAAAAATTTAGTTGAAATGTTGAATACTTAAAGTATGGAAACATATTGAAATAAAAGGGGAAATTGGGATATCAAATCAAAATTTGAGATTATAAATTTGAAGTGGTTATTTTAGGAAATTTAAATCGATAAAATAAGATTGAATTTAATTTGAATGGGAAGGTCGGGTTGATGTGAAATGATTTGTTAAGTTGGGAAAATTGGAAGTGCTTTACCGTATACAACATTTAATATATATAAATACTATTTTGGGAAAATATAATTATTCGAAGTGAAATTGACATTTGGGTTTGAAGTATAAATTAAGTGAATGACCACAGTGTAATAGTGTATATTTCTACCCTGTAGATAGTTCTATGGACCCTTAGAGGATGGACATCCCAAACATCCTTTAAGTTATATGGTATTTCAGTTGATATTTCATTTGAGTTGAATTTATTGATATAAGAATGTTAATCCTGACTCGAGTGTTTTTGTGTTTTGCTTTACGCTTGGGTCAGACCGAGTAATCCAGCATTAGAGACTCACCTTTGGAGATTTGAGCTTCATTTGGAGATCCAACTATCGTTTCAGCTTTCAGTTTTCTAGTTGACTGGTTCAGAGAAGTCAATCGGCTCGTACTGAAGACTCTTCTGCATTCCAGAGATTCTGATGTATTTTATTTAAACTCTGATGTATATAGTAGCTTCATGAACTACTATTTTTCTATTCCGCTGCATTATATTACTCTGTGGCTGTGATCTGTGTTTGATTTATTTACTGTATATTTTAAGTTTTGCCAAATTAAATTAACAATTCGGTATTTTGAATTATTCAAGTCGGACATGTACGGTTTTAGTGTCGATTTGAATGGTCCAAAATAGTGGGTCGTTACATAAACCCAAGCGATTTTCATTTGAATTGAATTTGAGATTGCGGGTTGAAATGATATATATCCGTATATATTTAAATTGCAGATTGAAATGATAAATATCCGTATCACTTGACATAGGATAGAAAATTATATATAGACACCGTGGTGTGTGTGTGCGTATATATATATATATATACACACACACACACACACACACACACACACACATACTTTGAAATGATTTTATGGTTTGGAAAGAGATATGTGGTTTTATATAAATATTTTGATTTTAGATATTACATAAACATTATTTTATATATGGTTAAATCCTTAAATTTAAGCTATGTATAAATTTGTTTAATATAAAATAAGTTTAACAATAAAGTTTGATTTTATTAAAATATAATATGGTTAAGTATTTATTTAATTTAGATTTTAATATAGAATTTATAACGATTTTTGATAAATTAAGGTTGGGGAAGATAGATTTGAAATTGATTTGAAATGGTATTTAATTAAGAATTTATTCAATTAAATCTATTTGAAACTTATTGAATTTGAGATTTTTAAAGGATATGATTTTTATAACTTGATTTTAGTTTAAGGCGAATTAAATGAATATTTCAAGTATAAATAAATTGAAGGAAATATTTAGTTATTTGTAATTTGGGTTTTATTTAAATGATGATGGATTTATTAAGTAAATGTTTCAAAACTAAATAATAGAAAGTTGAATTTGATATATACATGAAATTATCAAACTGAGTTTTGAAATTGTTGACTATTTAAAGTTTGAAATATATTGAATTTGAAATGTTTTATTCTATGGATCAAATGTGTTTTGAAATCGATATAATTTGGAATAGTTATTTGGAAACTGAATTGAATTGAAATTTATGATTTGGGATTTAGTTAAATTTAAGATTTTGGAATTCAAGTTATTTTGGAATTGATTTGTGAAATTGAAGAAGCTATTTTATTATATAAAGTATTTTAATATTTAAACCATATAAGTTGTGGAAGTTATGTTTCAAAGTATTATGGTTCCAAAGTATTATGTTTCGAAAGGGTTTTAGTTTCAAGTGTTTAGTTTAGAAAGTGTTATAACTTTGAAAAATGCTATGATTTTGGAAAAGATATATTTGAAATGGAAATGATACCGTATTGATTTGGTTTTGAAATGTAAATGATACCGTATTGATATGGTTTTCAAATGGAAATGATATTTTGGGTTTAAAGTATAAATTATTTTGAAATGACCGCGGTGTTATAGTAACGGTTGGTTGTTAAAGAGACCGGGATCGAAAGTTGTCATACTCTCTGCCAACTTTGATACCGTAGCCTATGGAGTATCCTCTGGTGGCTTCCCGATCAGGAGGGACTTTGATACTGGATAGACTACAGAGACTATTATGTATTAAGGGTGATATGGGTAACTCCTTAAGGCTATTTTAAAGTAATTTTATTTTACTGCTAGATATTATTATAATAACGTATATTAATACATAGTAAATAGTTTAACGGATCCTTAGAGGATGGTTAACCCAAACATCTTTTGAGTTACTCGTATTTCAATTGTTATTTCACTTGAATTGGATTTATTGATATAAGAATGTTAATCCCGACTCGAGTGTTTTGTGTTTTGCTTTACGTTCGGGTCAGACAGAGTGATACATCATTAGAGACTCACCTTCGGAGTTGGAGCTTTCCTTGAAGATCCAGCTATTTGTTTCGCTTTTAGTTATCTAGTTGATTCTAGATTGTTTGGTTGATTCCAGTGACGTATTCTGATTTGCACTTGATTATCATATTGAGACCTTTGTTGTATCTAGATACTTCTGTTGTAGCTTGTCTAACTCCGATGTATATATATAGTAGCTTCATGAACTACTATCTCTTTGCTTCCGCTGCATTATTTTGTTACTTTGTGTCTATGATCTGTGATTTATTTACTGTATATTCGAAGTTTTTATCAAAATTTAAATCAACAATCTGGTATTTTGAATTATTCAAGTCAGACATGTGTGGTTTTATTGTCGATTTGAATGGTCCAAAATATCGGGTCGTTACAGCAACCAACAAATTCAGCTGACGTCAGACTTCAAACTCCATCTCCTTGACCTCGCCACAAATTGAACTCACTACATCACCTCTGCCAACAGTGCACACAAACATCAAAACCGCCTCTTCTCACAAGCTGCTGACATACCAAATATACATCACTGCCATTCACATCATACCAGTGCCTTACATCTCCTCCTTCATACCTTCTACAACATATTCTACAACTTCTTCAACAATCCCTATACAAACAACTACATACCCATTGACCTATACCACTACATCACTTGCTTAAATCAGACTTGCCAATTCGACCACATAAATCTATCTTTTGTTCATCATTCACAATAGTTCATCTTCTCAAAGACTTCAACAACAATTGCCGCTAACCACCTCACAACTAGCCTCTAACCAATTGCGGTCACCATTACCGAATTTCACAACCTCACCCGAACTCCTGCTGTACTGGTTCCTCACTGCGACTTCACCAGCCTCGACAACACCCCTAAAATCCAATTGTCACTAACACGAATACTCAAAATGGAACACGTCTCTCCAAATCACCGCGACCATCCCTACTTCCCATCGTGAACAACAACCAACAGCCGACTCAAACAATTTGGCTCGAACATGAATTGAATTTCTATTTAGAGAAATTTTGATTTGATTCCTATCTCCTTTTTTTGCTATGGGTAATAAACGAAGGATTTGATTGGTATTAAGTTAAGATAGTTTGATTTGTGTTTAGGCAACTTGGGTTATTAAGGGTTGGGCCGGGTTTGTTTTTCAAATTCAATTGTTAAGTTACTTTGTTTTATTTTAGTTTTTTTTTAAGTTCTTTTTCTTTTTTTTAAAAAAGAAATCTTTGAATTTGTTTTGGTTTTTAATTTGTTTAGTTTAAATTTTTTTAGTACCACCCTTATATGTTTAAAAAAACAAATAAACAAGTTGTTTGATTTTAGTTCATTTGCTTTAGTGCCATCTTAAAAAAAGTTTATTTGCTTTTTTCTCATTTTAACCTTAACAAAAAAACAAAAAAACAAATTTTAATTTTTAATTTGTAAGAAATAGAGGAAGAATTGTTTGCTAAAACTGATCTACTTGCTTGCTTAAAAAATCGCCGCTAAAAAAATAACTTATAATAATCTGCATGCTTCGGTATCGTGCTTTCATCTCTAGTTTTATTTTGAATTGCATGGTTGGCTGCTTGCATTTGCATTTATTTAAAACAAAATAAAAAAACAAAAACAAACTTCATTTTAGTTGCATTGTAAAATCACGTTTAATTTTTGCTTTGCATTCATCTCACCTTATTTTCTTTTCTAAGGGAAATACCTCATTTCACATAAGGTGAAGGATTTCATCACTCTTTCCTTAGCTCACAAATCGCATTTCATCGTAGAATTTGACTAATAATAAAGGTTAGACATTCAACATAAGGGTGTCACAAGCTCATCTAGGGCTTAATTGTATCTTCATAATTGTTTTGTTTGAACAACTTTTTTCTTGGTGTCTAGGCTATGGTAGAGTAATAATCATTTATTTATATTACGGTGATTCATAAATATTATTGTGGTTGTTTCTCTGAAGATACTTAAACCTTCGGTTGCGTTGCTATGGTGATGCGTGGTGCACCGATAACCCCTGCCTGTTACCTGGTTGAGAAATATTTTTGTTGATTTAAGACAAAGTGTAATTATACAATTTTGGGCTAGGAGCTACTAAGGACAGAAAACTGTAATTAAGTCCTTTGCATTCATTTAGTTGCATTAGTTCATGCATATTTAAAAAAAGTCAAAAATCCAAAATCCAAAAAAAATTATAAATTTTACTTAACTTAGTTTTGATCCAAATAAACCCCTTTCCTTTCCTTTGATAATTTTCAATCAAAAACAAAAATAAAAAAATAAAAAAACTTTTCAAAAAAAATTAAAATTCAAAATAAAAAAAATACAAAAACAAATTCCCATTTCGTAAAACAAACAAACAATTTTTTTACTTTTTGGTAAATGTTAGAAAATCTAAAAACTTAAAAAAAACTAAAAAATACAAAACCATATAAAAAAATTGAAAAGCCAAAAAGTAAACAAAAATCAAACTACTCTTTTGAAAATAACTTTCACTTGGTAAATAGTTTTCTTCCTTGTAAAATAAATAAAAACATTTCATTTTTCAAATCTTGTTTCATTCTCTAAACTCGTTTCTAACTTCTTTCTCTTCTCGACTTTCACTTGTGCATGAGTATTTGGACTCGTGACACAACAACAAATCGTTGGACTCGCGACTCAACAACTAATCCTTTAACTTGAACAGGCGATCCTTTCGAAATGGCAAACGAGAACGCCCCTCGAACTCTTATGGATAGAATCTTTCCCGATAGAGTTTCTATTCCATCTTACATCACGTTACTCACGCCTACCGGCAACCATTGTGAAATTCACTCGAACCATATTGCCACTCTTCCAAAAGTTGGCAATTTCGAGCACGATGACCCCTACATTTTCTTTAGAAAAATCGAATAAGTTTGTGAAACCATTAAACTCCAACAACTTTTCGATGACGAAACTAAACTTCGATTAATTCCATTCTCTCTTACGGATTACATTGAAAAATGGTTGTACAGCTTACCATCGAACTCGATTAAAACTTGGGAAGAATTCGTAAAAGCTTTCTTAAAAAAATTCTACCCCTTGGAAAATTCTAGTAGAATCCGAAACGAAATTGTAAATTTTCATCAATTCAAGGAAGAACCATTCAAAAAATATTTTGAAAGATTCAAAGACCTTTTGATAAAATATCCACACCATAACTTTGAAAAATTGACGATTTGCCAAATCTTATACGATGGACTAGAAAATAGCTCACGAACCATGCTCAAATCAATGTGCCAAGACCACTTTCTTGCCCAACATCACGACGATGCTTGGCTATTTCTTGAAAACCTTATCGAAAAGTTTTCCTAATGGAAACGTTCGAATGAAAAATCAATTTACTCATGATCGAGTGCACACTCAATAGGATCTTCTTTTGCTTTGGAAGCTAAGATCGACACAATGATTAAAAAATTCGATAACGTTTTCTCATCTAATCAAATGAACCATATAGCCGATCAGTGACCCAATATTTCGAACAAATCAATGCTTTAAATAAAGCCAAAAACATCTCGTTTTCCCCAACGTACTATCCTGGTTGGAGAAATCATCTAAATTTTGATTGGAACAAAAATAATCCCAACATAAATACGGTTTGTCCCAATTTTCAAGCATTTTCAAATAATTGCTTCGAATCCTCCCTTTCAGCCCAACCATTTCCAACCAAATTTTGCGGATCCGTCTCACAGTCAACTGCAACAATCAAATTTTCAACTAAATTCTTCTCATCTTCCCCAAGACGATAAATTTTTAAGTTCACTTGAGAAAACTCTTGAAACATTGGCTAAAGAAACTACTCAAAGCCTTTGATCAAACGGCAATTTGCAAAATTTATTGACCTCGTATATGCAAAACACAAACCAATCAATTGCAAAACTCAAAATCCAAATGAGTTAATTAGCCATGTTTGTAAGGGAACGCAAACGAGGAACTTTCCTAAGTCAACCCATTCCAAATCCTAGAAATCAAAACGCAAATTCAAATCAAGCCCATGTTGTTCAGGATAGCAATGTCACCCAATTGAATGCTATCACAACTCTACTTTCCAGTAAACAAATCGATAATCAAGTTGTTGATCCAAACGATTTACCGAAAACTTCTCTCGACATTTCTAAAGAAATAAACGAATCGGAACAGAACGTGGAGCCAAACATTGAATCAAATGCTAATCAAAATTCTTCTTCGTTTACTCGGGTAGACCCGCCTACAGAGTATCGTGTTCCATTTCCACATCGTCTTCGACTTAAGAAACACTCGGACCAAATGGAAAAGGTGTAGGAAATTTTTAAACAAGTGAAAGCAAACATCTCGCTTCTTGACATCATTCAGCAAGTCCCGACTTATGCGAAATTTCTTAAGGACTTGTGCACCAAATAGCGCCACACTCAAGTTCCCAAAAAAGTCTTCTTAGCCGCCAGTTTGAGTGAAGTCATGTCCCAATCTATGGCCATTAAATACGAAGATCCTAGCGCCCTACGATTTCGTATACAACTGGGGATAAGACGATTAACAAATGCTTGATAGACTTAGGTGCGAGTGTCAATTTGATTCCATATTCCATGTACGAACAATTAGGCTTAGGTGAGCTCAAACCCATAAAAGTCAAGCTTCAATTTGTCGATCGCTCGATTAATAAGCCCATGGGAGAAATCGAGGATGTGCTCATTCGAGTAGGGCAATTCAATTTTTCCGTTGATTTTATCGTTCTCAAAACACAACCCGTGACAAATCCATGAGTCAGATTCCATTGATTTTAGGCCGACCATTCTTAGCCACCTCAAATGCCTTAATCAATTGTGGTAATGGATAGATGAAAATCTCTTTTGAAAACATGACTTTAGACTTAACATTTTTGATCTTGAAAGCCTACCGAATGAACCTCATAACCAAACGTTGGAAGTTAGTGACACTCATGAAAACTTTGAAAACGAGACGATTGACCTTAATGATGAATGCGAGGTCGAGTATGAAAAATTGTTTCATGAAATTCCCATTCAAATTGAATACACTCTTCCTTTTGAATCGCTTCCAGTTAAGTCTGAATCTCAACCCAATTATTTAATTGAAAACTCCCAAAGTTGGACTTCAGACCACGTCCCGATCACCTTAAGTACGCATACTTAAGTGATAATGAAATGTTGCTCATCATAATTTCTGCAACTCTCTCTCCTGATCAAGAAACATCCTTACTTTCTATTCTTTCAAGAAAAAAGAAGCAATTAGGTGGTCCATTACGGATATTAAGGGAATTAGTCCTGCTCTTGTTTAACATCACATCCATTTAGTCAACGATGCCAAGCTTGTTCATGAAGCGCAACGAAGGCTTAACCCAAAAATGAATGATGCGGTGCGTGATGAAATTCTTAAACTGCTCGACAATAGAATCATTTACCCAACCTCTGATAGTTCATGGGTTAGCCCAATTCACATTATACTGAAAAAGTCTAGTGTGACGAACCAAATTTTCACATTCGAAAATCGACACCCGTACTTCACTTGTACTCGAATGTCGCAGATTCAAACGTTCGAATCCGATTCGTCGGAGCATATAACACATTACGTATAACAATACAGTAGAAGAAAAGATAATATCATTGATATACAACAGTTGATACAATATCTTATACAATATGAATCCCAACAATATCAGAGATAATAATACAATAGCGGAAAGATAAGCATCAATTGAGAAACTCCAAAGAGAACTCCAACGTCAAACTGTAACTGCAACTCCATAGCTAAAGCTCCAAAACTCCAAAAGCTAGAACCACCAACATGCTTTCCAACGCAAAGCGAGAAAACCCCCATCACGATGACTTAAGCAAGGTCAGTCTTGTTGAACCAATGCTATTGCTAAATCCAAAGGCTGGATACTATCGAATCTACTCCTATTATTTGATTATCTGACAAACCTAACTCTAGACTATCCGTGTGGAAAATTGTGGGCACCCAGAGTTTAGGAAAGGAACAATAAACTACGGGTCAGTCATGGGACTGGTATGAGCAAACAAAAATAGTTTTCTTTCAACAAAACTAACAAAAGAATTTAAAAAGTTGAAATCCACAATGCTTTTTGGAAAATGAAACTACCAAAAGGCCTCCCGCCGCACACACCATGCAAAAGCAGAATTGGAGGAGATTTCTCCTTATGATAGTCAAACATGCTTGATACGCAAAAAGCATTTTTGATATTATTATTAGTGCATAGTGGAAAAAATTTCGAAAGTATAATATTAATCTTAGCCAGCATAAAACATTTCGTCGTATGCCTACTATAGCTACCATGTTCAATAGCAGGTTACTGCCACATTCCATGGCAGGTTATACAACTAAAACCGTACATGGCGCGTATTGTTTCTTTGGATTTTCCAACCAATGGTCAGGCTAAGGAACTTCCTATTGCCAAATGGGAACGCCTCTGGAAGGACGCCCCGAGAACCTACCCGGCTCTCTACCAACGCAAGGCCGGTTTACTCTCTTCCTCGGAGTAACACCTAAGATATGCCATCCACGGTCGTTTGCGACCTTTATTTGAGGATCCACAACACCAACAACCACAAAGCAATGTTTTTGTAGTAACCACATAGGTTAAATATCTGAGCTCCATAGCATGATACCACCCTTTTCCAGAAGGAATTGACATACCCTAGGGGCGCGACCCCTGCAACCTTGCCGCATCTTTCCTGTTTCAACCATTTTCGGAGAGTGAGGTCCGATGAGGTCTCATCCACAAAGCTACGCTTTTCCAAAAGCCATGCTTTGATCAACAAATGATCAGCAACACTTCGTATGTCGTACTACCAAATTGGGAATGCACCACTAGTAACCATCAACTACATAACCTCCGAGATCTATGTCTTAGAGAAGGGTGTAAACCTAAGAGAATAGATCTCCGCCACCAAATAAAAATGTATTTGATAGAAACCAGCTTTACATCTCAAAGTGTAATGTCATACATACATCCATATAAGTCTGTTCCGGGTTCGAACAGAACCGAAGGCACTTCCAAAGAAGTCCTTGCAAACCTGGATAATCCCTAATCACATCTGGACTTCCCATCACAAAGTGTGATCAAATCTCTATACCGGGGGTCATTCGGTGTAGAGACATTCGACGGGTTATCCTTTCGCTTTCGAAAATATCCGGTCTTCACCACCGGTCTTCAATTACTATCCATAACGTCGTATCATTATTTGGATTGGGTTATATGACACAAGGTCCTCTCCCAGCTAAACCGAATAAAGAGCGCAATACTTAAAAATATATGGATATTGGGATTTCAATTAAGTCACAAATTAAAGCCAAAACCTTTCTTTAAATTGTTTAAAAAAATTACCCTTTACAAATCTTTAAACAAAAAGATTCACTTCATAAAGTTCACTCATCTTTCGCAAAGATTTATTCACGGCTTTTCAAAACAATTCCATTTCAAATTGGATTATCTCATCCAATTATTAAACCAAAGACCCAATTTATAACTTTCAAAACTATTTCAATATTCCATTCATAACTTTCAAAACAATTCCCATTTCAAATCTTTTATATACAAAAGATACACCATTTAAAATCCTCTTCGATTTCAAAACAAAGTTTAACAATCTTTCACAAAGATTCATTCATAGCTTTCAAAACAATTCTCAATTCCATTTCAAACTTGACGTTTTTCAACATAAATTGGAAACCCTTTCTTTATATGAAAGCTATTATTATTTGAAAACAAATAGTTTTTGTTTTCGGAAAAATATAATTACATTTGCACGAGTTAAAGCCCTTTAAGTATAAAACTTGGGTTAAATTCAAATTCCCAAAACAAGACTTTTAAAATGGTTTTAAACCCATATAAATACATTTATAACTTGTATAATCTTTTTTAAACCATAATTTCTAAACATAGAATTCAATTTCAAATCTTGAATTCAAATTCAAATCTTGAATTCAAATTCAAATCTTGAATTCAAATTCAAATCTTGAATTCAAATTAAAATCAAATTATTTAAATTTCAAAACTTTATCAAGTTATTCAAAATAACTTTTATCTTTGAAACTCCTTTTCGACAGCTTTTTCATTTCCAAAACCATTTGGATTCAAAATTCAACTTTAAAAACCGTTTTCATAAATCTGTGACTTAACCGATTTCCTTGTGAAATCTACATTTGTGTGTATGGTGTAGTCCAGGGGTTTCACACAATAGTGCAACATTATCAAATCATCACAGATTCAAGCATATCAATATCGATAAACGGTATATTCTATAACGCTTATCTTTCATTCACAGATAAATAATATACATTAATCACAGATAAATGTAAATACATTCATCACGTCTTGAATTTAAATAATTCATATCACAGAGCATCACACAACAGAGATAACAAACAATTCAAAGCAGTTCATTCAATTCTAACATCCATAAGTAAGTTTAATTAATCATCTAATTAATTGAAACCAGATAAATCACTAATCCTAACGATTAACATCAATTAATCACAATTTATGTTAATTAATTATCCTTTGATTATTTATTAATCAACCTTTAATAATAAATTAATTTAACCTTTAATTATTAATTAATCAACCTTAATTAATAAATTTATCAACCTTTAATCACTAAGTAATTAATCCCTAATTACAAATTATTTAACCTTTTAATCATAATTAATTAACCTTAATCATGTAATTAATTAACCTTAATCAATATTTAATTAATCTTTGATTAACCTTTAATTATGAATTAATTAATCTTAAATTAATAATTAATTGACCTTAATTCAATTTAATTAATTAACCTTAATTATTCTTTAATTAAGTAATTATCCTTTAATCATCTTTATTTGCAACGACCCAAAATTTTAATGATTTTATTAATTTAATTAATTGAAATTTGGTGAAATTTTAAACAAAAGAATTTGAAAATAAAAATTTATATTTGGAATATGTATATTTAAATATAGCAGACGGGAAATTTTCATCTGATTCTATGAAAGTTTATTTTATTGTGAAATTCTAGTAAATTCAGGTCAGTTAATAATTGTTGATAATAAAATATTTTCCAAACCTTAATATTTTTACATCGAAAAATTCTAAATCATCTTCTGATTGAGACGTCATTTTTTGTTTTTTCAAATTCAGACTTCTTTAGCTCCGTCGATCTTATTTTTCTACATTTTTGCTGCATTTTCGACTTGCGAAAAACTCGATTTTTTATAATTCAACCATATTACTGATATCCGTATACCGTTTTGATCGTCTCGTCGTGTTGATCTCCGAGGTATATTTTATTCTGTGTTTTAAGGCCCGGTCCACGACAGAAATGACAAAACAGACAACCGTATCGGTGACAGTACTGTAACTTTTGGTTTCCTATCCATTTGAATATCCAAGCGATAGAATCCTAACGGTCATCAGCTTTTATTTTTTCAAGAAATCCTATTTGTTTTATAGTTTCCATTGCAAATTTATTTATTTCTGTTCCAAACGTGTACCGGTTGTCCTTTTATTTCTGTGGTTCCATGTTTCTCTGCCCTCTTGCATTTGTTAGAAAAAAGAAAACAAAATATTGAGCAGCTAATCTCTAATCTTCTTCTTCCATTCTTATATCTTTTTTTCCCTCCTACAGACCCTCTTTCCCCTACCTTCGGGCCAATAACTGCTCCAACTCCATACTTTGCTACATCGGCCATCACTTCAAAACCAGCTACCCTTCTCCCCTTTCCTCGACTAGCCGAGCAACAGTTGCTGACCATCTCCCTAAGCACGTGGATCCATTTCCTCCAGACCCAAAGAGCAACCCGCCACCACCACCACACCTACCGTTCATCTCACCAACCGATGCAAAGCCTCTCCAACCGCCTCCACCTCGGTCGTTGCTTCTTCGCCCTGGCCGGCACCGCTGCCATCTGCTCGTGCGTACCGTAGGTCGATGCAAAGCTTTATATTTGGTATCCATATATTATCTGTTTATATAAAAATCTTAACAACATTGTTTTATAAATACTCTGTTCCATATATCATGTTAATAATGTTTTTCCAGAGTTTGCAATCTGGACTTTAAAGGAAATGGTGTTATATTATTATGGTTTTGTTTATGTATCAATATATATGCTCATACTAGTTTATAAAATAGTTGATTTTATACCTATAGATATTGATGCTTTGTTGTTTTAGACCACTGTTTTCATAAGCATTACAACTATATAGTTTAACAAAATAGTATAGATCTGAGCACCATGTGTGTATATAGTGTTTTGTATATATAGTAGTGTTATTTAATTCTATCATAAACAAATATACGTATGTTTGTTTTGTTTAAATGTGATTTGCATATGTTATACTTACAGTAAGATTATATATATTTGGTTTAGAAATCTAGTAGTATAAGTAAAGTATATATATATTTATTTATTTGTCTGTTTAAAACTATGATTTCTATATTAGTTATATAAGTATTTTGCATTTGACTAAGGTTGTAGTTTATATATTAGCGCATATATATTGAGTCTATATTGTTTGGGTATAGTATGTGTATACATAAGTTTATATAATGTTGATGTTTGATTTATAAAGAGTTATACAGGTTTGCATATTGTATTTTGTGTACATATTATATGTTGATGGTTATAGTTTTACTATGTTAGTTTATATGTTATCAGTATATACTTTTAACATATATGGGTTCTTATTATATAAAGTTGTTTCATATATATACTGTATTATATCTAATTATATTAATATATATGTTGGCTTACGTATTCTGATAACTGATATATATACTGACATGAGTGGGTTTAACTGTTATTTACATTATAATAGGTTTTGTTTTGTTTTATATATTGATATATATTATGTAATTATGTATATATATAGAAATATTTATAGATATTTTCAAATGAACAAACACAATATATGTGAGTATATATATGTATTTATTTCAACTTATATTATGTAGATATGTTTGTTTTATTTTACGTGTTTAATTTAAACAACGATTTTTTTTATTTCATATATTATTTTAATATTTGTCTTAAATTAAATGATGATTTCAAGGAAATAATAATAATAATGGTGCATGCATTTTTGGTTTATATCAAAAATTGATTTTGATTTGTTCTCATCGATTCCCATTTATCAGCTTTTGGTCCGGTATGCTTGTTTTCCTTCACCGAATTCGTGCCCATCTCACTTTGCTCTGGATTCATAGCTCATTTCCATGTCGAATTTCTCTAGCCTCGAAAGGTGAGTGATCACTCACGATTACCGTTCTTATATTTATTAAATTTGATTCAATTGAAACGACAATTGAAATATGCAACTGTAGTTATTTAAGTTGTTATGTATGCTATTATCTGTGATTGTTCACCTGTAGGATATCACATCAAATCCTGTTGATTTTATTTTTATTGATGATATATGCATGTTATTATTATCATATCTGTTATCACTCTGCAAGTTCCCTGTTAGCATAAAATTCACTATGGGTTGAAATGATACATACCCAAACGGAATTTAGAATAGGAGAAAATCATTATAGGTTGAAATGATAAACCCAAGTGATTTTCATTGAATTGAATTTGGCATTGCGGGTCGAAATGATATCTACCCGTACATATTACGGATTGAAATGATAAATATCTGTATCACTTGACCATAGGATAGGAAAATATATACAAACATCATTGGTCCATATATAAATGTTTGAAAATAATTTCAATGGTTTTGAAAAGAAATATATGGTTTTTAATAAATATTGGTTCTTAAAATATTATATATATATATGTGGTAATTTTATATAAAGAGTTAATAATAACATTATTGAGATTGATTTAATACATATAATATGTTTAATTATTTGTTTAAAATTTATATTTCAAATAGATTTTATAATAATTTGAATAAGTTAAAGTTTAGAAGATAAAGTTGAATTAATTGAAATGGTATTTAATTAAGAATTATATTCCATTAAATCGAATTGAACTATTGAATTCAGGATTTAAGATATGATTTTACAACTTGGTTTTGGGTTTAGTAAAAGGGATTAACTGGATATTTCAAGTTTAAGTAAATCGAAGGAAATATTTAATTTAACGAAATTTAAGGTTATTTAAATAGTATTGGAATTATTTAAATGAAAAGCAAAAAAAGAAAAAACTAATGAAAATGAAATAGAATTTTGATATATATAAAGTGATCGAAATTAGTTTTGAAATTGTGGAAAATATTTAAAGCTTTGAACATATTGAAATTTTAAATAATTTATTGAGAACTGAATTTAATTAATGAATTGAGCTTTGAATAAATGTGAATTTGGAATTTGAGTTGATTTGAATCAATTTGCGAGATTTGAGGAAATTATAAATACTTTACTTTATAAATAATTTAATATACATACTGTTTAAGGAAATAGATATATTTGAAACGGAAATGATATTTTGGTTTTGAAGTATGAATTAATTTGAAATGACCACGGTGTTATAGTGCATATTTCTACATTGTAGATACTTCTACGGATCCATAGAGGATGGTTATCCCAAACGTCCTTTAAGTTACTTGTATTTCAGTTGATATTTCACTTGAGTTGGATTTATTGATATAAGAATGTTAATCCTGACTTGAGTGTTTTGTGCTTTGCTTTACGCTCGGGTCAGACGGAGTGATACAGCATTTGAGACTCACCTTTGGAATTTGGAGCTTCGGTTGGAGACCCAACTGTCGATTCAGCTTTCAGCCTTTCCAGTTTCTTTGTTCAGAGATGGCATTAGTTTGGATTTGAGACTTCAGCTTATCTAAGCTATTATATTATATTTTATGTCTAACTCTGATGTTTATATAGTAGCTTCATGAACTACTATTTTATCTATTCCGTTGCGTTATCATTATATTACTCCGTGTCTATGATTTTGTGATTGATTTATTTACTGCATATGCTGAGTTTTTGCCAAATTTGAATTGACAATCTGATATTTTACGCAATTCAAATCCGGCATATGTGGATGCGAATGGTTGAAAATATGAGGTTGTTATAGTTGGTATCAGAGCTTTGGCTCTAGGCAAAACTTAGTATATATTGTAAATTAATTTACAGAATCGCTTTCTTTCGATCTTGAATCTCTTCCTCTTTGACTCGGTTTCATTTGGATTCCTGAAACGTTTCCCTTCGGTTCCAAAATCTATAGTTTTCTCTCCCTAGTCATGTTCTCTTGATTCTGGAATCTCCCACATCTTCACTGAATGATTGTAAGTGGTGAAACTCCTTTACAATTGGCATTGATTCACCAGAGATTTATATATCCCTCGGTTTAGATGTTGTTATCTCTTGTTTTGCCGAATTCTATCTCGGGCGATCGAATTTCGATTTGCCTCAGAATACTGCACCGATCTTATTTGAAATCACGGTTGGCCGGTCAAGGTCGTCTGCGATTTATATAAATATATTCATCTTCTATTGATTCGAGCCTATCTTCGAATCAGAATTCTATTTGGTTAGAGTCCCTCTAATTTTAAACTTTATCTTTGTTTTGGAATCCATTCTTTAATCATCCTTTGAAAAATCGAGTTTGTTTGTATTTTAAAAATTGTTTTATAAACTGATATTATTATTTTGATAAGTATGATTATATTCTATATATATATATATATATATATATAAGTGAAATTTTTTTCGATAAGGATTATATACCTTTTAAAAATGAATTCGTAGTTTAGAAAGGATTTGAAATTTTGAAAATTATATAAGAAATTGATTTATATAAAATGATTTATAATTAGAGGGTTTTGAATTTGAAATTCGAGGAATTGAACTCCGGTATTTTTAAATTTGGTTTTGAGATTTCGAAAATATATAATAATACAATTTGAAAGTATTTTGCAAATAAGAAATGTTTCAAATGACTTTAAATGAGTTTCAATGATTTTGAGGAAATTTTAAAGAAGTTTTCAAGAAAATAGAAGTCTAGAAATCACTTATGTCATTGGAAAATAATTTCGGTGATGAGTGCACACATCATCGACATTGATTTTCGAGTTTCAGAGTGGGGGAGAGGCCACTTTATTAGCTTGCTATGCGAGTGATTTTGTGAATTAAATTTTAATTTCAGATTTCGAAGTATGGTTTGATATTCGAAAGATATGTGTGTGTGTGTGTGTGTGTGTGTGTGTATTTGAAATGATTTAAAGTATACCAGTGTTCAACTCTCGAGTTTCGGATTTATTTTGGTATAACCTTATCTATTGGAATTGATTTACTGATTTGTTAGTGATTTCCAACTTTTGAATTTTTATGATTTCCTCGACTATTTTTAAAGTTCGAGCACTTCCAAATCAAGGTTTAATTTTCAAAGCTAAGTAATCCTGGAAAATATATATATATATATATATATATATATATATATATATATCATTCGATTAGGTAAATGAGTTTAACTGTTTTGTTAAGTAAATGAATAAGACCATTTTGAATTATACTGATATGGAATTTATTTTGGAATGTGTTGAATAAAATTTAGTTTTAAATAGTTTGGAAATTGTAAATTGATCTTTTGAATAGAAATAAATAGTTTAAAGGTTTTAAAAGGATAGCTATAAACTTGGAAATCATTTTGGTATAATTGATTTTGAGAAAGATATTTGGTTTTGAAAATAAATTGGATAGTAAAACCCAGTATTTATGTGATGGTTTTGGAAATGAATTTGTTTGACATAAATTTTGTTGATTTGGAAATTTGGATTATTTTCTAAATCTATTGTCTTGAGAAACTTTGAAACTGAATATATAATTTGAAAAAAATGATTTGGCAAAATCATATATGATTTTAAAACTGAATTAATATTGCAATGAATTGAAATTGAGAACCTTATTTTATTAAATACTTTGATTTGCGAGTTATCGAGCTTATATAAATGGATTTGTATAAGTATGATGTTGATTTGAAAACTATTGATTTGGTAAGATACTCAATTTGGAAAGAGAAATCTTATATAATCGAAGTCTATATATGTATGATTTGATATACTATTGATTTTCGAAAGTATTCGATTTGAAAATGGAATCTTATATATAATGGACTTTATTTAAGTATGATATTTGAAAGTGATTTGAAAAGGTACTATATGATACATATTTTCGAAGTAAAGATATGGAAAGTGCCTTATGCTTGATATCCGTTTTGTGGCCACATTGAGGATTCATTCTATCGATATTATTCTCTCTGATTTGGGTTTTTCGGATATGATACTCGAGTGTCCATCGACTCCTATGGCGATCTACATGGTTTTTTTTAGCGCGACTGCATAGCGTAATTTGCAGGGGCTGCGAAAGCCTAAGGGTACGGATGTTTCCTGGGGGATCCAGGCGTAACCATTGTGTATCTGCGATCTATTGGGTCGTTTGGTAGTGTAATCCATAGGGGATGCGAGAGCCTAAGGGTACGGATATTTCCTGGGGGATCCAGGGGTAACCATTATGTATCTGCGGTACTACCAGTCTTCATGATGTAATCGCAGGACTAAGGTAGTCTTCTTACGGTTACGTATGTTTCCTGGAGGATCCAGGCATAACCATTGTGTATCTGCGATCTATTGGGTCGCTTGGTAGCGTAATCCGCAGGGGCTGCGAGAGCCTAAGTGTACGGATGTTTCCTAGGGGATACAGGCGTAACCATTATGTATCTGCGGTACTACCAGTCTTCATGGCGTAATCTAGGGCTGTGGTAGTTAGCCTACGGGAACGGATGTTTCCTGGGGGATCCTGGCATAACCATTGTGTATCCACGATCCATGATCGACATGTCTTGCTTTGGTTGATTTGTTTGGATTGTACTTTCCATATATGTTTTTAAAGTTTTCCAGTATTTTCACTGGGTGTTGAAACAAGTCTACTAAGTATCTGGAGAATTCTAGCTTTACGCCTGATAAAAGCATAGCCAGAGTCTGCAGGAACGAGGATAAACTTGTTGAAACATCGAGTTATAAAGTATTTTATTATAAATGTATTTATTATAAAAGAATTACCAAGAAAGAAATTATGTATTAATATTTAAAATTGAAATTCTTATGGTTTGAAATTAACTATCCGAACTCAATACTATTCTTTTGAATCTACCTTATCTGCTCAGCTTTATTCATTCACCCATCATCTGTTTTTCCGAATCTACCTTCTTTTCCTTTTGAATATATTCTTTTAAAGTGTTGTTTATTTATATACTACCCGATTTAATAGTAAAATTATTAAATTTTTATGTAAATAATTGATCTTTATATAAATAAGTGAATGGATTTAATAAAATGAGATTAACCAAATATTAATATGAATCAATCTAAATTGAAATTTATATGGTTTTAAATTAATTTTTTTATTTTGTTTTCCAAAAATAATTTTTCCTTCTGGTTATTTCTATTCCCCTACTCGTTCCTTTTCGGGGACGAAAAGTTTTGAGTCGGGAAAAGTGCAACGACCCAAAATTTTAGTGATATTATTTATTTAATTAATTGAAATTTGGTGAAATTTCAAACAATGGAATTTGAAAATAAAAATTTATATTTGGAATATGTATATTTAAATATAGCAGATGGTAAATTTTCATCTGATTCTATGAAAGTTTATTTCATTGTGAAATTCTAGTAAATTCAAGTCAGTTAATAATTGTTGATGATAAAATATTTTCCAAACCTGAATATTTTTACATAGAAAAATTCTTAATCATCTTCTGACTGAGACGTCATTTTTCGTTTTTCCAAATTCAGACTTCTTTAGCTCCATCGATCTTATTTTTCTACATTTTTGCTGCATTTTCTGCTTGCGAAAAGCTCGAATTTTTATAATTGAACCATATCACTGATGTCCATATATCGTTTTGATCGCCTCATCATGCTGATCTCCGAGGTATATTTTATTCTTTGTTTTGAGGCCTGCTCCGCGATGGAAATGACAAAACAGGCAACCGTATCGGTTACGGTATTGTAACTTTTGGTTTCCTATCCATTTGAATATCCAAGCAGTAGAATCCTAACGGTCGTCAGCTTTTATTTTTTCAAGTAATCCAGCTGTTAGTTTTTTAATTTCCATTGCATATTTATTTATTTCTAGTTCCAAACGTGTACCGGTTGTCCTTTTATTTCTCTGGTTCCTTGTTTCTCTGCCCTCTTGCGTTTGTTAGAAAAAAGAAAACAAAATATTGAGCAGTTAATCTCTAATCTTCTTCTTCCTTTCTTATATATTTTTTTTCCTTCTGTAGACCCTCTTTCCCCTACCTTCGCCTTGGCCAATAACTGCTCCTCCTCCATACTTTTCCACGTCGGCCATCACTTCAGCACCAGCCGCCCTTTTCCCTTTCCTCGACTAGCCGAGCACCAATTGTCGGCGATCTCCCTAAGCACGCGGATCCACTTCCTCCAGACCCAAAAAGCAACCCGACACCACCACCACACCCACCGTTCATCCCACCAACCGACCCCAACCTCTCCAACCGCCTCCACCTCGGTCGTCGCTTCTTCGCCCTGGCCTGCACCGTAGCCATCTGCTCGTGCGTACGGTAGGTCAGTGCAAAGCTTTAAATTTGTTATCCATATATTATCTGCTTACATAAAAATCTTAACAGCATTTTTTTTATAAATACTCTGTTCCATAGATTATGTTAATAATGTTCTTCCAGAGTTTGCAATATGGACTTTAAAGGAAATGGTGTTATATTATTATGGTTTTGTTTATGTATCAGTATATATGCACATACTAGTTTATAAAATAGTTGATTTTATACCTATAGATATTGATGCTTTGTTGTTTTAGACCACTGTTTTCATAAGTATTACAACTACGAAGTTTAAAAAAATAGTATAGATCTGAGCAGCATGTGTATACATAGTGTTTTGTATATATAGTAGTCTTATTTAATTCTATCATAAACAAATATACGTATATTTGTTTTGTTTAATGCGATTTGCATATGTTAAACTTACAGTAAGATTCTATATATTTGGTTTAGGAATCTAGTAATATAAGTAAAGTTATATATATTTATATATTTATTTATTTATCTGTTTAAAACTATGATTTCTATATTAGTTATATAAGTAGTTTGCATCTGAGTATGGTTGCAGTTTATATATTAGCACATATATATTGAGTCTATGTTGTTTGGGTATAGTATGTGTATACATAAGTTTATATAATGTTTCTGTTTGATTTATAAAGAGTTATATAGGTTTGCATATAATATTTAGTGTACATATTATATGTTGGTGGTTATAGTTTTACTATATTAGTTTATATGTTAGCAGTATATACTTTTAACATATATGGGTTCTTATTATATAAAGCTGTTTCATATATATACTGTATTATATCTAATTATAATAATATATATGTTAGCTTATGTATTCTGATAACTGATATATATACTGAGTTGAGTGGGTTTAAGTGTTATTCACGTTATAACATGTTATGTTTTGTTTTATACATTGATATATTATGTAATTATGTATACATACATAGATATATATATATAGATATTTTCAAATGAAGAAATGCAATATATGTGAGTGTATATATGTATTTATTTCAAGTTATATTATGTAAATATGTTTGTTTTATTTTATGTGTCTAATTTAAACAACGATTTTTTTATTTTATATATTATTTTAATATTTGACTA